>OY998125.1:3555699-4755699 GCA_963921985.1 Agrilus biguttatus
CTTTCACAGCAAATATACTTTTAAAATAATCCACAGCATTTTTAATATTCCTTACATCTAAAAAATTCAAAAATTAACGTATAAGTACCTATTTATACTTTTTAGAAAATTTGTGTATTTGTGTATTTATACTTTTTAGAAAATTTGTGTTTTTTTTTGTACTTTATAACATTCCATATTAATGTAAAAATAAAGCAAACGGTAAATTTGCACTGTCGCTACTTTATTTAAACTCTGAATCTGTTTCAACTTACAAAGTCATTATCAACTGTTGATAATAACTTTGTATCACTGTTGACAATGACTCGAAACCGATCCACAGTTTAAATAAAGTAGTGATAGTGCAAATTTGCCGTTTATTTTAATTTTACCCACACATTATACCCAAATAATCTATACTACATTTGCCCATCAATTGAATGAAAGGTTTTTAAAGAAACGGGTTTTGTCAATGTTAGTATCTAATATAAAGAGAACAGCTACTCGTACTGGTGTATGGGCAGTCCCTCCGACCTACACTGTAGTGCAAAGCCGGAGGGTAGGGCCCTCTTCAGCCTCCTTGCAGGAATCGTGGGAATGGGTGGGTGGTGTGATTAGGGAGAGAAAGATCAGACGGATGAAATGAAGACAGAAGAGAAGTAAAAGATTATCTGTGGAATATTACTAATCCAGCATTTGCCTAAATGATCCAAGGAAACTACATAAAACTTGGAGTAAAGCAGCCAGACCCGGGTTCGAAACGGTGACGTCCCGAATGCTAAGCAATAATCTAGAGCACTAGACCACGCCGCTCGGTAAGTCATGGACCAAATCAAAAAAGCTATTTAAAAACAAGTTTATCTAACATCTAGGTATGGCAGTATACCGCCATCGACCGATATCTGCTGCTACCTGAAGTAATTCATGTTAGAAAAGGGGCTTATTAGGTTATCTACTCGTCGAACTGAATCGACGACGCAGACTATACACGTGAATGTACGTAAACCAAATTAATGAGAATAATACATGAGACTAGCAAACGTGTATAACAATCCATTCTTACTATGACAATTTACATGCTTATAAAATCTGACATAACCCCATAAACAGCGTAAAATTATCCTTTATGCTCTGTCCTAGGGATACCCTATATAGAAGCCGTAATCTAAGAGAAATATTTAAACCCATGGATAATCAAGATTACTTTCAAATTCTTCCATTCTTAGACTCTGCTGTTCCTACAATTCCTTTCATATAAACCTAAGGTCTATCGTGACTATTAGGGCGTTCAAAAGACAACTACAACGTCACCTTTAATTATAATTTTATTGATTAAACTACGCAACGTACCCCTTATACTAAGTATTTATGTAAATGTTTGTAAAGATTGAGAAAAAAATTAAAACACTGAGGGTTTCACTAAAACTTTATTGAATACTCGATACGTATTTCGACTTATAAGGGCATATTCAGGAGTAACGAAATTATACTAAGTACCAAACAGAAATACATTAATTTATAGTACATACTAAGAGGGTGGGGGATGAACAATGTTTTGGTCCAATAAGGGATTGTTACCAAATTCTATTTGGTCGTTAGTAATATTTTTATTTTCTATTTTTGCTTTTTTTATTTCGATGATTTCGCATCTATCTAGTACTGGACCTCCTTTTAAATGGTGTAATAATTCTAAATTATTTATATTTATGCTGTGGTTATTTTCAATAAGATGAGTGGCTAAACCTGAAGCATGATTATTGAATTTTACGTAATTTACGTGTTCATTGTATTCAATAAGGTTTTAGTGAAACCCTCAGTGTTTTAATTTTTTTCTCAATTTTGAAAAATGTTTCACCAAGTGATAACGGCAGATACCTTTAAGTTTGTAAAGAGTTTCTAAGCTCGTCTAAATCTATAAATAAATAAATTAGTTTCAAAATTATATACCTTCGTAAGGCCCTTGTCAAACGTTTAATACTACAGTTAACTATAAATATCTGTAGATGACGATACACTAGCAATAACTTAATATAAAACCTGATAGTTTGTTCGAAAGTTCAGAATCTCATTTTTGACAGTTCTACTTAATATATATTCTATTTATGCCTCAATTTAAAGTTAAAATGATTGCAAATACCTTACAGAAATTATTTGTGTTCCTTTATAATAAAAAAATATTTTCTCACCCCATTTACACGTTACAATATTCAAGAAGCGTCTTCTTGGTGCCCATGATTCCTGATTGTAAGCAAATTTTAAAATACTAAATATTTGTTGCAGATTGTCAGGAAAAAACAAATAATCGTAGAATTTATAATAAGGTGATTTACTTGTAAATACGTCACTGTTATGTAGGTTGTTAATAGTGGTGATAATGGCATGTGGCAATTCTAGCCCTTGAATAATTTTATCAGCCAGTTCGTCTTTATGAAATTGTCCACCAATTATCATCGTAAAATTATTTCTCATATAAGTGTTAATTAATTTTACAGTTAACTCGAAATTTTCCATTGAAAATTCTAAATTCTCTGAACCGGAAAAGATTGTTATAGTAGAATTATCTTTAAAATTCGTTGTGATTTCTGAAAACACTATCTTGATATTAAAGATACTTGTAACAGCTATTAGGCCTATGGAAAATTTTTGTAAATACATTTTGGGTTTAGGTATCTATTCGTGTGAAAATCTTAGTAGACCTAGGATCCTCTACAAAACCTTTTTAGGTCATTTATTTGTGTTTTACAAGTAATATAAAAGTTTAATTTGTACGTATATCATCACGCAATTATATTAATAATATTTACGAGAAATAAACAACCAAGAAGAAAATAGCCCCTTAAGTTGTTCTTGTTTTCGATTAAACTTAAACTAAAGTAGTATTTACTTAATGTAAAAGTTTCCATTACATAGATTTTAAGGAAGTACTTTAGAACCGATAAAAGTAATGGCTCATTATCGGTTTTGGAAGTTAAAAAAAAGACTTTTTTGTGTTTCATTCCCACCAGTTACTCGCGCTGGTGGGCGGGCAGTCTCTCCATCTACACTATAGTGCAAAGAGTAGGGTGTAAGGCCCTTTTCAGCCTCCTTGCAGGAATCGTGGGAATGGGTGGATGGTGTGGTTAGGGAGAGAAAGATGAGAGGGACGAAATGAAGACAGAAGAGAAGTGAAAGATTATCTGTGGAATATTGGAAGTTAACGAATCTTATATTAAATGTAAACGTTTATAATTAACAAAATATATAAAACAACAAAAATTAGCTTTAAAGTTAGTTTACCCTATTCATGAAATTAGAAATAAGAAATACAATTGAATTACTTTTTTAAGCCCTGCATTCAAAACACTTTTTTCATATTTAAAAAATATTGGTTTAAATTTGGCTTATAAAACCAATTTCTCCGTCCGTAAATTAATTAAAAATAAATATCAATTAAACACAGAAAAACGATCTGGCGTTTATAAATTAACTTGTGGGTCTTGCCCTAAAGTGTATATAGGTCAAACTGGGAAAAACTTTAAGAAACGTCCGTCAGAGTATAAAAATAACTATAGATATAAAAACAAAACTGATTTAATTTATTCAAACCATGTTACCAAAGACGATTTTAATAATAATATAGAAATTTTACATATCTATCCATATATATAAAAGAAAGTACAAATCCCACAACCGGTTTCGACTCTTGGGTCTCGTCAGGTGGACGCTGGCAGAAAGACCTTTACAGGCTATAATATAATTATGGAATCAAGAAAAACAACTTCTCCGAGGGCTAATACCCCTACCGGCATTCAATTACACTGTTGATTCTAACTGTGGGATCTTTGATCCTTAATATTTAGACGGTCAAGGATATTAATACCTTCTTCTTTTGATATGTTATCTTTGTATAAGAATCTTTCGTAATCAACAGTGTAATTTAATGCCGGTAGGGGTATTAGCCCTCGGAGTAGTTGTTTCTCTTGATTCCATATTTATATCTAAACAGTTTGGTTAAAATAATACAATATACATGTTTTACTTCATTTATTGTTTTTTATTTATATAATCACCAAAAGCACAAATACAATTCTTTGTAGCATTTAACAAAATTAAAAGAAACATAAATCAACTAAACCCATCAACATATCACATTCGAAGTGTATTAGATTAGAACTAAAACAATCACGTTTTACAATTTTTTTAAATAATTTAGTCGAATTATATTCATATTTGAAATTTGTAAAATCAGAAACTATGTTTACATCAAACAAAAGTTTATTTAATATATTTTTAACAAAAAGATAGTCAAGAACTTCTTATGGATTACACAGTGGGGGTAGATTTAAAAATTGGATATCCAGATTATAAAAAGAACTTCTTGCACATTATTGAATCCCACAGTGCTGGCTGTAACTACCGATTAAATATATTATGTTTATACTTTAATGAAATGCGGTGGTTCGTTCTAGCCAAAACTAGTTTGTGTAGGAGTTTTTCTTGTAGTTTACTTCGGATAAACCTTTAAACGAAATAGATAGTAAATTATATACAGCTTTGTATGAACAACACTCATTTACGCTCAATTACATTTTAGTATTTACTATTTACTACTGGCACTCGACGACGTTTTCGTGTAAATTTCATTTTGCGTTTCTTGTGGAATTTAATTTCCAATATAAAAATAATTGTAGACAAACAGAGTCCTACTGCTAACACTAGAAAAGCAGTTGACATTTTTAATAGTGTTAATGGGGCAGCCACATAATGTATCTCAGTGGGGACTTCTACTTTAGGATACGAGGCCATTTCTCGTTCTATCCAATTATTAGTCAGTCCAGACTGGAATATCCTGGATAGAATTTCGTTAATTCGATGTAACAGTGGAAAGCCACTTCTTACTACAAAAACTTCCATGAATCCATCATACGGCTACAACGTTTGAATATTTTAATAGGTTTTACTTTTTAGTACGTTACTTGAAAAATAAATCTCATAAAGGACCATGTCAATTACGTTATCCTATGACAATTGTAAGCAAAAAAACTTATAATATATTTTCTCTAAGAGTCAGAGAAAACAAGCATAATAATGTTCTTATAAATGTTATCAGGGGGTTGTTGACTGTGAAAAAGTCCTGTGAAAAAGTCTGTATAGGATTTCCTACATTTAAAAAGCAATCATGCAGAAATACCGGCGGTAGCATCGCATTTATGTGAACACCCTAAGAGTGACTGTGAAGTACTACGAGGATGGTTTAATAAATCCGTGGCTTTTTGAATTTCCCGCTCAGTAACTGTATTGGCAACACTGTTTCCGATAAGTGTCATCTGTCGGTAAACTACTGTGAAATTTTGAGCAAGTTACGACGTTTAGTTTATGTTTGGTAGCCTTTGAAAGCATCTATCCTTGTTAATTTCTACAATAATATAAAATGTGAATTTCTTGTGCCAAGAAAAGAAGAAGAGGCTTGATAAATTCTATGGGGACTCTGCACCACTGCTCCGTTGATTTCAATGCTTAAAAAGTGGCACCAGTACAAGTGACCCCGAACTTTCAGGTCGACAAAATGAAATCGTTGACAAAATCCATAGAATGATATTAGATGATCGAAGGTTGAAAGTGCGTGAGTTGGCTGAGGCTGTAGGCATCTCAACTGAGCGAGTGTATCACATTTTACATGAACATTCGGACATGAGAAACCTTTCGGCACGATGGGTGCACGATGTTTCATCAATTGTGCTACGAACTGCTACGCCATCCACCTTATTCTCCGGATTTAGCCCCCTCCAACTATTTCCTGTTTCAAAACCTGAAGAAATGACTGGGCGGTAAAAACTTTGGGTCGAATGGAGAGATCATCGTGGAAACAAACGCTTATTCTGAGGCCCTTGAGAAATCTTATTATCTAGAATTAATTAAAAAAAAGAAACACAATGGACTAAATGTATTAAACTAAAAGGAAATTATATAGAAAAATAGTTCCGAAAAACTGATGTTTTCCTGTAAAATCCACGGACTTATCAAACCACCCTCGTATTAATTATAAAAGGAAAGAAGTGAATCGTCGAAAAACTTCACACAAAATTTATTCACAAATACAGATAATAAATGTTATCAGGGGGTTGTTGTCTGTAAAAAAGTCTATATAGGATTGACTAAAAGATCCATAAATACAAGATTTAAACAACATTTCCTACATTTAAAAAGCAATCATGCAGAAATACCGGCGGTAGCATCGCATTTATGTGAACACCCTAAGAGTGACTGTGAAGTACTACGAGGATGGTTTAATAAATCCGTGGCTTTTTGAATTTCCCGCTCAGTAACTGTATTGGCAACACTGTTTCCGATAAGTGTCATCTGTCGGTAAACTACTGTGAAATTTTGAGCAAGCTACGACGTTTAGTTTATGTTTGGTAGCATTTGAAAGCATCTATCCTTGTTAATTTCTACAATAATATAAAATGTGAATTTCTTGTGCCAAGAAAAGAAGAAGAGGCTTGATAAATTCTATGGGGACTCTGCACCACTGCTCCGTTGATTTCAATGCTTAAAAAGTGGCACCAGTACAAGTGACCCCGAACTTTCAGGTCGACAAAATGAAATCGTTGACAAAATCCATAGAATGATATTAGATGATCGAAGGTTGAAAGTGCGTGAGTTGGCTGAGGCTGTAGGCATCTCAACTGAGCGAGTGTATCACATTTTACATGAACATTCGGACATGAGAAACCTTTCGGCACGATGGGTGCACGATGTTTCATCAATTGTGCTACGAACTGCTACGCCATCCACCTTATTCTCCGGATTTAGCCCCCTCCAACTATTTCCTGTTTCAAAACCTGAAGAAATGACTGGGCGGTAAAAACTTTGGGTCGAATGGAGAGATCATCGTGGAAACAAACGCTTATTCTGAGGCCCTTGAGAAATCTTATTATCTAGAATTAATTAAAAAAAAGAAACACAATGGACTAAATGTATTAAACTAAAAGGAAATTATATAGAAAAATAGTTCCGAAAAACTGATGTTTTCCTGTAAAATCCACGGACTTATCAAACCACCCTCGTATTAATTATAAAAGGAAAGAAGTGAATCGTCGAAAAACTTCACACAAAATTTATTCACAAATACAGATAATAAATGTTATCAGGGGGTTGTTGTCTGTAAAAGAGTCTATATAGGATTGACTAAAAGATCTATAAATACAAGATTTAAACAACATTTCCTACATTTAAAAAACAATCACCCAGAAAAGTCGGTGGTAGCTTCTCATTTCCTAAATACCAACTATGGTTTGACATAAACAACTCTGGCATCCGAACATTTATAATTACATTATTATGCTTTATTATTTATTATAGTGGTCGAAATGTACATCTGTATTTGTGTGAAGCTTTTCGACGATTTGCTTCTTTCCTTTTATGATACGTTATCCTATTTTATTTATTTTTATTTATTTTACTTTTTAGTGCAATCGAGAAAATTAAGACAGGAAATCAATCCCAGGACTCTTCTTATCTTATTAATTTCTTTAATAATTTAAACCATGTACACTAATGAAAATTAGACATGCAAAAATATACTTATATGATTTTATTGTCAAACAGGTGCGAAACTAAATTTAAAAAAACAGCAAAACTTTAATCATTTACTCTACAAGGATAAATAAGGTAATTTAAACAAGATCAAGACTAAGATACAGTGCTACTATCTGCCTTGCTCTTATTTAACACCGAATAATAAAAGAACTCTTACAACTGAAAATATAAACATATAGGGGGCATGTTTTTAAGTAAGTACTGTTTTGAAATTTATAAAAAACGTGCAAATATATCTTAATAATTTTATATTTACATGAAGCCTGTACCTTAATCTACTTGTACACATTATTTCCTTCAATATTGAGGCACGTGTCATAACGTTTGACCAGTAATCAGTTTTTGAATACCCTTCTGCCGCCTGACTTGTTCACTTCACCACCACATCACAACTGTTTTCACTTCGTCATCGTCTTGAAGACGTTGTCCGCCCAGATGTTTCTTCAAGTGCAGGAACAAATGATAATCAGTGGGCGCCAAATCTGAGCTGTAAGGAGGATGAACTAGAGTTTCCCAGTAAAAAGATCTGATGAGATCTTTGGTCCGATTAACCACATTTGTACGGCCATCTTTAAATGCTCTCACCCACTTCCTTACCATTCCATCACTCATAATGTTTTGTCCGTAAATTGTACAGATCTCGCGATGAATATCAATCGGTTTTAGTTCTAACTCACAATTATCGGAGGCATCTTAAATACTCAGTAACAAGGACGAATCAGACTGTTATGGCGTCATTGCGTAAGCGAGAGATGTAGATACTCAGTGCGCATGCGCGGAACGCTGATCGTATCGCTGCGGCGGCCGAATTTCAAAACGGTACTTACTTAAAAAACATGCTTCGTATATAAAATTATTTACCTCAGCTGGTATCTTATCCACATTTCTATAGTTTCTTATCACCTTTCTGATATTTCCTGTCGAAAAAACAGCGTAATCTAGACTGTTGACGAAATCCCTAGTTTCATTAATAAAAACATCATATTTTGTTGGTATCCATTTGCTTAATATCAAATTCGTTAAGTTTCTATCAAATTTCGTAGCTATCCCAGTAAGAATAGATTTGTATGTCCTTAATTTTAATGTGCTGCTTACTAAATCACGAAAAGTTCTCATTTTTGGTTCTAACGGTGGATTTGTCATTAAACTGTTCGTGAAACTGTAAAACCCCACGTTAACATAAAAACCAAACATTATTCCAATAACGAGTAAAAGTCTAAATGACAACAGTTTATTACGAAAATGACCTGCAGAAATTGCAAAGGAAATGGCGAAAAATATAAAAGGCCAGTTTGATATTGTTTCATATAAGGGTGATCTTATGTAATACCTGACACGGAATAAAATCATAACCGAAATGAAAAGAAATAATAACCAAACCATTACACTCATATCGCGGTATAGTAAGAGCAATGATAGAATACTTTTTCTTTGAGGTAAAAGCCAATAATTTCGTCTATACATTGTAAGAAAAGTATGTTCTATTAAAGGTGATGGTCTCATTTCTAACATATAACCTACGCCAATATCCACAAGATGATGTTCCATATCTCCAATTAATGAATCTGAAAATGCGACAAAATTAATTAATGAGCCACCCTCTAACTGAGAATTTTTTCCCTTATGGTCGTGACATCTGATAGTTGATCATTTCCCGATATTTCGGCTAATTCATCAGCCATAATGTCACAAACACCCTGCAGTAACAAGACTATAACTGAGAGTCTGTTAAACTTTAACTAGTTAATTTTAATAACAAAACTACTTGAAAATTTTTACTAAAACTTTTATTTGCTATAAGTAAGTACTCACCATCTGAAGAAACCAAAGTTTGACGAAACGCACGTTACTTAGTTTGTTTCAATTACAAAATAAAAATTTTAGTGAAAATCTTCAATTTAAGATAGATTTTCAGCAAGTAAGAGTCAAGTCAATCAATTATTTAAAATAGCTATTCAGTACAAGTAAATCTATACAGATAAATAAAATTGGAATGGTACATATACCAAAATAACATTTTTTTTTAAATTTTTGTCTGTCTGTCTGTTTGTTCCGGCTAATATCTGAAACGGCTGGACCGATTTTGAGGGGACTTTCACTGGCGGATATCTAATGTAATAAGAAGTAATTTAGACTACTTTTATTTTAGAAATTAATTAGTGTTATTAATAAATAGTGATTAATTTCTAAAATAAATTATTATTCTCTAAAATAAAAGTAGCGTAAGTTACTTCTTATTACATTAGCTTTCTGTCAGTGAAAGTCCCATGAAATCGGTCCAGCCGTTTCATAGAATAGCCGGAACAAACAGACAGACAGGCAAAAATTATAAAGCACCTCCCGCCACTTAATATTACAAAGGCTGCCTGTCGCGCGGGCTCAGAACGCACGAGCGGGCAATTGCTAACGGTTGTGTCTCAACTACTTCGTTTAAATTTTTAAAAATATTTTTTTGTTGTCGCGGGCACAGCTTACATCATAAACTATTATAAGTAGCAATGCCAGAATAGTCTTTTAACCAAGATCCAAAATTTAGTGTACAAAACCAATATCAAGAACATCAAGAAGGGTACATAGACTAAATAGAAGAATAAGACAAACTGAGATGGTCAGGATTTGAAAATCAAAGGGAGATAATCAACCAATTTATGTTTAAGCTTCGTATATCATTGATAGTACAATAATTTAATTAATGGCTACACCTTCATCAAGTTAACCCGTGTTTTATTTCAATGATTTAGAGGTTGATGTTTGAACTTACCAGCTGATAGACTCTCTTTAATATTTACTTTGTATGCATTATTTTCACTATTTACAATTACTTTTGCATTCATCATTTTCGCTATTTCTTGAAGGATATAAAATGAAACTCCTAAAATGTTTGTTTCATTAGTTAACATTAGAGTTCCATAGAACCACCCAATTTTTAGTGGACATCCATTAAATGTCCTTAGATTTCCATAAAATGGATTAAATGTAGTGTGATTTAAATGAAATTTAACGAGGAATGGTCGCTTTAAACATTTTCCCCCTTTACCCTTCTTGGGTTTCCATGTGTAACCAATTAAGGTATCATTGCACAGTTTAATGAATACAACATTATAAGCAAATAATTTTCTGAAATATTCGATAGAGGTTGAAATGCTTCCGTCATCTAAAAAATAATAAGTTACTTATAATGACTACAAAATTAACATTTAATAAAGTAAATAAGTTAATATAATAATATAGGAACCCGACCCTGTTAGTTTTGCCTCAATGGAGTTAAAACAGATTATTATAAATTATAATCAAAACTCTACCTTCACTAATTAAATAATAGAGAAGAAACGCAAATTTATTATAAAAATACTGTTGGCGTCCAGCGCCCACAAGGAGGCGTTATCGCCTGTTTTGAGAAATGCTATAGAGTCTATCAAAAGATATAATAATAAAATAAAGATTGTCTTACCCCATATGCATGTTACTATATTAAAAAAGTGCCTTCTTGGTGCCCAATCCTCTTGATTGTAAGCAAAATTTAATATATTTATTAATTGTTGTGAATTATCAGGAAAAAACAGGTAATCATAATATTTGTGATATTCCGATGTATTTTTAAATACTGCACTTCCATATAAATTAGTAGAAATTGTGATAATGGCATGTGGCGATTCCAGCCTTTGAATAACTTTATCACTCAATTTATCTTTATAGAATCGTTTGCCAATTATTTTCACGAAACGTTTGCTTATATGAGAATTAATAAAGTTTAAAACTGCCTCGAAATTCTCTGTTAAATAATAATCAAATTTTTCTCCATCAAAATACAGCATGTTCGAAGAATTTCCATCAGAATCAATATTTAACGTATGTGTAAATTGATTATTAAAATAATGAATAATTAGAATTGTGGTAACAACGACCATTCCAACAGGCATTTTGAAAAAGATTGTTACTACTATATAAAAAGAAGAAAAATGTAGTATTTGGAAATCTTTCCAATGAAGAATAATAAAGGAGACCGTTGTAAGTAAGTTAACTACACGGAACTCACCCCTAATTACTACAAGTAGTTTTTGAAAAAAAGACGCGTGTTTGTCCACTTTAATGTGGACGCATTATCAAAGCGAGACGAGACACTTTTTACTTATATTTACTTCAATTGTATTTTCACATAGGTAATGAAAAAGTTTTATGTAACGTTAAGAAAATAGATATAATAGTTACATTGTCAGTAATAGGTACTACGAAACATAATATGAGGATGAATCAAATATAAACGAGCCTTCGTTCATAAACCATTTATTTTGAAAAGTTTCACAAAAACACAAATTTCTCTATATTTCGACATATCCCCATTGTTTGTCTATACATTTTTCTCAAGTTTTTTCATCTCGTTTTCATAAAAAGAAGCAGGGCGGGTGGATAGACATCCAGTTGTCCACAAACGCCTGCCTCCACCTGTTCATAGGTCTGAAATCGCTCGCCTCCTAGTGATTCTTGATTCTTTGAGGGGCCCAAACATGTGGAAATCACAAGGGTAGCTAGGATAGGTCTGGGATATAAGGAGGGTGTTCCATCTGAGTCCAGTGCATTTCACCGATTTGGGCCTGCGTTAAAGTTGCGGTATGAATTCTAGCGTTATCGTGTAAGAGTAACACGTCACGAATGGGGTTGCGTCATCCTTTTAGACGATAAGCAAGTTTTACCTGACTGAGAAGTCAGTAGGCTGCATTAATGGTTCTTCGCTCGTGCAAAAAATCGATCAACAGAACCCCTATCCAGTCCCAAAAAAACGTGGCTAAATCTTTGCATGCAGACATACATGTCTTCAGCTTCACTGGATTTGATTCACCTTTGCGCAGTCACTCCATGCTTGCTCGTTTTGATGTTAGAGTGCTTCTTTCAGGGACCCAAAAAGATGAAAGTCACGAGGAGACAAATCAGAACTATATAGCGGATGTTCCAGCGTTTTCCAGCTTAATGCATCGAATTTTTACCTTATGGCATTGGCCATATGAGGCCTGGCGTTGTCATGCATAAGAATGACACTTCTGCCTGATTGCTTTTTAATTTCCCTTCGAAATGACAATTTCGCGGCATCTAGTAGATCACAATAATATTGCACATTAATTGTGCGTCAATCATGGAGAAAACAACATTCACAAAATAAATAAACTGGCTTATTAAGTAATAAAGTAAAAGACCACTACATAGAATGAATAAGAAGACATTGACATTGACATGAATTATTTCTAGAGGGTTGTACGCCCCCTACGAAAATTTTGCATATTTAGTAGTTCACTGCATCAGTGTGAGACTACACTCAATTTTTGTGTTGATAAATTTGAAAATAGCAGATATTTTGAAATATTCTTTTTTTAATTAAAAAAAAATCTTAAGAGGGTTGTGCGTTCCTTACACAAATTTTGCAAACTCAATGGTTATCTACATTACTATGAGAAAACTATACATATATATAGTTATGCATAAATGTAATACAACACTTTTTAAAAAAATATATTAAAAAATATATTCAATTACACAACTTTGGACTTAATATTACGACCTCACAAGTTTACAAACCAATATGAAGTGAGGTTTTTTGGATATTTTAGTCGTTTATTAATTTTTATTAATTACACAAAAATGTTGTTTACTAATTTGTTTAATGTAAATATAAACAAATTTGCGTTACCTACGACAATATGAAAGCAAATTTAAATCTAGTAAAGAATTATTGAAACAAATGGAATAAACTGGAAAATGTTTAATTATCAACATGGACGACTATTAGACCTTGGAGGACAAAAGAGTCAAAGGCATATTAGAATTTACGTTTAAAATGATAAATAAGAATATAACTCATTCATGTTAGAACATAGCATCGATACCTTTTTTTCTGCAGAAACTCGTAATTTTAATATACAATCTGTCACGTTCGATCATCATCCATTGACGACAAATTAAACACAAAGTTTAAGTTACAAAACGTTTATTGTATAACCACAATGAACATTTCACCATACTGTGGTTTCTTCAGGTGGAAAAAGTTGAATAAACATAAAATTAATACAATATCATTATATTATTTGAAATTGTAGACTCGCTTGGCACTTGGTGAAACATTTAAAAAAAATAAAGTAAAAGAATTGAAACACTTGGCAAGTTTCACAATGTTAATTGATTTCTCTAACGATCGTTTCGGTGTTAAAACCATTTTCAAAGAGTACACTTCTGTATACGATCGTCAGAAAAATAAATTAACATTGTCAAACTTGCCAAGTGTTTTAATTCTTTTACTTTATATCATTATATACTAAAATTACGAATAAAATGGTAGGGATAGAAGTGAATATTACACGTTAGAAATATTTAAAAGCGGTGATCTATTTATAACTAATTGATCATTTATAATTAGGCCTAAACTATTTAATTTATTGATTTCTAAAAAGAAAGATAAGTAGTAAACAATGGTTTGTCGCAGTGACCATTGGTTAATAATGGCCCCAAATCCATTGGCGTAACCAGAGAGTGCTTCCATAGTTACTACACTACTACTTCTGAAACAGTTGGTTAATACCTCGAAAATTAACAGAATTTTAAAGTAAAATGAAATGTTTCTGTGTTACTGAAATGATAATATTTAAGGATATGCCTGCATGTAAGCAACGTGAGATTATCCCTGGTACGTTTAGTAAAAGTTTAAACATTAACTAGACGACTTTTCGATCCAGGTTTTCCATCTTTGAGTTGAAATTTTGAACTTTGAGCTCGAAAATGTACTTAATCCATTTATCCTAATCAATTCGATTTATTATCTACTGGGTTAAAACGGCATTACAGAATGCAGAAACTACCAAAAGGTTCACTTATAAACTCTTGTTAAACCCACAATGGAAACTAAATAAATTTATACAGGTAATACGATGGAAATTGACTTTAAATTAAAAACGATAAAATGTATTGTAATTGTTATTCAAAGAAGTTTTTAAAAATTGAAGAAACAGTTATTCAAAATTTTAAATGGATGCATAAAATAACTGTCAATTATTTGAAAACTGTTATAAACAATTAATATAAAATAATATAAAATGAAATACTTTATAATATTTCAGCTCATTATTAACTCTACAGTATTGTACTATTATTTCGACTGTTTAAGTCTCTATCAACAGTATATACAAAAAAAACAGACTTATAAAAGTTAATTCTAAATTGCCAGTATTTGTGTTGTGAATTTAACAACAAACCACACAAATGGCACCTAATATTGTATATAATAAATTTTACATTGATTAGAAATGAAGTCTTTGTTTGCCGCTGTCGTTTTTCTCTGATATTTGTTTTAAATCCAATCGTTTATAAACAAGTGAATTGTCTACCATTAGTAGTAAGTGTTTTGTTTATTTGAATAAAGTATTTTCTAATTTTTCTTTTGTGACGAACTGTAACTATTAAATATGAAATGGAAATTATAATGAAAGTATGGATGTAACTGAACATAATTTTTTGCTTGATAAAGGCACAAAATGATACCGATGGGCCGTACCGGATACAAAAAAAATAAGACTATAAATACGAATGATGCGAGTTTTTCTTCAGTTTATCGTGACCATGCTTTCGGGAAAGAGTATGCGTCGCGACGCGTCGCGCTGCCGTGGCTCGCTTTTCGTGCTTTAGGTGCATGTTTATCCGTTCTTAAAGTTTTTTAACTTGTGCTGTAGTGGTTTCTAAATTTTCGGGAGTGTTTTATTAAGAGGATTAAGGCAACACCAAAGTGGCGGTAATGGTAAGTAATTGTTATCTTTTTATTTTTATTTATTTGCTTAACTTATTGTTCATTGTCTTTTTTCTTTGTGATAATTGTCCAGTCTTTATAACAATTTGGAAATTATTAAAAACCATTCAGTGATTGAAAACATTTTGATTTTCAATTTTTTCGAAATTAACTTTTGTGTTTAATATTATTGGTTTGGTTGATTGATACTGTTTTAGAAAGTTTCTATTTCTAGTTTTCTTTTTAATAATTTTGTTAATTTTGATAGCTTGGAAATGTTCAAATTTCTTACAATAATTTTAAACGTTTTAGTTAACATTATTAACTTTTCATTCATAAATTTTAGCTTTTTAGAAATAGATTCACCGCTCCGCACTTGATGAAATTGATTTAGGTTTTTTCAATAATTATTTTATGATTGATATTATTGATCTAGTTTGGTGAATCATAAAGTTAGGGAAAGATTCTAGAACATTTGTTAAAATTGTACAGAAATTTATTATTCTTTTTTATTACAATTGGTTTATTTCTTAGTTTTGTATTTAAAATTTTGATTAAATTTTTATTCGTGAAATTGTAATGACTTGTATGATGATTTATTAATTATTAGATATCATATACTAATTTTAATCGTTCTAACTGTAGTATACTTAAATTTTTGTGAATTTTAGTTTTTTTAATATTAACTTTTATAAATGATAATGCCCACGTGTGAAGTGGTAATTAGGATTAGTCTTTCTTTATTTATTTATTTATTGATCGAGTTTGGTCGATCACAATGGCGAACCATAAACTTGTGGAAGGATTCTAGAACACGTTCCTTAAACTTTTACAGAAATTTATAGTTCTTTTTTATTATAATTAGTTTCTTTCTTAATTGAACTATATAAAATTTTGATGAAATATTTATTCGTGAAAGTTTTCTAGCTTTTATAATAGTTTAGAAATTATTAAACAACCTACACCAATTTTAACTTTTGTGAATGATATTATTGATTGGATGTGGCCAATCACAATAGTGATCCGTACAGTTCTAGAAAGTGTATAATATAAATTGAACACAAATTTATTGTTCTTCTTAATTATGATGGTTTTCTCTTTCGATTTGACTGTATATTTAATTTTTGATAATTTTCTTTTTTTATCTTTTTGCAGTTACCGTCCAAAGAGTGGTAAGCGATTTGCATGGTTTCCCAATAGACGAGGTGGTAAGTTTGACAATTTGTTGCTTGACAATTTGACTCTTGGCACTTCGTCTATTCAATGTTTAGCAAGTATAGTACCATTTTTGTGTATTTGTTATGCAAAAGGTAAGTACCATTAAGGTATATTTTAATACAATAATTAATACCGCAGTAGACTGTAAGTGAGTTTCAGTCTTGGAAAGACATCCAGCCGTCCCCCGACCGACCGTACGACTGAGCAGCATTGGATTCCAATCTCCGAGGATGATTTGGTTATGTTCTCTTCAGCCGAATGTATTTTGTGTTGAGGTGGTTGAGTGTAAGTTGATGCGTGTGTTCAGGTGTAAATGTATGGATGTTGTTGGTTGTTTGAATGATTGTGTTCCTCAGGGATGTCAGGACTTTGCGTCAGAAGTGTGGATGGGAGTGAGGGATTCTTCCTTTATCTAGGGCAACGGTGGCGCAGTAGTGTAAGAGTGGTTTGATGAATGTTTTCTTTGTGTGAGTAGGTGTTTTCACATTAGGTAGGTACATGGTTCTACATCGGCGGTATGGATTGAATCGTCGGGGCAAGAGGATCGCCGTTACATAGTAGGACGCATGTTTTTATTTATTTATTGGTGGGGGGTGCTTGCCTCTCACCCATTCTTGTACTATACTTGCTAAATGTTGTTTTTACATGTTCGGTCGTTTGGGTATTGTTGGGTCCGCGTCGGGGGTTGGGGGGAGAAGTGAAAAGTGTAGTGATTTCTAAGAAGAGGATTATCAACTCCAATAAGAAGATCTTGAAAAGTAAGTACAAATTCCAGTATGCACTAAGTTATTAATTTCGATTAATCCAGGCTGCAAATTTTATATGATTACAGATCGGCACTCATCTTCGGCGGATTTTTTTCGAAGAAGTGATGGGCTCTAAGATGTGAAACAGTAATTTCCGAAATGTATGGTTTTTATTTTCTGGTAGGTCATTACATAATCTAATATGTTAACTTGTTAATGTAGCAACCTGTGTTAAGGTTGTGAGTTCTTATGATTACAGGTCTTCTACAATTTTTCCTGTTGATTTGTTTGACGGGATGCAAATCGGAACGTTCACGAATTGTTTGGTATTTTTATTACATTGTCACACGGTATGATGTTTTATGATTTTGTACAATTTTCAAATTTTTATGTACGATTTAGAAATTACGTCGCTCATCTTGGAATATTATTTAATTTCGTTAAGTAAACTAAACCGTTTCAATGTTTTAAGCTTTCTTGGAATATCCTTCCATCAGTCGTCACTTTCATTTCACGTTCATATTATATATGTTAGTGGCGACCGAAAGCAAATTCACAAAAAATATAAGTTGTTTTATTACTACGGTTCGAAAGGCTAAATATTCTTATTATGGGTTGTGATGTCGTAATTATATGTGGTAGCTGTTGATGTTGTAATGTAGATCAAAATGGGTCGCTTATCTGCGTAGATGTGGTATAGAGAAAAAGACCTTTTAGCCTTTGAGAAACCAATGTAGGTACGTTGACGTGTTTTCCAAGAAGAGCTTCAACTCCAAGATGTGATGCGTCAACTTCCAGAAAGTACAGCGTTTAGAATAAGGTGTTCTCTGTTACTGTTTTCATTTTCTAATATGCGTCATGTCATCCTGAATCTGTCAGGTTGTCTGTCTTGTTGTGATTACAGATCCGCACTTTCTTCGACGGATTTATTTCGATGAAGCAATGGGCTCCAAGATGTGATGCGTCAACTTCCAGAAAGTATAGTATTTAGAATAAGGTGTTGTGTGTTACTGTTTTCATTTTCTAAAATGTGACATGATATCCTGAATCTGTCTTGTGGTGATTACAGATTCACAAATATCTTCGACGGATGCCCTTTGAGGAACCAATGGAGGTACGTCGGCGTGTTTTCCAAAAAGAGCCTTAACTCCAAAATGTCGAACATCAATTTCCAGAAAGTACAGTATTTACATTAAGCACCAATGGATTCGAAGATTTATCTTCACGGATTTTTATCGAAGAAGCGATGGGCTCTAAGATGTGAAACAGCATTTTCCGAAATGTATGGTTTTTATTTTCTGGTAGGTCATTACATAATCTAATATGTTAACTTGTTAATGTAGCAACCTGTGTTAAGGTTGTGAGTTCTTATGATTACAGGTCTTCTACAATTTTTCCTGTTGATTCGTTTGACGGGATGCAAATCGGAACGTTCACGAATTGTTTGGTATTTTTATTACATTGTCGCAAGGTATGATGTTTTATGATTTTGTACAATTTTCAAATTTTTATGTACGATTTGGAAATTACATCGCTCATCTTGGAATATTATTTAATTTCGTTGAGTAAACTAAACCGTTTCAATGTTTTAAGCTTTCTTGGAATATCCTTCCATCAGTCGTCACTTTCATTTCACGTTCATATTATATATGTTAGTGGCGACCGAAAGCAAATTCACAAAAAATATAAGTTGTTTTATTGCTACGGTTCGAAAGGCTAAATATTCTTATTATGGGTTGTGATGTCGTAATTATATGTGGTAGCTGTTGATGTTGTAATGTAGTTCAATATGGGTCGCTTATCTGCGTAGATGTAGTATAGAGAAAAAGACCTTTTAGCCTTTGAGAAACCAATGTAAGTACGTTGACGTGTTTTCCAAGAAGTGCTTCAACTCCAAGATGTGATGCGTCAACTTCCAGAAAGTACAGCGTTTAGAATAAGGTGTTCTCTGTTACTGTTTTCATTTTCTAATATGCGTCATGTCATCCTGAATCTGTCAGGTTGTCTGTCTTGTTGTGATTACAGATCCTCACTTTCTTCGACGGATTTATTTCGATGAAGCAATGGGCTCCAAGATGTGATGCGTCAACTTCCAGTATGTATTGTATTTAGAATAAGGTGTTCTCTTTTACTGTTTAAATTTTCTAATAAGTGACATCGTATCCTGAATCTGTCAGGTTGTCTGTCTTGTTGTGATTACAGATCCGCACTTATCTTCGAAGGATTTCTCCTGAAGAAGCAATGCGCTCCAAGATGTGATGCCTCAACTTCCAGAAAGTATAGTATTTAGAATAAGGTTTCTCTGTTACTGTTTTAATTTTCTAATATGTGACATGTCATCCTGAATTTGTCAAGTTGTCTGTCTTGTTGTAATTACAGATCCGCAATTATCTTCGACGGATGCCTTTTGAGGAGCCAATGGAGGTACGTCGACGTGTTTTCCAAAAAGAGCCTCAACTTCAAAATGTGAAACATCAATTTCCGGAAAGTACAGTATTTACATTAAGTACCAATGAATTCCAAGATCTATCTTCACGGATTTCTTTCGAAGACGCGATGGGCTCTAAGATGTGAAACAGTAATTTCCGAAATATATGATTTTTATTTTCTGGTAGGTCATTACATAATCTGATATGTTAACTTGTTAATGTAGCAACCTGTGTTAAAGTTGTGAGTTCTTATGATTACAGGTCTTCTACAATTTTTCCTGTTGATTTGTTTGACGGGATGCAAATCGGAACGATCACGAATTGTTTGGTATTTCTATTACATCGTCGCACGGTATGATGTTTTATGATTTTGTACAATTTTCAAATTTTTATGAACGATTTGGAAATTACGTCGCTCATCTTGGAATATTATTTAATTTCGTTAAGTAAACTAAACCGTTGCAATGTTTTAAGTTTTCTTGGAATATCCTTCCATCAGTCGTCACTTTCATTTTACGTTGATATTATGTATTTTAGTGGCGACCGAAAGCAAGTTCACAAGAAAATATAAGTTGTTTTATTACAACGGTTCGAAAGGCTAAATATTCTTGTTTTGGGTTGTGATGTCGTAATTTTATGTGGTAGTTGTTGATGTAATGTAGATCAATGTGGGTCGCTTATCTGCGTAGATGTAGTACAGAGAAAAAGAATTTTTAGCCTTTGAGGAACCAATGTAGGTACATTGACGTGTTTTCCAAGAAGAGCTTCAACTCCAAGATGTGATGCGTCAACTTCCAGAAAGTACAGCGTTTAGAATAAGGTGTTCTCTGTTACTGTTTTCATTTTCTAATATGCGTCATGTCATCCTGAATCTGTCAGGTTGTCTGTCTTGTTGTGATTACAGATCCTCACTTTCTTCGACGGATTTATTTCGATGAAGCAATGGGCTCCAAGATGTGATGCGTCAACTTCCAGTATGTATTGTATTTAGAATAAGGTGTTCTCTTTTACTGTTTAAATTTTCTAATAAGTGACATCGTATCCTGAATCTGTCAGGTTGTCTGTCTTGTTGTGATTACAGATCCGCACTTATCTTCGACGGATGTCCTTTGAGGAACCAATGGAGGTACGTTGACGTGTTTTCCAAAAAGAGCCTCAACTCCAAAATGTCAAACATCAATTTCCAGAAAGTACATTATTTACATTAAGCACCAATGAATTCGAAGATTTACCTTCACGGATTTTTGTCGAAGAAGCGATGGGTTCTAAGATGTGAAGCAGCATTTTCCGAAATGTATGGTTTTTATTTTCTGGTAGGTCATTACATAATCTAATATGTTAACTTGTTAATGTAGCAACCTGTGTTAAGGTTGTGAGTTCTTATGATTACAGGTCTTCTACAATTTTTCCTGTTGATTCGTTTGACGGGATGCAAATCGGAACGTTCACGAATTGTTTGGTATTTTTATTACATTGTCGCAAGGTATGATGTTTTATGATTTTGTACAATTTTCAAATTTTTATGTACGATTTGGAAATTACGTCGCTCATCTTGGAATATTATTTAATTTCGTTAAGTAAACTAAACCGTTTCAATGTTTTAAGCTTTCTTGGAATATCCTTCCATCAGTCGTCACTTTCATTTCACGTTCATATTATATATGTTAGTGGCGACCGAAAGCAAATTCACAAAAAATATAAGTTGTTTTATTGCTACGGTTCGAAAGGCTAAATATTCTTATTATGGGTTGTGATGTCGTAATTATATGTGGTAGCTGTTGATGTTGTAATGTAGTTCAATATGGGTCGCTTATCTGCGTAGATGTAGTATAGAGAAAAAGACCTTTTAGCCTTTGAGAAACCAATGTAGGTACGTTGACGTGTTTTCCAAGAAGTGCTTCAACTCCAAGATGTGATGCGTCAACTTCCAGAAAGTACAGCGTTTAGAATAAGGTGTTCTCTGTTACTGTTTTCATTTTCTAATATGCGTCATGTCATCCTGAATCTGTCAGGTTGTCTGTCTTGTTGTGATTACAGATCCGCACTTTCTTCGACGGATTTGTTTCGATCAAGCAATGGGCTCCAAGATGTGATGCGTCAACTTCCAGAATGTATTGTATTTAGAATAAGGTGTTCTCTTTTACTGTTTAAATTTTCTAATAAGTGACATCGTATCCTGAATCTGTCAGGTTGTCTGTCTTGTTGTGATTACAGATCCGCACTTATCTTCGAAGGATTTCTCCTGAAGAAGCAATGCGCTCCAAGATGTGATGCCTCAACTTCCAGAAAGTATAGTATTTAGAATAAGGTTTCTCTGTTACTGTTTTAATTTTCTAATATGTGACATGTCATCCTGAATTTGTCAAGTTGTCTGTCTTGTTGTAATTACAGATCCGCAATTATCTTCGACGGATGCCTTTTGAGGAGCCAATGGAGGTACGTCGACGTGTTTTCCAAAAAGAGCCTCAACTTCAAAATGTGAAACATCAATTTCCGGAAAGTACAGTATTTACATTAAGTACCAATGAATTCCAAGATCTATCTTCACGGATTTCTTTCGAAGACGCGATGGGCTCTAAGATGTGAAACAGTAATTTCCGAAATATATGATTTTTATTTTCTGGTAGGTCATTACATAATCTGATATGTTAACTTGTTAATGTAGCAACCTGTGTTAAAGTTGTTAGTTCTTATGATTACAGGTCTTCTACAATTTTTCCTGTTGATTCGTTTGACGGGATGCAAATCGGAACGTTCACGAATTGTTTGGTATTTTTATTACATTGTCGCAAGGTATGATGTTTTATGATTTTGTACAATTTTCAAATTTTTATGTACGATTTAGAAATTACGTCGCTCATCTTGGAATATTATTTAATTTCGTTAAGTAAACTAAACCGTTGCAATGTTTTAAGCTTTCTTGGAATATCCTTCCATCAGTCGTCACTTTCATTTCACGTTCATATTATATATGTTAGTGGCGACCGAAAGCAAATTCACAAAAAATATAAGTTGTTTTATTACTACGGTTCGAAAGGCTAAATATTCTTATTATGGATTGTGATGTCGTAATTATATGTGGTGGCTGTTGATGTTGTAATGTAGATCAAAATGGGTCGCTTATCTGCGTAGATGTGGTATAGAGAAAAAAATTTTTAGCCTTTGAGGAACCAATGTAAGTACGTTGACGTGTTTTCCAAGAAGAGCTTCAACCCCAAGATGTGATGCGTCAACTTCCAGAAAGTATGGTATTTAGAATAAGGTTTCTCTGTTACTGTTTTCATTTTCTAATATGTGACATGGCATCCTGAATCTGTCAGGTTGTCTGTCTTTTTGTGTTTACAGATCCGCACTTTCTTCGACGGATTTATTTCGATGAAGCAATGGGCTCCAAGATGTGATGCGTCAACTTCCAGAAAGTATAGTATTTAGAATAAGGTGTTCTCTTTTACTGTTTTAATTTTCTAATAAGTGACATCGTATCCTGAATCTGTCAGGTTGTCTTGTTGTGATTACAGATCCGCACTTATCTTCGACGGATTTCTCCTGAAGAAGCAATGGGCTCCAGGATCTGCATCAACTTCCAGAAAGTGTAGTATTTAGAATAAGGTGTTCTCTGTTACTGTTTTCATTTTCTAATATGTGACATGGCATCCTGATCTGTCAGATTGTCTGCCTTGTTGTGATTATACGATTTGGAAATTACCTCGCTGACTTATTCTCAACGTTCTTTTCGTCTGGGAATATTGTTTCATTTCGTTAAGCAATCTGAATCATGTCATTGTTTCAAGCTGCAGTTTTGAAATTTCCTTTCATCAGTCGTTACTTTTATTTTACGTTCATATGATATATTTTAGTGGCGACCGAAAGCAAGTTCACAAAAAAATATAGGTTTCTTTATTAATACGGTTCGAAAAGCTAAATATTCTTATTTTTGGTTGTGATGTCGTAGTCTCATGTGGTAGCAGTTGATGTAATGTAGATCAATGAGGGTGGCTTATCTGCGTAGATGTAGTATAGAGAAAAAGAATTTTTAGCCTTTGACCATTATTTATGTGTTAACAATTTTATGAACAGAACTCTTTATACTTGATTAAAGGTTTTATTTACTCGAAAATATTACTTCCTTTAAATCTCCAAATCGTACATCGACAATTAATAGCTATTAATGTCTGTGAAATATTGTGGTTTGGACCCACCACATAACAAAAGATCCCTCACGCTTGGTTTGCATCATTGACCAGAGCGTGAGCACTATTTTTCCCGTGTGGGGAGCCTGCAACCCCCATCGGGCGCGTTCCCGGGTGGCGGATAGGGAAGTGCCCGGTTAGCAGAAATCGGGTAAGAGATAAAATGTCTCTCGCGGACCAACAGGCACTTTTAACATTTGGTGGTTTGTTATAATAACAGGCTTTCACGGCCGGAATCCCTAGTAGAATTCATATTCATAAAAGTGCTAATGATCTTGTCTGTACGGATATTAGCTGCGTACAGGTCGATGGAACACATGCAGTTGATACAAGGGGTAAACATTAACTTTTCATTAAATAAATAAGCTTACGTAGATGTAGATGCGCTACTAATCGTTTAGAATAGCCAAATATAACTCTTATTAGTTCAGCTCGTACTTCTGGTTCTGTTTAAAATGCAAAATACGTATTTATATTTTTGATTATAAATGCGATTTTCTAAATAATAACTTTTACTTCTATTTAGAAATACTTTAACCCATTTTCTTTTTTGAAACTACTACAATAACTTAGTTTCCACTGTCGTTGTATGTCTCTCTGTCTTGTCGAAGAAGCCATGGGCTCAAAGATGTGAAACAGCAGTTTCCGGAATGTATTGTTTTTATTTTCTGGTAGGTCATAACATATGGTAATATGTTAACTTGTTAATGTATCAGCCTGTGTTAAGTTTGTGAGTTTTCCTGTTAATTTGTTTGACGGGATACAAATCTGAACATTCACGAATTGTTTGGTATTTCTATTAGATTGTAGCACGGTATGATGTTTTACAATTTAAATTTTTTTATTAATTTTGCATTAATTGATTCAACTCCTTTCACACTGTAGATATATTATTTCATGTATAAAAACTATATACAATATAATGTATAACAATCAGCCTGAATGTAGTGACCTCATACGTATTCTAATAATTGGTTATGGGGCTTGTAAAAGGAGGTGTTGATCAAAAGCAGTAGCAAACCATCAACAGCACAAATCATCATCAGAAATTTTATTTCTAAAATGTTTCCTACTTAATAGTCAATCCTCATTACGTAATCTTGAAAAAAAAATTAAAGATAAAATACTTCTTCTCTTATGCAACCCATGTCACGTAGTACTACAGCGCTTTCTCTGGACTCGTGTATCACCTATTTCACAATTGACAGAGTGAACACCCCCTGGTTGAAACCTATCGTTTTCGTTTGTATTTGTTAAGATTGTGCAAACCTCAAAACAATTTTGCGATTGTATCTTACATGTTTTAAATCGTCATAATTTCAAGTTTAAATCGTTTAGTACATCCATACAAATGGGGGACCAAAAAACTCAAATACCAGTAACAAATGAAGAAATATTAAAATTATGTAAAAGTCCTGACCCAGCCACTAAGGTATGTTTGACGATAAATGAACATAATTCACGGATTTCGAGCCTCAATTATATTATTTAAAAAACAGTCAACTGATGAGGTGCAATTATGTAATAATAATGCCACATCTTCTACTTTTAGCAACCCTATTTTTACATATTGTTATTTTAATATAATTAAAGGATTTTATATTCCAACAAACTATGTATCGCATCAAGGACCCACGAAAAAGTATCCCCTTCTACACGGAAGTCCTTGGAATGACATTATTATCAAAATTAGACTTTCCAGAAATGAAATTTACTGTCTATTTTTTGGGCTTTGAAGAATCAAAAGACCTTGTAGGTGATCTTGGTTCAAAAGAACGTACAGAGTGGACTTTAGGTAGGAAAGCAACTTTAGAATTGACCCAGTAAGTATTAACTCTTTTTTATATATAATGTGATCTATCTTCTAAAAAATCACTTCATATCATATAATTTCTCAATGCAATTTTAATAAATCTTCAATATTTTAATATTTAATAAGTGACAAATTGTTTTGAGTAAGAGATCAAACAAGAAAAATTGAATGAATGTTATTTTTTTTATATAATTAAAGGAACATTTAAGAAAAAATAGATTAATACATAATCATTATTATTATAGTATAATTCATGTCATAACATAAGTATTAATTCTATTTTAAATAAATACTTCACCTTTCAATATATTTTACTAGCAACTGGGGAACAGAAAATGATCAAGATCAAAAATACCACAATGGAAATTCGGATCCTCGAGGATATGGTCATATTGGCATAATGGTACCGAATGTTGACGAAGCTTGTGCTCGTTTCGAAATGTTAGGCGTCAAATTCATAAAAAGGCCCCAAGACGGAAAGATGAAAACTTTGGCTTTCATTTCTGATCCTGACGATTATTGGATCGAAATATTTTGTAACAAAACTGTTGTATAAAAATTATAATTACTGTTATATTCATATACCCGATTTTTTTTGGCACTTTTAATTATATAGATACTTATCCAAAATAATGTATATAAATGTCGGATGAAATAAAAAGTTCTTAAAAAGAAAAGTAATGAAGTATAAGTTATTAAAATTAATGTTCTTGTTGTTGATCAATTAGAACATTATTAAATCATCAATCAAAATAAACATAAAAACCAGATTAGCATAAGTATAACGAAAATGCCTGATAAAAGAAAATTGAAAAACAAAAATTATCAAAATAAAACTATTAATTGCACATATATTTTATTTGTTATATACTACCTTTACAATAATTTTTAGTAGTACTTCTAATATTATATTCACATTACGTACAATAACAAAAAGTATATACAGTAACAACCAAACTTTACAAGACTAGAGTCCTCTTTGATCTCAAAAATTACTTAATTAATTTGCAATCAACGTTATCCTGTGTAATTAAATTTAAATAAATAACAAAGCAACAGGTACAACATTGGTATAGAATACGTATGTTAATTTAGAAAAATAATAATAATACAATATTAAATAAGATTGTACATATATAAATATATATATATTAAATTAGGTTGATGTTGAAATATAAATTTACACATGACCATTTTTTATCCACAAAAAAAATATTGTATTATGTATTGATCAATCACAAATATATATATATATATATATATGAAACATTAATTAAGTACTGTATAAACGAAGTTAATGCCATTAGTAGTTACTAAAAAAAATAAATGTCTAAATAATGCCACCATTTTTAATACTTGCAATCCAGTATCAAGAATTACCATTTCTTTAATTAAAAATCAACTCAAAAATATGTAATAAATTATATATCAACCAAAACAAATTTTACTTTTTCAAAAGGTGCCAAGGTTCTCTTTTAAGTGTGTAAAATTAATATCACATGTACTAATCGCAAGAAGAAATGTTAAACTGGTTATAAACCATTAGAATTTAGTAAGTATAAAAAATAAATATTTCCTAAACAAAAACAGTAATGTCTGGTAATGAAGATGAAAAACCAACATTAATACAGTCATGCCATAACAATTACACAATTCTTAAACAAAAAAGGATAAATTTAACTTATTTTTAATAATAATATTAGAACGCTTAAACAGTAATTTTTTTAAAAAAAATAAGATCGATAAATGCAAATTTAAAGATAAATTTGTATATATAATTTAATATGGAATTTGGTTTTGATAATACTGTATCATATCATACGTCCTAGTTCTGAAGTTAAGATAACTATTACGAATTACCGACAGCATGAATTGAGCCGCTTCTTTATCGGTAGAATTGGGGGAAAAACGGGTTTTAAGCAATCGTATAGTTTGGCCTCTAAAGCATGGCAAACCAGTGTCCAGCATCAAAGACACTAACGAGATTATGGCTTCCTGATGAGGTCTAACGAAAAATAATAATTACTATTATTTAAAAATAATAATAATACTTAACAAAAATGTTTAAAAGTAAATAAAAAGAACTGGCAAAGTTCGTGAGTAACGATAATAATCATTATTATCTTTCATAATAGCCTTTTTAATTTTATCAGTAAGAAATTATTAATTCTAAAACAGGAATAAATAATAAGTAAAAGAACTTTTTGGTCAAAAGTTATTAATAAAAAAAAATTGAGCAAATGACAACACCTAACTTACCTCACTGCCAAATACGCTTGAACACAAAGCTCGCAGAACCATCTGAAAGGCTGAGCGTCCATTTTTCCACCCATAATCATTACCATTTCATCTGTCAATTTGATATCTGGTTCAAAGCCTAAATTACCACCAGGAGATGACTCAAACATAAACCCAAAGTCTAGAAGAAAGACAATCACAAACCTTGAATTTTCAATTAATAATAATTGAAATTTGGTATTGTAAGAGGTCTCATTGTTAAACAAAAAAGGCAAAACGTTGATTACTACAATACTCAGAGAAACTAGTTATCCAAATACAACTAACAAATAAGTGAGTAAAAAATATGATGAAGACACGAATAGAAGATATTCTGTAAAGAACTTTTTCTCAAAACCATCTTTTTGTATTACAAAAGAGCAGAGTTTATTCTTACTTAAATTTATTTATTTTTTATATTCTCGCCAAGTTTGCAACGAAGATAATTTAAAAATATATATTTTTTGTTAATATTTTGAACTCACCAATATGTATAATGTGACCATCAACGTCTAGCATGATATTTCCGTTATGCCTGTCTTTAATTTGTAATAAAAATCCTACGACACTATACGCTGCCGTGGACATAATGAAATTCCTTCTAGCTATTTGAAATTCTTTTGTATTTTCATCTCCATATTTTTTAAGGAAATACTCGTACATTCCTATGTCCGTTTGTCGACCCAATTGATCTCTCGACTTAGAATTTGGAACACATTCTATTACCCCACTCTATAGAATTTACAAGGTAAAAATTAAAAATTACGTTTATATACAGAATTATAAGTAATACTGTGAGTCAACGGTGTTAACCACATCGACTATCCCATTTTTTCAGGGGGAAAACATAGATGAACTAATTAACGCTTATTGTATGATAAGTTTGTCAAATAATAACAAAAAAGTATGCAGTTTGATTATTGTATTCTCATACAATTGTTAGTTGAGATTAATTGCTGATTACTGAAAAATTAATAAGTAAAATAAACTTACCCCCGGACCTGTAGCAACCACCCTGTAGGGAAACAGAAACAAATCGAGACCAACAGTTTGGAAAATATTTTTAAAGATCGATATAACTTGCAGAGCTAACATATCTTGTCGTACATCGTCACCCACTTTAAAAATAGCAGCTTGCCATATTTCAGGACCCAGATTTGATATTTCTTTTAGCTGAAATATTTCAAAAGAAAATGTATATTAAAGAAAAACTAAAATTATAAATAAAGAGTACGTACATTTCCTTTGTTTGTTGATACGCCCATCGCTATACTTTCAAGTTCTGCAATACCAATTCGGATAACTTTAAAACGAGCAAGATAAGGTGCTTTAGCAGCACTCTGCATAGGGGTACCACTCTTATAATCAATATCCAAAACTAGAGATTCAGGATTACTAGGCAAATAACAACCTGGTTGAACCTAAAAAAAAACAAGCACAATTATTTTCTACATAAAATAACAACAATAAATAAGAAATAATAGTAATTTTACTAAAATAAAGTTTGAATAGTATACGCAGTTGGTTTTTTGTGAAACATTTTATAAATAAAGAAAGGAAATAAATAAATAAACTGCTTTTTTGTTTTACATTTGAAGTGTGTTATACATTTTTTTTTTTAATTTATTTATTTCCTTTCTTTATTTAAAATAAAGTTGCCAAAATAAAGTAATAGAAAAAAAGGATAACTGTACCTTTATTTTGCTGAGTGCTTCCAAACAGGCCTTTTTCCTTTCGACGCCTTTGGGAAACGGTTTTATTTCCCCACTGATCATAGTAATCTTATCAAAGAAATCAAATTCCCTTTGATAGAAAGCCTTTGCAGGACCTGATAACGCTGACACAATACTTTGATGCAAGGAAGACAGAATATCAAATAGTGCAACTAAAAAACAAAACATAACAATTTAGCAGAAAACGATAAAAGTGAAGTATATATTAGGGATAAAGATAAATACCATTTTTTTGTTGCATATCCTCGTCTATGTACATATTGGCCTTCATGTTCCATATTAGTTGATGCGCCACGATTTGTGATATTTTTGCGATATATTTCATATATTCCAATAAATATCCCATCTAAAAAAATATTTGTTTGTGTAACGGATTGCATTTCATTGTAATAATTATTTACCGTGTCATGTCTCAAAGCTTGTACCAACTGCGGAATATAAAATAGAACAGCATCAGATGGATATGATCGAAGAGTGCGTACGGCATATTGGGCAGTTATGGGGTGTGGGGGATATTGTCTACTGAAGTATGATAACGCCTACAATCAACAAAAAAAGTTAAAATGCAAACTAAGAATTAAATCAATTAATTTAGGAATATGTAAATATTTTTTTAACTAATTAAAATTGCCAAAATAATACGATTTATAAAAAACCTTAAAAGGAAGCAAAAAAATATGATCATTCAGTTTTTGGTAATACATAACGTATTGCAAATGAAAAATCGAGAACGATATTTTTTAAATGCCAAATAAAATTACTACAAGCATTACACATTTATAATGTGTAGAAGTACCTGAATAGGTGTAACTTTACTCCAGGTTAGCATATGAACCAACTTAGGACTGTCGTTAAGAATTGCGTTTGTAGTGACTAGATATTGCAGTGCTTCAGGTACATGGGACACAGTCAAGGGATTTTGACTCACTAGTCGACGAACTTCGTTCACAATGGCATCATTACTCTTTAGTCTATAATTTTCAAATATTTAATTTATTTATACCGAAAAAAAACTTTGTAGCAGTAGAAGTAATAAAAACTTACCGTAGAGGTAAAAACACAGCTAAAACAGGAGATATATCCCAAGCTAATCTAACATACTCCTGCCATTGCTTATCAGTTATCGTTTTTATTCTCCAAGCTGCAATATTATCTTCACCTGGGATTTGAAATTCGATTTTTGAACTTGGATTGTGCCAAACAACCAGAAATTCGATTTCTACGGCCTGAAAAAAAGAAGAATATATTAATGAAAGTACTTCTTCAAAACAATATCTTATTATTAAATAAAAAGCCTACCAACAGTTCTAAAATTAAATTTCTTTTCTTTATGTAACATTTGACAAAGTTATCGGCAACGGGTACTCTTCTAGATTTAGTAGATTTTTTACTTAAAGTTGCAGAACTGCTAGAAAGAGGAACAGTGTTTATCCAACCAGCTGTTTGTGGTCTATTATACTCTCCAGGTCTTGACATTTCTGATGTCTGCATATTTGGTATAGGAGTTGAAGAAGGATTAAGGTCCAAATCTTAAAAGTAAATAAATATATTTATCATTACCTTCATCATAACTTAGTTTAATTACGTTACATTAAAATTAAAACTCTGTTTATAATTTCCACACCTTTTTATTCCCTCGACAATTATTTGTAAAGATAATAAAAAAGTATCATAATTATAAACAGTTTGAATTTTACTTTTAAATAATTTTACATCTAGTGAATTACATTAGGTCAAAAGAAACAAAACAAAATTCTATAGACATGTATACTAAAAATTATTGATAAGAAAATTTACGTTATTTTTTAAATAAATAAATAATGAAAATTACTCACCTCCAACGTCGCTTGCTTTTAAATATTTCTTATCTGTAAACATTGTTTGCCAAAATCGAATTAATGTTGTTATATCTTCCCTTAAAATGTTTACATTTTGTGATGGGCAATCCATAGGTCTGCAGAAGTAGTCAAAACAGGAACAATAAATGCGTTCTCTTAAAACATTTTTTGCCAAATTCTTTGGTAAGATGTCTCCTTGCAAAAGTGAAAGACCACACTGCAACAACCTATTAGAAAAATAAATACGATAGTGGTTTAAGAATACGACAGTTTATACAATATCTGGAAAATTAGCAAATTTTTTGTCAAAGTAAATCTTCTTTGAGAATCAAAGATTTAAAAAATACCAAAACGCACTTGAATTTTACTCCTACTGCTTCTACATTTCTCGTTTGAGACGATGGAGAAATACCGACGCCCATTGACAAAGACCTATGTATAAGTGTCGCTAACATTTCTACTTTTTCATAACTGTTATACTTTGCAGTTTCCACTATTTCACTAATAAATTGAACCCAAATCGCATGTGGCTTCACAAATGGTGGATTTGGATCCAATTTCAATCCTTCAAATAAAAATGATTGATTTTTATACAAAATATTTTAATTAATCTTTAAAAAAAAATAATTTTCTATTTACCCTCATGAACAGCAAATGGATTTCCTTCAGGAGGACTAACTGCGAATAGTCCAAGCTTCTTTTGAATGGTACATGACCATGCTGATACCATCTCCTGGAGGAATCTTAATTCCAAATCTGGTCTTGTGGTAATTAGCCATTGCCAACACTCCACAGCCGATCGCATTGCTTCAACGGTAAATAGTTCTACCTAAACAATTTTTAAGGTATTTAGATAAGCCTGAAGATTTTTAAAACTAGCAGTTTTACAAAGAGCGAAAAAATACATTTCAGAGAACTAAATTTCTAAAGAATAAAAACTACCTGAGACCAAGAAACACCGTGTAAAAGCATCCTATCCAAAGGTGTGGTATGAATAAGTAATGCAGTCGCTCTAAACAGTGCGTTTCTATGAGCAGAATCGGATCTTTTACGACAACTTTCCCAAATATTGTTGAAAAATTCCTTACAAACGGTATTTCTATCGGTGTCACCACGAACAGCCAATATTCCCAAAACCTACAGAAGCATGAACATATTTTTTTAATTCTTATTTAATAGATAAACAAAATTCCCTATCTATATTTTAAAATGACAAACGTATTACCTATACTTACTTGCTAGGAAATTTATTATATAATAACATAATTATAATAACGTTTCTATTAATTTCTATAAAGAAAAATAAATGTCACATTTACCTCCCCGTTATATTTACTTCGTAGATGGGATGCAAATGCAAACCGAGCTGCATTGCTTTTGATACAATTGGGTCGTTTTTCCAAAATGTTACCACTCAAACATACACTAGAATCGTTTAAACTAATAAACCTCAAGACAGATTCCAATGCCAACGATTGTCCTGAATGTTGCCACATTCCTGAAGATGCCACTTGGTTCTGGTACTCCAGAAGATGAGAACGTGTCCATTGTGGCGCCCATTTTAACGCTTCTTCAAGGATACCTTGTGAACGGGCAACAAAATCGTTTACAATTCTCTAAAAGAGGAAAATAGAATTTATATTCAATTTTTAATTAAAATATTTAGAAGTAATAGTTTTTCAAATGAATTAATAGAAATTAATTGAGACATATTGGCTTACTTCTCTAGCCTCCAAAGTGTCCATAAGTTGTATCGAGTAGGGAGTGGCAGGAATTCGTAGAGTAGTTGTTTCCTGATTTGGATCTAGTTGCAAAGAGTATGATAAAACCTGAATAATATCTAACATAGTCCACAAAACTCTGCAATCATGAAGTACACAATATTAGTAAGGAAAACGAAATAACTTACAAATATTTTACCTTCTATTCCATAATAAATGCGGAAATTTATCAATGAGACTTGCCAGAAATTTATCAGCTACCCGCCTTATTTGTTTATGATTATGATTGAAATTGACTAACAGAAACTGAACGTGCTCTTCTAAATCGGCCTCTCTTGCTTCGTTTTTGGGTTTGTTACTCATTACTTCCAAAAATTTTTCGAATATTTTTTCACCCACAGACGCCACACACTGCCACATCCCCGCTTTGTCTTTTTGAAGGGCTGAATCGCTTAAATATTCCATAATTGGATGTAAGGATGGCTCCCCCGAATGCTCAACCCTAAATAAGAAAGTATTACGTTAATAAATCTACAAAAAAGCTTTTTCGTCCTAGCTATAATTATTGGTAGCAACTTTACACACCTTCAAATTTCAAATTAATGAAAATATAAATGTATTTTGCACTTAATAATAAGTTACTTCGCTACATAATTCCAACAAATTAATCCTGAACGTGAATCACTCTAATACCTTAAAATTTCCATCCAGTACACACTCAGAAGAAATGTGCATTGGGCAAAAGATAATTTATTTATAAAGGCGGAAACTTCCGCAGGATTATTCAACAGTTCCAATATCTGATTCCTTAATTCTTGTAATTCATTATAGGACACACTGTCATTCCTTACTGCACTTGTGTATTGTAATTCGCGCATTTCCGATCTACTCGAAGTCTGCGAAACGAGAAGTGGAGATTTGACAGCAATTTCTGTAACACCTTCATACCATTCTTGGGGCCACAACCCTTAAATAATCTATCATAAATATAAATTATTCATTTATCACAAAAGATTATACTCAACATTTTCTGAAATTGTAAAACGTAAATTGCTAGCAATTACCTGAATTTGATGCTGTAAACCCCATAACAACGCAATAGAGCCAGAAATCTCTGAAAAGTTTATGTAATCGAGGTTTAGGATTTCGAATTGGAGGAAGTCTTTTTAAAAGGACGGCAATTACAGGGATAAGGACACCCAAATTTCCTGCAGAACTTGATGCTTTAACACCTTAAAAAATTGCTCACATGTGTACATACTTTTTCAAATTCCTTAATTAAAGAAAAAACACCAATAATAAGAGCTTATATTTAGAATACAAATGTATATTGCATGAAATTCTACCTGGGGATTTTTCACTAGCTCTTTTTCCTTCGAGTCCCAATTGAACAAACAATTCTAAAAGTCGAACCAATAATTCATTTGTATGCACTTCGCCTCTTATATTTGCAGCAATATTTGCCAAAGCGTTTATCGCAGCCTTCGAAACATGTCTAAATAAAAAATATATTGTAAATAAATAACAAAGACTCAATTTTAAAGAATGTTCTAATAAAGTTAACTTATCAGAAAAATCAAATTTTGCTGTATGCATTGATTCCTACATATAATTATTTTTAATTTTAATTTAGGTAATTTATAATTTTAAACCACTATCTACAATAAAAATACTTACATATATTTTTTCTTCTCATCTGAATCACTTCCATATGTAGCACTACTACTTTCGACAGTGATCATTGTAAACATTTTCATAACAACCTCGTACACTTGCGGTTCGCATTCTGCAATCACCATACATCCCAATTGATCCACTATCAATGTATCTAAGGAAGATGGCACTCTACAGAACCTCTGTTGAAAAAATTGTAAAATAGTTTCGGTCGTTTTGGGAACACCCTTCATCGAAACAGCAACGTGACCCAACATAATGACAATATTTGTGGATATCAACGAAGATTCACTAAATAAAAAAAGAATCTTTCATCATTTTATATATGTAGGAAACTTAGTTAATCGTAAGTTAAATATTGAATAAAGTAGTAAATATATACCTGGCACTTTTTTCTGCAGTAAACAATCTGTTGGAAACACTAGCCACCAAAGCCCTAACACAGTCAGGATCCACTGTGTGGGCTGCTTCCAGAGCATAACACAAATTCTCTACTGCAGCATCCCTTAGCTTTTCAAATGCAGCTTTTGTAGAAGAAATAAATTTCTGTCTATCAGGTGAAACGGTTTCACCTTGAACTAGGAATTCAAAATACTGCTATTATAATTTTAACTTAATTTAAAAGAAAAGTCGATATGCAAAACGTTTTTGATAGAGATAAGGTAATACTTGCCTGAAATCTTAATATTCTCACTAACTTTATCAGTTGACTGTCTATGAAGTTTAGAAAGTATAGGTGACGGGGTGATAAGAAAGTCACGTAGGCAATAGATAGACGTTGTGGAAATATTGGGAAATTTTTGTGCTAGTTTTCCCAAGCCTTCCAAACAAACCATTAATAAAGGCATATGGGCCAAAATTAATTTGTGACCGTGGTTCGAATTAATTTTCTCAGTTAGTCTGCAACACAGACTGTCAGCACCTAGCAAATAAAATTTCTTTTAAATCTTCTTTCCTTTTACAATTAACGATTATAATTTCTTAAAGTCTTTAATTTTAATGGTCGACGTGTAATATAATACAAATAATTATTAAATTAATATTAGTAAAATAAAAAATAAGGGTTTTCATTAAACCAAAAAAAAAAAAGAAAAAACATTCACAATATATTCTATTAAAGTGCTATATCATTAACACGTTTTTTACTTCTGAATAAGTAAACATTTGCAGATGTTATTCTATTTGGACGTTTGATAATCTTTTAAAAAGGAGGGGAGATTACTGAATATAAATGGAAAATACAAACAATTAATATAATGAATATGATTCTGGAACATTGCTACTATTTGTTTCATTTAATATAATTAAGTATCATTAAAAAATGAGCAATAATAAACATATAATAACAAAAGAGCGATGAAAAACATAAAATTGAAATGTATCATCTGGTAAACACACTTAATAGAAATTACTATAATCATTCACAAACAAAAAACTGCAACCGAATTCACCTAATAATTTGTAATGCAAAGTTTGTGTCAAAGAAGCAACTGAATAATCTTCGTCCACTGCAAAAATAAAAGCAGTTTTGCAATTAATTTGTGCTTAAAAACACATTGTATATTTTAAATATTAACAATTAAAATTGGTTAACAATTTTCCCCACAATAATAATTATAACTAAAATAAATTAAAACATTAATTTACAAAAAATATTGATAATGACATACCTGTTTCATCACCAATTGCCCAAACAAGTAAATCAACACATGCAGCATTAGCCTTTACATTCAATTTAAACCTATTAACTAAAGAATAATTGCTTTCCCTGTCTTCTTTCTCACTAGCGTCGTGGTGACGACTTTGCAATTCTGTTTGACCATTCAAAAATAATCCTGTTGAAAATTTAAAGAATAATGAATAACAGAAAATAGAATTGTCACAAATATTTTTAAGATAAATAGGAATTAATACTAAAATTTCAGATGGTCTTTGAAAAACAAAAAAAAAAACAATCATAAAAAATATAGTTTGTCAGGACTATTGCTCCAATTTTGATAGAAATAAGCATAATAAAATTTAAAAAAAATATGTTGTAGAAAGAAAAACTTCGAAAAAAAAATATTTTCCTCTTACTCTGCAATAATTGAAAAACAATACAGGATAATAATTTTTTTAGTTGTTATTATGTAAATGAAACTACACAATCTACAGAGAGCTCTTTTATACATACTTTCAAAATCATTTCTAATTAGTATCTATCAATATTGGTGTAGCAATTCAAAGAAAAACATCTATTTTTCACATTTTGTTTTTCAAAAACTAATTAAATGGAGTCTGAAATCGAATAAGAATATCCTGCGAGAGCTACTATACAAATAACTGTACGATTCATTTGTGTTTAAATAATTCTTTGAAATTTCTGACCCAACAGTGTATTCCTTTTAATTTTTATTACATATTATATTAAGGTTACAGTGATACCTTTTACAAATTCCTGTACATCCTTCGTGAAAGGAACAGGTAAATTCTTCTGGGATTGTAACAATTCCCTTAGAAGTGTCACCATTACCAAATTAATTGTTTCTGAAAATGTTTTATATGGAAATATTTTCACCAAACCCGTCGAATAAATTTCATGAGACTGCTCATCCAAAAAGTTTAACGTTTCCTTTGTAAGTAACTTTTTTGCTAACGATAAAATATTTTGCAAATGAGACAGAGGGAACAAAATTTTAGGTTTCTTGTCATTGTCAGATATTCGTAATTCAGAAAATTGATTAAAACTGGAACCAAACTTTGCAAAAAAATATGTTGTTATGTCATAATCTAAATTTGAAGAAGGCAATTTTAAAGAAGTGTTTGTATTATTACATAAGGTATCTGTCACATCGTAGCCCTAAAAAATATGGTTTTAGTTAAGATATGATTTACTTTTTTGTTATATCAGTTTAGTGGTAAACAATTAATTTACCTGTGTTATAGCTAAAATGTCCACTGTTGCTTGTAAATTTCCAGACAAACTACGTGGTATGATTGGCCTAAAACTACTGAAACTTCTGTTTGAACTATTTTTGTCAGGTGTCTTTTGAATAATAGGTGGTTTGGGTTTTGGAAATATTCGACAGAGCAAGGGAAGGTCGCTGGTACAAAATCTCCCTATTGCTCTGCACAAACCAATCAAAACTGGAACTGTTCCTTTGCAAAGATATAACTTTGGGGCACTTGAATTTATTCCTCTTTCTTGTTGACTTCTGATAATATGTACTAAAGCTGTTAAACATTCCACTTGTGTAGACAAAATTTCTTCTTGCAAATGAGTGCATCTTGATGCTATGTCTGTTAAGAGTGTATGAAGACAAAAACTAAACTTTTCTGCTACAGGAATTTCTGTGAACAGAATAATAACATTCATTATTACTTACATAGATGTTTAACTGCTTTAGTTTCTTGTTGATGAGAAAAATTTATAAAAAGGGCCATCAAAATTTTAAGCATAAATAGCTAGGTATTAACATACAAGTACTTATTCCAAAAATATTAATTATGTGCCTTTGCAGAACTTAGTATTAGATTGGTAAATAACCCTGCTCTAAGTATTTTTATCAAAATAGTAATGTAAAATATTCAAATGACATTTAATTTTAACTATTTAAGAAGCTTCCTTACTATGGGTTAAGTGATAACGAACTTCATCTATCCAAACTGCTTTGGACAGACCCCTTGCTAGCTTTAATAAATATGACAATATTTCAGCTTCATGTTGAAAATTAGACTCCAAAAAGTAAATTCCTAAAGCAATAACAGCATCCTGATCTCTACTATTTAATCTAAACACCCCATTTGAGGATTCTGTAGGGCATCTAGAAAATAGTGTTTGAACCTAAAACAAAATTGTCACAATGACAAAATTAAATTCTTATCATCAAAAAATTACATCACAATAACAAAAACATACGTAATTAATAAGTTTTATATACAGTGAATACGAAACAACAAAATGACACTAACTGTGATATTGTTTATTTAGCGAAAACATTCTGAAAAGTTTGATAATACATAATTGAATTCTATGAATTTTAACTTACTTTTTCCCAGGGTATATTTTTGATTGGCGCTAAACATCTTGCAAAATGTTGAACGGCTTTATGAAAAAATAATCTATCCTCACTCATAATTATATTTTAAATATCAATTAAAAATAACCTACAATTTTGACAATTGTAACATACATGTACGTGAAAATTATACAAAATACAAGTCTCAAGGTCGCCCGGGTCAAATATACATATATGTATGTTCTAATCAGCTGCTAGACACCTGCTGCTTAGAATGTAAAACTTAAAACTATTAATTTGCTTAATTGTTTTCTAGTTAAAAACCAATATAAATATATATGTATTGCAATAAATAAAGAATCCTAATAACTTAACGAAACTATTTATTAATACCGATACATACAAGGGTCAAATATCTATTAAAACATTTATTACTTGAGTTTACATAATTTATTATTCAAATTAATTAACATTAAATTTAATATTTAAAAAGGCAAAAAATAAAAACATATTAATATATAGTTTATACTTTGCTATAAAAAAGAACTACAAGGCAACTAAGCATATAAGCAATATGGCAAGTGCGCAAATTTAATGAGAAGCCGATATTAAATTTGTTAATAATTAATTACAGAATAAAAGCAATTAACGTTTTAATTATTTTTATGATTGTATCTCAAAATATCTTTAAAGAGAAAGTAAAATATACATTTCAGTTATGTGTACACAAATTTTAAGTTTTTGTATTTAGGGTATTTCATTTTTAATCTTGGTACTACAAAGAACCACCGTATTTGACGAATAAACCAATCCCGAGGTTTCATTTTTAGCTTGTGGTTCATCTGGCAGTTGATTATTATTAGTAGTTAATTTTTGTATTTATTTATTGTTTAGTAATGGATGATTACTGTTTGTTATTGTTATAATTCTATTGTTATTGTTTTAATAATTTTGTGATACTGATTTTTAATTTCTATAAAATAATTATTAACGAATAATTCAACATGCAAGCTTTCTTATAATACTTACGTGAGATTCTAGTTGACTTCAGCCGTGTATTATGTGATATTCATTAAAAACAAACAATGATAGTAATTTAGTGCCTAGCGTTGGTACATTTTAAACATTTTAATATTAAGCTTGGTATCCTTAAAATAGATAATGGTTAGAGGTAAGACGATTTTAATTCAAATTTTATATACATTAAATTATTGTAATTAACTATAATTTAAAATAGTTACAGATTCTTTAATATTAACTTTAATTAATGTTTTTAGGTAGACGTGTAAAAGCCTTAGAGTCATACAGAAAACCTAGAGAATGTTGCTCTCCAAAAAGAAAGGATCAACGTCTTGATGATAAAGTTATAATAAACAATAAGGGGAATATCACTAACTTCTTTAAGGTGGGCATTATTTACTATTAAAAAAATTATACACTTACCCTACAAATATTTTAGACAACTGATAGAATTAGTGAAATTGATTGTGAGATTCACGATAAAGAAATTGAACCACAAAGAAAGCATATGACTCTTAGAAAGAATCATCAGTTCCAAGTTCAAGTTGATTTGTTGACTAAAGTGACAAGTGAAATTTTAAATGGTCAAGGTAACATTAGTTAAACTAATAAAATTTTATTTTTCCTACATTCACAATTTAAAAGTATATGGACTTATAAACATCTAATCTTCTTTATGTATACTTATATAATTTTATGTATTGTCATCCCTTTTTTTTGCTTCATTGGCAGCTTCAATTTCTTTTCTTAATGCTTCTGCAAAGTCAAAGTCATCTTCTAAATTAGATGTATTTACGGTGCCTTCTAAAGTTACTCTGAAATAACACTTAATAATATTAGTGATTTTATTTTTGATAAAGTGTGATGTATGATAAATATTAAACTGGAAGTTGTACTGGTTTATGAGTTGAAAGAACATTTTATTTTTATAATTCCTCTTTTAGTTATAGATGCTAATGACCATTGAATTACCTCGTTTAGATATGATTCAGATACATTTAAAAAAATGGGGGTAAAATAGGATAACAAAAATGACAGAATAAATATTTCTTGTGTTTTTTTCTTTCAATATATAAACCTCTTGGTATCACCACCATATTCTTTTCTAACTCTTAATATATGCATTTTCAAAATCGCTTCAATTTCATAAACAAACCAAAATAGTTTTTTGTTGCTTTTGGTGTCTGATATGACATTTCTAGCAGTTTGTCTATTTGTAACCTGTTAGGACTTTTAATGAAATGTTTTATGTGACTTACTGATCATGAGTGTTAGCTTCAGGGACATTGTTTGGATGTTCTGGGAATGTTAGAACGTCTGATACTATATGAACCACTTTTGGTGGACTCATTTTGTCATTAGTCTTCATGACTTCTTCAAAAACATTTACTATAGAATCACTTCCTACTTTTTTGTCCATTGCTTCTTGCAATTGTGTACTATTTTGTGTGACATTTTGTAAAAGTGCTGAAGATGATACTGTAAGGTTTTTGTACATTTCTTCTGCACCTTTTATTGTCCTATCATATTCTTCTTTTGTTGCTATTCTCTGACACAAGTTTTTTGACAACTTAAATACAATATTGTTTAAAATTAATGATTGGTAATTGGTAGAACTCGAAATAGTTACTAATCCCAGTTTGTAAGTGATTCGTTCTATTTCAGCCTCGAGGCAATTTTTTTCCTTTAATTGGTTTTCTATTAGCAATGACAGTTCGTCCCTTTGTGATTTTAATTCTTCTATACACTTAACTATAAGATCAATATTTTCCCTCAAATCTTGACAATTGCTCATTTCATTTTGCAATAGTTATATTCGTAATTTGCTGACTCCCCTAAAAAAGATAACTATTTATGATTCATAAACATTACAAATTCAATTAAAATTTTGACGCTGTTGACGTTTTGTAATAGTTTTATAACATGCTGACATTTAAATTATAATAATTTTACAGATGTGAAATTGAAAAAGACTGAAAAGGAAATACCCCTCTCCAAAAAGCCTGCAACTCCTCATAGAATTGTTGCTTATACTGATTTGGAAAATCAGGGTTTCTCGAAAGATAAAAAGCCATCAAAGAAAAGGTATTTTGTAATTAAAGAATCAGAAATCAATATAGTCTGTCTTATTTTAGACTTAACGATCGGTTTATTAATAATTCTGAAATTATGAAGCATCCAACTATAAGTATCAATCCAAAATATGATCAAAATCACAAACTAACCGACTTTTTCCCCGTTCGGCGATCAGTAAGGAAAACCAAAACAACTGTTCTGGAGGAAAAACAGAGAAATTTGGAAAATATTCTCAGGAAAAATATTGAGGAGGGACTGCAGGTACTCTTATTTATAATTTACTAAGTTGATTTATTTAATGAAAAGACACACGCCCAATAAAAAAATGTGATATAGGAATTAATGTGTAAATTAATAGCCATTTAAATGGCTTATAATTATAGATATCTAAGAAAAATTATATAGTGGAACATTTTTTACTTCTTTTGCACAATTTGTACTACCATATAAATCAACTCCAAATTATTCGCTTGCTTGCACATTCGCCATAGTGATGCATAACTAAAATTGATAATTAAAGTCAGTGATGTGGCAAAAACAATTTGCTCATTATTACAAAGGTTAATCAATGTATCTTTTCAAGGAATGCTTTCCAAACGATACATACAATCAATGATATTACTTAACAAATCAAGAAGTAGCATATGACTAGCTAACTAACTTAGCTGATCAATATTTATTTATTTACCATAAATTTACGTAGAGTAAATTCCACAAAGGGACACAAAGTTTTTACATGGGCATAGCAACAGAAAAACTAAATTTTAGTTTATGGTCAAAAACAACTCTAAATAATGAAAACTGTTTAATTTCCCAATACCTGTTTTATCTATTGTAAAAATATTTTATATTATTTTAAAGGTTCACGTATTTGAAGGGAAAGGCAGGGGTGTGATTACAACGAGACCTTTTAAACGAGGGGACTTTGTCGTTGAATATAGCGGAGAACTCATCGATATGAATGAGGCCAAACGTAGGGAAGCAGAGTATGCTGAAGACCAAAATACAGGTTGCTACATGTATTATTTTTGCCATAAAAATAAGCAGTATTGGTAAGTAACATGTTTCGTATTTTAATTTTAAATAATTACGAAATAAATATTTTATTTAATATGTTGTAAATAAAAATAATTAAGATAATACTAATTAAACTTACAAAGCAATGGTGCACTGTTTGAGAAACATTTTCATTAATGAAAAGGTAGAAGAATAATAAAAAATACTTGTTTTAAAGCTATAATTCAAAATAATGGATAAGTTGGATAAAGATAATATTAAGGTGTTACATTTTTTAAAAAAGGCAAAAAACTCACTTTGCATGAAAATTTGTAAATTAAAAAAGCAATCCAGTGAATAAAAAACTATATTTAAGGAATCACCAAACAAAAATATTTTCTTCAAATACACCCTTATATTATTTTCATTGTAACAGATGATTTTACCTGCCATATGAATAAATTGGATACTTTTATCTACATGCAGAACCAAGAATTTCTTGTAACTGCTCCTGTTCAGTGAAACCCATACAAGTGTTTTTTACTACTTCCATGTCTTCTTATTAATTAGGGAAAATGTTAAAGATTTCCTATGAATTCGTCAATATAATATTGCCTAGATTATTATTATTTTTTTAAATAAAAATACTCATACATATTTAGTGTGGATGCAACTGCAGAAACAGGTCGTCTAGGTCGTTTGGTAAATCACTCAAGAAATGGAAATCTCATTACTCGTACAGTTTCAGTAGATGGCGTACCTCGATTAATATTAGTAGCTAAAGAGGACATCTCATCTAACGAAGAACTGACGTACGATTACGGAGATCGATCTAAAGAATCCCTCAAGTACCATCCCTGGCTGGCATATTAATGCAAAATTAAACTTCACGTAGATTCTTTTTTGTACATACACATAGTTTTTAATTTTGACAACATCAAATCTCTCTAGTAATTCTTGAAGGTGGCATTTAAAATAGAAGTACCTAAACGTTTTTTCGTATGAAGTACAATACGAAACTGTTATTATGAACCTTAAAAAGGACAGTGATCGAATACTTAAGTATTGTTCAATTTATGGTCAGTTAGTCTGTACTGATTGTGTTATCTTTGTATTTTGATAACGTCAATTTTGACTGAGTGAGTTGAATTCTCATTACAGTCTGTACTGATTGTGTTATCTTTCTATTTTGATAACGTCAATTTTGACTGAGTGAGTTGAATTCTCATTACATATACCTGCTAATTAGTACTATGCAAAACTTTAGTATAGTTATTATTTACTTATCACCTATTGATGGTAGTGCTGTACAAATGTTTAGGTTTAATTAGTCAGGTGTTGAATGTCTACGTTATTGTTTGACAAAAATATTAAAAAGTAATATAATATTTGAGATAAAATTCTTATGTATAAAAATTCTTTTATAGACAGAAATCTAAACTGAATTAATTTAAAAATAAAAAAGTAGTTTATAATGAGTCCCAAATTGGAACTTAATTGACTTTTGTGTACAGTTCAAACTATTTAAAATATTAGAAATTATTCAGTGTTCTTATTCTTTTTCTTGAAGTATTTAAAATGTAAGTGTAGATTTTGAGAGTACATAATATTCGAACTTGAATTATTCTTTCCAAATAACTAAAAGTCAATGGTTTTGATTTTAGTTTATTTGAACAATATAAATTCAGTGGAAACGTTAATCAATTTTTATTTTACATTGCTCATAGAAACGGTAACGAGAAGTAATTAATTTTACTTTACGTCTTCACTTTTTAGCTGTTTTTAAATTATAACCATTACATTCAATACACAGGGTGTTCATTTTAGCTTCGTCAAATGAAATTATATTTACAAAAAATGTAATAAGAATAAAATATTTATTATTGCTTAAAAATATTAGCAATTAAAAACTTTTGATTGCCTATATGTTATTATTAATCGCGAAAAGCATTTCTTTTTATGAAAATTTAAAAAAATCGACATAGTTTTGCTAATGATTTTTTTATTTGCTAAAATAAGTGACCACCCCCTGTATAAACGCATTATTTATTGTGCACTATTGGAGAATTATTGTAAAATAATACTTTTTGCAATAATTTAGGCAAATTTTCTAATGCATATTAATGGTATAGTTAGTTTGTACAAATAAAAAGAACGAGACTTTCCAAGTTAGTGTTCCTAAAACGTTATTTACAATAAGAGGAATGTTGTATGTAGTGTGGATATTCTTACAGTTTTTTTTAAGACATAAGTTTAGTATTAATATTTATTATTCACGGCTTGACAAAAAATGTAAAAATACTATACTTAATTTTTTGTAGTGAGGGTAGTTTTCAGTATTGAATGGTAAAATAAATACATGGATTTTTTTTTCTTGTTGTATTTCTGTTTTGATAGCGTCTGATATACAGTATATTAAAACAAAAGTTAGAAAAAGTGTCAGTAGTCAGTAGAAATTTCTGATTAAGAAAAAAGTAAAAAGTATTTTAAAATAGGTAAACTAATGAAAACCCAAATAAAAAAGAAATATTTTTTCTTAATTCAATGAAGTTAAAAGAATTAGTATTTTACAATATTTTATACAATAACATTTTAAAATATTACAAATAATTTTACAGGTACGTCATGTAAAACTAATACAACAATATTTAAATATTTCTTTCTTCAGGTTCTTTATAAGGATAATCAATTGCTTCAAAAATATCTTTCTCAGAATGAATTTCAACTGGTTCACCAGGAGTACCTAAAAAGCGAAAAATAACCTGCTTTAAATAACTTTCATGTTAAATGGTTTTGATATTACGAAAAAAAAAACTAAATTACTGCTAAGAAAACAACAGACATTTTACTATTTAAATAATTTATATTTTTTTAACATCCAACAATAATAAAAATAAATCATTTTTACCTGTACTCCCAAGGGGTTTCAATTCATATTCATTTAAAAGAAATCCCTGTTCATGAGCATGGGCTCTCATTTCTTGATTGAACAAATTGGAGCCCGTAAAGTATAATATTCCACAATAATATTGATTACAGGGAATTAACCTGATATCAATTCGTCTTGTAGGTGTTTCTTCTTTTAATTTACATGCCCCCTTAAAATAATATTTTAGTTCTATCAATAGAACTTGCGGTTTGAAAATTTTGAAACATCTTTTAAATATGATTAATAATATTTTAGTTATGATGATAAATGAAAAAACACTATTTTTTTTTATTATCGCTTTATTTATTCACAAATGCTTTTGACTATAGTTTCGACAAATAGCTTGTCATTGTCAAACAAATGATTCAAATTGAATTAATACAAACAGATGTACAGTGGTGTTTATATATATATATATATTTGAGATTTCAGTAATTATTAAATGTACTGAATAAATAAAGTGATAATAAACAAAGTAGTGTTTTTTCATTTATCGTTATTTATTTATATTTTTACCATAAATTTTGATTCTCCCAAAGAAATTGTTTGTGTTATGGGACCATATTTTTTAAGACTTTCGACAATATCCTCTAGATATGTATTTTTTTTGTTATATTCATGATCAGAACTTGAGTATTTTGGATGAGTAATTAAAACATCCACATCGCCGATTTCCAATTTTCCTCTCCTTAAAATAAACTAATTAACAAATAATCTTACCAATCTTCAACAGCATTCTACCTATAACTTCCACAAATAGTAATTTTATACCCTGGATCTAGTTTATGAACTTCTTTTTTGATGATTTTCTCCATTTCCTCAATTTCTTTTCTTGGAATTTTCTTCTCAAAATCTTCAAAATATCTGTATAAAACAAATTAAAAAATAAAATTACGATGAACCTGTCCCATTCTACACTTAATTTCATAATTTAACTGTAAATTACTCTTTTTGTAGTGAAAAAGTAAGTTTGAAATTGTCCTTCCCTCAAAAACTACACAAATGATAATTGTGAACCACATAATAATTGAAAACAAAATTTTGTTATTATACACAATTGTTTAATACAACTACAAAATTATATTTATAACTTAATAGGGCGTTTTCCTATATTTTGTGATGTTTTTAAGTCTTTAATAGAATATTAAATAGTTACAAAAAACATTGGCAACAATTTGATTTTACTCCTTTACTACTTTTACTACTTAGTTACATTTTTTACAATGCCTTCAATTGGAAAATAAATGATTCTATCATGAAAAACTATTAAGAAGAAATACTTTCATACAAACTTGGAAAGATGTAAATTAAATTTAAAATTACTTAAGCCCAATTAGTTGGTGGTGATTTAATTTATCTTTATGTTTTCTCAGTTGCTCAATGGATTTTATTCCAAGATCGACTAGCTGTCTAGCTTTAGCAGGACCAATACCTGAGACTCTGGTAAGTAAAGTTATCACATTGCTAGTATCATCAGAATGAATCTAAACACAATAACAAAAACAAATGGATTAATCTTATTGAATTAAGATTTAAATGCAGTCAGTGGTTATGTTGTATTCATTTACAATAATGCTTTACCTCATCCAATTTCCTCAACTTTCCAGTATTTAATATTTCATCAATCTTTTTAGCAATCTTTTCTCCGACTCCCTTTAAACATTTTGCTTCTTTACCTGACTGAAGTTTTTTATGGTGAGTGGCTATAACCATTGCTGCTTTTCTATATGCATTGTACTTGTAAATATTGCGTGAAACATTTTTTTCGTATTCAGCGAGTTCTGAGCAATAATAATAAATAAATCAATCAAATGTAATATTCAAAATATGTTTATATTTTACCTGATAATATTTCGCAAATTTCGTGGTTGGGATTTTCTTTATCTGAAGGGTTTTTACGTTTACTCATGTTTGTTATTAATCTCTTATATTTTAAAGCACCATCAGTACACAAAAGTGATGTCTTTTATATATTAAAAACTCAAAAATAAATTGTTTGTAAACTTTTGCTTATCATTTGTATAATAATTTTTGTTTATAACCTGTATTTACGTTTACAGTACATCGTTAGGATGAAATATAGGCAACTTACAAGCCAAAAGTGTATAATAGTTCACATCAAAATTGAAGATTATTGGGAAAATTAATTATTTTCAAAACTTATCATTTTATTCATATAAATTTTTACGCAAATTATTTTACTGCATTTCAAGAAAAACAAAAAAATACAATGTTTTACAAATGTACATATGATATAGTTTGTCTGAGTTTTGAGGTTACTGTTCTTCATCTTCTTGTTCTCAAATAAAAAGTTTTGTATTTAGGTACATTGATTGTATTAGAGTTGCAATTAAAAAAGTTGTTGGTACTGTATGTTTATACCATTTCTGGTTTAGAAGTGTATGTCGTGAAATACTACGTTATTAATAGAATAAACTATAAGTATTTACCTTAAATTAAAAATTACTATTTTGTATAAGTGCGCTAAGTGCCATAGAAGCCGTTACCATTAAAATAAAGAAACGAAGGGCTCCAATGGAAAGGTAAGAACTGTTATTACCCTATTTCATTTTCACTTAGATGTGATTATCTACTCTAGTTTTAACTAGAATATTACTGGATCGTAATTCTAAGGAGAAAAAATAAAAACTGTAAGATATGTTTAGGTACCCATTTGTATAGTTTCGTATGATTTCTCGTAAACAAAAAACTAGGATTAATTATGAGTATTAAGTATTTGAAGGGTGTTGAGTGATATCAGGAAGCCATTTTTATTTTCAGATGGTTACATATACTTAAATTTAACCCAAGATTAATTTATTAGTTTATTTGTATAAGTTATCTTCTATATATAAAAAGGGGATGCGATTTTGTATTTTCCTCTAAAAAATAACAAATGGAATAATTTTGGACACTATCTGCTTTTTCTCATATTCTTAAAATTAATTGGTTTATCACAAATTAGATAATTGCAATAAATTATAGTATAAGTTTGAATATATCATTAATTAATTTTTTAGACGCTTAGGCCTAAAAATTTTATTACATCTCTAAATTTTGTCTCTTATGAACGTTTTGGTGAAACCAATTTTCAATATTAAAATCCTAAAATCATACGTCGATTCCATTATTTGCAGACGTTTAATTAAAAAACAAAATATTTAAATAAAAATAAAAACAGTAACTAATTTTGGTGAATACGTCTACTACATGAATGCTTGCAAACCTTTCAACTAGCACAACTTTATTGTAATAAATGTTTCAATGTAAAAAAGCAATAATACATAAACTTTTACGTAAAATATAAAAGAAATTCATTTCTTTTGTGGTCTAGTGGTATAGTATAGGATAAATACTGTATTAAACGAGAAACGAGAATAAATTATTATTTATTACAATGTCTGATTGGCTTTAACCGTTTCTATTTTAATTATGTTTATTTAACCCCGAGCAATAATCAGTTGACATTTCACGTCTAAAATAAAGACTATTTACTGTACATTATACATTTATGTTATAGATTATAAATGAATCGACGGTGGTAATAATCAACTAAAAATAATTTTGAAAAGTGTTTCTGTGCTTTGTTATTCACTCTACAAACTTGTGACATTAAAATATTAAAATATAGTGCTGTTAATGACAATAAAAATTTAGAACATGCAGTCTACAAATCATTGTAGAGAAAGTAATTTTCAGGCTACATCAAATAAAGAATATATTGTTTTAGAAGTTGAAAGTAATGTTTTGCTAACCGGTAAGTTAACAGTTATAAAGTAAATTTATTCTTCTGAGTTTGGTTAATTATAGACATTTGTTTTAGAATAAGCAAATAACAAAGAAAATTTTAAAATAATTAAAACGTTCATCATAAATATTTTTTAGTTCTTTTATAATATTCGAGGATAAAAAATAGGATTTTAAATAAAATTGTGTAAAAAAGTTTTTTTATATATTCATATATTAGTACCTATAAAATAATATAAGTCTTAATTTAATTACAAATTTGGCTTACTAATATTAGAAAAATAAACTCGAACACGCAGAATGGACTTTGTTAATTATATTTATTACAAGCTCTTTTTATATATACATACATATAAATTATTATTTTGAGGTGTATTCACTTTTTTTTCTTATACTTAAACAACTACAATGGTTCAATATCATTAATTTCAGTTATAAAAAATGATGCAAAATAATCCAATACCACCATTGAAAAGAAAAATTCCAGGAATCCTCGTAATATATACAGGATAATTGTGAATATTTGTAAACTACTTTGAAGTTCCCTTTTGATTTCCAATATAATGAAAAGCCCGAACCAGTTGTTCTTGACAAAACTCTTTGTACTTTGAGTACATAAAACGATTGCCTGAAACAAAAATCCTAATTGAATAAATTTCATAAATTGCTTTTATAAATTTCTAATCCTTGAAGTAACTTCGAATGCAATCCATACATACCTTGAATAAATCTACAACAACCAAAAGAAAAATACTGTTAGCTAAATTTTTAATTAGCCATGGTCTTGGGGTACTTATTGCAAACGGTACTACTATTATTGACAGTAAGACAAAAGTATAAAATATTAATAGAAGATAATTGTACCAATATAGATGCGGTTTAAAATAAACGTTAATTGTTTCGCATACAATAACTAGAAAGCAGAATATTGTTATAAATATTGTATAAGTTTTTAAAGAACAGCAATATAACTTGCGATAATTGATCATAAAGAGATGTCATTCTGACGTGGGAATGTCTCTGACAAGGGTCAGAACTGACAGAACATTGACCATTGATTACTGACTATTGAAAAATTGAATATATATTGCAAGCTATTTTTCTTCTGTGCATAATTAGGAAGAAATAAAAACTTTCCTTATCATAAATGTGCCCTTACAAGGAACACTCATGATTATAGTTTATTATATATTTAAATTATTCTAAACAATTCCATTAAATCATTTGATATTTTTATTATACATATATTATATATTTACAGATGGTAATTGTGACAACAAATACAACTTTATTAAAAAGGGGCTTTCCTGGGTAAGTGATTTAAAGCAATTTTGTTTATTGCGGATTTGTTATTTCTTTTTGTACGCATTTATTTCGGTAGGTAAAAAGTGTTGTGAGGAAAGTGTTATAACGTCGAGTTAATGTTGTTATTAAACCAAAGTGAGTTATTAATGTACATCTAGTAAGTTAATATTGTTATTTATTGCGATTATTATTCCTAGCAGAGATTATATTGAAGATGAACTGAGTGGAATGGAATGGGGGAGGCAAATTTATTTTTCTGCGATCAGTTTAAAAAAGGTAAACTTTTTTTATTTATTTTTTAAAAATGTTACTGTACTATTATTTGTTTTATATATTATTAGGATTATTTTCTTTCAAAAAACAAGATTATGTCTTGAAAATGATTATTTTCCTTTTTTCCTGTTTTGTTTGAATTTAAATTGCATCAACAGATTGCATTGAAAAGAAATCTGTCAGTTATTATGAAAACTGTAATTGAGTTCCAGTAATATTGAGAATAGCTAAATAAAGAATACATTTCGTATAGCTTACGTCCGCTAGGTGGCAGAAATATACAGTTCGCCTTCAAAATACATACGATATTTTTAAGCATTTGAGAAACAGATACCGTCAATTCGTGCCTTAAACTACTGAGTAAGGAAAATATACACGCCTTGGTAACGCTCGGCGTACATACTAGTTTCACTAGTCCTTAATTTTTGGAGGGGCAAAGGTCGTCCCGTGGACAGCTGCCTACTTTTGTAGCAGTCCTGGTGAAGCGATCTACCCTGATTGTCAATCAAAACTTAGTTTCGTTAGTTTTTTATGGTTTTAGATATTTAATTGTTTTATAAACACCTTTTTTATGTTTATTTGAAACTTTAAAATCGTGTTGTATGAAGATATGCAAAGTTTTTATTTATTGATTATCAGAATAGTATTAATTACAGTTTCAGTAGTTAACGATAATTATTTAGTGTTAACAGATTATAATACGAGGGTGATTCAAATATAAATGAGCTTTTTGCTGAAAAATGTCATATTATCTTTATTGAATGTTTCTACCTTTAATAATGAAAATCCATATATTTAAAGAATAAAAACCAGTTGTATGATTATAAGAAATTATATATAAATAAAAATATACATGTTTCGCCTAAACATATAGGCTTCTTCTTTAGGCAATTGAATACTTAATAGTAGTAAATAATATGTAAAAATCATATATACGTGTTTGTATTCTTTTATTATGGATTTTCATTAATTAAAGGTAGAAACATTTCAATAATGTAATATATAAGATTTTTCAGCAAAAAACTCATTTATATTTGAATAACCCTCGTGTAATCTTTATTTTCCAAATTGTCCTTTTGCATCCTTTTTCTACATAGTTCCTTTTCGCTATTCATTTTCACCATTGCATATGCAGTTTGTAATGTCGCTTTCCAAGAAAGATTTAAGTTTATTTTTGTTTATTTTCTTATTCTTCTTTGCTCTCTATTGGCAAAGGCTCGTATATACTTGAACCCACCTCGTATGTTGTATGTGTAGGCTATTCAATCTCGTATGAACCAAACCAAATTGATAGTGATTAACGGCGTTAATGCTATGAGAACACAGCAGTTGGATTCTCTTATCCGGTTTTCGGTAGCCTTTTTTTTTGTTGTAATTTTCGTGTTTATTTTTAACAGAATCGTTTAATTATACGTGGTAATTGCTATTTTTCAAATGAACACAGTATCTCTGTCCTCATATTCGCGTTTATTTTTAAATCTTCTTAAATAAAATATCTGTGTGATAAATATGTTATGTCACTTTACACTTTAAGTTCCTTTCTTATCAGAAAAAAATAGATAAAAAAGTAAATAGGTCTAGGTTGTGGTTAACAAGTGTTGGCAACATCAAGGTTTACAAATAGCCGAACTATACAATAATACAGTATGTACTCTTATATTGTATGTTTGTTCCATATGACGCACAATGCTCTAATAAAATTATGCAGACCTAGGTGAAATATGTGAACAAAAATGGCAATTGATGACCTTTTATAGCCATCTGTGTCTTGTTTTTATTTTGAAGAAGGTAAAAAGGTTTTAAATGAATCAGTTTCTTCCTTGTAAAACAAGTAAACATCAGTAAATAACTTCTTAAAACACAAAAAATAAATTATGGAAGGAATAACATCTCAAAAAGATTAATTAACAGTAAGTAATGGAATACTTACGAATTAAAAAATATTCAATTTTTTATTATCCCTTTAACTTATCATACGGAATAATAAATTGAAATGACGTTAATGTAATAGTCAACATTTTTTAGGGTTCCGTAACCAATTAGGAACCCTTACAGTTTCGGTCTGTCCGTTCGTCTGTCTGTGTGTATGTCCCTGCCATTATATCCTCTCATTTACAATGAGTTGATATTTATTATATGGATGTAGATTGTTCAGAAGCGAAGAGATTTTTCGAAGAATAATATTTTTTGTCTTTTACATACCCCATTGAGTGGTTGTCTTTAATGTAACCACTAGTGGGTGGGTACTTTATAGAAAATCTAGAAATAACTCAAAAATTTGGAATAAATCTTAGAAGTACCTAAATTTTGATAACTACCCTCAATTAAAATTATTTTGAGCATACTGTATTAATTTGTGAGTAATTATGTTCAAATGGGTGAAAAGCCAACGGAACCGTATCTTGTCAACATATTAGTCGTAAAACCAAATAAATGGTAAATGCAAAATTCGTAGGATTTTTCTTTGATTATTTAATGGTTACCTTGGAATTGATGTTGAGAATGAGCTTCAAGTCGTTGCAAGGCTAAGTCCATTTTTTTTAAGTAGGAACTTCGATTTTATTGCGTTTATGATGGAAATCTTGGGTAATTCAAAATTCGCCCATGTGAATGCATGAGTCACGGATTTCAATGATACCAATTTGCGAAACAAATGATACATTACCAGTTTTGCAAAGGTAAATATCAATTTTGATCATCCTTGGGGGTTAGGCCCTTCGAGGCAAATATCGTATTAAAGGCAAATTTTCATATGTTTGAGAACGCTTTAAAAAAATGTCTACTTGACAAATTGAATTCATGACGCAGCTTGCATTACGTGATAGGAACGAAAATCAAATTAATTATGAACAGACCTCAAACATATGAAATACCACAGCTAGTAGTAAATGTCAGTAGGTGGCGACATACTGCCTGTAATACGATATTAAATCAACTTCCATTTACGAAACAGTATCGGTTTCGCGATTCACATCTGGCAATTTCGATAAGTTTTTGACCAAGAACTAAGTGTTCATTATAGACTATTTTAATTGTTAAATTCATAGTAATATGATCAATCAATTTCAGGATTACTACGGAATAGTTTGGGAACATTTTTTTTACATAGGTCTTGGTTTTCGAGTTATTGCCAATAATATATTTAAAATTGAAATGCACCCTTTCGAGCACCCTACGTATTTGAAACGGTTTCATTTGTGCACTTGTTTTAAACCACGATTGAAGACTTTTAAAATCAAAAATAACGAAGTTAATTGCGGTAATTACATCTGAAATTATTTCAAAAGTTTCTGTTCTACGTTTTATTGATTCTTCCCTCCACGTGCATGCAGTACTGTCACATGCGCATGCGCCACAAACCCTGCAAACTAAAACGACAGTAACCGTCAGTCAACCCCCAATAGAACGTTATCAGATATTTTTTTTCGAAACTATTTTTCATTCGGTTTCTTTTCCGAACGATCTTTCTCTCTTTATTTCAACTTATTAATTTCTCTTCCTTGCTAGTAACTAATTCTACGATATACATGGTGAAGTGCTTCATGATGAGTACCGTTTTCGTTTTCATTCAATAAATAAAATAATTTACACATTTTTCCACTCACGCAGTGATCCCTAATTGAAAAATTAATCATACTTTTCAATGGATTGAGCAATTAAAGGTAATTTTACTCTTATTACATAATGTGGCGGTAAAGAAAAGAAAAAATGTAAATTAATTGTTTTGCGGTTGTCAATTATTAATTGTTTATCTAGTTGTAAATCATTTGTTAGTATTTGATTTCACGGTTAAGTGGCTACTAACATGTAATAAGTATGTAATAAATTTATATGCAATAATTTGTAAACAACACTTAATTATCCCATTAAAGAGAAATTGAGCTACCTGATTATGAGCGAGTTAATCTATTCGCTTGAAATAAGATTTTCTTTTTTGTTTCGCTTCGTCGACTCCAGATAACAATTTCTCGTACCTGCTTATCCTCAGTTGAAGAAACTTTTTCCGATTCGAATGATACTCTCTCATTTATTAGAGCTCTAGTAATATTTATATATTTAACATATCAAAATTATTTTTGTAATAGTTTCTGAGATAATTTAATTTATAAAAAAAAAAAAATCGCTACCGCAACCCAAACTATAAAAAATCATAACTTAGTAAAAAACAAATAAAATAGTGTTGATGATTTATACAGGGTATTCAGAAGAAAAAAACAATAATTGAATAGATTCGACCCTTAGTTGATGAAAATCCAACATCATAAATAAAACAAAGGTTTTAGTTTTCACAATTTTGTTCACACACGTGACGACCGTTTCGCTAATAATATAACTTTTTCAGACAGGTAGTATTTACTACTACAGATATTTAACAATAAAAGTACTTATATACTAAGATGGTTTTTATAATAAATTTAAGAGGGGGGAATTATTGCATTCTGTTTGGTCGTTCATTAAAATATCTAGTTTTTTATAATTACTAATTTCAAAAGCTTCTAATAGTGTTAATTTAATTCCCTTACTTTCTATATGTAAAATGTCCAATTTATCGTTAAATTGATGTCCCTCTATAGTGACATGGTTGGCATAAGTAGAATCTGTGTTATTTTTTGTATAACTATTTTTATGTTCAGACAAACGTTTTTGAAGCTTCTCCCTGTTTGTCCTATGTAAATTTTATAGCAAGGCCCACATATAACTTATAAGCTCCTGATTGGTCTTCTTTTATAACTTTATCTTTATTACTTTTTTTTCAATTATTTACAAAATGAGATCTGAATATTACATTTAAAATGAATTCCTCATTAGGCAGTATTATAACAAATTAAAACTTGCGATTACCCTGGAATTTAAGTTAAATTATTAAAATAAAACTTTCAAAGCACACTTTCTTTTACAAATAACTAACATTTGAATTCAATCTGGGTTTTCCGTTACAGGATGGTTATAGTTTATACATGTTCAAAAGAATTTCCCAGTTAACCAGGTTTTCATATAAGACACAAGCTACAGATTCGATGACATCCAGACAAGTTTCCTTATAACTTAAAGAAAGATTAAAAATAAGTTTTGCATGATAAATTACTATTCATAATCAAACTAACAAATAACCAAGTTTCATTCCAGTTTTTTTATTTGAGAAATAGAGGTATCTTATTGTTTTTTTTTTAAAAGATATTATTAAACTTAAATTGAAGCTTCTAATTTCCAAATAAAAAAATGTTGAAGGTAGTAACAGTGTCAAATCCTTACTATTCCGGTATTTAATGGGACAAATTATACTTTATTACCGTCCTATGTAGCGTGTTGTCGGTATATTTCGTAATTAGAAATTATTTGGTATTTTGCTTGCCTCTAATTGTGTGGTAGCTTTTTGTGTCAATGTCGTTTTTACAGTTGAGTTTCCGCATCTAATATTACGCCTTCATGATCTATAATTTCCTCCCTTTTTTATTTTATAATTATTTCTAAAGAAGAGCTAATAACGACAGGACTTTTTATTTCAATGTTGAACGGAATCAACAAGTAAGCAAGCAGTACTTAATATGAATACACTGTAGACGTAGTAGGCGTGGGATGGTGTTAGAAGAAGATCCGCTTTTGTTTGATTTTACGTGGTTTAAAAAATGAGAAAAGCATAACTTTAATGAAAATTTTTTGTATTAAAAAAGAAAAAATACAAATTTTCTTTTATAGTTGCAATAAAAACGATATGAAATGGGGATTCGTGTTCACAGTTCATTTATTTTTCAATTGAAAAGGATTTTTATTGATCAATCCTAGATTTTCTTAAAAAAACACATTCTTTAGTATAATTTAATTTTTAGTAGATTTAAGGAATTGTTGCACTGTTAAAAAAATAGTTTTCCACAAAAAATAGTAATTATGAAATCGTAAAAATTCACAGGTTTCATCTTCAAAGGATTTATTATAATTAGTTACAATTGTTTCGTTACACAGTAACTTCATCAAGCTAGATGACATACTAACTTATATATATATATATATATTTACAGCATTAGGTTTAAGAGGGATGATTTACTTATATCTAGTTGTTCGATTAAGATTGTATTGTTGCAATTATGTTTATTTATTTCTAATTTTACGATCAGATTTAATTTTTGGCCTTTATCAATACAATGCAAAATTTAAAAATTTGTATCAAATTGATGATTCTCAGCTATTAGATGTTCTCCATATGTGGAATGAGACTTTTTCAATGTATATGCCTTAAGATGTTCGTTAATCCTTTCTTGAAGTGATCTCTCCGTCTGTCCTATGTACACTTTCTCACAATCTCCGCATTTTAGCTTATGTACCCATGACTTTGAATTCTGATCTGTTTTGTCTTTATTATTTCTGATTTTGCTACCCAAAGAATTATTTGTTTTGAATACAACTAGAGTTTCGGTATTTGTTCTTAATATGTTTTAATTTTTTTTTTTGGTGATATTGCATCAATGTGCAGGTGAACTAAATGCCTTTTGTTTATTTTGTCTATTGCACGGGTACACCTAATGTAATATTTTTTATTCGTTTTTTATTAAGAAGTTGGTTTATTAAATGTTTGCTGTAACCGTTGTTTTCAGCGATTCTGTAAATTCTGCTGTTATCATTAGAGAGAAATACATTAATTAACCTGTGCAACATAGAATGAAATGACACTAGCTATTGTAAAAATGGATGAAATGAAGTGGAATTTATTATCGTGTCTGTATGGGTGGGTTTATGATATATTTAAAAGCTGCGTTTATTGTTTTCTTTGCTAATAGTGACGTCTAAAAAGTTAATTGAATTGTTTATTTAATTTTCATTTGTAAATTTTATATACAAAATAAACACAATATAAAAAAATGATCATGATAAGACAGATAAAGAAAATCTATCAGGTGTTTACAAATTAAATTCTAAATGATGCAGCAAAATTTATATTGGACAGACCGATTGCCCTTTTAAAAAACGAATTAAAGAGCACAAAAATTAGAAAATCGATTCAAAACTGCGCTAAACACCTGATAGATGAAATGCATGACTTTAACGAATATTTTGACATATTACATTTGGAAAACAAAAGTTACTGTGGTGTTGCGGGTGATTATTTAATACTATATTTATTTAAATAAAACTTGATGATGGTTGATTGATGGTGTTTAATTTACAGACGGTTAGTAGTGAAAATGATGAAAGAAGAGAAATGAATTTAATATTGAGTGGTAAAAAATGAGTAAATGGTTGTGACGAGTATTATCTGTAACGGTCGGTGAAGAAGTGTTGATTTGAAAATATAGAAAGTTAGTCTTCAACGGTAAATGTTATTTATTGGAAGCATGCCGAGGGTAGCGAAACAAGAAGCGGTAGTTTTATTAGGGATCGGCAACGGTACTTTTTATGATTGACCGTTGCAAGCGATCGGTGACAAGGGACAGGAATTTTGGATTGTGTATGAAAGATAGACAAGAAAAGAAAGCTGTTTCTCAGAATTAAAAAAGGCAAGATAGTAGAAAACATGTTTGAGAAAAGGCATGCTCAAGGGTGTTAGTAATTTTATACAAAATATTTACAGAAGACAATTTATACAACGTTAACAATTTTTATGTACAAAAATGAATATTTTTACAATAGTGGGACGTAGGTCCCCACAGTACCCCCCTGCTAGTGGTTTTGTTATGCAAAACCTGCTTGCAGCCTGTCGGGGAAGTGAACCCTTCTTCCTGACCTAGTTTTAACGACTAGTTGTTGAGGTTGGTCAGTTGTTCTGTTGTTTATTGTCGCCTCGGGGTTGAACTGATAGGGCTCTTCAGGTACCGATGGGGTGCTTTCTACGAGATCAGTCATCACGTACGCGGGTTTTAATCGGTCTATAGAAACTGTCACTTCGCGTCCGTTAATGTTTAATGTGAACGTTTTGTCCGACCTACGCACTACACTATAGGGTCCGTCGTAGGGTTGTTGTAAGATGTTCTTGGGGCTGTCGTGACGAACAAATACTTGACTTGTTGTAGCCAAGTCCTTGAAAACAAAAATCTTCTTTTGACCATGACGAAGGGTCTGCGTCGGTGCCAAATTTCTTTGGTGGTTTCGCAATTCTTTTGCAAATTCTGGAAGACTTTCGCTATTGGGATCTGCAATTGTGGGGTCGAGGAACTCTCCTGGCAGGCGAAGTGGTTGACCATACAACATTTCCGCGGATGTGGCTTCAAGGTCATTTTTCCAGGCTGAGCGAATACCCAACAGTACTGTTGGTAGTATTTCTGTCCACCGAATGTGTTGATGGCACATAATTGACGCTTTCAGCTGGCGATGGAACCTTTCAACCATACCATTTGAAGATGGATGGTATGCTGTAGTTCGCAGATGAGTCGTACCTAGCAAACGATTTAAGTGTTTGAAAAGGTTCGACTCAAACTGTCTACCTTGGTCGGTGGTTATTCGTTTGGGAACGCCGAATCGGGAAATCCAGGTGCTGTAGAATGTTCGCGCCACCGTGGGCGCTTCCTGGTTTTCCATGGGTGTGACTTCTGGCCAGCGGGAAAAGCGGTCTACCATGGTAAGGCAGTAACGCATTCCTTCAGACGACGGCATGATGATAATATCCATATGGACATGTTCGAATCGTGATGAAGGAAGCTTGAAGTTGCCTACGGGAGCTGACACATGGCGGGAAATCTTAGAACGTTGGCATTCTAAGCAGTTGCGGGACCATTTCCTGCAGTCGCTCTTAATGGAGGGCCAGACAAATCGTTGTGTCACGAGCTTGACTGTAGCGTTGCTACCAGGATGTGACAAACGATGAACTACATCGAACGCTCGCTTACGAAGGTTCTTCGTAATAAATGGGCGCGCATTTGCAGTGGAAAAGTCGCAGAAGATAGCCATTGGGATGTTTGGCAGTTTAACAAGCTTCAATTGCAACCCTGAAGACTTGTTCAGGTATTGCTGAAGTTCATCATCCTGTTGCTGGGCTGTGGCTAGCGCGTTGTAATCAAGAAGAGGTGCTGTAGTCTCTTCGATACGAGATAAGGCATCTGCTACGACATTGTCTTCACCAGAAATGTGCTTGATGTCGGTTGAAAATTGACTAATGAAGTCCAAGTAGCGAAATTGACGTGGAGAGCATTGCTGACTTTTCTTCAAGAAGGCGTAGGTGATGGGTTTATGATCAGTAAATATTGTAAACGATCGACCTTCAACCATATGCCTGAAGTGTTTTACTGCTTGGTAAATAGCCAGCAGTTCTCGGTCGTATGCTGCGTACTTGGCTTCGGTTGGACTTAACTTCTTCGAAAAGAAGTCCAGGGGCTGCCATTGATTGTTCACCATCTGTTTGAGGGCGGCTCCAATGGCGAAGTCTGAAGCATCTGTGAAAATGGCGAGGGGTGCATCAGATCGGGGATGGACAAGCAACGTCGCTTGGGCTAGACTTTCCTTGCTCGATTGGAAAGCTTGGATGGCTTCTGGAGTCCAGTTTACGGGCATTTTCCCTTTGGCATTTCCCTGAAGAAGGTCGTTTAGGGGAGCTTGGATTTCTGCAGCCTTAGGAAGGAATCGCCTGAAGAAATTCAGCATTCCCAAGAACTGTCGCAACTTCTTCACGGTATCTGGACGAGGATAAGATCGGATGACCTCTACTTTCTCTGGGAGCGGAGAAGTACCAGCGCCTGACACTAGGTATCCGAGAAACTTAACTTTTGGTTGACCTAAAACACATTTTAAAGGGTTAATGACGACGCCGTACTTCTTGAGTCGTTGGAAAACGGTCTCGAGGTGGTGAATGTGTACTTCTGGCGACGCTGACGCTATTAAAATGTCGTCAATGTAGACATAGCAGAAGTCAAGACCTTGAAGTACTTCGTCCATAAACCTTTGGAATGTTTGGGCTGCATTCCGTAAACCAAAAGTCATGAATGGGAATTCGAAGAGGCCAAATGGAGTTGTTATGGCGGTCTTCGGAATATCTTCTTCCGCCACGGGGATTTGATTGAACGCGCGCACCAGATCTAGCGTAGAAAATATGGATTTCCCTTGCAGATGCTGCGCGAAATCTTGAATGTGGCGGACTGGATATCTATCGGGAAGTGTCCGGGCGTTCAGAGCACGGTAATCGCCGCAGGGTCTCCATTCATCACCCTGCTTCGGTACTAAATGGAGCGGCGATGACCACGGACTTTGGGATGGTCGGGCGATGCCCAACTGCAGCAGCGCTTCGAATTCTTTCTTAGCCGCGGTGAGACGATCTGGGGCGAGTCGTCGAGGCCTTTGTGCACATGGTGGACCTGGGGTGGTAACGATATGATGTCGTGTTGCATGGTTCACTGACGTTGGTGCTCCTTCGGGACGTGTGATTTCTGGGACCCTTTGTAGCAAACTGTGGAAGGGTGTTGACCCGGAAATCGTTTTGATACTGCAGATTTCTCCTACAACCACTTCACCATGGGAAGTGAGATGCGTGGAGAGATCTAACAGTTTTTGGTTTTTCATGTCAACCAGAAGTCCAAAATGTGCCAAAAAGTCGGCACCGATGATAGGGTTGGTAACGTCAGCTACTACAAACCTCCAGGTGAAATTCCGCCGCAGTCCAAGGTTAAGTGCCAGTGTCGTAGTCCCGTAAGTTGTAATTATGGTGCCATTCGCCGCGGAAAGTTCATATGTGGACTTAGCGCGCGGTTGAGGCAAGTGAGAGTACGGGAAAACGCACAGATCGGCACCGGTATCGACGAGGAACTTTGTACTCGTTGTTCGCTCAGTGATGAAAAGACGGCGGGATGATGTAGGGCCAGTATCGTCTGCCGTCATTAACGAGGGGCCTGGTCGTTTCCCGGTGAATCGGAAAAGAACTGGCACGGTTTCACGCACTTTCGCGCCTTCGCACCAAATTGGGAATGGTACCAGCACACACTAGTGTCGCGATGGGCACTTCGCGAACGCGAGCGCGGACGTGAACGCGACCGGGAACGAGAATACCCATGATTGAGCGGCCGCGACACTTGGTTCACCTCGAATGTCGCGATTTTTTGTAGCAATGCCGCTATTGTTTTTTCTAGGCTTTCCACCTTTGCGTCTAACGGTGACGGCACACTAACACATTTGCTACACGTTGTTTCCGAAATGTTGTACATTGCAGGATAACTCACTTAGTACTTGTCTTTAAACACTAAAAAAAGTCACTAAACTATTACACCAAGTCTGTAAAATTTTGGGCACTTAACAAAAACGACGTAAAATGTTCTGTAGGTAACGCGTGGGACAAGTGGCTGTCCAAAATCACTCCACGAACACTCACGTTTTAATTCGGGGTCACCAATTTGTGCGGGGTCACCAATCACGTCGGGGTCACCAATTTGTGGTGTTGCGGGTGATTATTTAATACTATATTTATTTAAATAAAACTTGATGATGGTTGATTGATGGTGTTTAATTTACAGACGGTTAGTAGTGAAAATGATGAAAGAAGAGAAATGAATTTAATATTGAGTGGTAAAAAATGAGTAAATGGTTGTGACGAGTATTATCTGTAACGGTCGGTGAAGAAGTGTTGATTTGAAAATATAGAAAGTTAGTCTTCAACGGTAAATGTTATTTATTGGAAGCATGCCGAGGGTAGCGAAACAAGAAGCGGTAGTTTTATTAGGGATCGGCAACGGTACTTTTTATGATTGACCGTTGCAAGCGATCGGTGACAAGGGACAGGAATTTTGGATTGTGTATGAAAGATAGACAAGAAAAGAAAGCTGTTTCTCAGAATTAAAAAAGGCAAGATAGTAGAAAACATGTTTGAGAAAAGGCATGCTCAAGGGTGTTAGTAATTTTATACAAAATATTTACAGAAGACAATTTATACAACGTTAACAATTTTTATGTACAAAAATGAATATTTTTACAATAGTGGGACGTAGGTCCCCACATTACAAACTTTCACTATTAGAAACAATGGAAATTAACAAATATAAAAACACTAGGCTACTGTTAAACGATCAAATTGATACCAGTAATTCTCTAACCCTAAAAACATATTTAAGTTCTGTCTCCTAGTTTAAGCCTGATGAAGCCTTAGTAAGGCGAAACAATTGTTAAGTGTTTTAATGTAATTTGTGGAAGTTAAGTTGGTTTATTTTATTTTGTGAACTATGAGTTTCCATCAAGCAAATTTAGATATGATTAATTGTCTGTTAGTACCAGTAAAGCATACTATACATCAATACAAACATTTTTTAAATAGATTGTGTATTGATTTTTTATTTTATATGTTATTTAAATAAATCGGCTAGTAATTGGCTAAGTGTGTTTCCCATAGCTAATCCTTCGAATTGTACGCAGTAAATAATCCTTAAAGGATAAAATTGAAACTTTTGACAGTTAACATTGTAATAAAACGTATTGTCCCTTTTTGTTATATTATCTACTTATGTGGAATATTGTTTGAGAGATTTAGTATCAACCAAGTCTAAAAATATAATTTTTTATAAGAATTAGGTGTCATACTTTTAGAAAATGCTGAAAATATACTCTAAAATCATTTTTGCTCCAATATTTGCATAAACACTAAAATTAAAATTTAAAAAAGAAACACGATTTATGGAACATCACAAACTTTTGTAGGAAAATTTAGAGCAGTTTTTGTCTGTTTGAGTAATTATGAACATGATAATAATTATTAATCTTTCAGGTACATTCGATGATGACTCAGTATGAGATGGCAGTAAAAATAAAAACAATAACATCGACAGTAATAAGAACAAGCGAAAGTGAAGAAGAAAACAAACGCTTCGTTACACGTTCCATGACCGACTGCGATCTTTTATTACATTTCGCGGCCGTCGCGGACTTGTTCTCTTATCGGCGCTTTTTCATTGTTAACAGCGTTTAACCGCTGCGTTTCGTCGTCGTTATTTCAGTGTACTCGCGGATCTTGTTCTATTCGGGCCGCGTTCCTTCTCTCTATCGCTCTGTCTGTCACCCACGCACGTCAAAATCGACTATCTTACGTACGCGACTTCTGGCTTATGATATTTACGATTGTTACATTATTGTTATGGTGTTCCGTACTTATTAAAATAACAAACAACTTTTTTTAAACTACAAAGGTATTATCTATCTATTGTTTATTTCTTTTTTTTTTTGAGACAACACTAATAATATGATTTCGCCAGAAGTTGTCACATTTGAAAAATCATAATAGGTATTTATTTATTACCGTGTACCATTGTGAAAAGTTTGTTGTTAAATTGAAATATTTACTGTAAGAACTGAAATTCTTATTAAAAAATGTCGGGAGTTGTTTTGGAAGCTCGGCCCTTTAGGCCCTTTAAATCGAGTGAAGAATATTTGTACGCAATGAAAGAAGATTTGGCAGAATGGTTCCAAACTTTGTACCCTCATCTTCGTATAAATGTTGACAACTTCATGGACCGGCTGGAGACGGGAGTAGCATTGTGTGAGGTAAGTCTCTTGTCGCTTATTATTTTATATTTCTTACGATTAGGCCGACAAATAGAAGTTTACATGTCTCATACTTGTTGTACGAATTCACAAAAACAAAGCCAAAATGGGGATCAAAGTTGTTTATTCTTCTTTGTAAAGCCCTGAAACAGGGTGAAAAATGTTTTTTTTTAATTGGAGATTATTTTTTAAGCTAGAACTAAAGTTTTGAAGTAAATTAAAAATTAACGTCTTCGTTTCTAATAAGCATAATTAATGATGTTAACGTTTCAAAGGTTTGATTTTGTTTAGACTAAACACTTGAATATTTATTAAAAACCACATTCGTATTTTGTTTGTATTTTTAACGATAAGTATGAATAATATTCAAAATTGTTTTTACTACAAGGGGTGATTTACGGTGCAGATAAATAATCTATAATAATAATTGTTATTGCTACAACATACGTTTTTTTGCGACTAATTAATTATTAATGACAAAAATATCAATTAGGTATTTAAATATATAGGAAAATTTAAAAAAGGGAAGTAGTTATTTACAATTTCGAAAATTTTTGAAACATTTTTTGAATTGTTTACAATTTTATTCGCTGCAGACAATAGTTACAATTAAAAACGTCAAGTAATAAGTTAGATAGATGGTCATTTAGGTACTAGCAGTTAATTTTTACAATTATTAGGCAATTAAGTACTTACTAGGTACTACTTATTACCATTATTATGTTTATTTCGCCAATTCTATTTTAATATTTGGTTAGATATTTAATTTAATGAGTGTCTTCTTATCAGTGTGTAAACTTTGACACATCCGTTTTCTTTCAATTATTAATTTCATAATGTTTGATCACTCTTATGTCTAATGATCGACAATATTACATTTATTACGTATATACATGTATTGTAAACGTAAGGAAAAGAAACCAATTGTTGAGGACTTATTTTAATATACTTACATAAATTTATATTTCTATTATAGTTATTTTTTAGAAAGTGTTAGCCATGTTTCAAACTATCTCGCCTTATTTATGTTACGTTGCGGCCGTGAAAGCCTACGCTACACTTTATAAATTTACCTGTCTATGCCATTTGCAAGATTTTTGGGTTGCTGCAAGGTGAACTTATTTCGATTATCATTTAATTTAACCATGAAATTTTAGTTTAATTAATTCATAATCAAAATTACAAATTTATGAGATATTCATAAAAAATTCAAAAGACGGATAAAACTAATTTTTAAGTGTTGTCAGTAAATGTGTATTGTTCGTATAAATTAATTTTGAAATTTTGTCATGCAACAGGTAAAGAAACTTTGATTAATTTAATTATATAAGAATTTTTATGTTTCTTATGAGCAATTATGAGTAATTCGATAATTGCGTAATTATTATTAGTCCATTTTCGGCAATGAAAATACAAAATTAGGAAATATTCGTAAAATTTTCAAAAGATAAATAAAATTAATTTTTAATAAATTTTATTTCTTGCACTTTTTATGATTTTTTTTACTGGTTAGATGAAACACTTATAACATAATTTTTACTAATTTTATTTAATTAAATTTCAAATTTCCCAGATTTAATAAATAATAATCAATAAGTATTGTCAGTAAATGTCTACTTGTCATATAAATGAATTTTGCAATTTTGTAATGCAATAGGTAAAGAAACATTGATTAATTTAATTATATAAGAATTTTTAAATTTCTTATGAGCAATTAAGAGCAAATAGATAATTACGTAATTATGATTAGTCCACTTTCGGCAATGAAAATACCAAATGTATAGTATTACAGACAATTATAACCATATTTCAGCGTAATGCGGTACGTAGTAGCAGTTTAGTTTAAAAAGTTTGCTGAAAATTTCACGAATTACCTGAATGCAATAATTAGGCGTTACGCTGTTAAAAATCTCACTTTCTCGTAAAAGAAATTATCAATTAGAGGAGATGTACTGGCGATATCATACGTACCTATTCAAGTTGAATAATAAATAATATTAATTAAATGCAATTATAAACTAATGAATGTCTATAAATATGTAGGTGGCTAAGCCGTAGCAAATAAAATAAACTATTATGTATTTAGGCAGTTTTGAATAATATTAAGAGGACTTATTTTTTTTTTCGTTGTGTTTTCATATGGAGATGTCATTTGAAAGAAGAAATTTTTGGCTTTTTTAAATGAGAGTATTACTCTACGAGGGTGTATCAAATATAAATGGGATCGATTATGTAAAATATTTGAATGATGTTTAAATAGACTTCGATATTTTGATGAACTCAACATTTAGAGACTTCAACAAAGTTTACCATTCTTTTAATAAACGATTATTATTTCAATAATAGCAAAAATATTGTACGTAAAGATTATTTGTTAATCGAACTAGCCTAAAATGTAGATACTCCATTCTCATTTGAAGATTTTGAATTTAAAATTGAATATAATTTTTGAATATATAAGTAATTGCAAAAGCTTTAAATTCCTTTTCAAATCTAAGACTAAAGAAGGTGTTAGATTTGGAAAACCATCAATTTTGTTTTTATTTCTAGAGTTACCTTATGTTCTATTAATTATGAATAGCACTGTATATTATAAACAGCGCCAGTTGAACCCGTCCAAATTTGGTCGATAATGCATAATACTTACAATTTAATCATAGCGATTGTCCATCATTTTTAAATAAAAATTAAACAAGAATATCCTGGATATCGGAAGTAGGTCTAAGGCATAGCTCCATCCTTTAATAACACGTTTAATTTTGTATCATGAGAGGAGATAGCTCCATAAAATTTCCCTCACAAACCTAGATATATGCTAGCACTATCTATATATATGACGATAATTTTCATCCCATTCGTTAAAGAACCTTCACGTAAAGTTGATCTCGTAAATTTTCTAATAGTACGTCCCTGTGTTGAAAGAAACGGGCATTTATATTGTAACGTGTCCGCGAAAACATGACGCCAATTAACAAAATTAACCATGAGCGTGGAACGCTTAAGGAGAAGAGAAGGCACGTCACTTTGCTATTCTCCAATTGGTGATTCAGAACTTCAAAATAAGAAGCTGGCCTCTATAGTGTACCATTTCGTGTGCATTCATTTTAGGCGTGTGTAATAAGAGCCCGTGCCAACTATGATTATGTACTTAGGAGTGTAATGACACCAAATGAACTCTTTTATAAGATTTAAATCCAGCAGGTACACCCTGTAAATTTTTCATTTTTTAGGAGTACTATCACGTAGATAATGATTGATCTTGGTTGGTTTGCCTTGTAACCCATATACGTAATAACCCTTGGTAACAATACCACAGAAGTTTAATTAGTAATAAAATAAATAATCGCCATCATCACTTCATCATTATCACTATATAATACGTAATTTAGTAATATCTGTGGTGCTAGCGTAGGTGCGTATGTACAGTGGCCGACACCTAAGGAGATTCAAAAGTCGCAAATCATCGGATGCGCAGTGGCAAGGTCTAGCCCCTTTAGGGCGGGGTTAATCGACCGGTAGGGAGAATGATAACTGTTCAGAAAAGTTCAGTAGCGTAGTTGCAAACAGTTGCAAATTAACAGAGTAGAGAAATGGTTGTTTGCAAATTGTGTTCGAAATGAGTGATCTTGGGGAGAGTAAAATACTGATTTCATTCATAATAAACTTAGGATGTCACATATTTGTTGTATTTCATTTAATAACTAAACAACCCCTCCAAATTACGTTAATAGCCAACGTATCTAACCGACAACAGCTGATTCCTATAAACAACGTAGGTGAGTTATATGACGATCGAATAGACCTGGGTAAGATATACTACATAATTCATATTATCATGTTTTATTCACTGGACTTTATTTTGTTTGTCAACAACTTATTTCTATGCATACCTAATAATCTTTAAATTACCTATTATTCCTAGATTTATATAATTAGATATTTATAACCGTGATTTTTTCCTTATGTTCATGATGAAATTTAAATCCCATGCACCATCGACAGCGGTAATCATCTGTCAAATCTTGGACGGGTTCGACTAGTGATACTTATAAAGTACAAAAAAAAAACAATGTAGTGTTTTTTTTTATTACCTGCCCGTCTATCTGTCTCACTCGGTTCGCGCAAACGGTTATTAGAAAAGGACAAGTACTTTTACATATAAACAATGATTTTGTTAGGTCTCCACATTCTAACGGATTTATGTCCACTAAAAAAGTTTTAAATTTCAAAAAAAGTTTCTTTAGTACGTAGAATTGAAAGAATGTTTCAGACTAAAACCATCATCATAGTTTTGCTTCAGTGTCAAGCAGTAAAGCTTTAATTTGTAAAATACGATTGTTTTTTTATACTCCGCCAGTATAACGACATGGAATTTCGATATAGGGAGTTTTGAAGCAGTTTCTATGAAGCTGATTATTCGCTTCTGTTTTTAAAATGACATTTCCTGTCCTGACCTCATGACTAACAGTAGTCATTCCCATGGGTATTTTGTGTGCATGTTCAGTCATGAACAGCTGTACTTATTTCTGGCGCAGAGAGGAAGCGAAAGGGATAAAAAAGGAATTAACAGCCATGGAGCTGTGATAATCTGCTTCGGGCACCCTTTTCTACGATCTCGCTGCGTGATAAATGGGCGATGGGGGCGCGTTTTAAAGGACCACCCGTGCTTATATTTTTAGTGGTCTCGCTTTCTATTTTTTGCTTCCTATTGTGGGTAGTTAATATGATACTGATATGTACTACGTAAAAACCGTCAAACCGCTTCTTAAAGGCGAAATCTCAATATTTCTTAACCTATTATTGTGTGATTTATGAATATCGGAATACATGGTACCAAATACAGGGTGTTTTCTTACACCATGTCGAAAATACTAATTCATACATGTACTTAAACAAATAAAATTGTAGTCGTTTTTGTGTTTGAAAGATTTTTATGCAATACGTATTTATAATACATCCTGTAAGTACGCCAGTTTTGCCAAAATTTGGCACACTGGACCTCTTTAGTGAAAGAAACCATCACATTATGCATTGGTACTATTATTGAACAATAATAATTAAATTAGTAATACAAAAATAATACGAGACTCACCCCTAATTACCATTAAAATTTCACAAAGTGTGTTCCGCTCACTTCTATTGTAGGTGTTATCATCACGAGACTGATTCTAAAATTGTTTTAATATATAATATAAGATATACCTTTCATTAAAGATGTTGCTAATTTCAATGGTTTTACCTTCTGTAATCGTCTATAGAATGTTAAGAAAAATACAACTTAAGGCCAATTTAAAAGTCCATAACTCTCTTCAGTTCTTCATAAAGTAAATAAAAATTCCTTCAGGAATAGATAAAATTTCAAAGAATGTGATTTCGTTAGGGTTTTCAAAACAAATAATAGTCTTAAAAACCTCTTACTAAAGACAAATTAGAAATTGAACAAAAGTCAGGAGATTATGAAATAAACTGTAGATTGTGAACTGAAATATGTTGGACAAACAAAACGGACAATTTCAACAAAATATAAAGAACATGTTGCTTATTTTAGATTAAACCGTTACGATAAGTCAAGTGTAGCCCAACATATTTTTAAAACAAACCAACGTATAGGCCCTAATTGTTTAAGATTAGACAAATAAGTCTGTTGCAAGTCAGAGCTCGACGGTTGGGAATATTTATTTAATTAAAATAACAAAAATTACCAAATGAATTCTGACTTAGGTCACATCCCCCGATCCGAGAAAGTTCAGATTGGTTATCAACATTGTTAACAACAACCACTTTGAACATTCAATTTGTATAAATTAGGTTAAAACAACTTTAGAACCGGTCCGCACTTGATGAAATTTTAGTGATAATTAGGGGTGAGTCTCATATTATTTAATCAAAATTTGTTGTTTAAACGAATCCAGGGATGACAAAATAAACAATTGAAACATAAGGAGGTACTTATAACAGTAGATGAACAAGTTTAAAGAACTTGTTAGTGTTCTACCTTTAGAAAGAATTACACGATTACTTAATTCGAATGTATTGTAAGTACGCAACTATAAACTTATCCGTTCGTTAATTGACACAATGAAATTCGTATTGTAAACCAACCGCTCCGCTCTCTAAAACTTAAATTCGCGTGTCGAAAACAGTACTTTATAGATGGCTAGGTGATTAATGCTACGACTGATTGTGAGTCATTCTGTTATATGCCCGAATGTCTGCCTGTATATACAATCTTAATATGCCTATCGTGCAGTTTTCAAATCTTAATTTATGACGTATCACGCGAATTTTGCAACGGTAAGTGAACGTAATCGTCAATTAAAGAAAAATAACTCGTCTCGTGATTTATAATTAAATATTAGACACATAGTTTGGTAATTACTATTCTTTTATTATAGGTATTAACAATGATTATTATTTCGTACATTAAGAATTGTGAATTGCGTGTTAAAGATGCTTAAAATTACTTTTAAACAGACTTCAATTGTTGCTATTAAATTCTTCAACTATTTACAGTCAAAATCTGTTATAACAACATCGATGGGACTACTCATATTTGGTCGTAAGAACCGATAGTCGTAGCCACTGCTGATGCTTTAAAAAAGCTTCGCTTCATTGGTTAAAAATTTAATGATGATGCGTTGTGCAACAGACGAAGGTACCTTGCGCTCAGTCATGACTGTACTGCGGACAGAACCGAGCGCAGCTGCTACTTAGGTTGATTTACCCTTCCTCATAAACCAAACAACACTCGAGCATCGAATTCTCTAGATCGGAATTATGTGCTAAGCTAAATAGTAAAAAAACTAAAAATTTTTGTTTCATACCCATAAGCTACTCGGTCTGGTGGGCGGGAAGTCCCTCCGACCTACACTGTAGTGCAAAGCTGGAGGGTAAGGCATAAGGCCCTCATCAGCCTCCTTTCAGGAATCGTGGGAATGGGTGGGTGGTGTGATTAGGGAGAGAAAGATGAGACGGACGAAATGAAGACAGAAGAGAAGTGAAAGATATTATATTATTATATATATTATTGCCCTAGCATTTGCCTAAGTGGTCCAAGGAAACCACAGAAAACTTGGACCAGAGCAGCCAGCCCGGGTTCGAACCTGTGACCTCCCGAATGCTAAGCAATGATATAGAGTACTAGACCACGCCACTCGGTAAACTAAACAATAAAATTACCGTTTATATTTGATTTACCCTCGTATAAAATGAAAATCGTCCTTAAAGTTATCTACAGATTTTCCGGATCTCTCTACCAATTTTGTAGTTATTCGGTTTTCCTGATTTCGTAGTCAATTAGGATCTCATAGTTTTGGTCTGTGTGTCTGTATCTCACAGTCTTTCTATCCTCCCCCTTGTTCCATTTTTAATTATGTTTGTTAAGACGAATTTTGGTAAGCGGAAGCAGATTGATGACAGATGAAAATAAATATGATGGATGATTAAAAAATAAAGATAAAAGATATTTCATATCACATAGTGATAACAATTAGATTGTTTGAATTTTTTGGGTAGGATATCTCAAATTTCTGACGTGTTCAGGTAACTCTGAGGCCAGAAATGATCAGTAATCACCGGTCTTAGTTCTTTGATCCATATTGACCAATTATTTAATATAATGGTTTTCATTAGTAACGTCAACGGTAATAAAACGAGGTTATGAATGAGGATTATAAAAACGATTGAAATTGTGAAACGGTGTTAAAATTACTTCAGAAATGAAGACAAAATAATTGATAATAAAAATCAATTCTTAATTCTTAACTGTTTGTTTTGTAATCCTCTCTTAATTATGTAACCGCAAGTCCTTGATTTTGCTTAACCAGTAATTTTATAACCAACAGTAGATATCTACTGTTATTGTTACTCAATTATTGTTGTTTCTTAAAAAACAGCGGTACTTAACGGTAAAATAATCACAAAATACGGAAACAAATAAGTATGTAAACCTTTAATTATGTAACCTTGAAAAAATTGAAAGTTTATTGTCATTTTTTTGGTGCTTTGTTCAAATTGTCACGTTTTACACATAAAAACGGATAAAAATGCATACTATTTGTCATTTGATCGAACAACACGGGGTCCGTATTTTATAAACTTGTATCTCCTTGGAATGCATTCAGTTTTGGTATTTGATATTGAATCCACATTGCAAAATGTTACAAAGGACAATAAATTTTGTCATTGTTACCTTGATTAAACCACTAAATTACTTTTAAATAAAATGCATATTTTAAGTGTGGTAATCACAATAAAATTTACATTAAATGAAAAACAACTAAATAAATAATTTATTTTAAAGTCACATTTAGCAATTATCACAATCACACACAATTATTGTAATGCAGTATCAGCATTGCATTTATTTATTGCATTTCTGTTATTTTTGTACATCAAACAAACAAATTTGTTATGCTTGACAAAAGATACATTAAATCAAGGCAAACTGGATTCTAAATACCTATAATTAGAATGGACTTCCGATTAGTTGTTTACTGTTATATTAAAATTTATTAAAAAAACATTTATAAAACTTATAATTGTTTTAGAAATAATAATCAAAAATAAATATTATACAAAAATTTGTTTGTTCATTTATGTTATAAAATACAATCTCTTTACTACTATCTATTTATCCATCGCCTGCTCTGGTCCAAGTTTTCTGTGGTTTCCTTGGTTCATTATGTATTCCACCGATAAGGTTGCACTTCCCTTCTCACTTCATTTCGTCCATCTCATCTTTCTTTCCTTAACCACCACCTACCCACTTTTACGATTCCTGAATGGAGGCTGAAGAGGGCTTTCCGTTCTACCCTCCGGCTTTGCACTACAGTGTAGGTCGGAGGGACTGCCCGCCCACCAGCACGAGTAGCTTGTGTGAATGAAACACTAAAAGTTTTTTTTTCGTATTCATACGTACTTAGTCTCATTTTTTCCCACCATTGTTACAAGATTCTGTCACACGTTTCACTCCCCAACCTATTTAATTCTTTTATAATTTTTGTCCTTTTAGGGTTCATAATGGAACCTAGGATCTTGAAAGTTGGCATGAAGAAATGTCTTATAGCATAAGTATTAAAAGAAATATAAATTCTATGAAGCAAATCTAATTTTCGTTTGGTCGGTGTTTTATTGGCCTATGGAGTGGTGATGAAACTTAATAAGTTTGAAATCGCGATCCACGTTATGTAGGTTCGATAAATTACTGATCATGAGCTTAATGTTCCATATTAAGTTCAGAGATGTCACTTCCAACGCTAAAAATGCAGTTTTAGAGGTTAGGGCTTGCTACCTGAACTAACCAATTGTAGACGACCAAATTGAATTCAGTATTTCTCCTTTATTAAAATGCATACTTTAAGTGTCTTTAAACATAATTTTAACTTTTAGTATTCATTTTGTAGTCTTCGATAACGGTGTAAAAGCCGAAATAATTGTTACATTAAATTTATAAAACAGAAATCAAGTATTTTCTTTATTTATCTAAATTAATTGGTCGAAATGTCAAGTGCCAAGCAACGACTCCATCTCTAAAGAGAACATTATTTAGAAACAACACGAAAAGGGTAGTCATTTTCGACGTGTTTGAAATGAAACGAAAAATCATTCATATTAACTAATTGCCTTCGGTTTATGACATGAATATTAATTGAATATTTCAACAAAGTTTAAGTTATAACAATAGCATATAAAAAAGTTGTAAATTTTGACGGTGTATGGTCATTAGTCTTTGTACCTATTCTTTTAGTACCTATGTTGCTAATTTTAGCACCTTATAACATTCCATAGAATCAGTTAATTAGTCACATGTTCGACGATTTTGTTACTTTTACTTTTAATGATTAATATCTGTAAATAGGCTGGCTTAAGATTATTAATTTTATTGCTTAGTATTATTCTATTGGTATATTGTATACACGCAGGCTACGTAATAGGTACTGCAAAATAAGATATTAGTTATCATATTTTTCCGACCTTCAGATATCAGTGATGTCGAATGTTATCAGCCTATGAAGTGTTTTTTTTTATTCTTACACCCAGTCATTTTTCAAAGATAAAGGGTTTTCCACATTGGTTTTACTTGATATCTGTTAAAAATTGAAATATAAATTAATAAATAGCTGCATTGGTGCATGGTCTACGTGACAAACGCACATTTTGAGTTACCATTAAGTAATTTCGTTTGTTTACTTTATTAATTGCTATACAACACTTAAGGAATTGTAGGAAATGCGTTTAGTTGTCAAACGTGTTTTAAATTCCAACATAATTGGGGAGATAACGTTTATAAAAAGTGATGACCCGAAAAATAAATTTAATTACAATATTTTCAATGTAAAGTGTCATTCTAAAGTAATTTCGTAATAGATAATAGTTGACTAATTTGATTATTGCTTTTTCGATTTAATTATTTAAAAGTTACATTGTTATAAATGAGTTTTTTAAATTTTTGTTTATAATTGAATTGTGTATTTTGAGTAACAAACAAACACTGGGTTACGTTTCACGAAAAAAATTATTTATTCTTCTCTACAATATGTTTCAACCCTTGTGGGTCATTATCAAGAGCTATGGTGTTACTCTACTACTATTTTGTTAGTAACTTTCCCTCCAAAATTATCTTTGCTGCTCTGTTTTCCTTTCCCTAAATTTGGACTTGTCTATGTTGAGTAAGTGTAGAATATTAAATAAATTCCTTTTAAGGCAAATTTAAAAGGGATAGTTACACAAATTGTAGTTTTATTGTTAACAGTTGCGTATATATTTAATAGTAATGTTACTCCACTTACGATATTCTACCGTTGATATAACGAGTTTTGTATATAATACCACACCGTAATTTCCATAAAGTAACCATTTAGTTAAAGTAGCCTTTCTTTTCCGAATTATTTCAAAATGAGAATTCTTCAAGTCTCATGTACACTTTTCTACATATAATTAGATACTGTTTTATCTATATCAAGTTGTGTTGATTCTCCAAAAACGTTCGTATTTCTTCTAAGGAAATATATATATATATATATAATATGGTATAAACATTTCATTTTATGGGATATATATTTCTTTTTTTAGACATTAGACTTTAGAAATTTTCTAAATTAGAGATACATTTATGTGTTAGGTAACTATTTATATTATTCTAATGTATAAAGTACCTAATCTAACCTAACCTAACCTAACCTAACCTAACCTAACCTAACTGTATTGTAGAACTACAGAGGCGAATTATGAAGGAAACGCTAACAAATTGCTAATATTGTTTTAAAGTATCAGGTTTTAAGTTTCTTTGTTTTTAGTAAAGCGATCATCTTCAGTAGCATACATATCAAGTATAATAGGTCACTATTTCAATTTAATTTGAAAACTTAGAAGAGTATTATGGACTCATTGGAACTAGAGTCGCGTTTGGTCGAGTATTTCACCAAGTTACTTTATCTAACATAAATAAAACTTAAACTTTCGATAGTGAAATGTTTGCGAAACATTTTATAAACTGTTAAAACTAACGTTGAATAAAACACAATGTTATTTCACTAATTTTTATTGAACTCGACAATATTGTTTCGATCGTCAGAAATTATTTTCAAGAGTACTTAAACTGTTTTAGTTTAGTTTATAAATAAAAGGTATTGAATCGATCAGGAATCGAATCCAGTCTGTCATGTGCTACTAAGGTATCTATTTGTCCAACTGAAACGACGACGCTGCTTATAAATATACGTATATACATACAGGGCCATTCAAAATGAGTGGTACATTAGACGTTTTAGGGAAACTAAGTATGTTACACATTTGAAAATTTGGGAGTAGGGAGTTGGGGTTATCAAGGATGATCTATTTAACGGAAATAATTTCAACGTTGTTGGGCCTGACTATGGCGTGCTGATGATAGCTTATAGTATCGAAATCGTGATTCACGTCTGGCAGTTTCGATAAATTACTGACGAAGAACTTATACTGTTCTAATGAGGCTCGTTTACGTGTCTGTCATGCACGTAGGAACAGTATTTAATTGGTCAGTAATTTATGGAAACATTTAAGTTTTCTTTTCTGACTACAATTCAAAATAGTTTTTAAACGTCTTTCAGTTTAAATAGACGAAAAATGTAAAGCAAAGATAACACCTGCTTCCGTATGTTTCACTAGGTTGAGAAATTCTTCCTTATTAGGCTTTCATCCAGTCAGTCCTACTTATCGTTAGGATTAGTACATGCACACTCGTTTACATATAAACATATAGTATAGTGTCTGAAATGAAAATGCAGCAGCTTTCGAAAATTTACATTTTCTCATTAAACTGTTCACCTTTGTTCTTCTCCCGGTTTTAAATAAATCCATTTCGAAACAATCGGCTATTCTAACGTGCATGTATGTTTATTTATTTGTATATATTTAAATACTGTACGTATGTGTTCGAGTAACAGATGATTTAGTCTGATAAAGGAGGCGAAACCTTACGCGAAACGTCTCCTGTTGCGGTAATAATGGCGTTTCACTTAAGCCATGCTTACCCTAGTTTGGTTGTTGTACAAATCGGGAACGAACATGTATTGGCCACGTAATGATTTCTAGCTCACTACCTTACCTACAAACCATACATATGTATACATACAGTATGTACAATTAGATATATCGTTCCGCTACTTCCGATTACATTTAAAGAATTATTATGAACTTAATGAATAGAAAATAAAAACAAATGTGTAGGTATATAGGCCGCGAGACACACGACTGAAGTAAAACTTCTTATCGATTCACTATATGATAATTTTACGCATCCATGGCGTTAGCGTATAGCCAAGTTTGTAAAGTAATTTGGTGGAGGTATGTCCTCTTATGATACAAAATTATTGTAACGAATTTTCTAGTTCACTTATTTGTTTAACAATTATTTATTTACAACTATTTGTTTGATCACTTAAACACTACTAACAAACTTAAACTACATATTTATCTGACAAACAATAATAAACATTATTTATATCACTTTGTATCTCGCCGTTGAATATTTATATTATGCATCCGGAAATTAATTCGTCTCGGTCTCGCTGACCCAGAGACGAGGGTATAAATTTACCCAAGGAAATCACTAGAAAGCACGCGAAGATATTTCGACCGCTTTCCAGAGAAAATGACTTGTTATTTCAAGCGAGCGTCTATTGTTTGGTATCGATCGGTCTCGACATCAAACGTGCCGCCATTGGAGCGCGCAAGCGTCAATCGATCCAACGCACACACGGAAATCGTTTATTCGGTTTTCTTAAATTGAAATTGAGCGTGTTTAAATGTCAACATCAGATTGTCGTGGGGTCATGGATAGGATGTGAGAATGGATGTGGCTAAACTCCCGCCGATGAAACAATTAGGTATGGAGGAACGTCATGGTTAAAATGTAAATGTTATATACCATCGACAACGATACCATCGGTCTAAATTTGGACGGGTTATACTAGTACACGCATATTGTAGTAGTACATATTTTATTGTATATATTCATTGATGTAATCGATCACGGTAAATAAGGAAATAGTTATAAATTCTTTTTATTCAATCAACCCATGTACAATGTTATTTATTTAGTAACATTTTGAATTTTTCGTATTTTAAGAACAATATTTCAGTCATTGTTACTAGTCTGCTTCGTTTTTGTGTTTGTTCAATATTCGAATAATCATTTGTTATATTATAGCCATTGTTTCTTGGTTTTTTAGTTGTCGCGTTATGATTGCTATTATCTAGACTATGTGTATTTATCACTGTCGCATTTGATAGTAATAATTCTGTTTAGGTAAATGTTATATTTAGATCATTGGATTGTAAAAGTGAAATTTCTAAGTAGATTCTCTGGTTTACTATTTGGTAGTTTCTCTACTCGCTTTATTATTATTATTATTATTTTCGTTTCGTATTACCTACGTTTGTAGTTTAAATTTTTGAAAAATTAATAGTTTCGACGTTCACTTGATAAAAATCCATAATCCAATGAATAAAAACACCAAACAAAAAGATTTTCACGAATTTTATTAAAACATGTAACATGTTCGCCAAACAGTAGTAAATACTCGCATGTCTGATGAAGCAAATGTTTGGGGAAACGTGTTACATGTTTTAATAATATTTGTGAAAATCTACTTGTTTGGTGTTCTTATTCCTTAAATTTTTAATTCGTACATTACATCTAAATTTATTAAACATTAAGCCCAATATTTTTAATTGAATAATTTAATTATTTTTCTTATAAAAAATTGATTTACCTACCTATTAAAATTCTTTATCCTAAGAACATGTGCTAGTAATTTGGAAAAATCAACTTTGGAAAGAAAAAAGTTCAGTTCAGGCAAAATATTTTGGAAGCGTTCTTTTAACTGATGTTTATTCCGGTCAGTTCAGGTCAGGCCTAAACGTGACTGTTCTCGCTTTTTAAATAATAGTAGAAGTAAGTAGGTACATAATTGACAAATGTGTCTGGGTTTATGACCGCATCAAAGGTGATAAAGACGTATACAATTGATAAAGATCTCATCCGCAGAGTCATGAATGGATTGTCTTTTGTTTCGTTTCTGACATAAAAGTTCTTTGCACTTGCTGTACCTGTATCTAATAATGTCGTGTGACTCGAAATTTTTTAGAAATAGTTTATTCGACTGTCATCTTAAAACTATTGAATTTAAAGTAGAAATAGGACAAGTTTTGGACATTTTTTACTCCCAAAACATTTATACCGATTTAGTGGAAATGAGTGTATGTATATTGTAATAATATGGGTTTAATTGTGGGTCCAGTAAAGGACGTAATGAACGTGAACTGTGGCGTGTGGGAAAAGAGAGAGTTTGAGATGTGATGGGTGATGAACATACCATGGATAGAAAAGGTTAGAAATGAAGAAGGTATTGGAAAGAGTAGGGGGACAAAGGAAAAAACTTTTTGTGTTTCATTCCCACCAGATAGTCGTGCTTGTGGGCGGGGAGTCCCTCCAACATACACTGTAGTGTAAAGCCGGAGGGTGGTGCGTAAGCCCCCCTTCAGCCTCCTTACAGGAATCGTGGGAATGGGTGGGTGGTGTGGTTAGGGAGAGAATGAATGAAAACAGAAGAGAAGTGAAACATTATCTGTGGAATATTACTGCCCTAGCATATTTGCCTAAGTAATTCAAGGAAACCACAAGAAACTTAGATCAGAGCAGCCAGACCCGGGTTTGAACCGGCGACCTCCCGAATGCTAAGCATTGATCTAGAGCACTAGACCACGCCACTCGGTAGGGAACAAAGGGCGTTATGGAAATCAATAAGGAAAAAGAGGGGTAGGATGGTAGGAGATGGATGGCTAGGGGAAGGGGGGGGCAGAGGAAGACCTAGATTAGATCACTTTTGGCAAATAGTTAGGGATGCGGTATATTCTAGTTTTTAGGAAATGTGAAGATTGGTTCAGGATACGAAGGAGTGGGGGTTCGTGTCCAACCATTTTGATTACACTGATAATTTGTACTGCGTTAAGGGGTAAATAATTAGTAGTCAACTTCTATTGGTGGCCAACAGATAGCATTATATACTGGTGGCATTTTGGAAGAAGCAAGTAGGGAGCTTTTTGATCACATTGTTGCATATGAATGGTTAATGGTGATTATTTCCGATGCATGCCCGCGTATGTGTTTTATAACCAACGCGAAATGTAAATGCGGAGGCCGGACATAGATCGAATAAAAAAATCACTAGTTGCGACTCCATTTACTAATGGAACGGGTCCGTAAAAGGACATTAATAAATCTACCACTTTCTTATTCTTAAACGCGACGACGTACTTATGAGCCTTTTGTTCCTTAACAAATAAAGAAACATCAGAACGGGGCTGCAAAAATTCAAACCGCTCCATTTGTTTATCCATATCTTAGCATTATATCAAACGCGCGCTTCTATTTTTATAAACCATAAAGTAGATTGTATCAAGCTAAGCCTTCTTGGTTATTGAACTGAATATATTTTTTATCTTTTATATTATATTATATTAAGAAACGTTCCTTAGTTAAATGATGAGGAAATGATCTACTCTTTATGTTATAGACAACAAACAAGCATAGTGCTTTTTATTAAATATAATATGTGAGTAAGGTAATTACGAGGCATGTTTTTTAAGTAAGTGCCGTTTGGAAATTGAGCCGCCAGAGCGCTGCAGTCAGCGTTCCGCGCATGCGCACAGAGTACCTACATCTCTCACCTATGCACTGACTGAAGTCCGGACTGTTATACGATTCCTTTGTGCTAAAGAACTAAAACTGATTGATATTCATCGTGAGATCTGAGATCTGTGCATGGAATGGTAAGGAAGTGGGTGAGAGCATTTAAAGATGGCCGCACAAATGTGCATGATAATGCCCGTCCGCATGTGGCTAATCGGATCAAAGATCTCATCACATCTTTTCACTGGGAAACTCTGGATCATCCTCCGTACAGCCCTGATCTGGCGCCCAGTGACTACCATTTGTTCCTGCACTTGAAGGAACATCTGAGCGGTCATCGTCTTTAAGATGATGACGAAGTCAAAACAGTTGTGATGCAGTAGTTGACAGTTAACAAGTCAGACGGCAGAGTTCTATGAGAAGGTTCTTCAAGAACTGGTCAAACGTTATGACAAGTGGCTTAATATTGAAGGAAATTATGTAGAAAAGTAGATTTTTTATTAATTTCAAAACGGTATCGTATATTATTTCAAAGCTTCGTTTTCTCTGCGAGGAAATTGAGATACCTACTCGAATTTTATGGTACAGATCGACATTTTTTGGGAATTTTCCTTTAAAAGTAGATACTGTATCAGGAGCACAAATTATAATCAAATTTTTGTTAGTATTTATAACTTTTATAACACTTAAGAAGTTAGATTATTTATTTATATAAACTTAAAAACCTTATTTTTCTATCAGTTTAAAGTTTTGGAAAATACAATGTTTCATTAATTAAATGTTTCTGGGGAAGAAATGTCTGATTAAAGGGCTATAAATTATCCTTATTTTTTGTTTTCTTTTTGGGTGTTTACATTGATAAATCAAATTAGACTAGTTTCCTTAAGTTTTTGTTTGTCAATTGGAGAATATCTATTTGTTCTCAATTCTGTTTGTTGCGTGTAACCATAATTGTATCAGGCTTCGCAAATACAATGAGTCACTGTCACGGTGGCAATAAAGCGTTGTCACACCTATAAATCAGAGCATGCAACGGCAAGGTGACAAATAATATACATTACCAAAGATGTAGGTACATTAGTTGTCCGCACGAGCAAATAAGTTGCCTTGATTTAGTTGGTGCAGAATACACTTTCTTCATTAAATTTGAAATATCAGAAAAATCGATGAATCTATCGTGTTTGGGAACAGACCTTTTAAACAACTTACTTGAACCAGTTTAATTCATGAATTGTATGAAGAACTAGTATATATAACCCGTCCAAATTTGGACGAATGGATATAGTTGTCTATAGTGCATAACAACCATCGAGTTTCTCCATAAGCGTAAACTAATGATTCCGTCAGCGGACGTTTAGCCACAATCACTACCATATTCTATCTATGGCCTTACGAATATCGACATTTAAACACGTTCAACATCTCAAAACGTTGGTCATATTTAATGAAAATTTCCAATTAAACGACAACATTCTGGGTATTTAATGTTAATTAGTTGAAGGATGATAACTCCACAAAATAACCTTATAAACCTATCTACATGCTAGAAATATAGATATTAACACATTATTAAAGTTGAAGGTCATAAAAAAGTAGGAAAAGAGCATCTTAGGATTCCTAAAATTGAATATTCTATTCTATCCAAAAATTAGGAACCTTTTATCAAAGCAAAAACCGTGTAGGTACTGTAGTTCTTAGGCTTTCACGGCCGGCATCTATCGATGTGGTGTTGTATTCCGGGCTTTTTGGTCGTGGTCCGTGGAGTTACGACTCAACACAGTCACCACTGAAGATGCCGTCAGCGAAGTTCGGCGAAACGTTTGGAACAATCAAATTCCACGGACCACGGCCAAAAAGCGCGGAATACAACACCACATCGTGTAGACACTACCTACGTATGCTTTCTTTTGGTCGTTTCTTAGATATTTTACATATTTGTTTATATATGTTTACACATGTTTTGAAATTGTTGTTTAGTTGATTCCTAATTTTAGAGACGAAATTTTAAGACATTCTTCTTTCCACTTTAGTATATCTTTGCCAAATTACAAATACAGTTTTCTATGCTGTTTGCCTTTTTATAGAGTACTTAATATTATTGCTTCACCTAGCACCTAGTAAACAATCGAGATATGTGTTTCAGACGGTATGGTTTTATGTCAAAAACCTTCTGTTTTGAGGTTTCAATTCAAAAGTGTTAACGGATTTAAAATAATGACACATCCAAAATATGGCAATTCAATTTTCTTTACAATTTTGATACAACTTTATCATTTTCACGGATGAAAAGAATTCATATTTTCATGAAATGTAATTTTTCCGGAATGTTAAATTCTGATAGGTACATACTTATATGTATGTATATATATATATTTTTGTAAGATTAGAAATCGTAACAGATGTAGATTTATTTTTGAAATAATTTTACTATTGAAACGTCAGCGTTTGAAACCAAACATTTGCTTAATAAAATCCGCCGTCCAACAAAAACTGAAATGAGTGCCTTTAAAGGAAAATACAAAACCATTTGTAATTATTTATTATAACCATGTCTCTAATGAAGGAACACGTTAAAATACTAGAAATATTTTTATAGAGCCTCCTTTTAACTACATAGTTAGTATCTAGTTTATCGGTACATTTCTGATTCTCGTTGAATGACTTGTTAGTATAACAACTTTTATAATTACAACTTGCCATAATTACTGCCTGGAGCAAACATTGCCACCATATTTCGCAAGAATTATACATTCATATGGATATCCACTGCAATTAAATGCACTAATGACACACTACATGAATTTCGCTGAAGATCGGGGATATTTTTAATGGCGTTGCTTCGAATGACGACCTTGTCGAAACGCATAATTGACGACATAGTAATCCGAAAGCAAATGTATGTGATTGAGGCGGAGGTGTGTCAACTTTTTTTTTTACTAAAAAGTTGATTTGCAACAAGATCTCAAGAAAAATTGTGAATTGTGGCAAAGAGTTGTAAATTAATAGACTATATAAGGGGTTGTTAGGGTAAGTAAATCAGCGTTGCCGTTTCGTTAGATACTTCGAGTGTGCCACTTTAAAAATCGGGGACTATAGTCTTGGTGAAATTGACATAAGTCAGCAGGCAAGAGTACTTTTCAAAGAAAAAGACGAAATTTGAAGAGAGGAGGGAGAGAAATCAATATTACGAGAAGTACGAACTCCTTGTAGCAACGAACGGCGTGAACTAGCGGTTTATATCATTGCTTAGCATTCCGGATCCGCCTACCCTGGTCCATGACTTTCTGTGGATTCCTTCGATCTTTTAGGCAAATGTTGGCGTGGTAATATTCCATAAATAATCATTCATTTCTTTTCTGTCTTCATTTCGACCGTCTCATCTGTTTCTTCCCAATCACCACCCATGCATTCCCTCCATTTCTGAAAGGAGATTGAAGAGAATCCTTTGTCTAACGCTCCAGCTTGTGTTAGGGTCTGATTATTTGATGATTAGGAGTCTAAGAATCTACTGATGTACTTTTTTCTGTTTCAACCATACTATAGTAGCTAAATATGACAATCGGTATAATTCATTTCTATGGAACTAAAATTATTTATTCAGTGTAATTAATTATAGGTACCTGTATATTGACTTTTAAGATGTTACACGGATTTTTGTTCAATGTTACCTACAGGTATAATTTGATTGAGTAATGTGGTTATAAAAGGAATAGATTATGACATACGAAATGATTTACGATCATTGTACCTTCTAAAATAAATTGAACGTGTGTCATATAAATAATACGTCTCAATAGCTAATTGCAGTCGAGTCCGATGAAAAGAACATAAAAGTAAAATTATTATTATTTGAAACTGGCCATATGATAAATTTATACTGCAAATTGCGTCAATATTTGTTTCAAGGCATGCGAAAGTTTTATAAACGAAATTTATAACGTAAGATGGTCGAAGATGGAGGGATATCTTAAGGATTATTTAATATTGTTGTGTACCCCCGTAGGTGGACGTGGTATATACGTTTAATGGCAATAAGCCTCTCGTAAAAAATAGAGATAAATCAGATATAACACGAAGAACATCGCGTACATTGTCAAGAGTAATCGATGCTATGTTTGGACAGTAATGTTCATAACAAATTTGGTGTTTTTCGGTAATTTCCACCCACATCAGCGGACTCATGACGGAAAGTGAGAGCGATCGTTTCTTATATAACAGAGTTCTTGTTGAAATTTTACCGAAGATCTCAATTTATCAACTGTTAGTTAATCAAGTAGGTCAAACGACAAGTATCATTGTTGCAATATTGCATAATGAAAAACAAAAGAGTACAGTTTATATTCATTGATCAAGCTGACTGATCAGTAAAGCCGAAACTTGAATATCTTGAAACATGAGTACAACAGTTTTGGAAGAGAGAGACACTGATCTGTATTGCCATAAAATCCTGATGCGGAAATGAAAAAAAGCGAATGTTTTAGGAAATTAATAAGTAAAAGCGAAGAAAAAATGCTTCAATGACTTTAATAAGATTCTATATATTTTTCGGCAGGTTAAAGCCATTCTCAAGAATAACATATTGTACATTATTACAAGGAAACGTCTCAGAAAGGTGTAAGATGTTACTTACCTCTTTATTTGTTTGTACTGATTTAGACGAGGGTGGTTTGATAGGTCCGTGACTTTTTGAATTTCCTGCGTAGTAAATGTAATGGCAACACTGTTTCCGTTAAGTGCCATCTATCGGTAGACCACTGTAAAATTTTGAACAAGATGCGACGTTTAGTTTATGTTTGACAGCCATTGATATATATGTACATATATATATATATATATATATATATATATATATATATATATATATATCGCGGACTACTATGTAGTACGCGTTCGAAATGTGGGATCTGTGATCCATGAAATTTAGACGAAAAAGGATTTTAATACCCTCTTTTTTTGAAAATTTATTAATCGTTTATTAACAAAAGTGCTTGAGAAGTCCAAATAATAATTATTTTTAGAGATTTTTAAATGGAGGTTACAACATGATTCATCGTTACATTACCACATTGACATTGTTTATACAACAGACGTTACAATTTTTCGTATAACGAATCTGTAAACACGTAGCTATGTTACGGTTGATCGTATAAGTCAATATTTCCTTTAAAAACTACTTAAAATTCGCACGTTCCTCTTCATTAGGCGACCTATACGCACACAATTGTCGCATTTGCATTTTTTATTAATGCCTTATACGGCACAAGTGCAGAATTAAGCGTCTTTTAAAGCGCGTTGCGCAATCGGAGATTTATCGTGCTGATTATGCATGCAGCTCGATCTCTTAAATTGCCTCTAATTGCTTTATAAATAGCCCCGGCGTAATTAACGACGTGACATTGTCTATGGGGTAATTCTTTATACGTACCTGACTGCGTACCGTGAATTGCTTCCTGTGTGTACGAACTTCTTAACAGGGACATTAGTACCAGTTATCCTGCACTTACCGGACATTCCTTGAATACCTCAAGATTGCGGCCTTTATCTACTGCAAACACGGAGGATTTAATAAACAGATCGTACATCAAATGGAAATGTATTTTATAATAACTACAAAGAATTATGGCTAATAATCAAGACCATTTTACAACACAAAGTTAAGGGCTGTGCAGGGTGGCCTTAATTCATAATCATCGAGAATGAAAATTTAAGTTCAGAAGTCCTGGCTGGTATTTTCGGATGCTTTTATCGTGTTTTGATTAAGATTAGCCCTGCTTTAGTGAAGTTATTGAAAATATACAGTTTGTGGATTTATCAATGGATAATGCAAATCAAAAAAACTTTTTAGTTCTAAGTTATGCAATGTGTTACGCAGGAATTTAAACATTCATTTAGTTAGTGCAAATAAAAATATACTACTTTTGAAATAAAAAGTAGAGATAAGTTTGAACAATTAGGCATATATAAAATGAAGTCTGGACTGCGACGCAATATACGAGGATGGATCAAAAATAAACGAAACATTTATTTTGAAAAGTTTCAGAAAAACACAAATTACTATTTTTCGACATATCCCCCTTGTTTGTCTATACATTTTCCCAACGCATTAGTCTCGTTTTCATAAAAAGAAGCAGGGCGGGTGTCTATCCAGTTGCGCACAAACGCCCTCACCTGTTCATGGGTCGGAAATCGCTCGCCTCCTAGTGGTTCTTTAAGGGGCCCAGACATTTGGAAATCACAAGGGGATAGGTCTGGACTATATGGAGGGTGTTCCAGCTGCGGCATGAGGCCTAGCGTTATCATGCAAGAGTAACACGTCACGAATGGGGTGCGTCCTCCTTTTTCGGCGAAATGCAAGTTTTACCTGACTGAGAAGTCAGTAGTATAAACAGTAGTAGACTGCATTAATGGTTCTTCGCTCGTGCAAAAAATCGACCAATAGCACCCCTCTCCAGTTCCAAAAAACCGTGGCTAAAACTTTGTCTGCAGACAGACGTGTTTTCGGTTTCACTGGGTTTGATTCATTCTTGCGCCGCCACACCATGCTTGCTCGTGTTGATGTTGGAGTATAATGGTGTAACTACATCTCATCGTAGGTTGCAATTTTGTGCAAAAAAGATTTCACCTTCCTCTCTAAATCCAGTGAGAAGCGTCTAATAGTTGCGAACTCGAGTAGCTTTTTGATCTTCACTCAGGAACTTTGGAATCCAACGAGCTGAAATTTTTCGAAACCCCAAGTTTTTCGTTATGATTGTGTGGACATTCCCAACACTGATGCCGAGTTCACCAGATATTTGAAGCACAGTGGCATGGCGGTCCCCTTCAATAAGGTTTCTAACGCGTGCAATGTTAACCGGCGAAATGCTGATGCGCGGACGACGAGGATGATTTACATTTTCGACACGATTACGATTACGCCCATTGTTAAATTCTTTGTACCAAACTTTTACACGTGTCCACGAAAGCGTTTAATTTCATAATTGTGGTGAAGAGTATTACAGAATTACAAAGAAAAGATGCAGCAGTAAACTATACAATATTTTACAACTGATCTTTTAGAAAGATTAGAAATTTAAAAGCTCTAGATTCTCACCTAATAGATAGTTACCTAATGATTTTATTTGTATACCTGTTTATATCTGCTGATACCACAATTTTTGAATTTAAATTTAGTTCTTGTGTACTCTTTGAAAATTATTGCAAAATTGAAACAATTGTTAGAGCTTTTCTAATTATATTTGCGAAAACCAAATGTGTGTGTGTTTCTTTGACATTTATTATTATTGTGTATTTATATTACAATCTCCCCGAGACTCGAGAGTAAAAAAGTACATGCAGGTGCAGTAGACTGGTCGAACCGCCGCGATCTCTTCCCTACTCAAGGACGGGTAAAAAGCCGTAGGCCTGCAAATTTCTCGCTGATGTTACCGTTATTATGGCAACCCGTTCGCGCAGGCAGAGGCACGGCTGCTACGCGCCTAGCACTTCACTTTGTTACGTATATTAAGGTCATTACGAGAGTTATTTAAAACATTAGAAAACACAGATGGAGATAGACATAATAACTAAACGACGGAAAAACTTATTGTACACTAATCGGCATTTTAATTACTGATATAAGAATTAAACAGGGGAAAAACAAAACATACTTATGTTATAGATCATGAGGAGTAACGTTTGAAAAAACTTCATGAAGAGGGATACAAACAGATGGTATAACGCCACACAAAGAAAAGAAGTTAATGATAATCGTAGTTCTTCAGAAGGCAAAACTAGGCAATACAAGCGAGAATACTACTGTACAAATTGTTGAATTCACAACAATTACAAATTTGAATTTGGTTCATGTTTTTTAACGTCAGTTTGCAATTCATTTTCTTGTACTAATGGCTTTTCTTTGCTCCGGAAGCCATAAATTTTCCGTGGTCATGATACGTCCTCTAGTTTCAAGGAAAATGTATCCTAGTTACAATTATTGAGAAAGACGCTACTCCTACCTACTTAAACGGACCGCTTTTACAATTCGTTACAAAATTTGTTTAGTTTTCTCGTAAGGTGTAATAAATAACGCGCTAAAATTTATAAGACTTTTAACACCTGTGTGCACTAGCGGACATAAACATCACAGAAACGAAGGTCATCTGTTATAAGGTGTTAATTGTTCTCTCTTCTTCCTGAGTAATGACTACGCCAAGTAATCCATTCAAAAATTATAGAATGTTAATTGCTTACACAAAAATACGACTGGGTACTGGTGCCTCATTTAACGTAGCTCATTTACGATTGGTGCTATAAACATATGGGTAGAAACAAGGTACAAACTCGAAAATATTGTAAGTAATTTAAAACAAATAATAACACATATAAATTTCAACTTGACAATTGTTTCGCAAAAACTTTGGCTTCATCAGAAGTTTTAAATGTAGGGTGAAATTAAAATTGTCAGGAAAATTAAATGAAATTTAATTTAAAAATGAATAAGAATATATGAATTAAGTAATTGTTAAATAATTATAATTAAAATATAACTAACAATACAAAATTAGTAATTTATGGCCTGACTGGTCCGAGATGACTTATCTGAAATAAATAAACAAAAGCAATATATGAGCAATCAATTAAACCAAAATCACAACATGACAACATACATATAAATAATAATTCATGAATTTGCAACTCAATTATTTCCAGATCACAGGTATTAAGGGTCAACTAGCGAAATACCTCACGGAAATACAATAAGCTAGTAAAGAGTTATTTACCATGGTAAACAGTGCATGCATTCACTTCAGATACTAAGGGTCAACTGTCATCATACTCAAAAACAAAGCACTAAGGGTCAACTTGCATAGTGCTCAATTAAATTGTAATATTAATTTATAATAAATAAAATAAATAAATTATAAATAATTTAATAGAAATATTGGTCACCCAGTGAATCAACTCACTTATTATTTGAAACAACTGACACTTTAGAAAATTAAAGCACAGATGAACAATATCACACAATTTTTAAATATTGATATTGATAGCTTACGAAAGAGACTGACTTATAGAGCAGAGCCCGTGTTTATAAAAGAGCTGCATATTCGGGCCTTATCGTACCGTTCATATAAACAAAGTTTGGAGAATTCGAGTTAGCGCAGACTAAATAAACAACCAAAAGTTGGATCCGAATATTACAGTGTGAATAGAAAAATTCCTTTATAGAAATTACTTACTTCTTACAGTCGGCCATCCTGCATGTATCTCGCCTCTCAAATGGCTCCGCATAACAAGTTTTATTTCAAAAAAATAACTAAATGATTGTATTGAGGTTCAACATTGGACGGGTAGGACTAGTTAACAATAATTAGGTAGTGGTTGTATTCGTTTGTTATTATGAACACACCTGTTTAGATAGAATGGAAGTAGACAGATATAACGTGTATGTATTTGTTAATACGAATGTCTGCGTTAATGAATATGCACATATGTGCAAAATATACATATATGTATTGGATCGAAGCATGAAATGAAAATCTATGCATTATCTGATCTATTTAACTTTGGTACAACGTTTGCGTAGGATGAACTCGTTACCCACATCATTTTTAATAGATTGTCGATCTTTAATTAAAGACAGTACGACATTAAAAATTTTACACACGTAACGAAACCATTGCTTACGTCACTCGGGGAATTTATATAAAAGGCACTGTCACATATACTTATTAATCACAATCAGGAATCTTATCGTTATCAGAAAATCCAGAATTGAAACTTTATTACCAACATAGATGATAAAATGTAACAATAAAACACAAAGTTTTAAATTTCACTAATTTTATTTGATGACATATGTTTCGCCAGAACATTGGCTTCTTCAGGTTAGATGAGTACATACTGCTAACTATTACTAAGGGATGATTTCTTAAATAGGTGTAAACTAAGAGGGGGTGTTTAATACTGTATATTTTAAAAAAGATTTAAGAGGGGTAATTGGTCGTTTAACAAAATATTTTGTTTTTTAAATTTATTTATTTCTAAATGTTGTAAAAGACTTAATTTATATCCTTTGTTGTTTGACAATCACCCCCTAGTAGTTGTTAAATAAAAAATAGTGAAATTTAAGACTTTCTGTTTTCTTGTTACATTTTATCATCTATATTATGGTTAAAACCATTCAATTTTATTAGTAACGTTTTCCAAGCAAAACATAAATATATAGGACAGCTTCATTACTTAGATGTTTATTGCAAGAAATAGAATATACACAATATTTTTATTTGGTAGTTGAATTCGAGATCACTGTTCCGGAGTCAAATCTTGAGAAAAAAAATTACAACTTATTTAAAGTTGTGGAGTTGTTCTAGTTTTGGACTTAGAATTTTTAATCGACAATTGATTGGAACATGGAAATGGGAAATTGACCCTCCATGGATCTGCCCTTGGATTTCAAAGTCCAAATGGAAAAGATTTTGTTTATAAAAAAAATTAAAATTTATTTAAACTTGTGGAGTTGTTCTAATTTTGGGCCCAGAATATTTAATCGACAATTGATTAGAATATTTCAAATTTTATATAAAATATCGCAATGATGCAGAAAAATAAGTATCATACCAAAATCTTATCCCAAATAAATTTGGACACTTTTAGCTCATTGGTATCCGAAAATATTTCAATTTGAATTGATTATTGTTATTTCAGTAGAAAATAAAAATATTGTTAGTCACCCTTTGGTGTTAAAATATATTTGATCTGACGTCTAGGAACACACCTTTTCTTCGGCATATTGTTTTCTACAATTCAATTAATTATTGTGCTATAGAGTAATTCTTACATTTTTATAAACTATTATAGTATTGCTATTTTCATTATTCTTGACGTCTGATTGGAGAACACAATGGCTAATGGAATAGATACTAAAAATATTTACAAACTTGCGAGGTTACATGTTGTATGGGTTCGACGTTAATAATTATGAGTGCAAAGTCAGTGTTCATTTATAATATGCATGCCTCCAAACAACCACGATTGTTACAGGTACCAGAATGGATTGGATTGCGGTTCTATTTGCATAAGTTTTAGTGCCGCAACGTGGTAAGGATGTAGGTCGGTCGGGTCGATTATAAAATGGCTCGTTTTTCGAGATAATTAGGTTATGTTGTGGAATAAGATATCTAATAGCTAGCAGAACAAGAGATATGAAGGAAACGAAAAGAAAATGCATTTTATTATGAAATGACCAATCATCGAAAGACTGCAGATGATTGCTAGAAATATTGCGATTATATATAGCCATAACAACTTTGCTTCCTTGATGCATACTTACTTAATTTTATTCAGTTAATGCACGAATAGCATTGTATGAAAATATGATTTAGTTTAGTGCATGAGCACTTGTCTAGTCCATAGGCATAGAGAATGGACCGAGTCCTTCGTATCTAACTTTTAGGCAAATAGTTGTCTCTTTAAATTCTAACCTAAGCTAATAATATTCACCCTTGCCGGTACAGAACTACAGAAAAGACAAAGGTATAAGCAGCACGTTCGTTTTATCTCTTTCTTAAAAATGATCAATTTTGTGAGGCTAATGTTTTATCCATTATCTAAGTATTTGGTCTAACCTACCAATTATGACAGCTACTGCTACCATTCTAAAAACATATACCTCTCAAGTAATATTTCACAAATACGTAGTTTATACACATAAATGTATTTATTAAATTCATAATTGATATTGTTTTTCAAAAAAATTGACATTACTGATTAGGTAGGCGCTTTTCTAACCTAACAAATTTGACAGCTATCTGTGTGCCATTCCAAAAACATCTAACAAAAAACAGGTTGTTGTCAGTTGTGACCATATCCAGCTGTAAAGTAAAAACAAAGCGACTGTGACCAGTAGTTGTCTCTTTCTAAAATTCTAACCTAAGATAATAAATTGTATTTGCACTTGACATTACAGAACTATACAGAAAAGGGACAGGTATGGCTGCAAATTCGCTTTGTCTTTTTCCAAATATGATTAATTTTGTGAGGCTATTTCTCAGTTCATTCTCAATGTCCATTATTGAAGCATATTTGGAGCTCCTTGGAGCTGTTGGGAGTTGTTTATATAACCTCACAAATTTGACAGCTTGTAAACTCATTCTACAAACATCTGCCTCTGAAATTGTAATGTTATCAGTTTTAGTGATAACAATTGTTACCATAGAGTGAGAGAAAACAGGCTACTGTTGACATAATGTAAACATTTGGTAGGATTAAATTAATTACAATGCGATTTACTGAAACGATTAAAAACTAATAAATTGCAAGTTTTTATTTGTCATAACAAATTTCTTCATTTTTACTGAAATTGGTGAATTATACAATTTGTAAAATGTCACGACATAAGACCGCACGATCCGCATTTCCAAACAAATCACAAAAAATATTACTTTAAGAAATCATTGTTAGCATTCTTTGTTAAACAAGAACCAAATAGGTATTACCTACCTATCTACGCCTTTTTCATAATGTCGCCTGGTTAGTTTTTTTAAAAAAATCTAAAAACTTGTCTTATGTTGTTTCTTAGTATGTAAATATTTAAAAAGGTGATCAAATATAAATGTACCTGTCTACCTGTCCGTAAAAATAAATATGGCACATCACGAAGATGTAGACGTGACCGCAAAATTATGCCAACAAGTACAATAGACGTTTAACAACAATGATTATTATTATTATTATTTGTTGTATGATATAACTGGGTAACATAATGCATGCAAGTCTATTATGGAATAGGGCGTTACCCCGCCCAGAGAACGCAAAATTAAGATTTGAAAACGATTTGCTTAACTTGCAGTGGCGTGGATAGAAATAAAATTTATAATAAAAAGTCTTTAATTCTTGGTCAAAAAGTTATCGAAATTGCCAAATGTAGATCACGATTTCGAACTTATTAGTCCTCATCAGCATACCATAGGTAGTAGCATCGATAAACCACTGACCAAATATACTGCCTGTAATACGATATTAAATCAACTTCCCTTCAGTGATTTATCGAAGCCACATGTGGTGTGCTGATGAAAACTTACATGTTCGAAATAAATTTCTTACAAAAAGCTAAATAATTTTGAATAACAAACGCAAGTTTCAAGAAATTATTTATTACTACACTACAATATTATTTCACCACACAGTGGCATCATCAGGTTTGACATCAAATCATCACTTGAAGATACCACTGTGTGGTGGAACAATATTGTAGTGTTTTCAACAATAAATAATTTTTTGAAACTTGTGTTTGTTATTCAAAATTATGTATATGTTTCAACAACTAGAAGTTTCTACTCTAAGAAAAACTAAATGTTTTTTATTAATTTGGTTTGCATGCCTATCACGTAATGTAAGCTACGTCGTCGAGTCAGTATGTGAAGTAGATACCTTCGTAATGTCTTGTCAAACATATGAAATACTACAGTAGCAGTAAGTATCAGTAGATGGCGATATAGTGCCTGTATTATGATAAAATTTGTAAATGTAAATGTCAAATTTGGATGGGTTCAACTAGTCAATAGATAATTCACTAAAAATAACCATCGACTACTTCGGAAAATTGCTAATGACGTCATGAAGATAATTATATACACCTCTAATGATTTCAAAACTTTTAGTTTAAAAAGAAAACTTGATACTTATTAAACAAATTACAGTATCATTGTTCTTGTAGATAAATAAGTGACGAAATTTTGTTTATTCTACGGTTTACATTTACTTAGGGCATAGTTCCTTATAAAATGAGATTGTAAGGGTGTTTTCTTCAATCTTCCTAAAGTTAGTTTTTGTAATATACCATTATCCCTAATTAATTTATTTGTGCAAAACATTATGTTGAAATACAGTTTAGTAGAATATTATTCTTTTAATAAATTGTATGGACTTCGTGGTCAACATAACAACAATAATAATGTAAATAAAAGTATAGCTCTTTTTATGATTTAATAAACTTTATTAACAAACTTTGAAACGTATAAATATAAATATTCTTCTTTTATATGTTTATTTATTTCCGTCTTCGTAGGCTATAATATAATTATTAATGTGTATTCTAAAACGTTTCTGAAAGAATAGGTTTCAAATAAGGAAATAATTTTGAAAATTTAGTTCCAAATATTATCCTCGACAATCATATGAATAAAAAATCAATCAATTAAAAAGTATGTCATTGCGTTACTTATATTCGGTTGTTATGTGTACCGCCACTGGTTTTAAATAACAATAGCATACAACAAGTGCAGCTTTGGAACAGCATTTTTTCTCAGGCCGTGTCAAGGTACGAAAAGCAAAAGTATTACTGTACTCAATGCGATGTAAGGATGGAGATGCGCACCATTTTAGGAAGAAATCTCGGCGTACCAGTGAAAGTGACAGCAGTACAACAGTACAAAACTCACTTATATACATACCTACATACATATTTATGTGCATTTATGTACAGTCGTGTACAAAAATAGTGTAAAATGAATGAGAGATTGACAAAATCTAAATAAGTCAGCATAGAGGGGCAAAACCCCGAATAAGCCCCCATCTCGAGGTTTTTGGGATTACAAAGGCGTGGAGCTCATTCCTTCAGCTCTTTGATGAAGCAAAACTGACTTTTCGAAGATGAAAACAAACATGAGCACACTCGACCACATACAGCTGCTTTGACATAAGAAAACAAACGGAACAATCCATCAGAAAAACTTGAACATCCGCCCTATAGCTGGGATTTGTCACCATGTGACTGACTATCACATGCTCAGACGTATATGATCCAATACATGCAAAAATAAGATGTATTTAAAAGTTTTCAAAGTGTTAATAGATTTATCATAAACAAATTCCGGTTATCATTTGACCCATTTAATAATAAAACTAATGCGATTTAAGCTACGCCTGAGAATTGTAGATTACATTTTTTCAAGTGTAGCCAAGTAAGTGAACGTAGGTCATAACTAACTTTGTATGGCGTATTATATATACTTACCTTATTTGTTAAGAATTAACATAGAACACGTGCTGTATTTCTTTGAATAATTGGTCCACGCGAAATCTCTTAATAAAGTTGTTACTATATACGTACATACGTATTATGATACAAAACAGAAGAGATATTTTCATGGTCAAAAATGGCCTCGAGTTTTGAAGTGACATCAAATGCGTTACATTCATGATTAAGTATGTATTTATATTTATATGTGTACCGTGTATGTTTGTTGTACATTTTAGTATATACTACAGTACATTTGAACTTGCTCGTATTACATTTCTTCTCGTATGATGACCGTTAACCACCTGAGTCAGTTGACCTTTATCTTCACGGTGGACAACGATTTTCTTATTGGTATGAGTCAGAGGTCATCGTATTGTTATTCGAAAATTGATAAATGTTAACACCTCGTTTTTAAAAATTTGGATTTTGATGTGTTATAAACCGAAGCTATAGCTTATACCCTATTACTTCTTTCAATTATCCTTTTAAGAAATGCAACAACCATTTCTGTTTAAAGAATTCTTCATTTATTGTAAAACAAAAAATAATTCTAACAGAAGTTATTTTTATTTTGCAAGTGTAATGAACCATGTTGCCATTAAGAAAATAGGTAAAGACGGTTTTCACCTGTATCACCTCAATAACCGGCACTGATAGGTACAAAATCCTAATTCGATACATATCTGACACGCTCTCGGCCGAATTTTGATTTATCCTTTCTGTTTGGGGTCATAAATAGTTTTTAAATAAAAGTTATTCTATTCTTTCAATTGTTTCGACCTTGCATGGCCAGAACAGTTAGGTGGATGACACTTCTAGGAAAGACAGTGGATCCATCGGAATCGAAGGAACATTGTATTTGATTAGGTTATAGCGGAAAGAAGGCAAATATCAATTTAGGTCAGTAAAAGCGATGTTAAGTTTACTAGTAGGTGTTAGAATTTATAACTGAAAGTTCCGTTAGTTTTTGTTGCTGAAGTTCACATTTTCAAGTGTAATCGACATCCCTAAATTTCTTGAAATCTGGAAGTTTTTAATACTAACAGATATCTAAAGTGGTAATGTTCAATAACGGCGCGTTCTATTGATTTATTATTATTTATTATTATTTGCTGATTACTTGTGTTCAAAATTTTCATTTAATGTCTTCGTTATTGCTTCAAAATAACGGACGCAGAACAAGTATGCCACCCAAGCCAAGAACTTATCTTAAATCTAAAATCTTGGCGGATATATTTGAAAAATTTTTATTCGTATTCAAAAACCTGAGTTGCAACCAGTCGCACAACCACATCGAACTCTATATTATCATTTTCACCTTTTTCCATTTCATCCCCAGGATAGTGGATAGTGGATAGTAGCCCAATGAACGTATCACAACTCCCATTACTTTGAGGTTATTTTACCATCACAATATTTATCTGTTATATTAAATCCGAATAATTGTAAGATATTTTTGATTAAATTTTCACTGAAATTTTGAGTAAATTGTTTTTTTTTTATTCGGGAGGCCAGGGGTTCTATTCCGGGTTCGCCAACTCTTGTCCAAATTTTCTGGCTGGGGTAGTAATATTCCATAAACAATCTTTCACTTATCGTCTGTTTTTATTTCGTCCGTCTCATCGTTCTCTCCCTAACTACCCTACCACCCACCCACTCCCGTGATTCCTAGAAGGAGACTGAAGTGAAACACAAGTTTTTTTAACAATACGGACTCCCAAAATAATCTCACTAACATCTTATCACCCATATTAATCGAATTCAAATATTTATCTATAGCTTCACCTTTAAGTTTTGTTTATACTCTACAATTAGTGTTTTTGTCAAATATAGTTTAAATAGCTATCTGCAAGAGTTCATATTTGAATAGCTTCGAACCTAAATTAAACATTTATATATTATAAATATAAATATAGAATCAATAGAAACAACTACTCCGAGGGCTAATACAATTAAAATTACACTGTTGATTCCGATGGATTCTTAGACGAAGATACAACATATTTAAAAAGAGAAGGCATTAAAATCCTTTATCATATAAATTTCAAGGATCACAAATACCACATTTCAGACGCGTCCTAAGTGTGGGATCTGTAATCCATGAAATTTAGACAAAAAGGATTTTAATGCCTTCTTTTTTTTAAATATGTTATATCTTCGTCTTATAATCGTTTGGAATCAACACTGTAATTCAATGCCGGTATGGGTATTAGCCCTCGGAGTAGTTGTTTCTGTTGATTCCATATTTATATTTATTTTTATATTTATCATATAGCCTGTAAAGACCTGATGAGACCCGATAGGTCGAAACCAGTCGTGGGATATGGCTTACCGTACGCTGTGCCTACTGTGTAGGACGCATTCGAAATGTGGAATCTGTGATCCTTAAAAATTTAGACGAAAAGGGATTTTCATGCCTTTGTACGATTTTGCATGTAATATATATATTTATTCATTTTAATCTTTCAATTATTGGTAGTTAACTGGTTTTATGTTTTTTTTGTATTATGATGATTCCATCATTAATTGCGTGTAATGCACGACAATACGAGTTATTAATTGCACTGTCTACATTATTTATTCTCCGTATCATTGAGCACAAATCAAGGTCAATCAAATCCTTATTCGCATCATTATTAGATGATCGTCACTGTTTCCTTTTTATTCACGAGAAGATCGAATTGATATTCCAGTGAGAATCTGTTTTAAAATTGTAAATTTTTCATTTTGATTCATTAGAATCGTCAGTGACTAATAAAACGGACAACAGGCATTACGATTGCAGATGGTCTGGCCATAAAACGAAATTTTTTTTGTACGGGATGAAGGTCGTATGGAAATTGTCGTAATTTGCTTCCTTATGCAGACTGCTGCTCGTTCATGTCGATGTCGCATTAAATCATAATGATAATAATATTGCAGTAAACAGAACAACAAGCACATAAAATTAATTCGCCTTCTTACAAGAGCAGAAACGTCTGACGTCCGTAGTCGTGTCAAAAGTTTAATCCAAACTAAATTGTAATATATATAAATATAATATAAATATGGAATCAACAGAAACAACTACTCCGAAGGGCTAATACCCCTACCGGCATTGAATTACACCGTTGATTCCGATGTATTCAGTTCGTTGTGCCTACTTGGTAGGACGCGTTCCAAATGTGAGATCTTTGATCTTAATATTTAGACGAATAAGGATTTTAATTCCTTCTTTTATGAATAAATTGTAATAAGTTCGATTGTTTAAAAATAATGAAATTTTTGTAATGGTTTAGTCCTGGGCACTTAGTGAAACATAATTAATAACCCTTTGAGTTTTCGTCCAAATTTAGATGCTACCTACCTATATCGGTGGTGTATAGCTGTTAACCCTTGCTGTATAGCCCTTCCACATATGCCAATGAGGAAAATATTTCCCCCCATAATCTAACTTTAGCCCTTGAAGCATAGCACTCAATCCTCGGTGCATAGCACATTTTAGAAAAAATTGTAAAATCTTCATATAAATAAAAAACGATAGTAGTTTCCACAATTTTTATTGTCACTTGACGTACGTTTCGCTACTTTGTAGCTTCTTCAGAAGTTCACAGTTACTAATATTTACAAATTTTTACATAATTATAGGCACAAATGTTTACTTATCTATTTGTTAGGTGGTGGTATAACAAAATTTAGAAGGGGGGAATTATTAAGGTGTAATTGGTCGTTTAATAATAGATATTTATTTTTGAATTTATTTATTTCCATAGATTGAAGAAGGTTAAGTTTAAGACTTTTATTTTCTGTATGTAAAATTTCGTATGTTGAATTAAATTATGTTTTTCAAGAATCAAATGATTTGGTTAGTTTGAATCGGTTTTGAGATTTTTGAAGGAATTTACATGTTCTTTTATACGTTTTCCAATAGACCTGCTAGTTTGTCCAATGTAAACTTTCTCACACGTCAACGCGAGACTGATAATACCTACGTGTGAAGTAGGCGAAACACGTGTCCGCTCGTATAAAATTTAGTTAGTGGTAATTAGGGTGTCTTTCTTTATTTAATTGTGTTTCACCAAGTAACCAATAACCGCATAATTTCTAGTATATTATTCAATTAATGTCTTAGCATAGTAATTGTCAAATAAATAACATTTTTTGTGGTTTACATATTGTGAATAATGTTAGCTCTAAATTTCAAAATGTGTTGAGAAGGTCTTGTTTAAAATAATTCACTGTCGAGGGAGCATATTTTCCAGGGGCGAGTTTCTTCCACGTTTTTTTTTTCCTGATCCAACCCATATACGCTGAATGGTACACGTGTTTAATTGAAATAAGTACTTAATACAGTATACATTTTTCGTTTGTACATTGAACTTGCAAAATTCATACGTATCATGCCGTGCAGAATATCGTACCTTTAAACTATTCAGGTCGAGTATATACATACGAAATGATTACGTGTTCATGTACATATATAAACTCGTCTTGCTTTTCAATAAATTATTAGGAGAGGCGCTTTGAAGGTCAAGGTTGAAATCGATTTATAAGGGACGTAACGTACTTGGCCAAATAAAGTGAAAACTTTATCGTAAATAGGTACATATCGTATTACTGCTGACTCATGGTTTGTTAGAAAACAATCGTGAACACTGCAAACGTTATTTAAAAGGAAAGTTTTCCATTAATGTTTTCCCTTAAAGAACAATTTGACGTGTTTTATTCGTGTTTCCATCGGTATAACAAAGAACAACATTAAATATAAAGTAAAAACAAAAATAAAAGAAACTGACTAAAATGGCATTTTTACATTTTTCCAGTCATTGCAACTAGTAAACCATTCCAGCGATGAAGTTCTGTCAGATGCCATTTTTGTCGTAAAAAATATATAGTATACAGTGCAGAGTGCAATTATTTCATGAATAATGCAATTAAAAAGGTCCATTTCGATCAAAGTATTCTAAGAAATGTTACCACTTTTAGTTTAGAATAAGTGATGATGTACTAGACTATGAGAACGTAGGGTTTTACAGCCGGAATCCATAGTAGAAGTCAGATTCAGGATAATGGACCGTGATTTAAGTGAACGATTTTGTTCCAGACGGTTACGACTCATTTAAAATAATTAATTGAGTTGGCCTCTACTATGTGAAAGTTGATCAACATGATGAACAATAGTAAAATTAAAACACACTAAACACTTTCACTTAACTTTTATTGTAATCTTTACAAATTCGTTCATCTTCAGAAGAAGAAATTATAATTCCTTCTTCTGAAGATGAACCTGTGGGTTGAAACTCAGTCAGCAGTTGCGAAGACCGTCTGCTCTGGTCCAAGTTTTCTGTGGTTTCCTTGGATCATTTAGGCAAATGCAGGTGCAGTAATATTCCACAGATAATCTTTCACTTCTTTTCTATATTCAATTCGCCCGTCTCATTTTTCTCTCCCTAACGACACCACTCAACCATTCCCACGATTCCTGCAAGGAGGCTGAAGAGGGCCTTACGCCCTACCCTCCGGCTTTGCACTGCAGTGTAGGTCGGAGGGACTGCCCGCCCACCAGTACGAGTAGCTGGTGTGAATGGAACACAAAAGAGTATTTTTTTCACGTTGTCACCGCAATTCCATTGTTGGTGTCAGCCGCATTTGCGAACAAAATATTGAACTTAACCGTTCAATTAGATCACATCCATTTAGCCTGAATCTTAATTCTTCAATGTACTAGAACATTTTCGAATGTTTCTAGGATTTATTCTGTTATATTTTTCTCGACTGCTTCTACAGCTTAAATGCTCTATAATGAACTGGACCGGAAGTACATGAGTAAATAACCAAACAAAGACAAAGCATTACACAACCGTGTTCCAAGTATATGGAGCCTGTGTGAGTGTCCTCTCGCCTACTCAGTACACATGTACGAAAAAGAAACCCAGCGAAGCGTGTTGTCCTCAGATAGTCAGATAAATACAAACCTTTTTTGTCAAAAAATCTGTTCATTTAAACGCATTCAGGCCCCCTCTCCTTCATTATAAGAAATATGGGACGCCTTCAGTGCTAATATTTTCCAAGTCTGCGCCTGTCATACGTTGTGCCATATACTTCCTCCCTCAATAATTCAATTAATCGGTGAAATGAATGGGAGCTGTCGTCCCTTTTAAGGAAACTCGTATTTTACGATCGACAAAGTTCTGTTCCAGACTCACTTATCATTTGGTCGTTTCTAAATATAGACGACCTTTGTGGTGTATATTGAGTTGCAGGAAAGGTAGTAAGGTAAGCAACAAGCAATGTGTGGCTGACGTTGCTGCTGTTGTGTTGGTAGGACGCAACGAGTAAAACAACGACTTGACGGTTTGATGGTTCACTGAACAGGAAATCGCTAGCTGGACGACGCGACTGTGGTGACAGTGTTGGTTTATGAGCTTGATAGATATAATCGTGTATGAGATCTAATACTTACCTATACCTATACTGGTTTACATTGGAAACAAACGCAATTATTTTGTCTTTTTAAGTAAATACGTTTCGAAATGTTACTAACAAACAAATGTAACATAACATATAATACATGTGTTCCGATAGCAAAGTAAATTATTTGTTTTCTAAGCACTTTTTTAACTAAAACTTCGTTTGCCACAGTGGTGTGAGTTATTACGATAACGAAAAGTTCTAAAAACACCTACGCATACTTTACTCAATCCGACAGTTCCAATGTGGGAGGATTGAGGGTATTACATAATATAAGAAGATAGGCTTTCACGACCAGTCGACCACCAATCCACGGTAGAATCAACATTTGGGCGGAAGGACCATGTTCTAAATGAACGGTTAAGTCCAGACGTTTCGTCGACAACTGCGGCTGACATCTTCAGTAGTACTGGGTTAATAACGTATGCGAAGGTTATATTTCAAACTGAACTGACTCTGCCGTCTACGTCATCAATCCAGTACCACTGAAGATGTTAACCAAGTTGCTTACGAAACGTCTGGACAATAGTAAATTTATTCCCACGTGAATAATAAGTTTATTACCAATTTTGAGTTCAAGAACTCATTTCTTCCGCTTCAGATAACCAACCAATAACCCCACAGAAACATGATGCGATGTGAATTCAGAATACCTTATCTTTTATTCAATTTATAGTCATAAAAACTACGGTTACTTAAATATAAATATAAATATGGAATCAACAGAAACAACTACTCTGAGGGCTAATGCCCCTACCGGCATTGAATTAAACTGTTGATTCCAGCGCCCACCGGATGAGACCCGATAGATTGAAACCGGTCGTGGGATATGGCTTTGGGTTCGTTGTGCCTACTTGTTAGGACGCGTTCCAAATGTGAGATCTTTGATCATAAAGATTTTACTCCTTCTTTTTTGAATACGGTTACTTTTGCGTGACATATTTATGTAATATGTGAAATATAACTTCAAATTTTATATCCTAAACCAATTTGTCAATTGTTTTATTTAACGTATTTTTATACCTATTTCTTGTATTTTATGTCCAACCCACCCTTTCACATAACTGCCGTCTAATACCCTAGACTTTAGTTTTTGGAGAAAAATTACTAATTTGGTATGTTCGACATCGCCATTATTGAACTATTTTTAGTAAATAAAGCTGGAATAGGTTTTGAATGGAGGAAGAGAAATTAAACACAATGTTAAAGTTACAATATAGTTTATTGTCCGCAATGATTATTTCGTTACACAGTGGCTTGTTCAAGCGGAAGGAATACTAAACTTAGCATAATAGCAAAACCACTTATGTAATAGATTAATGTTAATTAAGGTAGGGGCTGAACAAATATAAGAAGAAGAAAAAACTTTTTTGTGCAGTTCCTCCGACAAATACTGTAGTGGGTAAGGCCCTCTTCAGCCTCCTTTTAGGAATCGCGAGAGTAGGTGGGTGGTGTGGTTAGGGAGAGAAAGATGAGACGAACAAAATGAAGACAGAAGAGAAGTGAAAGATTATCTGTGGAATATTACTGCTCCAGAATTTGCCTAAATGATCAAAAGAAACCACAGAAAACTTGGACCAGAGTAGCCGGATCCGCATTCAAACAGGTGACCTCCCGAATGCTAAGCAATGATCTAGAGCACTAGACCACGCCGCTCGGTAATACAAGAAATAAAAACTAAATATTGAGAAGAGAAGAATTATTAACATCAATTTGATAAATAATTATTGAGTCTAATTTGTTTTCTTTATTTATTTTTAAGCTTTCTAATAGATGTAATTTTAAACCTTTCTTTTCTAAATGTAAAATTTTAAAGTCGAAACAATATGGCTGTTGTAATAAATATTCAGCACAAGTAGAATGAGCGGTATTGTTAATATAGCTTTTTTATGTTTGTTTAAACTTTCTTTAATGCATCTACCTCTTTGGCCTATAGTCTTTACTTAACGCCTTAATTTGAATTTTATTTTTTAAATGTTTGTTGTTTATTAAAAAGCTTATTAACGAATTTTGAAGAAACTAATGAATTAGTAAATTTGTTTACATCTCCCCTTGATTAATCTTAATTTAATATATAAGTTGTTTTGTTGTCAGGCTAATTTTAGTGTTTCTTCCAGCTGAAGAAGCCACAGTGTGGCGTAAATAGATAATGAAATACTTTGTAACTTTTACTCTGTGTTTAATTATGAACAGATTCTTTTTATGGTTGACGCCAGTCGTTTTTTTGTCATCTTTATCAATACGGATAACAAAAAAAAACTCTCCAACAAGTACATTTAAATTCAGTGATACTTTGTAGTGTTTAAATCATTCTCGAACCAAAAAAAAAAATTTCTATTCACCTATTTTAACACGACAATTATTTCAATCAATGTATATATTTAACCAATTTAAACTTACATTTAAGTATTGTAATGCTTTCAGAAAGAAAATTTTGAATTACGTTTAATTGAATAAACAGTATAATATTAACATTATTTAATACAGCTATATAATCAATGAGTAACATTCATATCTATATTAATTTAAATATGCTAATTTATTTCTTGATACATTGGAATACGTTGTTTATACTTCGAATGTGTAAACATTTTTTTCTTAGCAAAATATTTCTAATCGTACCGCGAACCAATTAGCGTTGCAATTTGTATTAGAAAACTGTGCTATGTTGACAGAACAGTAAAATTAAAGTTGTTATGGTCTACAACTACCTTTCTATTTATCTTTTAACGTTTGTCGAGGATTATAACGTAGCAAATTAATGCGAAGAATAATTCTTTTTTAATAGTACCAAATACAATTAAATCCGCTTACAACGAATCCGTTTATAGGATAGTCTTGCATATAACGACGAAATTTTGTTATTTATTTTTGGCAAGTTTTGTGTGTTAACACAAGTAAAATTCTTCGTACAAAACGTAGTCTCTCATAGCGACGAATACGATTTTAGCGACATAAATTTTACTTAATGTTTATAATTAATATAATCATTAATTAACAGCGGGTACACGGTAATGTGTTAGCTAAGTTCGGAAAAAAAGCTGTGGCGACTTTACTTGCCATAATCTTTTGTTTGATTTTTATAATTGTAGTTTTATTGTATTTGTCTTCTCAAATATTATTCCTTTATTATTTGATGACGTCTTCAGGAGAGTTTTCTGCTGTTGCTGTTGTGGTTAGTAGATATCTCTACTGACCACAGCAGCAAAATCTTCTAAAGTTGTCGTCCGATCGTGGCGTTGAAACGTCGAGGATAAACTTTGAAAAACGACACCAGAAAGCCTGAAAAACTACGACTACATTTTCTAGAGTTATTTGTAAAACCTTTGACATGTCGCAATGAAAAAGAAAACAAGTTAAAATCAAAGAACAATCGCGTGTTATATCATGTACCTTTGATATACCATAAACCATAATTTAAATTTAGAAAATACCAAATACCTACATGTAAATACATCTAAAAGTAGAAAATTATTTCTGTATGAATATTTGGAAATAGATAAAGCCTTAAGACAATCAGAAAATATTGTAAATAATCAGTTTTTCAACCCCCTTATCTTAAGCTATCTATAAATGAGCATGTAAGATTCGTATTGTCAGTATAACATTACTCTTGATAATGAGCACATAGCTCGAAACGATATTGTCGAGAACAATAATAATGTTGGTGAAACTTACCGTAGTGTGTTTTATTTGACTAAATATGTTTGAAAAGAGAGAAAAAAAATCAAACTGTTTAAATATGAAACGACAAGGAACAACGATGCATATAAGGATTAAGGAAGCTTTGTTAAAGCATCACCGGTTATTACGACTACCGGTTTTTACGACCAAATATCAGTAACTAAATTGTAACGATTGTGCGGTTGGATATTTATGAAACATTTTGAATCAAATATAATAAATTAAGTAAGCTTTTTAATGTTTCAATCAGTATTAGTGATATTATCATTTCTTTTGAAAGCTTTCTTGATTTCAAATTCTTCTAATATATTGAAAAGAAAGGCAAACGCCTCAATATATTAGAAGAATTTGAAATCCAGAAAGCTTTCAAAAGAAATGATAATATCACTAATTTACATTCGAATTTTAAGAATAGCCCAACGATAGATTTTCCTGCAATAATGTATAATACCTGTTTACTTCTATGTAATGTTCGAATAATAATACTAATTTTAGGTACCTATTTAAGACACTTTGTTCATGTTTGTTCTCCAGTATTTATTCTATGTACTCTTGAAAGAAGCTGTAATAAGCCGAAACAATTGTAGAGTTTAATAAACTGATTGAAACATTAAAAAGCTTACTTAATTTATTATATTTAAATATCAGTAGTTGCTTGGATGTCGTTATAACAGATTTTGACTGTAATATCAACCTCGTTCTAAATCATCTCCTGATAATGGTAACTTGTTTAGCGAAACGTACGTCGAGTTTAAGTGTTCTTAGTTCTGGTATAGTGGTAGGACTTCATTACATTTTGAGTGTTCCATAAGATTCCAAAAATGTCAACTTAGTTATCAACCTTGGATTCAGTCAATTTTTATCGTTGGGTCAAATTATGCGACCGTATAAAAAACAAACAGTTCATATTTTTTCTTTAACCATTATAATCCCGTCCAATACAAACACGCCTTGGATAATTAATCCTTCGGCTTCAACTGTTTCCGTCCCGACTCATTCTTTCTGTTGTGTACGTGTGCGCCTACTTGTAGGCATGTCGTCAGCCAGCCAGCGGCCACTGGCATTGCTGTTTTCGTCAAGTATAAGTTCATAAAAGGCAAATCGTCTTTTATAAAAGTGCGTTAAGGCCGTGCAGATCACTATCGGTCGTTGTTATAATCGCACACATACACGCATCTAATAAAATACACATTCATATATATATGTTCTTACATATATAAATACATAGAGAAATTGTGTTTGTTCTTTCATTATACGGTAGACGAAAAAGATGGACTTTGAGGACGAATGTTCAGCTCGTTGACATCTGGGCCTCAAATAGGCGCCAGCAGATGTCTCTTCACCTCGTCAGGCAGCCGATTCTCCTTATAAGGATCAATAATCGTGGCGAACAGTGGCGGATTTACCAGTAGGCTGAGTAGGCTGGAGCCTAGGGCGGCAAATTTGGCCCAAATTTTTTTTTTATCTTACAGAAATAAAAAAAAACATTATTATATACACAAAGAAACGAGTAATAAAAATTTTAATATTTTAGTAATACACAGTATACTGAACACTCTTACGTCCGTAATCCGTATATAAAAGATTACTAAACGCACTGTAAAATATAGGTACTTATGCGACCCTGACGGAAAAAGCCATTTCGTTGGAAAAAAATGCATCCTAATGATTTAGAAACTGATTTAGTTCAGGAATGCGTACACTTTCAATGCCACCTTTCTTCTCAAAGAATTTTGATAAAACCAGATTCTTGATCATTAAAGAGTCTTATATTTGTTCCTGCGAAAACAGAATTTGGAGAACATTTACCCAAACTTGGATATAGCACTTCGCATGGCTCTATGTACACCAGTAAGAAATTGTTCAGGTTAGAGGAGTTTTTCTTGCTTAAAGCGGGTAAAAAACTATCTACGATCTACTTTAAGTCAAGAAAAGCTTAACGCCTTATCTCTTTTGTGCATAGAGTCAGAACTAATGAACAAGATTTCATACGACGATATAATTAATGATTTTGCGAATTTAAAATCTCGCAAAAAGATAATGTAAAAGTTAATTGATTTCATTGTCACCGCTAACCGGATTGTTAATAGATTATTTAATATAAATTGTTCGTATTGTTTTTAAACTGTAAGTGCAATAAAAAATATTTAACAAAAACAACGTTTACCGACTACACATTATTTTGTGTAAGCTGTGTTCATATGGTGTAAGTATTTTTAAGGCATACCTTTCCCCACCTTATAATTAGTAGATGCTGCTGTTTTTAGGTCAACAGTATACTCTTCACTAAATCGTGGGTTGCAAAAATAATCTAGAAACTGACTCAACTATCCCCTAGTTCACAATCATACTAATAACGGGAAAAAGCCGACGTAATGAGGACGATAGGACACAAATTATAAAGTTGTAATTTCAGAATAAATATGATTGTGAACTAAACTAGCGTATTGAATTTCAAAGGTCAGTAAGGGCGACAAAATTTGAATAGCCTACTAGCGGCAAATTTGTAAATCCGCCACTGGTGGCGAAGCCTATAGGTACCGTAAATATGACTTTGTGTGTTGTTCTTCTTGTTACGGTTGTTTTCTATTCCTTGAAATCAACACGCAAAACGTGCTTAATTTAGGTAGGTATAAAAAAATGTATAAACGTTGGCAATGTCTCTGACCTCATAATTAGATAGATGATCACTGGGGACCAGCTTTTTTTATGGCTTATATTACATGTATTCTTAGATTCCGTTTAATCCTTTATGGGTAATATTTGTCATATCCACAACGTAATGTGTGGGCTTCAGCGGCGGTAATCTATTGTCGGGGCCATTGGAAGGTACCTCCTCTGTGGCATATTTGAGAGGTAAAGATACAATGTTTATTTTATGTGTTGTATCTTGATATTAGACAACCAAAACGAATATCGATAGAATTAACAAACACAATGCTGTTTCATCACTTTTTATTTCGATATTATTATTCGGTTTCATTATTGTTTATAGCGATCATTATCCGCAGTTTTTAAAACTGTTACTATTGATAATGTTCACATTTTAGACAAGATGCTTACTAAAATGTATCTACTTGTCCAACTGAATCGACGACACAGCTTATATTCTTAAATAGCACGTAAACTAAAATAATAGGAACAGTATAAGTTATTGATCAGTAATTTATACTTTAGTCTTTATCTAAGGATGATGCCTTGGCTGACCGAGCGGCGTGATCTAGTGCTACAGATCATTGCTTAGCATTCGAAAGGTCACCGGTTCGAGCCTGGGTCCGGCTGCTCTGGTCCAAGTTTTCGGTGGTTTCCTTGGATCACTTAGGCAAATGCTGAGGCAGTAATTATTCTGTTCCACAGATAATCTTTCACTTCTCTTCTGTCTTCATTACGTCCATCTCATCTTTCTCTCCCTAACCACACCATCCACCCATTCCCTCCATTCCTGCAAGGAGGCTGAAGAGGGCCTTACGCTCTACCCTCCGGCTTTGCACTACAGTGTGGGTCGGAGGGACTGCCCGCCCACCAGCACGAGTAGCTGGTGGGAATGAAACACAAAAAGTTTTTTTTTTACCTTGGCTGCCAAAAAGCTTTAGGTATATAAAATATAATATTGTTTAGTTTAAAGACATTACATCGTATAAAGAGTCCAAATGAGGATTAAATATTTAAAAGATCATACAAATAAAGGATCAAAGAATATTCTAAATCTTATTAGTTTATATTGTTTATATTATATTCGGTATATACAGAATGTCTATTTTCAAGGGAAGAACATAGTCTTAACAAATATTAACGACCGGTTTCGACCTATCGGGTCTCATCAGGTGGGCTCTGGCAGAAAGACCTTTACAGACTATATGATAAATATAAATATAAAAATGGAATCAACAGAAATTTGTAAAGAAGTTAAAAGGAATGGAATGAAATTGAAAGGTGAAACTATTATGTTGAATATATACGAGGGAGAGGTGAAGTCTTGAATGAATAGAAATAAGTGTGAAGAAGGGTACACAAGAAGTAAAAGTTTGAAATCGAGGAAATGGAAATATAATGAATTATCGTACTGGCAAAGATGAGTGTAGCAATAAACGTCACACCAAAATTATCGTTAAAGAGGAACTACAAAATGCATAAAATAATCAAAATATGAAATGAAAAAATAATTATAAAATATTTCAAAAAACTTTAGAATACGAAGCAATTGTAGAAAATGTTAATAATGTTTTTTGAAACATTTTATTATTTTTTCATTATGAATATGTTTTAACAAGTGACGAAATCAACAATCAACAGTTTAATGTATTATATAATATACTATAGGTAATCTCTTTTTATGAATTAGTTATTTTATAACTATTTTGTCCGTCTTTACATTTTCCGTTAAAAACATTCAAAATTAATGAATTGCATGTTATTTTGCCCACAACAGTGTAGTATAGTCGAGATTTTTAGTTTTTAGAGGTCAGAGCATTACTTTGTTATACACCTCCTGCTAATTTCCTTCTATAGTCTAATTGACTTCGAATGAAAGGCTGACAACAATAATTCTAGGGGACGGCCCTGGTTTACTATTATACAGTTATTTATTATTCAGAAACAAATGTTGACTGCTAACACGAGTAACCTAGACAAATAGTTAATGAACTTCTGACAACGACTACCAACACTTGAAGAAGTAGTCTGTTGCAATAACCTTACCTTACCTTACCTTACCTTAGGATTAACGTTACATTTCATCTACATCACCGTTTGTCTTTTCCTGACTTAACTAAATATACTTATGCAAAATAGATATCACAAACAGAAATGGTACATGTCCATCTATACCTTTTCTAAAGTAAATTGACGACATTTACCTACTGTTCAATATTTCCTCACGGATTACGAAATAACATTTGACATTCCACATCTTACGATTAGTATAAGAGAGGAAAAAAATGAGAAATTCAACCGTTAGCAAAGACGCGTATATATATTTGACAGCTGTTTCACTATTAGTATTTGAGTTATAACATTATTAGTGAAAGAACTTTTGTTACTTTGGAAAAATGGATAAAAAGGAATTTCGTGTGTTAATAAAGCATTACTTTTTGGCGAAAAAAAAATACTCTTGAAACCAAGGTTTGGCTGGATAAACATTATTCGGACTTTTCACCAGGAAAATCAACCGTAGAAAAGTGGTTTGCTAAATTTAAACGAGGCGAAATGAACGCCGAGGAAGATGCACACAGTGGACGCACCAAAGAGGCTGTTGGCTGTTACCGACGAAAACATCAAAAAAGTCCACAAAATAATTTTTGATAATCGTAAAGTGAAGTTAACTGAGATAGCTGAGCTGAGACCCTAAAGATATCAAAGGAACGTGTTGGTCATATCGTGAATGAATATTTGAATATGCGAAAGCTCTGTACAAAGTGGGTGCCGCGCGATCCGCTAGCTCACAAAATACCAAAAACAACAACGGATCGATGATTCTAGGCAGTGTTTGGAGCTGTTCAATCGTAATAAATCCGAATTTTTGCGTTTGCGTCGATATGTGATGATGGACGAAACATGGCTCCGTCATTTCATTCTAACCAGAGTCCAATCGACAGTCAGCCGAGTGGACTGCACGTGATGAACCGACTCCAAAGCATGGAAAGACGCAAATGTTGGCTAGCAAGGTTATGGCATCAGTATTCTAGAATTCTCATGATATAATATTCATTGACTATCTTAAAAGGGGAAAAAACATAAACTGCGACTATTACGTAGCGTTATTGGAGCGTTAAAAGTCGAAATCGCGGAAAAGCGGCCTCATTTGAAGAAAAAGAAAATGATGTTTCATCAAGACAATGCACCGTGTCACAATCAATGAAATCGATGGCAAAATTCCATGAATTGGGCTTCGAGTTGCTTTCGCATCCACCGTACTCTCCAGTTCTGGCCCCCAGTGACTTTTTTCTGTTGTCACACCTCAAGAGGATGCTCTCTGGACAGAAATTTCGCGCCGATGAAGAGGTGATCGTAATAGCCGAAACTGAAGCCTATTTTGAGGCTAAAGACAAATCGTATTATAAAAATGGTATCGAAAAATTGTATGACCGCTATAATCGTTATATCGCCTTCGAAGGGAACTATATTGAATAATAAAATCAAATTCTATCAAAAAAATATTTTTTTCTAAGCTAGCCTACGAACTTTTCAGCCCGCCTGTTATATAAGCTGCGCCGTCGATTCAGTTAAAGAAGATGATACCCTAGTAGGGCCTTGTCTAACAATATGAAATACAGTAATAGCAGCAAATGCAGGTAGATGGCGATGTACTGCCATATCAACGTTTTTTTAAATAAGTTATTGTGGACATTGCTTTCCTAAATTGACTGGACTATATACACCTAACAACTTTATGTTTTTAAATAGTACTTCCTCATAATTTAATCACAATTCTGTCCTTAATTTGGTTTTATAATTTGTGTCATATCAGTATGGTTTTCAGACAATAAATGCACATGTTACAAAATCTTTTAAAGTAAATCATGTTTGTGTTGTTCAGCAATCACCAAAAAATCTGTCACACTCGAACGCTAAAAGACAAAAAAGTTTCGCCAACTGATAAAATGCGAAAGAGATCGTGTTGCACTGATCAGTATCATAAGAATATCAAAAGTGTATTATTTCGCAATTAAAAAAAAGTACAGCAACTTCATTTGTTCATTATAAGTTGCAACACATCCTGTCTGTCGTCTGTATCTAATGCCTACCATAGTCGCTAATGTATTAAACACAAAAACAAAGGTACCTAGTACTACAAGAGACATTTGTTGAATGGAACGGATAATGACTTCCTTTAAGGTGAAGTTTGTCCTGTAATGAAGCGTGTTGCAAAACATCCTGTTTGTTTCGTTTTTTTTATACTTACAACAGTCAAATTATAAATGGAAAGTTGAAACATGATCGATTTAAAGAAAATTTAATTCAAATAAATTTTATATTCACACATCAACTAAAATAAAAGTAAAAGTAGTTCGAGTAGATATTTTTTATGCATGTAGCGTCATGTAAAAAAATCAAACGTCCTTACATTAAAATACCAATAACATTTAAATAAGGGCAAATAAAGCTAGATCTTTACCTAATCAGATTTAAACAATATTTTCATTCTACTATTCTGCACATTTAGTATTTAGCAATAAATTTTATCAACAATTAGATGAAGGACCAATAGGTTCAGCTTTATTTCCTTTGTTCAGTGAAATTTTGAAAAAGAAGTATTAACGTTTAAACTTTTGGCGCAAAACAACAGTTATAACATTTCTTTGATAGACGACCTTATACACAAATAACAGAAAAACATAAGTATAAACATTTTACCCCTCTGTTATCCCTGAAAAGAAACCTTTCACTTATCTAAACTATGTACCCAATGTTTTGAACAACATTTAATAGATTAAAGAAATAAGATGTCACCCCCTATCTCTGCCATCAAAACTAATTTAGGTTCCTAATTAGTTAACAATATTGACGATTAAAAACTATATTATATTATAAACTATGTACCCAATATTTCGAACAACACTTCTAATAGATTAAAGAAATATGATCTCACCCCCTATTTCTGCCAATAAAAACTAATTTAGGTTCCTTATTAGTTATCAATATTGACAATTGACAAAAAAGAGACCCTTTGATAAAAATGGAGCTTATCAAATACAATGTCAAAACTGTTCAGTTATTTATTTAGGTCAAACGGGTCATGCACTGAAGATACGTTTGAATGAACACAAAAAATCTATCTGAAACTGTTAAAAGAATACAGGTCTGACTTAACATTGTATCGACAATAACCATTTTATAAATTGCAATAGTTTAAAACTTCTACATAATTGCAATTAAAGCAAACACCTAAATCTTCTAGAAATTTTAGAAATAAATAAATCAATAATATAAAATAAACAGGTAACAACAAATGACTATATAGTTTTTTCCGTTGTTGCAGTTAGCTATTTGGAAAAACCAGTAATTTTATGTGTATTTATGTTAGTATCTAAGTTGTTATATTTCTGTTTCTTCAACCCTCATATAAACATATCTTTTACACCATAATTTTCATTTTAAAAATGGTCTAGCAGCGGAAATATTATTGTCAGTATATATTAATAAAATTTTGGTGTCTAGTTTTTTCTCATTATTTAAATATGTTTCACCAAGAGTCAAGCCAGAATTCCATTTCATTTAAAATTGTATTTACAACATGAATACATATATACACTTTCTTAGCAGAAAAAATCGTAGTGAACTGATTTAATGATTTGCTATTTAACATGCACTCTTCTTATTGCATATACTTCAAAAGGAGTTTGAAGGAAGATTAGTGCATGTCGTGAGTGAAACTTGATACACCTTGTCTCACCTCACGACCTCTAGGTCACCTTACGTCTTTATGGCAAGTCGAATCTCTTCAGCTGTTTAGGGCAACATTTACATTATTAGGTATATTTTACGTACGTAGTATTTTCAGAAAAAAAAAATTACTACGATTTCGCACCTAATAAAGCAGCGCTGTTTTCGTGAGCGGCTCACTAAACATTCAACCAATCACTATATAATAAAATGTGCTAATATCATCCATCCTGCTAGCGTAGATAGGCTTGTAAAGTAAACAAGTGGATCTATCTCCTCCAAATGTACAATATTTTGCAATTAGCTGACCATTTAAACTTCTTACTGAATAATGAAGCTAACCATCACGCTAATTTTTGTAATCCAGGATGTTGCCGTCTAGTTGGAATTTTTAATTAAAAATCGTAAATTTTTGACGTATAGGACGCTTGACCGAAACGATTGTTGAGTGTATTTGTTTTAATAAAAACTAGTGAAATATAGCCAAGTGTTTGATTTAGTTTTATTTTTCTTTTTCTTTTAAATTTGGATATGTTTCATCTACAAAGCACCACAAAGATCTTTTCATTCTTGCGACTTCTCGTAGATCGAAAGTAATGTGTAAAGTAATGGGGCGTAGCTGAAGGTGCCACCAAATTATACCTGATCAAAAAAGGTACAACCGTTCTTGCCACTGACCGAAAAGGTACAACCGATTATGCCACTAACACCTAACATGATAGGTAGAAATTATTCTAATGAGAAAGGAAAATACTTTATTGATATTTTATGGCATTTATTTAACAGTTATTAATAAGGCATTATAAATACATACATATACATATATCTGTCAACAATTTTTTCAATGTAAATATGTTACACATTTTATATAGTCGATGTTCGATATTATTTTGTTTTTATATTTTTCACACAATTCCATGATAGTTTTTACTTTACTTCTACAAAAACTTCATTTGGATAGAAGTTTAAATTAAAATCCTTTAAAATTTTGGATTTTAACAGATTAAATAATTTTTCGTATTTTTGTGATTGTTTATTTCTCAATAAACAATATATGTAAGGCACATAGTGGCCATTTTCATATCCATACCCTGCTTTTAAGTTACTTAATCTTTACTTATGATATAATTGTAAATAATTACTCATATCAATATTATCACCGGATAATTATAATTACCTTATCAGATTGGTGAGCACCCTTTTCTCTGGTGGCAAGATTGGTGGTTGTTTACTTTTAAAACCCCAATTTTGTAGCAGGTGGATCTTTATTTTTAGTGGCAACTTCGGTCCCACCGAGGCAATGTATCTAGATTTAAAAAAATAACTAATTTATTGTTATCTGCTTATATAGTAGGTACTTTTGTTTGATATAGATACATAATAAAAAATCAAAGTAGCGAAACTTTGTACTCTGTATATTTTGTCACGAAGTTCTGTTGCAATATATAACTATAAGAAAGTACTAAACGTGGGTGTTTTGCCATTTAATTTTATTCATATTCGATTTCCAGAGGCATTTGTATGTTCGAATTAGGATTCTTTAACTTACCGATTAGTCCCATTTAAGAAATTAAATATTCACAAGTTTTTATGTAATAAGTTGTGTAGCGATCGGAACCTACTTCTGAAATCAGGTGTATTCATTTACATAAGTAAATATTATTATACACATATGTATTATGCGTATGTAACATATGTAAAGTTGTACAGTATTTACATGAGACGTTAGTGACACTTTCATTTTTTTTTTCACTCATACACCGGCTTAGTATCTAGCAAAAGACATATAAATTTGATTCTTATGTCAAAAGCGTTAGTTAATGTTGAATATTTATAGTAATGTGTTAGGATTGCTGATACCCACGTTGTATTTATGAGTTTTAATACGCAATTTCTTATGTAATTAGTGTTACCGTTTAGGAAATCGACATTATAAAGCGTAATATATACGTTGATGAAAAAGGAAACATAAGTAGCAGTTTAGTGAAAAATTGTCTTGCGAATTTATTAAGACTTAATAATATTTAATTGTATATTGTGAGATACGAGGTAACCGATGTTAACGTTAACATAATAAAATTTCAAGAAACTGAAACTACATCAATTCTTAAATTAATTAAGGAAATATAATATCTACTACTTGAACTCGTCCAAATTAGGATGGATAATATCATTGTCGATGGTACATTTCACTTGCATGTTCCTCTTAATGATTCCGTGGGCGAGTGTTTAGCCACAGCTACTGCTACATCTACTTTATGACCATTTGACAGTATTCACAGTTTAAAACAAAAACACACGTTTTTTGGTTGCAAAAAAAATTTTTATCGTCTCCACAATAATTATTTCAGCACACAGTGCCTTCTTCAGGTGGAAGAATTTTACAAACTAAATTACAATCAGAACTCTTATATATACTAACTTACAATCTGAAGGGTAGGGGTAAAATGTTTTAAATATTTAATAAGGGTGAATTACAAAATTCCGGCACAATTTATTTATTTCTAATTTTTCTAAAACTTTGAACTTGATGAAAAACATCAATTCAATGAAAATTTCAAAGTACTACAGTTTGCAAATGAAGGATTAAAGCTTAATTGTTTATAAAAATTAGAACTGTGATTATCATGGAGTTGCAGAAGCTGAAGGTTTCATCTATCCAATTAGACAGTATGGCTGAGGCACAGTTCCATTCTTTATTTAGACGTTTTAAAAGTCAGGTAACTCCAAACCTCTGTATCATTAGAGGAGATAGCTCCATAAAATTACTTTACAAACCTATCTATATACTAACACCATAGATTTTTACACCTTATTTTATAGTAATAATGACAATAAATAATGATGTGTTATGAAATACTAGGTATTCCATATTGATGTTCATCTAGGTACTAACGTTACAAAAAAAAAAACAGAAAATTTAACATCAAATTTTACATTAGCAGCAGAATATAATATCAATTAAACTAAAACAACAAGAAATTTGTGCTAATGATATTAATACTTATTGCGATGAACTTATTGTGAATTATCATTTTTATGATTTTTCATTATTGACAAAAACACATTGTTTCACCAATTATTGATTCAAACATAACAATTGTCTCGCTCCCAGACCATTTTGAAGAGTACTATTAAAATTAATATTAAAATAAATAAATTGTGTTTTTGTTGATATTGAAAAATGGATGCATTAAGAAAAAATGGTGTGGCGGTAAAAAGCATAAAATTTTGTAAATATTATTTCTGTAAATGTACCTACAAGATTTCTAAATTTATTTTTGTTAATTCTTTCTAAATATTATTTAAATGTATAAATTCAACTTCTTGTCTGGTGTATGCCTTTATTTAATATTCTACCTACGTTTTATTGTTCTGTTGCTTAGCCTGTACGTATAATTTCTTCTTTAACACTACCTGCTTGCACCCCTAACTAATAGCTGGTTTTAGCTTCAATTACTTTTATTAGATTTCTGTACATTTCATTTCTACGTATTTCTTTAAACATGAGTCTTGACCTTTTTTTTCTTTATTTTTTCCATCTAGTTTATTCTTTCTATCTTTAACAATCCTGTAGTATAAATACCCCTAAAATTCCTACCCTATGGTAACCGAGCGGCGTGGTCTAGTGTTCTAGATCATTACTTAACATTCGGGAGGTCACCGGTTCGAACCCGCGTCCGGCTGCTCTGGTCTAAGTTTTCTGTGGTTTCCTTGAATCATTTAGGCAAATGCTGTGGCAGTAATATTCCACAGATAATGTTTATCTCCCTAACCACACCACCCACCAATTCCTGCAAGGAGGCTGAAGAGGGCCTTACACCCAACCTTCGGCTTTGCACTACAGTGTACGTCGGAGGGACTCCCCCCCCACCAGCCCGAGTAGCTGGTGGGAATGAAACAAAAAAAATGTTTTTTTCTATCCTAAGTGTGAGGGTTTGCGTAGAGACAAAGTTGTTATTGTTGTTGATGGCTCCTTTTAGGAATTTTGATTGCAGGTTGGTGATAAGTGTAGGAATTGGTTTAATGTTGACGTTGTCATATAATGTATCTTACATAAAGACTAGTTTTAATACATATTGTTGTCGCAATTTTATATTTCTAACGAGTTCTTTTTTCCAGGTATGTACTTCCTGAAAAATTGCTGTTTATCGTTAAAGGCGTCAACAAAAAGTAGTGGTGAGTTACAGTAAATGATTTTTTAAGTTTTTAACAAATAAACTGAATCGTCCGTTCATTTTTTCACTTCATGTTTCAATATTCGCAAGTTGTTATAGTTTAAATAGTGTATGAATGTTTTGTACATATATAACATAAAGTTCTGCCGTTGATAGATGCTATTAACATTCCGTATGACGGAATTGTACGGATTTAGATAGAGTAAAGATTAAAACAAATATATATTGACCGTCCTTTGAAGTGGCTTTTAAAATGCTTTGCGTTTGTGCGACATTGAAACGATAAGTGCGATTTTTTTTGCATTATTATTGCCATGAACTATTATTATTAGGAGCATTTCTGCAAAAGAGCAGGAACATTTTTCACGTAAATCGCAGCTACGATTCTAGGAAACCTTCGGCAACAACAGAAGAAATTCGCGAGGACAAGTTGTAAACATTGTGTCAACCTTGTGTCGGTTTTAAATTACCTGTCCGTATTTATGATACAAGAGTGCTAATCATTGTATGGACAAGAGAGACAACACTTCTTTATTTGACAACGATACACATCTACACGCTTGTATATCTATTCGAATTTACACATTGTACAAATGGGAGTGTTTCTCTTTAGATGATGTTCCGTCATTTGATAAAACGAAAAATTATACACTTTTAGAGCAGGATAAATAACGAACTGGTACACATGTTGTTAATGTAGTTCTGTTATTTTAATCTGTTCGTCATTGCTACGAACTAAACAACAATTTAAGTAAATTTATAAGGAATAATAAAGACAAAACTAACAAAATAATATTTCTGGTATTTACAGATTAAACTGTAATTCATGTGAAATAGGAAAAACATGTAGAAATTTTAAAACAAGAATTAGTGAACACAAGAGAGCATTTTATAACAAAAACATTGATTCTTCCAATTATGCAAACCACTTAATCGCTCATAATCATCAATTTAATGAAGATTTTAAAATATTACATATTGAAAATAATAAGCTAAAACTGTTTCTTCTAGAAATTTTAGAAATTAATAAATTTAAAAATAGCGATATTCTAATAAACGAACAAATAGAATTAAGTAGTTCCCCACTACTAAACCTTTTTCCTCTACCCCTTCCCTCAACTAGCATGCATATAAGCCAATTTTTTGTTCAATTAATATAAGTTCAAATGTAACTTCCGAAGAAGTCAAAGTTTGGCGAAACAATTGTCAAGTGATAATTAAATCCGTTGAAATTTATAAAACAGTGTTTTATTCAAAATTAGTGCAATATGAATTTCAACCAAGTAACTGTAGACCGCATCCAATATATTCAAAATACTATATTAATGTTTCTCCCCGTTTGACTTATATAAACCATTGCCATTGGGCAAGACAAACAAGTTAGTTTGTACAGCGCAATTTATTCATTTTTATCTGTTTTGCCCTTATTATTCTTCTTTATATGTTATATTTACCTAAAGAGTTGTTGGTATTAAAGGCTATACTTTGTACTGGCAATCTGACGAATCCAAGTTTAGCGAAACAGTTATTTCGGTTTTTGTTTTGTAAAATGTTTACAACCGTGTAAAAATAAAAAAGCTACATCTTTGTCGTTTGAAAAATATATATTGTCTGTAAATTTAAAGGCTAATTAACGAAATTTTGAAGCGTTTTGCTTATTGAATAGGATTATTTTTAAACATATGTCAGACAGATGGCGCTAAATGCGATCGTATAATATATATATATATATACATTATGTAATGTTTACCGTATTCGCATCGCTTATGGGACTACGTGCGGGTCAGAGTTCTCTTTAATAACAATCGTGTTGGCCGCGAAAGCCCCTTTTGTTTCTGTCTTCCATATTAGAAAGCAATTAAACAGAAAAATGGCCGATCGTGAACGTCGACTAGGAAATGGCGTCACAGAAATGTCTCTCGCCCGAAAATTTACGGCCTCTTCCTCCTCGTGGTGCAGTTTGTTCGCCTCGTGTTATACGGTTCGTTTTTTCTTTTTTGTTTATGTTATTCTCTTATCTATATTAAAACCCATGGGTACCTCTACCGTACCACCATCGACATCGTACCAGAAGTAAGCAACTATTTGCATGGGTCGACACCTGTCTTATCTGATGGGGATGCTGGAGAGATGACTTTTAAAGTTGAAACTGTTGTTTACGGAAGTGTTTAAAATGACACCGGCTCTTGTTACATGTGCTCCATTGCTGCATACATTGATTTTATAATGTTTCCTTTTTTAAGCCCAATGTTACAACAACGACGTTAGGTAAGCTTATTTATATTGTGTAGAAAAAGAGAACAATGTTCGTTGTCTTTTACTACGGTTAGAATTTTCGTACTATTTATAAAAGCTTTTGATGATTCAAATCAGAAGAAAAGTATGATTAAATAACGTATATACATAAAATGTGATAATACAGGGGCGCTTCCACAAATTATTGTAATTTATGTGACACATTTAAACCACCGAATCCAAATTCTGATGAAGCAACATCTACTTATATTACTAATTTTAAAATTTTTCGAAACATTGAACTTCTTTTTTAAAAGTATTAAGCAGAATTAGATGATGAAGATATGTTATGCTCGCTCGTGATTAGCGTTCTATTGAAACTTCCACACGTGTATTGCGATTTAGAACTTATTGGTTCCCATCAGTACGTCGTTGACAGTTCACCAACTAACTTACGTGCTGCCTATAAACAGCGTTTAATGAAGAAATGCAAGCATCATATGTAGATGCTTCTTGCTACTTATCTGTAGGATTCAGTGTTAATGAAGACTAAATTTTATGTACTTTTTACAAATAATTACTAGAGAAAAGGAAAATAATAATTTCAGAAAGATTCTCATTGAAAGATTTAAACAGATGTAATTTCGTAATTTGTTGTCTTCAAAGGGAGAGAATAATAACAAACCTGTTAAAATTTATCCAACCGAGACGCTTAATCTCATTTTTATCATTATCCTTATATTTCAAAAGAAGAAACGATAGTTTCAAAAACTCTCTCCTCAAAACGTTAAATAAATACTAATCTTATCTTGATTATTATTTCTTATATAAAGTACGAGGCATGTTCTTTAAGAAAGTACAGTTTTGAAATTAATAAAAAACGTGCAAAGATACCTTAATAATTTTATTTTTAAATGAAAGCCTGTACCTTAATCTTCTTTTCTACATAATTTCTTTCAATATTGAGGCACTTGTCATAACGTTTGACCAGTGACCAGTTTTTGAATACCCTTCTCATTTAATTCTGCCGCCTGACTTGCATCACAACTGTTTTGACTTCGTCATCGTCTTGAAGACGCTGACCGCCCAAATGTTTCTTCAAGTGCAGGAACGAATGATAGTCACTGGGCGCTAGATAAGGGCTGTATGGAGGATGATCTAGAGTTTCCCAGTGAATAGATGTAATGAGATCTTTGGTTCGATTAGCCACATGTGGATGGGCATTGTCATGCACATTTGTGCTGACATCTTTAAATGCTCTCACCCACTTCCTTACCATTCCTTCACTCATAATATTTTGACCATAAACTGCACAGATCTCAGATCTCACGATGAATATCAATCGGTTTTAGTCCTTTAGCACAAAGGAATCGTATAACAGCCCAGACTTCACAGTCGGCGGGACTCACGATTATCGGAGGCGCCTTAAACACTCAGTGAACAACGTATGATACTAAAAGAACATATGCTACATCATTTGCTAAAACTTGCATTAAAAAGATCATTTGACAGAATGTATACCATGTTTATATATCATTTAATGGAAAATGTGAGAAAAAATTGCTGTCGAACGAGTGTTTCGAATGTGATAAATTTTTATGTCGATTCATAATTATTTAAGAAACTTGGATTCTTCGATACGTTCTAGGGACAAAATAATAATAAAAACAATTGGTAAAGTTCCATGGAAAGGCTACATACATATATATACATAATTTGATGTTTACTTATCAATCGGGTGGATAGGCAGAAGAAAAACAATAAATTCACAAAAATGAAAATAATACTATTAATATAAGTATTAATTGTAGTCTTGCCATTGTACGTAATAACTTTTATAAGCCTTATATGGCGTCCTTTATGTTATTGTAACACTTTCAATATCAGCTGTCAAATCAGTTTTTCCTTTATTAAAAGATGATTATCAAGTTTTAGAACTTCTAGCAAAGACCTTGCACTTTATCCGCACAATTTCACAGATTAGAAAATGCGAAAATCCACACAAAGTAAACAAACTATCCGGCTAGTAATTCCGTAACATATTCTTCACGATTCGTTTTTCAATCCGTTGATCTGTATTTTTTCCTATGTATGATGGTGATGGTCTTGTCAGATAACCAAAGGTAATAGTGCGACACCTCGATGGACCGAAAGAACCAGGTCGAGCGCTATAAGATAATACGCGGTATATATATGTATCAATGTGAATGTGATTGTATTTGTATGCATGTGCACTACGTTCTCCGGTTCGCACACATGCTCAAATAAAGTGACAATAGAAACCAACTGATTCGATGTGATGTTAAGTCGAGAGAAGGCCGTGAATCCAAAAAAGGTGCGGCTTCCATCGCGTCCATCTCTGCAAAATTGAGTCACATTGTTTTTTCGTATTTTCAACAAATGATGACATACATTATAATGTGTGCGTGTAGATTTTAACATGGCGATTAAGATTGATGGACTTTGGAAGTTGTCATATGCCCAACTGGCTTTGGAAAATTTAGAAAATATTTTTGATTAGTTTGACTCGCACGTCTTGCTTTCTCTGTACTTTATTAAGTACGTTGTTAAGAATAACAATCTTTCTGCCCAAAAATTTAGAAAAAATGTAAGGAAAGAAATACTGAAACTTTGCTTTACTTAACACTTATACTAAAAATTCATCTTCTATTAATTTCAATAATTGTCGTTAAGTTCATTTTAATTTTACAATCGCAATTAGTCTGTTACATCTAATTAGTTTTTCTATTTTAATTAAATAATAAAACATAAATATCTTTGGGTGTACCAACATCATAGAGCATAAAAAGATGGAGACGGCATTTAATATTATAACAGCGATTCTGAAATAGCGCGGCCTGATTGGTACAGAGAGATACGGCTAGGAATAAGACAGCCAATTAGAGAGAGAAGTGCGAACCACAATTATTTGCTATTTCAAGATCACTACTATAGTATTCAATGCTGTCGCCATGTTTTTATGCTATAAGACCTACATATATGAATTTCCCAGCACATACTTTTGCTTATGATGTAATACGCACCTAATTGAAGAAAATAAACTGCTATAGAAAGAAATGCATATTAATGGTAGGTAACAACTAGTTCTACCATATTAGTTGTATGGTAACTCGTACTGTACTGCATCAATTTAAAAATAATTAAATAATAATTAGAAATTAATTATATTAAAAAAATTAAATATTAAGAAATTAATATATCTAAAAAATCCTTGCTCGTCTAAATATTAAGGATCAAATATCCCACATTTGGAACGCATCCCACCAAGTAGGCAATACGGTCCAAAAGCCAAATTCCACAACCGGTTGTGTCTCATCAGGTGGGCGCTGGCAAAAAGGCCAATAGGTCGAAACCGGTTGTGGGATTTCGCTTTCGAATGATACTGACTGCTTGGTGGGACGGGTTCCAAATGTGGGATCATTGATCCTTAATATTTAGACGAACAAGAATTTTAATACCTTCTTCTTTTTTTGATATGTTATCTTCGTCTAAGAATCTTTCGGAATCAACAGTGTAATTCAAGGAAATTAATATTAAAGTTAGAGGTTTATAGAATAATTTTATATACCTATATGTTAAGTTTGAATTAAGAGAAAAGCGAAAAATTATTTAAGTTTATTTAGTTTTGTTCTTCTTTTAATTCGTTACTTACCAAAATCCGCTTAACTCTGATATTATAATCAAATAGAATAAATTAAGTTATCTTGCTATTTTAATTATATAAAGGTATCAGTGAAACTGGCGAAGCACATGTTTAAATTCATGCCAAATGTTTTGATTTTTTTTAATTCTTTAATGTGCTACACTCTGTATATTGCTTTTAAATATTCTCCTCTCTCTTCTCTCTACAAGTCGGTGTCTTTTACGTATAATGCGTAAGTAGACCGCGTCTCTTCAAACACCTGATGCATTTTCCAAACAAAGGAAGAGAAAATCTTTGTTGACAATGTTTCAAACGCACGGTCTCTAATAGATTAGGTACATGAGAAAAGTCCTTGACCTAGCATTACCAAATGAATTGTACCTACTGGTAAGAGTAACAGATAGTGGTAGTTGCCATCTATGGTGTATTTATTGACAGATTGCGTGTGGATAAAATAATCAAAGACAGATGTCACATAGGTATTCTATATTTTATACGGCCTTGAATTATTACAACTGGCAAATAAGCTGGAATGTATGTTATGCAGCTATCTACACTTAAAACGGTATAACCTACAATTCTCGGGCATAGCTTTTATCGTCTTTTACAAACAAATGTGAATTTAGGAACGAATTTACTGTATATATGTTATCCGTTGCATGTTTTCTCTTTTTGGTTTTCCGTTTGTAATGTTTGCTTTGCTTATGTATTGAAGATCAATTCTTCATTATTCACAATGCCCTGTAATCGTTTATATCTACAATCTTGAATGAAGATAAGAAATCAGTTTTGTGTTCGTGAATGTTCATCTGAGAATTCGAAAACGTTTATTGAAAGTATATGTTTGGAGCACGGTTCTGTAAAAAGTTGGAAGCGTTTGAGATGTGGTGTTAAAGGCGGATGTTGGAAATATCACGCATAGGATAGGTTACAAGTCAGGAGGTTGTAGTAGCTGACGTTACCAACCCCATCGGTGCTGATTTTTTTGGACTTATTTATTTATACCATTGTAAACATTTTTCATTCAACATTCAATTCAATTCCTGATACAATCCTTGTTGCAATTTTGTCTATTTTAAACTACCTAGCCCTAATGTGGTATGCCTTTTTATCTGATACCGTGTTGAAGTTTTTAAATTTCATTAAAATGTTATAATTACACCTAGAACATTTTATTTTAAGTACTTTAAAATATCCTACCACGTTTATCATTCACCTTCGAAAGTCTATTATTTAAATAGCCAATTTTCTATATTACAGGTGAGTTCAATATGCTATTGCTAACTTCAGCCATTACTTTTTGATTTAATTCGTACAGACCATGTTAATAACCGAGCGGCGTGGTCTAGTGCTCTAGATCATTGCTTAGCATTCGGGAAGTCATCGGTTCGAACCAAGGTTCGGCTGCTCTAGTCCAAGTTTTCTGTGGTTTCCTTGGATCATTTAGGCAAATGCTGGGGCAATAATTATTACACAGATAGTCTTTCACTTCTCTTCTGTCTTCATTTCGTCCGTCTCACCTTTCTCTCCCTAACGACACCACCCACCCATTCCCACGATTTCTACAAGGAGGCTGAAGAGGGCCTTACGCCCTACCCTCCGGCTTTCCGCTACAATGTAGGTCGGAGGGACTGCCCGCCCACCAATGCGAGTAGCAGGTAGGAATAAAACACAAAAAAGTTTTTTTTCCATGTTAATGATGTAAATGTAATGTCTCAATAAATAGATAGCATGTCAGTACAAATTGGTAGAATGTATACTTGATTATATGTACATATCAGTGAATGAATAACTGGGTGTATTGTTTTTTTTTGTTCTTTCTATTTTGTTTTCGATAAACGTTTCCAAAACTGGTTGTACGTGGAATTTATATATTTACCACCGCTAAAGGAATGTAGGTATGAATTTCCTATTTGCTTTTAATGTGCATTATTCACTGTTATCTTAGTTTAACTCTGACAAATAGTAATGTAAACAACCAAATGAATATTTCAAAATATGCATAATTTAAGTTTTTATGACGTAAGGGATATTCTAATACAGTGAAAGATTCGTGTCAACGAATAACCAACACTTAGGTATTATGACTATTATAACTTTCCAAAACTAAAAAATTACAATAAAATTCAAACTTTTGGTGGTGCAAATATTGTGAAACATATTTAATAAATTACAAAAAATCCACAACAATCCACGAAATTTATTATATTCTGTACAATATTGTTTCGGCCGATTCGGCCATTATCAAGAGTACAAATAGGTTACTAAAGTTAAAATATTGTTGTCTGAAATTTATAACTAAAAATAAAGAAAGAGGGGTGTAAACATTCTTGTGGATTTTTTCTAATTTAAAAAATTACAGTAAACCACATAGTTCTAAAATTAGCACTTTTCGAACATTAGTACAATCCAAAGGTGAATTTAATAAAATCGAAGCATTTGGTTTTGTTTCGATGAAATTGAGTATACAACATTTGCAAAAAGTACTTCTGCAACAATTTCCCACTGGCAGTCAATTTAAATCGTAAAATTACGACTAAACTAACACTTAAAAGTACAAAAAACTACAACGTATTATTGACCAACAATATTTACCATTTATTCCTACTGTCGTGATGGAGTAATCATGATTAACAGGAATTATTTTAATTATGTTTAATTCCTTTTTTGTAATTGCCTTCATTTGGAAGACTGGTTCGAGTGGAAGGAAATAAAATAGCTATTGGTGTTTTACCGTTCTAGTTTTTAAATTAATATCGATAGGTTGTATTAGTATATCAAATTAATGATTTTCTCGTAGGACCAAAGCACTGGTGTAATTTAAAAACTTTATTTCAAAATTTACAATTACACTACGTACTTATAATTAAAATGAAATTTGAAAGTGATTTTGTACCCTAGAGTCTATAGAAGAACTCAAAAATATCTAAGTGATGTTTAGGAGAACTAGGATGGGAATGTTTACCCAGCGAGTTTAAACGCATAACTCCTGAAATTAAGACTTATTTTTGCCAAATGAGCGGATACTAAGCGAAAGTTGCAAACTATATACAATTATACAAACATAATATTCCCAGGTACCTACAAATAGAATAAAAATACAATTAAATATAAATATAAATAACTTATAAAAGCCTTTCTGCCAGCCCCCACCTGATGAGACCCGATATGCCGATATCGGTCGTGAGATATGGCTTTCCGTACGTTGTGCCTACTGTGTAGGACGCGTTCGAAATGTGGGATTTGTGATCCATAAAATTTAAACGAAAAAGGATTTTAATGCCTTCTTTCTGTTTTGAAAACATACAATTGGTTATCAAAGGTAAAAACAAAAATAACGTTCTAATAAGTGTTCAAACATCCTGTCTCATCGAGAAATATGAATCTTAGAAATATGCTTATGAATACAGAAATTCATAAAATTAGATAGAAAAATAAAATGCGATGTATACAATGAAATGAAATCTATACACGGAAATACGAAAATTGGCTAACGATAAGCACTATAGTGTTATGATGATAGTATCAGTCATTCTCGGTTTTCTGTAAATTCTGAGTTTAATTTTGATTTTAGAAATGTTTCAAGTGTCACATAATTTCGGAACAATCTGTACATAACATAGGTGCATATATAAACTCTTATTTTACAAAAAATGAATACATTTTTGCATCTTGATACCTGATTTGTAATAACCACATTTGTATTTTCCGATATGTCCGCGTGAAATTCGATTTTCCCTGTTTCATAACCACGGTATGGGTGCCTAATACGTATAAACTGTGAAATGCTATAATATCATGTAGTTATTATGTGAAAAAGCCAGAGACTGGTCATGTTAAAATTACTGAAATTGCACCATAGATTATGAACATCACCTCCGGATATATTTAAAGGGTAACCGATCAATAAAATTGACGTTTATCATCAAGGCGCGTTAAACGTCTGTCATCTTCGTACATGAGCTTTCCTGATTCCTGTTATTTCTCTCAAAGCGTTTTCAATAATATAATCGGACGTGTACTTTGGAACAGACAATAGAAAATTATTACGAACTATTGTAGTTACACCTGTGTCGTAGATAAGGTCATGAGTGGCTTAGGCAAGATTCAAATTTTGCTCCCTACAAATATGTGTTTGTGTAAAGGGTCATTCAAACTGAATGGTATATTAGACGCTTTAGGGAAACTAAGCATGTTACAGATTTGAAAATTGGGAGTAGGGGTTCGTTATCAAGGATGATCTATTTAACTAAAATAATTTCAACTGTCGGGCACTTCCGGTTATACCAGAAGTTGATGTCAACTTTCTTATTTTAAATGGAATGGTATATTTTATACGATGAATTCGTATTAAAGATAAAATTTTAAAGTAACTTTGGTAACCAACTGAGATAATTTAATTTATTGGAAAAAAGATTTCACCGCAACCCAAACTATAAAAAAATCATAACTTCCATAAAAAATGACTTAGAATGTTGAAATTTTTACTAGTTATAGCCAAGTCAAGTCATAAGTCTAACGTCATGCCAAAACTAAGCTTTGCAATTTGTACAGTGCATTCAGCAAAAAATCCAAAGTTTAAAAAACTTCAAACACGAATAACTTCATTTTTTAAAATGGCATCTAACATATTTTATTTTGTCATTCGATTCCTTTTTTGATCCTTTTTCGATCCATTTATTTTTGATTAGTGTTCACCAATTCCAAATTCCTTATGGGCACATTAAGAATTTATTTAAATACAGACTAATACTTAATTAATAAATTAAACTTCTCGCTTTGGTGTTTAATGAATATTTGTCAACAAATTAATTACAAAAACAAAAATAATTACCTCAAAATTTTAATAAAATCAATTATTGTATAGTATAAGATTATCTAGGTCGCTATCTATAAACAGAAAAGTTTACTAGAAAGTTGTACTTATCTCTTCGTTCATAATAATATTTGTGATTAATGTTTATAATGTGATTAAAGAATTCCCACAATTAAATAGTTCAAACTGGATGATTTCTTAAAATTTTTAGTAATAGGTATTAGCCAAATATTCCCGTTTGTTCCACACTTTGTGTATCTTCCTTGTATACCTACAACTTCTCTTTTTTCTTTCCGGATGTTTCATACATTCTAGTCAATTATTTATTTGTTGATAATATACATACTGCAAACCACAAAAGTCACGTTGCAGTTAGTGTCTGCTGTATCTCAATTCAGTGCTGCAATCTCCAAACCGTTTGAACTTTCACATTTGATAGACGGCAATCCAAAAAAAAAATTGTTCGGAAGATAAATTTCACCGGTTAATAATTTAAACAATCCAAGGACGTTTATGTTGTTAAACTACTGTTTTACATAACTATAGGTCGTTCTCTATCTATTGGTAGTGTTTCACGTATATGATTGAAGATGACTGAACATAGGAAACGGTTTCAAAAAACAATAATACAAATATGATTGTAAATATAATTTGAGGTTTACAAAATTACAAGACTTCCAAAAAAGTTAACAAAGACAGATCATCCTGCAATTTAATAAATACCAGATAAGCCCGACAATTGTAGGTTATATAGTATAAAATTAACTAAAGTATGTTAAGCAAGGACCTCACTAACGATTATTGCTGACCAAAAACTTATTATTATTATTATTATTATTATTATTAACTTAAACTTATACTGTTCTTATTAAGTTTTTAGTATAGGTAACTAGGGTGGATATAGGTTGTACATGCTGCATAACATACGTTCCAGCTTAACTTCCCATTTTAATACTATATCTATGAGGCAGTACGAAACATAAATGTAAGTGCTTTATGTCGTTGTACAATTGGTTCATTCACAATCTTTCAAGACTCGTACTGTAAGTGGATAACTATAATGGTTGCCAACATATATTGCATAATCAATACCTTTGTGTTTACATAATTTTCAAATTAGTCTTATGTCATACTTGCTAATATGAAACATTATTTTATGTTTGTTTAACCAATATGGAAAATGTTTCTCTAATTCTTTTACATTATGGAAAATTTATGATATATCTGTCCATATATTTTATTAATATTAATTATATCGTAATTTTATCTATGTTTAGCTAAATACGATATCACCCACAATTGCTGATTTTATTGTTTTTTTTTTTTTGAAAACAAAGAGTGCGAAAACAAATATGAATTCTAAGTAAATACACTAATTGTTTCTATTTGGAATCTTATCTTTCTTTTGTAGTTCTTTTATCCGAATCAGAATTTTCCAGTAATTAACAGTCAAATATTAACCAATCGGAACAAGAAAAATATTTGTCAGAAAAACTGAACATTCACTTTATTAACTCAAATCCAAAGTGTAATCCAAGAATAAACGAATATGTAATAACGAAAATATAACAATAGTAAACAATTTTTCTTTAAAACACTTGTCTTGTCAGTCTACATGTACATTAATTGTAGATCTCGAGTCTTTTGTTGATAGGTTAGTTTATTTATGATAAATAATAGATGGTTAAGGAGATTACAATCTCTTAATCTTTGTAATCTCTTTACCTGAAGAAGGCACAGTGTGACGAAACGATAATAGTGAAAATAAAAAATACGTTTTGAAACTTAAATCTGTGTTTTAATTTGTTGAAAACACTACAATATTGTTCCACCACACAGTGACATCATAAGGTGATGATTTAACACATTACGCCGTATTACCTAGTATTTATATTTAGAAGCGAAGGGTAGGGGTTAAACAGTATGTTCATTTAAAGTTAATATTTAAAAGTCGGGAATTATTCACTTCTACTTGATCGTTTAGTAGCATATGTTAACTAAAAGATTAATAAGATGTAATTTGTCAAATCATCACCTAATGATACCACTGTTTGGTGAAACAATATTGTAGTGTTTTCAACAATATATAATTTCTTGAAACTTGTGTTTGTTATTCAAAATTATGGATATGTAAATAAATAAAATATTTATTTGTACGACACGCATCTACAAAGTTTGATTTGGTGAAGTTGTTAAAAAGTAATAATGATGCCAAGACTGCAAGTATTTAAAATCAGATGAAAAATAATGCGTTATTTTTGATGGTTTTAAAAAATTGTGCAGCTATTTAATTTTTGACTTGATTTTTAATATTTGGCATCTATTTTATTTTATTGCCAATTTTTAACAGTTTCAACGAATGAAATTTTGCAGATGGGTCTCGTACAATTAGTTATTTACATTTTTTTTTAACAGTGTAACTGCCGAACCTCTAAGCCACAAAGATTTTCTTATAATATTATACCGACTTTTAATATGTAGTTTAATATAATACCTACAAACTCTGCTTATATCCAAAGATATTGAAAGAGGATAAAAAAAGAATTGAATGACGAAATAAAATTTGGTAGGTGCATTTGAAAAAATATAAAGTTTTTCGTATTTTAAGTTTTTAAATTTTGCTTATTTCTGAACACTCTACATAAATTATGAAGCTTAATTTGGGCATAATTTTAGCCTTAACACTTGACCATAACTAGTAAACATTACAACACTCTTAAGTTATTGTTTATGGAATTTATGATTTTTTACAGTTTGGGCTGCAGAAGCGACCTTTTTTCTATAAATTAAATTATCTCAGAAACTTTTGATCGCAGCTGAAATCATCTTAGATAAAAAGATCATCTTTATAGTTCCTAGACCCAAACTGTTTTTTTCTTTTTTTGAGTAATATTGAGAACGATATTCACAAGATGACTATTTAAAAACAAATAATGAAACGCCTTTCTATAATTAATATTCATACAGTATTATTTTATGAAATGGTTTGTCTGAAAGTCCCCGAAATCGGTACCCATTTATCTCAGGATTGATTACTTATTATGACATGTTATAATTGTCCTTATCACAGTTAAAATACAAATCATTAAAATACAAAGTGAAAGTGTAATTTATTATCATACTGCGCAGTCTAATTCATTAGAACATATTGTACGTTTCAGAAACTGATACATATTTATTAGCATACATATGTTTTGTTTATTCATACCACCTTGTTGAAATTGTTTAAAGTTGTTAATTTAATAATAATTAGCATATTTTAAAATTAGCGAAACGTAATTGAAACAGAAAGCAAAATAACAATGATATCAGTAAATAATTAGTACAGTCCGATTAATTTTATTATGAATCATTTTAATTGTATAGATAAGATCTATTAATAATTTTAATTGTAACTAAAATAATTATCTTTAAGTGAAAAGGCTAATTTCTTTACTTTCTTTTTATCTCGGTGAATCTGATGTTTTTAATGTTGAAAAACATTATCTTTTGTGTAGCATGAAATTAGTTTTTAATAAATAATGACTAATTTAAAAATTCTATCGTAATAACAATATACACGTGTTCAAGTTTTCAGTATTTTTCTTTTCTTGAAACTCCAAAACTTAGTAATTTTCTATTGGTACCCTACTCTTGTCTACTACCCTTTCTCTTCCTTGACAATTTTCCGATAACATTTGAGTTTGAGTTTCAAACAGCACAGTTTCTGCCTAGCTATGTTATCTTTAGGTTCTAAATTTATTTCTACTTATAACTTAGTATTTCATTTTCATCGTTAAGTTTATATATATATATTTATTTGTTGTTGTTATCATTATTTAGGTTTTATAATAATAGATACATCATTTTTTTGTAAAAGGTTTATCAATTTTTAATGCCTCTGTCAATGTTTATCTAAATTTTTCACTAATTCTTTATAACCCCCACTGTCCTCTTCTCAGATCCGCCACTGCTACTGTGTTTAAGATGCGTCCCATTATTTATACCTGTCATTCGTTTGCTGATTCGAATTTGACAAATTAAATCTTAAATTGATATATCATAATAATTATAACATAGAATTTCGTTTTAATTATTTATGTTGACTAAATCGTTGTGCTAGAAGGCTACTGTACTATTTCTATTAACACCTTCTGATGAACGACCGATCGATCTTGTGAGAGGTTTTTAATTGAAATGTCAAAATATTATCTAACACGCATTAGCCTCGGAGATTTAAACAAATTGCTCACCTGTTTTGACTTTACACGTTCATTCTCAATACCATTTTCGTAAAAAGTCTCGCCTGTTAACGTTACATAACATGCAATGTGCTCGTATTTATTTATTATATTTAAATATGTAATGACTGTACCTGCTTGTTAACTGGGCAACTAACTAATTTCGGTTAATAGAGACATTTGTAGGCCTGCAGCCTTTCGTATTATTAGTAAATTGCATTTTGAAACACTATCTAGAGTGGAAATTGGGTGCGAATAGAGACAGTCACGGATGAATGATCAAGACAGAAAAAATAGATTAAATTATTCCTTAATAGTTTACCCTTTAACGAAAAAAAGCGAATTTCTAGGCCTTATTTACATTTCTGAAATTGTAGTTTAAGTAGAAATACTTACAGTGGCCGGCATCTAAGGAGATACAGCGACGGTCAGATTCATGGATAGGTAGGCGGAGACTTTTAGCGTAGCAATAAATGAAAGAGCCAATAAGAATATAGCTGGACCGAAACGTCAACTTGTAGGTCAGCGGCGCGTATCACTGAGAGAAAAAGTACTGGACACGGAACACAAGTGAATTTATTCAACTGATTTACTTATCCTAATGGGGTTTTAATGATGTATGCGAAGTGAACAATTAAAATTTCACTATCATCATAAACATAAGGAGAAAATCACGGTTATAAGTACCTACTTATATAAATCTAGGAATAATAGCTAATTTAAAGATTATAAGGTATGCATAGAAATAAGTTGTTGACAAACAAAATAAAGTCGAATGAACAAAACTTGATAATATAAATTATGTAGTGTATCTTACCCAGGTCTATTTATTAAGGCATTTGTTAGAAAACTTAGTTTGTACAATCGATCTTTATATTTGTTATTTTTATATTTCGTAGTTACGTTTATAGTTGTACGATTTGTGTATGTACCAGATATCATAAATAATGTTGTTTAGTCTGGATATCAGGTTCGCTGGTGGCGATAGAAGAATATCGTGTATTCTCTACTCTGTTAATTTGCAACTATTTACCACTACGCTACTGAACTTTGGTGAGCAGTTATCATTCTGCCTACCGATCGATTAACCCCGCCCTAAAGTCTAGCCTTTGCCACTGCGCATCCGATGGTTTATGGCTTTTGAATCTCCTTAGGTGCCGGTCACTGTACATTTGAATGTATCTTGAATTTTAGTGAATATTTAGAATTTGGTCACCTCGTTGATTGTCTCAGTTATTTTTTGTGGTGACGTCAATTCAATCTCTGAATAATTTTACAGTATTTTTTTTTTGAAATTCGTTAATTTTGAAAATATTATAATGACGTTAGATCTACATAAGAATGTAACATACGTCTAATGATGGCAAAACTGTGAATACAATGTTTCATGACGTTATCAAGATTTTAAGTGAATTACGTCACAAATTTCTGAAGCGTTTCCACAACTGCAAACAATCTGGGGTTTAAATGTTTGAAGCTGTGGAAGTGAAAAAAAAAACATAATGTAAACTATCGCGGTCATTGCGGCGCCTGATTGCGAGGTATGCAATGCTTCCTGGCGTCTGGTCGTAGGCCGTGGACGGTGCCGCGGTTTTCTGTGCAAAATGTACTTAACCCAATTATTTGACGGGTTTCTGTATTTCATGTTACGCTGGCACTGATGTGCTGTCGACCCGATACATTACAACATAATTTATATTAATTTGTAAACGAACTTGGAATGTCAGACATGTCGCGGACGATTTGTTATACTTATAAAAAAAGAAAAGAAAGAACGAACGTTTCATTGAAAGTTTTAGCGGACCCAACTTATTATTATGCTGTTAACATCGGACAAATTGAGAATTTGAAACAGAAACATTGATCCGAATTAATGGCCATGTGTACGATTTCTTATCAACAAATTCCATCTCGTTGTCACCGTTACGGAAGGTTATTTAATTATGCAGTCATTTGACGCATGACCTTAGCTGACGGATCTTTCGATGGCAAAAAGCAAAAGAAACTAACAAATATTACATCAAATAGACATACACCACCTGGTGTAAAAATTTGTAACTCTAATAAGGAACAAATCATGGGAATAATGCAGGGGGGTCGTAAAATTATTTATTATTATCATATTTTTTTTTAAGTAACGTTCCCAAAGTTTTCTATAAAAAGTTGATCTCTACAGTAAAAGGCTAAAGTCAGATTTAAGATATTTGTTGCAGATCAATATTCTTTTTGTGTAAATTATACCTTTTAGATATTTATGGACGTAGTTCTTTTGGAATATTTATTTTATTATTAAATGGTTTTACTTTTATATGCATTTACAACAGAAAGTTTAGAATCTTCAGAAATAATTGTTTGCATAGCGTCCTTAGCTATTCCAATTTTATGGCACGTTGTACTAAAAAAAAAAACTTTTTTGTGTTTCATTCCCACCAGCTACTCGTGCTGATGGGCGGGCAGTCCCTCCGACCTACACTGTAGTGCAAAGCCGGAGGGTAGGGCGTGAGGCCCTTTTCAGCCTCCTTGCAGAAATAGTGGGAATGGGTGGGTGGTGTGGTTAGGGAGAGAAGGATGAGATTGACGAAATGAAGACAGAAGAGAAGTGAAAGATTATCTGTTGAATATTACTGCTCCAGCATTTGCCTAAATGATCTAAGGAAACCACAGAAAACTTGGACCAAAGCAGCCGGACCCAGGTTCGAACCGGTGACCTCCCGAATGCTAAGCAATGATCTAGAGCACTAGACCACGCCGCTCGGTGCATGTTACACTAAATTGTATTGAGTTTTATTGTAGGTCGGTACTGGTGCACATTTTTAGTCTATTCAATTCGGATCAACCCCCAATAATGCCAATTGCCGTTTTTCCCCTTTTATTATGCTTCTTAGAAGACGGGTCAAATCTTGTCGCTGCAAAATTCCGATCACGCGTGCTATCACAACCACTACTTAGCAAAGTACCCCCACTACCTCTGGGTGTTCCACCCCGTCTTATCTTCATCCCCTTCGATAACAAATTAGAGCCTTTAGAATACTTTTTATCGAATCAACGTCTTCGAAATGAATTTAATTTATACAGTCCACAACTCGTAATTTAAGTTTTAATTGTTAATGTGTTTGTTTAAGTGTTGTTGTGAACTATATTATTAGGTTATTAAATAAATAGTTAAAAAACTCGAGAGTTATTCATAAACACAACGAATTGGATAATCTAAACCAGCGGTCCAACAATCAGTTCGTTAAACCAGACGTCAACAATATTTATAACTCCTATTATAAAATACGTATATTAATGTTTTTTTTGTACTTACGAAATTCTATTTTTTATGTAAACAAATATATACTAACATTTATAATATTATAAACAGCAGTTCTCTACACGAACTTCTTATAAATTGACATCGTGTTACAAGCAGTACGTCGCCATCTACAAATATTTATGCTGGTAAAACTATGGTGTGAACATGGTCTACCTGACACACTTAATTTACGACGCAGCTTATACACTGAACATTTAGTTTTTGGTCAAAAAATTACTGAATTTATCAGATCTTAATCGCATTTCGATCTTATTAGATCTCATTAGGACACTGTAAAAAAATCGATAAATTTAAATTATTGATCAAACCGAAGCTGTTCATATTACAGGAATGATGTCATTATGTTTTGACAAGGCTTTAGCTTAACATTTATGAAGTCATCGGTCCGCCTACTCAAGTTTTCTGTAGTTTCCTTCGATCATTTAGGCAAATGCTGGGACAGTAATATTCTATTCTACAGATAATCTTTCACTTCATTTCGTCAGTCTCATCTTTCTCTCCCTAACCACACCACCACTCATTCCCATGATTCCTGCAAGGTGGCTGAAGAGGGCCTTACGCCCTACCCTCCGGCTTTGCACTACAGTGTAGATTTGAGGGACTGCCCGCCCGCCAATAGGAGTAGCTGGTGGGAATGAAACACCCAAAAGTCTTTTTTTTTCAGTAATTTATCGGTGCTACCTATGGTGTGCTGATGAAAACTAATAGCATCTGGTAATTCTGATAAATTATTGATCAAAAACTACATGTTCTTTATTTATAAAGTACGATGGAATGAAAGAGGGTTTCAAATATTTATTAAAATGTAAACACACGATGTTGATTGTGTTTACACGAGTTTAGCATGAAATAATTTTTCGTAAAAATTGAGAATTAAAAAAGTTGTCTTTTATAAATGTGGTTTTGATGATATGATGATTACTCAAATTATTTTAAATAAATTTGTCGCTCGTGCTGTAACCTAATTGAAAGTAAATTTTCCATACGCTCATGGAATATGATTTGTTAATTATTTATTGCGATTACAAAATTTATTGTTTGGATGTTTGTCTACCCGACTCCACGAAAAAGGCGCGGGAATGACACACCGGGCTTTCCGCTCCTTCCTTTTTCGAACTGGAGTCATAAGGAAGTGAATGACGAAACATGTAAATCTCCTTCCGTTGTACAAGTCTCACTGAGGATAAGTGTGAATAACTATGCTATACTAGCATAGACAAATACATGCCATATAAAAAAAGAAGGCTTCAAAATCCTTTTTGGTCTAAATTTTAAGGATCACACATCCCACATTTCGAACGCGTCCTACACAGTAGTCACAGCGTATCTTATATATCTTCGTCTATGAATCCATCGGAATCAACGGTGTAATTCAATGCCGGTAGGGGTATTAGCCCTCGGTGTAGTTATTTATGTTGATTCCATATTTATATTTATATTAATATATTTAAGTGTAACTACGTTCAAATCATTTTAACGATGAAACGTTAATTGTGTGGAATGTGAGTTTCCTGAGTTATATTAATTAAAAATCACCATGCAGAAGCGTTCCTTTCATTTAATTTTACGCGATAATTTATTGCCTTAGCCAATTGCCTCTAAATTGATGTGGCGCACTTATTACGTACGGACTCACGCGGTTTCGACCTCTCCAGATCGCTTATTTGTTATATCTATGTAGTATTAGGTTGTGCCGTTCCACACACATGCACTATCCACTCGAAAAGCAGCCAACCAGGACTCAGTTGTTGCTAATGATACCGTTCAATTACAACAACGTTTACGAGCATAAACTTGTGTAAATTGTTCAAACAGCTTGCATCTCTCGCAACGTGTGTTCATTAGAACCGACGACTCGACGACGCAGTCGACACCGTTTATAATGTGTTAACTGCAGCGTGGTTGGTCGTCGTTTTTGTTTCTTTTTTTTCTTTGTTTAACGTAAATTAAATCTTATTGGCGTATAACTTCTGTCAGAATTATACACTGTTTAAAGTTACAACTAGTACATTGTCTATTCATGTAGTGAAAAAGTCTGGAAAATATAAATGGACTTAGCTTATATCGTATTAAATGCCAAGTGTAATTGCTAACCGAAGTGTGTCACATGTTAGATGCAGTAAAAGTTGCTGAAACTAGACGTGGATCGCGATTTCGATCTTATTAGATCTCATCAGCAGCCAGCAGTCTTGGTAAATCACCGACCAACCCGAAGGGGCTCTTTAAAACCAACTTTATATAATATCTATTTATGACAGTATATCGCCATCTGTTGATATCGATGTTAACTGCAGTATTTCTAACTTCTTTCAGAATTATACACTATTTAAAGTTACAAGTAGTACATTGTCTATTCTTGTAGTGAAAAAGTCTGGAAAATATAAATGGACATAGCTTATATCGTATTAAATGCCAAATGTAGTTGCTAACCGAAGTATTTCACATGTTAGACGCAGTAAAAGTTTCTGAAACTAGACGTGGATCGCGATTTCGATCTTATTAGATCTCATCAGCAGCCAGCAGTCTTGGTAAATCACCGACCAACCCGAAGGGGCTCTGTAAAACTAACTTTATATAATATCTATTTATGACAGCATATCGCCATGTGTTGATATCGATGTTAACTGCAGTATTTCATCTGGTAATTTCGATAAATACCTCACCAAGATCTTGCACTGTTCTCACAGGTTCGGAAACCAAATTATTTTAGAATACCGTTCATTATTGACTACTGGCAATAAAGTCAGTTTATAGATAAACATTCCAAACCTATTTGTAGCATTTATTGACATTTAATGTATATTTTTCTATTTTTCTAATGTCTAAATAATATTATGTGGATTCCTGAACTTTTTATTCAATTGTGGAGAGAAATGGGAATTATGTAATTGCAACGGTATTTAAAGAAGTGTTTTATGCAATTTCAAATTGATTTGTTTCATACTTAATAGTACTTTTGCGCTTTAAGTGTTCTTAGGTTAGGTTATGATGTCAGTTAATTTTATTAGTAAACATATGAAATTGACAGAACATCTGGTATGCACCACAGTTAACTAATCTTAAGTGCTAAGCGGAATTTTAATTATAAAATGGAAACTATCCTTTTCAATATATGAACCACTTATTTAATAGCTTATTTCATTGGTCAATCATCAATTTAGGTTTCATACTTTAACTACTCATGACTTTTTCATATTTAAGTGTTATCCTTTCAATATGTTTTCTGCTCTTTCTCCGTCTGGTAGTTTTCTATATCCACCTTCGACAGTATACAGTTATTTGCGATACCACGAAAGGGTATATAACGCATCATGATCAGAGCTGATCATTCGACAGTCGCGCTTCATAAGCGGGAGCGTCCTGATCCTATAGGAACGTAGTAGTGTTTGGTCCTGCGACTGCTTACACATAATTTGCTTGTTTTTAGAAATACTTGAGCTGTGTTTTTTTTTTCTTAATATTTCAAAAACTGAATATAATTATAATTTACTATATTTACTTTACTATCAATACATAATTTTTTTGTAATCAAGTGAAAAACCTTTTGGGTTCATAAGGCCGATTGTTAACATTTCTTTTTATTGAATTGACGAAAACAAAAAAGAAAGGATACCTTTTGGGCATGGCTAGGGTGTCAGCAGGCGTTGTATTCTGCTAACTAGATTAATTGTTTAAAAGATATATTTTCTGTTAGTGTCAGTGACACCAACTGAACGGGATTAATGAACTGATTTATTGGGAGGAGAGTGAAATATGAGAACGATCTGTTTTTTTGCGTTCCACTTTCTCTGTGAAGTCATTAATTGCAGGGGATTATGTTTCCCAATAAGAACCACAACAGTTGCGTTATTTTTAGTTTTGTTTAGTGCAAGGGCCTTCGTGGAATTACAAATCTTCTGTTTTTTGTACTCCATGTGATAATACACATGTAGATCAAATTTTACAAAGATATTATTAATTTAAAAGTCCAAATATTGCTTGAACTATACTTTTACTTTTACCGAAATCTACATTTCTATATAATTTATTTTAATATTAAGGCACTTATCGTATCGTACAACCAGATGTTGTGTTCTACCTGAAGAAGCCTGCCGCCTGATTTGAAAACCACTGGAACATAAGTATTTTGACCAGATAATCGTCGTCGTGGCACTTACCACTTTGATGCTTCTTCAAGTGCAGGATTATGTGGTAGTCACTGGTCGCTCAATCAGGGCTGTACGGAGGGTAATTAAGCTGTTCCCATCCCAATGATACCATTAAAAACTTGAGTTCGATTAGCTGCATGCCATGAAGCAGAACACAATGTGTGGTAGAATTTATTGTGTTACCACAAGTCAAAAAATTCCACATACAACGCCCCATTCCTGTCCCGAAACACAATAGATAAACATGATTTTCCGGTATGAAAAAATGGTTTGCTTACCATTGCCGTCATTCACCTGGGTAGTCAGAGCCACGACGACAATGATGAGGTCAACGCTTCTATAAGGATGAGACAGAAAAGCTGGTTGTACGATATGATAGGTGACCTAATATTGATGGAAATTATGTAGTCAATAAAGTCGAATTTGGGTCAGGCTTTTATGTAAGAATAAAATAGTTAACAAAAGCCACCTGTTTTTTTTTTTTAATTTCAAAACGTTACTTATTATATTGTTGTTAATGTTGTTTGTTAAAAATATCAGTTTAAACCAAAATAAAATAAAACACAATCGAAACAATAACAACTTTAATTCAAACGGAATGTTTAATGTAGAGAGAGCAGATAGGAAATGACGTGTTTTTGAAAAGAAAACATTAAGAAAACTGTTAGCGAGGAGCTAGATGAATTTTGATTACAGAAGGGAGCCAATCAGAAAGGGATGAGATTTGAATAAATATTTACACGAAATTGTATGAAAGACCTTTAGATGGCAAACAAACCTAACATTGCTTAGCATTCGGAAGGTCACCGGTTCACGACTCCTGCAAGGAGGCTGAAGAGGGCCTTACGCCCTACCCTACCCACTACAGTGTAGGTCGGAGGGAGTTTTTTTTTACCCAATAAAATGCAATTAAGAAGGAACAGGGACCATAGACGTCATGCTGTTAGTAAGCGAAATCTGAATGTTAAAGGATCATAGGAAAATACAAGTAATAAACTAGTTTAGACAGAGTATAATAGAAAGCTATAGACACAAAAGAATTCGAACTGAAGTATTTGAATAGATGTTTGGATACACAGTAGCAATAAAATAGTACACAAGAATAGTATTTAGAATAGAAATTTTTAAAATTGTATTTACATACCAGAATACCATATAATATTATATACAACATAATAAGCAAATACATATTTACAAAAATGTCTGGCGAGTAAGAATTTAACTGTTAATTTTACTTATTTTTTTGATTTTTGAACATAAATGGATTTTGTAAACTTCACATTACCTACTATGTCATTTTAAGTTTCTCAAACTTCAATATTTGTTTACTGCTTCAAGATTGAAATCACCATTGACTAATACCATATTTTGTCAATTTTTGTGACATAAGTTCTCAGATTGTTTGCCATCATATAACTTTCGACTATGACGTTTTGAAACTTTCATAAAAAGCAATTATTCGATTATTCTATTTGTTTTTGCTGCAGAAGCAAAGAACAAATGATTACATTACATTCACCGATATCCCGATATTATTATTAGAAAATCGCTTTGGTATCTTCTCTTTGTCAACAAAAAGTGAGCAAACATCGCAACATTCTGTAGGCGTCTAGGCAAATGCTACTTGTTGCAAACTGTCGCGAATCAATTAAATTTTTCCAGTGGTTCGGCATTGATAGCCAGCGTGTTGACATCGCTAATTGCACTTCGGTGGCTCTTGTTCGAGCTAATTAGAAAGTTCATGATACTTTTATCCAATTAGAAACACGCATGCAGTCAAAAAGACCACACGAATGATGTACCTTGTACAATTTTACTAAGCGTTCTAATCAAACTTTACATATTCGGACATACATAGGCATAGGAGAAGTCAAGAACCGTTGAGATGGTCTAGTCTAATTTTCGACAAAACAAACATTACCTTACAGAATGTTGTCTCCGGATTAAAAAAAAGATACACTTTCGGCGTTGTTTAAGTAAACAGAGGGAGGAACAAACTAAATGGATGTCTGCATGTTGTTTTATTATGCAGTATCCGTACCATAAAGAAACGCTGTTTACTTTGAACTAAAGCAGAAGATCCAGTACAGTGTGTTATCAATTCTGGATGGATAAAAGGTGGATAAAATTTACATAAACTTCATAAATATACGTATGATTACTAAAATACGTGCTGTAAAAGTTAGTGATAGGTACATGTTACTTCCTCACTGAAACGTTAAAACGCAGTCATGGTTTCATTTAAAAGTTTTTCCTAGAGGTCACTACACAACATTTTGAGGGGCAAAATGACCCTCTTTACGTAGCATAACCTAATTTCGTCAAGAAGTTTCCTTTGGGTTTATACTAGTTTTATTGGAATCCGAAATTAAACGGTGCACTTGAATTGAGCACAAAAACGATTAATGAGCATGAACTGAGCACAAACGGACGCCTGTATTGAGCACAAAGATTTTCTTACCTGCATGTGTTTAAATAAACACCCGAATTGAGCACAAGCCATGTTGCCAGCTTCCTTTTAAAATATCTGTAAGGATTTGAGTTCTTTTTGAAGCAGTAGGTAGGTTAGATTAGGTTAGGTTAGGTTAGGTTAGGTTAGGTTAGGTTAGGTTAGGTTAGGTTAGGTTAGGTTAGGTTAGGTTAGTAGGGTGGTAAAGAAGTAAATTTTCTAATGGAATGTTGTAACAAAAAACAATATTTACTTTGAATTATTTTGTTTATTTGTTACAAGTAGTTATAGGATTAATATTTCAACTTCAAGCCATCGGCCTGCAAAATTAACTACAAATCGGAACTCATCGTGAATGCGTTATTATAAATTATATTTGAAAAAACAGCACTCTTTTTTAAAGGATACCTAACAACTACTATGAGTTAGTAAGCCAATGAAATGAAGCTGATCTTTCCTTATTATATTTATATTTTTATTTTTAAATATCCTAACCTCAGGACCAAAAAGAAAACCAATTTAGTAGCATTCGCTTTTGAGATTAAGATATTTCAAAATCTTGATGTGCTGGGGTAATTTTGATGCTGAATTGGAATTCCACCACGAAAGATAGCTCGAAAGTGACTACTCTTTTGGCTTTCTTCTTTTAATCTCAGTAGAAGTGCTTCCAAAAAGGGCAATGATTTTGCATTAAAATATCTGGAAATCTTGACATGCTAAGGCAATTATGCAATAATAGGTTTTAGATTCAGACTCAGAATCGCAAATTTGTTTTATTTTTGACGCATCGATTCTCATTAATAGTTTTATATTTCATCAATCACTGATAATTGAAACTAGCAAGAAATTTCTCTTAGGTTAGTCCATAGACTAGCTACATTACCTGTTTCCATTTCAGCAGTGGTGACAGGCACACCATCGTTAATATGATCAAGAATGATTCATTTTTAAATTTTCCCCAGCTATTTTTTTTTTTTTTGAAGAAATTCTATCATTTTTTGTTTATAATTATTAATTCCAACAGTAAACCCAATTTAAATAATATCCTTTATCCTTATTTCTTAATACGATAACATTTATGATAATTTTCGCTCTTAATATATTTATATTTATCATATAGCCTGTAAAGGCCTTTCTGCCAGCGCCCACCTGATGAGACCCGATAGGTTGAAAGCGGTCTTGGGATATGGCTTTCGGTACGCTGTGCCTACTGTGTAGGATGCGTTCGAAATGTGAGATCTGTGATCTTTAAAATTTGGGTGAAAAAGGATTTTAATGCCTTCTTTTTTTTTAATATGTTACATCTTCGTCTAAGAATCCATCGGAATCAACAGTGTAATTCCATGCCGGTAGGGGTATTAACCCTTGGAGTAGTTGTTTCTGTTGGTTCCATATTTATATTTATATTTATAATTAATCGATCTGTCTAAATATAATGTATGTGACATATATATCATAGTCATTACTATTACCTAGACATATTACGTCAAATATTGCAAATACGTGTTACATTAGAACAATATCTGTAGATTTTAATCGTTTTCTGTTATATCAGAAACAGTTTTTGCTCTAGAATTTTCACTTCTCATTTCCCATGGGTAATGGCTCTAGCTGGAATTTTCACCCACACGGTAGCAGTTAATTATATTTATACATATTAATGTTTATGTTTGAAAGTATCTTTCTCATAACAATGAAAATAATAATAATTACTTCTTTAATAGTGCAGACCAGCTTTTAGCTCATTATACCTATTAATAGTGTTATTATCATTTCCCATGCTCAAATATGTGCGATAGTAAAGGCGATCGTAAATTTTAATTGATCAGACTTCAAATAGGCGGAGTACATACATGCATACATGCTACGGTTTATGAAATTGTTGTGTGGGATACCCCTAATGCAGTGTGTAGGTACCTGTGTCTATGTAAACATGTATACATTTATTCGCATACCTGTATGGTAGATTCGTTTGTTGTTTTAACAATTTTTACATATAAATTTGGTTCGTTGTTTCGCTTTGGAAAATTAAGAAATGTAATTGTAATGGTCGGCCAATGTAGCGGACAATTAATTAATATTTCGAATGGTTAATGTGAGAAAAATGCCTAGTCTTTTTAGAATGTTGGTTTTTATTATTTATTTTTAGGAAATGATAAATCTACATAATAATAATGTTTATCTTTATCTTATTCGAGAAGTGATTATATTGTAACAAGAGTAAGTTCTTGGACAGTAATTTATTGAAACTATCAGGCGTGGATCGCGATTTCGATCTTATTAGATCTCATCAGCATTGCATTCTTTAAAAAGCAACTATAATTTAATTTATTGGAAAAAAGATTGCACCACAACCCAAACTATAAAAAATCATAACTTGACTTAGAATGTTGAAATTTTTACTAGTTATAATCTAATGTGATTCTTCTTCTTCCTTCTTATTTTTTAATTGTCCAAATAATTTCTTGAAAAATGACTAAGAATAAGATTAAAATATAACACCTGAAACTACGTATTATGAAATACGAAAGCCATTTTTATGCCCAGCTTTCCTATTTTTAACCATCCTATCCGCTTTGAAGCCAATTAATTTTATTTTTGGAAATCATCTCTTCTGTATATTCTTTCAACTTATTTTGGATCTAAGTATTTCTCTTTTATCTATATTTTTTAACTGTTTTGTTGTCTTCCTTAAAACACTGTGGTAATTTTATGTGATGTGTCAATAGCTAACTTACCGGAAGTAACATCAAATTTTATTTACTCTAATCCAATAGTTATCCATTGGTATAGTTTTACCAACGTGCGATTTTCACAAAATAATCACTCCAATAATTTTTTTATTTTAATTGTATTATATTAGGTTAGGTAGAATTAAATTTATTTCTCTGATATCCGATTTTTCACCTCCACCCCCAACGTCTCCACCTTCTCAAAGTTGGAAACTGGTGTTATGGTCATGGTCCAATTGTGCATTCCTAACTTTGGTCCTAGCGAGACTTTAATTCCATTTTAAGCACAACATATACAAACGTACTTAAAAGGTTTAAGAAAAATAAAATTTTAAAGGAAAACCATCCCTTTTATATTTTTTACAGCTGACGATTTTTCATTTTTTATCTCATATAATTATAATGGATTTATCACCGTTTGAAAGTAAAATTTTAAGAATGTTAAAATTAATTATAAATCCACATTCCGGAACTTTATTCGTTGCTAATCATAAGTCGTTTATGCTGCTGGAAGTTTCAAAATGGCAAATCATAATTGGCGATAACATTCCTAAAATTAAATTGTGCAACCGCTGATTGCATTTCCCACAGTGGTACCTAACTAAGTAAGTGATGATGCCATTTAATTGCCTACTATATTGTTTAATCTGAAATCTTATAAAGTGGCATACTTAATCTCATATCCGTATGTCTCACGCTACTTTCGGCAGCCATGCTCTACTAATCGGGCTCCATGTATAGTAGAGCCAGTGGGTTCCTATCACATATTATACTTTATACACCCATCCTGCACAATGCGACCTGTTCCTTAAAAATGTCTATTTCAAAACTACCACAGCCCACTATGACGACGGACGTCCTTGCCGTCGAAATTGTACGAACGACCGACAGTCGACATTTAAGTTCAAACACCTATTTACATGTACATAAATATACTTAAGTATGTTGATCCTGCATACGATTTGGTACATTCGATTAAGCAAATAATGAAACACAGATGCATTTAGTTTTACGAAATGGCTAAAGTATACGATATTACCATTATTGACAGTGGCGCCGCATACTTCTTCATAATTTTATGTTTTCTGCAGATTCAGATTAAGGAACTAAAATTGATAATATAACTATCAATTCATTCACATAAGCTAAGAAGACTGGATTATAGAGTCAGAAACTAAGTACGACGTAAAAAAAAGCTTTTGTGGGCGGGCAGTCCCTCCGGCTCTGCACTATGGTAAGGCCCCCTTCAGCCTCCTTTTAGGAATCGTGGGAATAGGTGGGTGGTGTGGTTAGGAATTAGTATTTACCTAAGTGATCTAGTGCTCTAGATCATTGCTTAGCATTCGGGTCACCGGTTCGAACCCGGGTCTGGCTGCTCTGGTCCAAGTTTTCTGTGGTTTCCTGGAATCGTTTAGGCAAATACTGGAATATTAATATTCCAGAGATAATCTTTCATTTCTCTTCTGTCTTCATTTCGTCCTAACCACATCACCCACCCATTCCCACGATTCCTGCAAGGAGGCTGAAGAGGGCCTTCCGTTCTACCATCCAGCTTTGCACTACAGTGTAGATCTGAGGGACTGCCCGCCCACCAATAGGAGTAGCTGGTGGGAATGAAACACAAAAGTTTTTTTTTCTAGACATTTTGATACAAACCGTTAAGACGTCTAGAGGTATACGAATAAAACGTTCCATCGCTATTTAACCCCAGACTCTACTCTGATGTCAGGAGTGGGAGAACACTGCGCAGAAGCCCCCTGTTGCTATCAATGCGCAGAAACAATCCAATGTGAATGTTGGTCTAGCTACAGAAGGACAGCAATACAGGGTTCCTTCGGTAGCGTTTTCTCTTGCTCTTGTTATCACGCTGACAATTATCTCTATGATTCTGCTGTAACCTATTCGTTTAAGGTTATTATTCACAATTTCTCCAACTCGGCATGTACACCTGGACTGGTGATGTTATTCTGCCAATCGAAATCGAATACGAAGAGAGAGAAACGAATGGTGTTTCCTCTCTGTATAACATTGAGTTGGAAGAGGACAGACGGCTTTAACCAATATAGTGTGTCTCTTTTTAGTACGGAATTCTCGTAAATTTGACATCACCAGTCCAGGTATATGTGTCGATGATTACAATCGCCTAAATGTTAGTTAGTCGGTTTTGAGACTTGCTTTCAGAAACAACTAAGTGGAATTGAAAGTATCAATTTATTGGAATTGACTGTAACACAGGATACTCCTGCATAATGTTTTAAACGAGTTTACAGCTATGAATTTTGCACGCACTGTATGTACCACACTGATTAAATTTTACAACGTATTGTACCCCCGTAATTTATGAGAATGTTTACGTGTTTTTATTATGTGCATATAATAATATGTAAATGCCAGTGGCTACGGCTGCCTGCTATCTGCCAATCTATCTTGACGACTTTGTTTTCGTAAAGGCTGACTTGATGTTATTAGATAGGTATAGTGAGCAGTTAGCCAGTTAGTGAATTACCGGCCTACCCAGATCGTCTTATCTTCAAAAGAAAGAACTCTTGAAACGATCGTCTTAAAAGGACAAGGATGCGCTGCCGAAATGCTAGAAGAATTTCTTACGAAATTAATAATGTAAATGCGCGAAATAGAATTTGTAATACTTCGGCTTACACGGAAATTCACTTATAGCAATTACTTATCGTGTTTTAATTATTGCGATAGTTACAGGTATTAAAAGTAATCGTAAAAAATCGACGTGGCCTAGTTTCTATTTCTATGGAAAAGATTGATATATTTTGGCGTTTGAAAAGCTTATGCCTATTATGAAATCTTTAAAGGCCTCTAATGACTTAAAAATGACGTATTCCATGTTTTAACCATCGATATATATATATATATATACCTGAATCGATAATGGATTTCTGCTCATCAATAACGACTGGAAAGAGAAAGAGAAACAAATGCTCAGAGCGTCTTCTCTCTGTCTGCCATTTTCTCATTTGCTCGTTTGTTGTGATGTCAGGCAGGCAGAAGGCGCCATTGACATCACTGATTGTGGAAGAGGACAGACAGCTCTGATCAATATAGTCTGTTTCTTTCTGTTACGAAATTCTCTCACATTCGACATCACCGGTTCTAGTATGCATGTTTGTATGTATTGCCAGTCGTTTTTAAGCTTTAATTATTTCTTATAGGGTCAACATAGTATTTAAATGTCCCTTACATTAAAAACAGGCACCTTTGTAAATTTATTGGTATTATTATTGATTCTTTTAAATACTTACTATACGATTAATTCTGACGATGAAGTTTGAACTATTTTCTTCTTTTTTTTTCAGCATGCAAACGCTGTGAAGGTTCAAGCTCAAGAATATGTTCAAAAAAAGCAAGCTAGAAAGGTTATGACACGAAGTGTTACCGGGTCCTTGGCTCAAGCACAGACTCTTGTGGAAATACCAGACGTCAAATTTTTTGCCACAGCCAAACCAGGAACTTTCTTTTCGAGGTTTGTCAAAACAATTATTTATAACAAAAAAGATATTTTTCAATCTGTACATGTAAACTGAATTGTGATTAATTCTTGATTGTGATTACGTGATTAATTAAAGTAAGGTAATGTCAAATATAAATAAACATCTGCTCCTTACTATAATGCGTTTACTGCAAGTTAGCGATAACAATTTGAAACGTAATAAATTATATACATAGGCTACGCTTAACATTGTATCTAATAAGTTGGATGTCTTAACAATTATTCGAGGAACATTTTAACAATTATTAATTGTACGATTACATCTACTGAATTCAGATAAAATAATCGAGATCATTATTATACTTTTAGACTTGACTATTTCTTGTAACATGCCATTGTTGGCAAAACGGTTTCAATGACGTCCGACAACAAATTCTAAATCAAAAAATAATAATTTTCAAATTCAGTGATTGCGTATCGCACTCTTTGTGAAACATTATGAAATAATTATAAAATTAAATTTGAAATCTCAACAATACCTTTTCAGGTCATTATCAAGAGACAATCTGCTACTAAAGTTTTAAAAAATATAGAGAGGTATATAACATATAAACAAAATGTAACTAACCTACCGGCAGCAATAAGTTTGAAAAACCCATGTGTATCAGGGTCGTCTTTATGCATGGGCCCAGGAGGCCTAGACCTAGGGCCCCCGTGTTCTGGGGGGGGGCTACAGACTAACGACAAAAGAATATAAAATTTCTTTTTGATAAATTAAGATGAAAAATTAATAAAACAAGTAAAAAATTCAAGTGAAACAACCTTATTATTTATTTTACATAATATATTACAATTTACTTCGCACTTTTTTTTCAATCAATTTATTGAATACCGTATCTATACAAATACTATCCAAAATATCGGATTCAATAAATATTATTGCAAGTTAATTCAATCTATTATCTAACATCGTAATTCATAATTCATTTTTTAAATGCTTTAAAACAGAAAATGATCTTTCTCCGGTCCAATTCGTTACTATCATGGATAAATACATTCCAAAAAAATTTTCAATATTTGGAAAAGTCGAGGAAAGACGTTCTTTTTTTATTTTTCGGTATAACTCTTTTATTGATAACACTTCTTCCATTAATGTAGTGTTTAAAATGTAAGCATTTAGCAGTTAGATATTTTTCTGGTAGATCTTTATCGTACCTGTTTGATATTATTTTACAATTTTCTTCGATATCAACGTCACTCATTTTGTGGATTGCAACAACCAATGCTATTAATCACAACAGTGATGTAGTGGTCAATATGGCCGCCATAATGTACAATCAACAAAATTGTAATTGCTATTAAAAGATCTTAAAGGTGACAAGAAAAAATTATAAGCACAACATGTTTGGTTAGTTTATAGCAAATTCTACAAATTCTTCATTTCTTATATCCGTATAAAAACAAATGTCTTCATTAACTAATTATCGTAAGCAACTGCTTGAGTCATCAACCTATAGTTTAAAGCTTTTAATCTTTAGAGACAAATTTTAGAAGATACAGTATTTTGTAAACATATTTACTTACTACGGAGTAATTTTTGAAAACTTGATCACCCTGTCTTGAACCAATATTCTCATTTCCCTAGAACTATAACTTCTTAGTCAATAAGGAAAATGGTGAGATATATTGGTACATGAAGGGCTAGTTAGAAACATATTAGAGGCAGAAATAGGAGTAAAAAGAAGCAGGGCAAGACCTAGATTAGATTACTGTTCGCAAATAGTTAGGGATGTAAAACGTTCTAGATTTAGAGAAATACAAAGATTATCTCAAGATAAGGAATGAAGGGTTGCGTGTCCCCCGTAGACTTATGACTTTATGGTGCTCTGCTGAGAACTAAATTCGAAATTGCTATCCACATATGGCGATTTAGATAATTTTCTCTTCAAAATATATTCGAATGTAGAAATCCAAAATCAACAAAACAAAACTACAGCCAAAAATTAATTTATGTAATTTATTATGCTACCGTAAAGAAAATGATTATTCTCGACTTCATTCATTCATTTTATAAATGTTAAGCAAATATAATTAAGTGATTATTGTAAACTCTTTTTTATGTAATATCGATGTTCATCTTATTGACTTCTTAATGTAAAAACGTCGTCGTCGTTGCCGGCGCCGTCGCATCACCATACCGCTGCTGCGTCTTCCGAAATAATTATTTAAACGCTCCTTCGTAAAGAGCATCCAAAAACTATGTTACACCTGTTCATGGTTAATAATAATTTCGTCGTAATTTTGCCTGAACATGACGGTATCACAAAAATAAACACACTCGTTGAAAAATACCATTGTAAATAGCAGGTAACCTTTCGTTTTATTTGTTTTGCTGTTTGCTGAAGATCGGGATTACTCATGTACGTATAATGAGTGCGTAGGAGCAGAGATTCTTTGCGAACTACAATGTGTCGTTATACATGTATTGTGTATATTCGCACAGGAGTGGACGAACACTCAAAAAGAAGCACTTTTGTATACCTGTTGATGTTCCTTTCAGGACGTAAAAGCACTCTTCATCAAGCCCTTTCGCGAACAAGTATTTGGGACTTATAAATGTACTTTGTAATTTGTATTTCAAGGGCTTCAAAATGTTTGAAGCTTTCTCACATTAGATTCGAAATTAAGTAATGCAAACATAAAAACAATGTAGAACATAGTAAAAATGTCAAAAGGCCTTTAATATTTTGGATATAAGTGAAGTCTTTAATATATTTGTTGCTCTTTTGATTAAATTGAAGTGTTTATGGTGTGCTCGAAGAGATTTCCACAAGTACTTATAGATTTGAATCTAATTACTACTCGTATTCGAGGTAATTGGAGCTTCAAAGACCACAGTACTTTAAGCAAGGACTTTTGACTAGGGTTTTTCCCAGCTCTGGCATGAACCAAGAAATTGATCTTTATTTGAATATTGACTGAGAATTTCTTGAGACATTGCATAACTATGTATAGATACAAAGTAACTACCCTTATGAAATTCTGCCATCAAACATAGCAGTTGTTAGAACTGAAAATATTTAAACTCTCGTCTGTTATTTGGGATTCCAATTTAATTGAACGTAGTCTCAAGTTATTTCTAATATTATCGTTAAGTGTATTTGACATTTGTAACGGTAATTAGTAGGTTATATAGACAACATTAACCGTTGCGTTTGGTAAAGAAGCTAATATGCCAATATTGATTTATGCTTACAATAGCTTTGAGCCCTATTCTACCAGCTTATGTTTGATTACGCACACTATATATGAAGACAAGGAAGGTGACCGTTTTGACCGATGTTACAAAAAAGTGTACTTCTTATTGCATTCACTTGTAAAAATTGTTATATTTAATAGATGCCAGTCATTTTGTGACGTTATTAATAATTAGATATAGTATACCATATTTAAAAAAAAACAAGGCATTAAAATCCTTTTTCGTCTAAATTTTAAGGATCACAGATCCTACATTTCGAACGCATCCTACACAGTAGGCACAGTGTACGGAAAGCTATATCCCACGACCGGTTTCAACCCATCGGGTCTTATCAGATGGAAGTTAATACATGTTGAAACCACGTCAAATCGTCACCTGAAGAAGCCAGTATTTGGCGCAACAATATCATAGTGTCTACAAAATAAAATGTTATTTGAAATTAAGTGTTTATTTAAATTTTCAACATTATAACTCCCAAGTTCAATTCAGTTTTATAGAAAAAATAATCATACACTCTAGAAAACGTAACTATTCTAGTTTCTATTAATTATGCTATATTTAATCAAATATTCCAACTATACTATATTAAGTTTTACTGGTTGTGGAAATCACGATGCAAAAGATCTGGCGAATGTTATTGTTAAATGCGGAAAATTTTGTTTTCGGAGCAACGATCGATTTAAACAAGATATTACATTAAATTGGTGAAACTTTTCAAAACTGGTTTATTTTTTTAAGATATTGACAATTGGAAAATGTGAAAGTTTTATACACCGGGCCAATTAGTAACAATTATCCATGTCTTTTAGAAGTAACAATATACGGTACTGATGATTATTGTTTAACAGAAACAACCGATATTTTTATTTTTAAACTTTGTTTTTTCTTAAACAATAAACAAATGACTTGCGATTAAGGGCTCAGTTCATGTTTGTCAACCCTATGTAAACTGGAATCCTCAATTTCTTTTAATTTCTCTGTGTTCATAACAACAATGATACGCTGGAATAGAGGCAAGCGGTGTGACCGTAGACCTCCCAGCAGTGACGTCACCTTTCAGCACTCCAGCCTTGTATTCTGGATGACACTGATAGAGTTATAAGGCAAATAGGCTTTGTTTTCCTGTATCAATCTTACAATTACATTTGCTTTTGCTGATTCCAATTGCTATCGTTATCAACTATAAATGACGGTAAAGCAGACTAAAGTCTTATCGAACAAACTAATATTTATTTATTATCTTCCTTTCCACACGATAAAATTTCTAATACGTAAATCATTTATCTATTAAGTTTTTTATCACAAAGAACAAGTTATTGAAATAAATGACTGTATGAACAATGAAAATATGTATAAATATAACTGGTATACTGTTTAAACAATTTATTGTTGGCTGTTTGAAAAGCCTTGACTTATAATATTTGGTTCATTTCAGCATTTTAGGAAACAATTTACATTTATTTTGTGGGATTACAAACTTCAGCCGAAAACGACATGGCATTAAAATAATAAAATATGTAATATATAAAAACAAAATTCTTGTAAAAACATCAATGTGAAATTAATTATTGAATTAATTTTTACCCACTACAGGTAATAATACTTAATATTACATTGAATAAATATTTCATTATTAATTATTAATAAAATTGGTATTTTGACATTATATTCCTTGCTATATTATATATTGTTTTTTTCACTCAAAAAAGAATAGACAATTTCTTATTGTTTTATTTTATATCATCATTATCGTCTAATTTAAAAATATGTTATCTCTGACTGTATACAAACAGATAATTACAGCAATACAATTAAACTGTTTCATGGAATTTTTACATATTTTTAATATTAATCGATTTTTATCTATTTTGGAATATATTTAATACGTGTATGTAATGTTGTTAGGTAGATGCGTTACCAGAGATATTTTTCATCATTTTTTTAGTATCAGTTATAGACAACTTGTCTCTGTACGCCCACAAATACACCTCACAATCAGAGCAGCGTCCAGAAATCGACATCAACAACCTGGTGACTCAACATCGATACACTGTTCATTTTTTCTTCTTTATCCGTCGTCTCAATTGCATATACGAGTTCACTTATTTTAAATTCACCTTCACAAGACGATTTTTCCCATCTTGCCCCCTCACCCTTCCAACCTGTTCACGTGTTTATTTTCATTTGTAATCTTATTAGGTATTAAAAAACTGAAAAACATTCCGTACCATGAGCGTACCTGTTAATTATGGTAATTGTATGTATATCCTATTTATAATGTTCATTTAAAATCGTACCCTAAAGAATAATCGTGATACTTGCCCTTTATATCGCAATTTTAAACAACAGCATACCGAAGGTATTTTTAATAAAACAGCGACCAAACCGAAATTGCTCCATTTAAACAAGATAATTATATCACGTAACTGACAGCATATCGCCGTCTATAAATACTTACTGCTAGCTATAATATTTCGTAGTGTTTCATAAGGCCCTAAAAGGCATCTACATACTTACCAAACTAAAAAATGTTATGAGTATTTCATTCCCACCAGCTACTAATGATGGTGGACGCTGAGTCGTTCCCATCTATGCAAGGATACGAACGAAATAAAAAAAAACTTTTTTGTGTTTCATTCCCACCAGCTACTCGTGCTGGTGGGCGGGCAGTCCCTCCGACCAACACTGTAGTGCAAAGGCGGAGGGTAGGGCGTAAGGCCCTCTTCAGACTCCTTGCAGGAATCGTGGGAATGAGTGGATGGTGTGGTTAGGGAGAGAAAGATGAGACGGACGAAATGAAGACAGAAGAGAAGTGAATGATTATCAATGGAATATTACTGCCCCAGCATTTACCTAAATGATTCAAGGAAACCACAGAAAACTTCGACCAGACCAGCTGAATCGGGGTTTGAACCGGTAATCTCCCAAATGCTAAGCAATGATCTAGAGCACTAGACCACGCCGCTCGGTACAAACGAAATGAAGACAGAAGAAAAGTGAAGTATTTTCTGTGGGACATCATCATCCAGCGTTTGCGTGAATGATCCAAGGAAACCATAGAAAATTTTGGAACAGGGCAGGCGTACCCAGAATCAAATCGGCAACCTTCCGAGTTCTAAACTATGATTTAATGCAATAGTCCACGATTTAGTTTGGCAAGAATTTATGTAGATACTTTTGTAAGGCCTTGTCAAGCTCTATGAAATAAACTATGGTTTGCGATGTGTGACTTGGGTCATTTATAATGAACTTTACTGTACATGTTTGGATGCTAATTCTTGTTTAGGCGTACGCCTTCTGACAGATTGACCGTGTGATAAAATGACCACAAACATCAATGAATGGTTGCTGTGAACGAATAAATTGTAAAATGTGCAGTATTTGTGTGTGGTTGAACAAAACTTTATTTACTGAAAAACCTTATCATAAACCTCTTTAGTTTTTATACTTTTCATGTTTTATGTAATGAATGCTAAGTCTTGTTTCCTTTCCTTTACAGAGATAATGTGAGCAACTTCATACACTGGTGTAGACAATCATTAAAAATCATAGAATGTCTGTTGTTCGAAACGGACGACCTGATTATGAGAAAAAATGAAAAACATGTGATCTTATGCCTATTGGAAGTCGCCAGAAGGGGTGCAAGGTAATTATTTTGTAATTAATAATTTAAAAAATTGGCTAAAGAATGAAATTGTACACCATTGTACTTAATTACGTGGTTACATGCTTCATATGGTAAATTTTGTTATTAGGTTCGGTATGTTGGCACCCATGCTTATTCAGATGGAAAGACAAATTGATAGAGAAATAGCGGCTGATCAAAGAAGGCTTGGAAAATGTGTCGGTACATCGGACGGTGTGGAAAATCAAAATGGCGACGACGAAAGCGACAGTGATATTGAAGACGAAAAACCAATGCTCATGTATGGGCCATTGCCACAAATTGTTACCAATGATCTCAAGAGTCTCGACGAAATGGTAAGTGCCTTTTTGATCGTTTGTTTATTTTGTTTCATCATTTGCGAACTTTATTGAAACTACGGCCGGTTATTATTTTTATATATGCCGACGAAAGAACCAGTGACGTTTAGGATCACGTCAATTGCACCAGTTTTACAAATTTTACGAAGTTACGAGTAAATTCTATTCAAAATTATGATGATTATCTATCATCTTTTAAAATGACAACAACGCGAAGATAGTGAACAAAATATTCTTATTTCCAACAATATTAAGTTTATTTTCGTACTAATTGATTATTTAATCGTCTTCAGGTAAAAAAAATGCGTCGTTTACCGTTATTTGTTTATCATTCTGGTTACTAACTGATTTAGCAACGGTTTAAAATCAAATTGTTCAAAATCTTAACGATGTACTTAATTCCGAACATTGAATATAAATTACTTTTTGGTAGTTTCTTTGTAACGGTTTAATCTCGTTAATATTGGATTATAAGTTGTATCTATAGGTTAATATTAGATTTAGAACATTTTGGATGCCCAAAAAGTATTTTTTTATCAATTTCATTCGTGTGGGTGTTTAGCAATGGCCAACGATTATTTATTATAATTTAATGCTGTTATTCTGTATTAATTAAACAGTTATAAACGAAACGTATTTTGATGATTCGAAAAAGTTCATTAACCCGCTGGTAATTTTATTATTACTAACGCACTTACAGATGTAAAATATAACAAAAACTTGTTGTTTATTGGGCTTTTATTAAGAATAACAATTGTGTTTTTTGTTATTTGATTTAAAATCAAAGTTTAGTTAGTTAGCTTATCATATAACATTCAGTAATGTTAAAGGTCAATTCATTGAAAACAAAAAACAACAACTTTGTTATTGACTTCATTTTTTGGAAAAAAAAACGTCCTTTATTTAATGTATTTACATTTTAACGGTAAAGTGTTTATTTTACGAATCATCACGGTTTTTTATTGCGATAATAGTAGGGAATATGGTTGCTTAATGTTGGCATTCTTTTAGTATTTTTAATGACACTTTTTACCCTGAGAGAAAACCTCAACAATACTTGTCCTTCAATGAACAAATAAAATAATCATATAGAATTCTACTAATTGGTATACTAAAATTTTAAAAGATAAATGAATGGGTACTTAACACTTGTCTAAAATGAAATTTGTAAATAATAATTTAATTAATTATACATAATTTAAAAGCCTTTATCCGTCACAAACGGTGGATTTAAATTCGAATCTCAAATTTGGAGCTTCCTTTCTCGTTCCGATCGTAAATTTTCGAAAGAATTGAAGCCAGTTTCTCGTGGATCTTTTGATTTTCTTCCTCCTTGAAAATACAAACTCTATGGGACTTTACAAGCGTGAACATAAGTTTCTCAGGAGTGATTACAAATTTCTGTTTAGAAAAATATATCAAACAAATCTTTAAATATGGTTTATAGATACGTAGTTCCTTTGTTTTAAAAGTGACCTAACCGATCAGCCTGAGTTTCACGTTCTCCAAGCAAAAATAATACAATTTTCCGTTACCAAAAAAGCGTTTTCTACCATCTATTTGTACCAAGGAATGTTACAATAAATTTAATTAAGTTGATAATTTAAATTTAATTGCTAAGTACTCTTCTAAATAATTACGATTGGCCATTCATTTCGTTATAATCACAAATATAATACAGGTTAGTTATAGTCCTGAAAATATCAATATGGCGGACGATAGCAGCCATGTTTTAACCTCAAAATCAAATAAATAATATTACAATATTAAACACCGTCAATATGAGTATCAAATGTAGTTTTTGACAAAGATATAAGAGAGTTTTTGATGTATCGTAATAAAATTAAATCGATTGGCCATTCATTTCGTTATAATCACAAATATAATACAGGTTAGTTATAGTCCTGAAAATATCAATATGGCGGAAGGTAGCAGCCATGTTTTAACCTCAAAATCAAATAAATAATATTACAATATTAAACACCGTCAATATGAGTATCAAATGTAGTTTTTGACAAAGATATAAGAGAGATTTTGATGTATCATAATAAAATTAAATCACTGTGAATCGTAATGTTTGAATCGTGTAATAAAAACTAAATTAGGTACGTGTCAGGCGACAGACACCTGTTCCTTCTATTTTCGATTCATCTTCAGACTTAATGTCTCCGGACATGAAACCGTCTAGACAGGAAAATCGATAGATACTAGTGGAAAAAGTAATCGTACAGTCAGTAGAGTCAATTCACGAAAGGAAATTTATCATCCGAGAGTTACGAAGCTCAAACTGAATACGCTTCGCTTAGTACGAAATGATATATTTAATGAATAACCCGTCAAAGTGCACTCACGGTTATAAAAATATGAATTGAGAGTCACGGCTCGCATTGCCTTGAACTTGATCGACAAATTCATTGCTGTTTGTAAAAAAAAACTCGCATTCCTTTTTATTTAAACCGTTTACTTAATATTCAAATTCTATTTTATTAAAAGTATGAAATAGTAGTGTTTGTCAAGATTAAGAAAGGATGGGTTTAAATTGTAGTCCGGTAGGTTTTTTTAAAAACTACTGTAAAATTATTGAAGTACTAGTATAGTTTTGTTAGCGATGGTGCATAGCGTTCCACGATACTATTATGTAATAGTTAAACGACAACATCATGGATGTCGATAGTAGATAGATCACTCCTTCATTTTGAATCATGAGAGGAGACAGCTGCATAAAATTACCTTACAAATCTACCTATACGCTAGCACTATAAATATGTCCAATGTTATTATACAGTGATAGTGATAATGATTGTATGCAGCGGCCAATAAGAACTAATTGCAAACCAATTAATATGGGAAGTTACTTGTTTTGTTTCGCTATGAATCGTCCTGGACTGCAACTTGATGAAGTCCAGGTATTTGTGTTGAATCTTGATTGAAGTAGAGTTTGTAAGTCGTTTGAGTTAAAGTCTTTGAGCAGGTTTTATATACATATATTTACAACGGATAATACTGGTAGCAACAACCGGGAAGCGTTGCGTCAAGATTGAGTTTTCGCTTGAATATTATTAATTGATTAGACTTAGTTGTTGAATATAGCTGATAGATAGATAGTTTAATATGAATTGATATTGCTTATGAAGATCTCTTTTTAGAAAAAGGTTATTTATAGATTTTAGAATAAGTTGGAAAGGGATGGAGGTGTGGTTAAATTTGATGAGAACAATGATGATGGGTGTTAAAAGTGAGGAAGGTGGGATTTGAAACTTATTATAGTGTATTGGTGTATGTTTATAAATGTGACAGAAATTTGATACAAATTGACGGACGTTAGGAAAAATTATTGGAATTTATGGGCGATTTATGGTAGTGAAATTAGGAAAGGATTCGAGACTAAACTGACAAAGGAAGGGTACTTGTAATAAATGAATAAAGGAGCTAAAAATCAGAATTTAGAAAGTCAGCGTGAAAACGTTAAGCATCTTGCAATAATAATAAATCAGTTGGTGGTCCAAGGGACACAACATTAGTATAATTACTTTAAAATTCTATGTAGAAAAAAATTGTGTTCAGCAGGTCTACAGCTCTAATGGACACTGCCACTGGTTATATACACCTGTCTTGTCATTACGATCATCAGAGGATTGTTTGTTATTTACTAGACGTATCACTTCACGTGTAATTACGTAAGACATTATTCTTGTAAATTTGCATAAATCAGAACTGTCCGTGCATTTGAAACACCTACGTTACATCATGTCCAAAAAAAAGTTAAAGATCATTTCGACGTTGCAATTAGATGTAGGTAATAGATATATGTATAAATATATTCATGCACAGAACAAGGCACTATTCTAGTAAATGCTTCAGGTAGTTTTGATTCGTAGAAATTGAAATTGAAAAGACATATTATATGTAAGCCACCACAACAGGTTATTTTGTCACCAGTCGTTCTTTTTTAAGCGATTGGAATATTAATTTTGTAATCTTAAACACGGATTTGTTCAACCTTTAGTTCTGGCTTTCATTATTTGAATTTATATTATAACTAACACTTATTAAACACAATTTAAGTTTCATAACGAGATTTATTGATCATTATGATCGTTTCATCACTCTGTGGCTTCTTCAGGTGAACACATACAATGTTAAAAACAAATGATATCCTATTCTAAAAAGAAGGAATTAAAATCCTTATTCGTCTAAATTTTAAGATCAAAGATCTCATATTTTGAACGCGTCCTACCAAGTAGGCACAACGAACCGAAAGCCACATCCCACGACCGGTTTCGACCTATCGGGTTTCATCAGGTGGGTGCTGGCAGAAAGGCCATTACAGGCTATATGATAAATTTAAATATAAATATGGAATCAACAGAAACAACTACTCCGAGGGCTAATACCCCTACCAGCATTGAATTACACTGAAGCAAATTACACAAAAGCCTTTTCCTTATATTCGTTAGTAAGATTTTACATGTGTATGATATAAATACCTAATTATTTAAAATTTGCTTCCGCGTGGTATTAAAAATGAAGTTAAATTAATTTCTTCTAAATTTATTGTTTCGTCTAATCCCACGTATTATATATGACTTTTGATGCGGTTCAATTTACCGTTTCTTAAAGTAAAAAAAAAAAACAGAAACATACAAACAAACAAATAAAATCGGTGTCGACCTCGAATTACTCAGACCATGTCCTTTTAATAACGTTACACTATATAGTATTTAGTCGATCTTCGGAAGAAATTTCGATTTTTCTCCTTGGTGTTTCAATAGACAGCCATATAAGGCAAAACGCAATGGTCATTATTATTTGCCAGCCTTCGCAGTTCACCTTGTCCGTACGATTTTATGGTCATAACATGAACTCCGGTTGTTTCACCTTAACCTACGTGTAACATTTCCAATTTTGATAAATATCTATAATAAGAAGTTGCAAAAGCACACTGGGTGTACATATCTAATATGAAAGACTTTTAACATAAGAAAATGTAGTGCTTGTCTATACAGTATTGAGAGAACTGATGAATTAAATCAATTAACGACCAAAACTGCGATTTTTTTAAATTTCGTCAGTATGTTCGTCTGTTAAATACAAGGGCGCTTTTTTGGAATTCCACCCCCAAAAAAAATCAGAAATAAACTATCTACGGTGCACTTTTTGTGAAACATTGTTAATACACATAAAAGAAAAGGACAACGTAATGTTCACCATTTATTTACTTAAGAACTCGACAATTGTTTCGGTCGTTGCTCATTATTGTATTACTCCTGATAATATACGTTGTCTTTTTATTTTATTTTGCATGAATTTATTAAAAATCTACTATTTATTAACACCTTAGGTGAATAACGGAGGAGAAAATAACCAAAAGGGATGTACAACCATTTTTTCGTTATTTTCCCCCCAAAAAAATCATGCTTTTTTGCATTAAATAATTTTTTGTTGATAGTATAGTAAAGGTCAATATGAATTTTGGTCAAGAAAGTAATCAAAAGTAGTGAATGTGAAAAAAATAATAATTAAGGTATTTATTAGGCCATGAAATACAAATCATTTGAAATAACGATAAAACAGTTGAAGGTCTTCGTGGTTGTAATTGTGAAAATTTGCCTACTTATAAATCCAATACCTTAAAAAAGTGGGTTAAATGATCTTTCACAAATACCATAATAAAATTTATTTGTTTTTCACATTCACCTCTTTTTGGAAACTATCTCGACCAAAAATTCATTTTGAATATTATTATACTATTATTATATTATATTATTTAATGCAAAAAACGTGATTTTTGGGGATGTAATTTCAAAAAGTACCAGTGAGGATAAATTGTTTTGGATATCACTATACTATTAACAAACAATTATTTAATGCTAAAAAATGTTAACATAAATATGGAATCAACAGAAACAACTACTCCGAGGGCTAATACCCCTACCGGCATTGAATTACACTGTTGATTCCGATGGATTCTTAGACGAAAATATAACATATCCAAAAAAGAAGGAATTAAAATCCTTATTCGTCTAAATATTAAGATCAAAGATCTCAAATTTTGAACGCGTCCTACCAAGTAGGCACAACGAACTGAAAGCCATATCCCATATCTTAATATTTAGACGAATAAGGATTTTAATTCCTTCTTTTTTGGATATCTAAAAAACGTGATTTTTTTGGGGGTGGGATTCCGAAAAAGTACCAATAGAAATTAACACCAAAATGATTTCAATATTTTCAAAGAAATATGGTTACATTTAAACCACGTATAATAGAACTTTGTTCCATCAAAAATGTTCGAGTAAAAGGCGAGATATAAAAGTAAAATTAATATTGTGTCAGGTCAAGAACAGCAGGTGATCACTGAGATTTAATACTTACAAATAAGCATAGAGCAGACATAGAAATACCTACGTATAATATTATGAGAGTGGTCTGTATTTTCGTGACCCTATTTGAAGTAATTTTATCGATTTTAAACATCTGTTGTCAACGTGTGCACCACACGTGGGTGTTTCTCTCCAGGGGCTTTCCAAATTAATGACCTCGGGAGCCTTTAACTTTAAAAATGTATTGAGGGAGAATTTTTAAAATACTTTTTTTTTTTAAACAGCTGCTGCAATTTTTGATTGTTTTATTTTAATACGGCCCTAATTAATTTTTAAATAAGTACATAGTTTTCTAATGATATTTACTGTTTTAATTATGACAGTTAGAACATTTGTTTGGTATCTACGACACCTTCCGTTATTTCGCTCCACGATCAGGTTTTCCTTTTAGGAATAATTTAACGTACGTTGTACACAGCAACTTTCTTGTTTTTTCCTTCGGGCATATACATCGCTACTTTAATCAGTCCACTAATCATTTTGTGCCAACCTGTTGTTCTTGTATAACCAATTTATTTATGCATTTTCTATTTCGTTCTGATCGCGTGCCTTTAAGAAAGACAAATAGACCTTTTTCATATACTTACATACATATTTATTACGTATCGTATCACTAGCTGATGGACGCTTTATCATCCAATTGTACCACGTGCCTTTAATCATGCATATTCTTTTTATAACGACTACCAACCTTCAATACCTGCGATGATTCTATCGCCTATTTGACGAAACACAGTGGAATAAAGTCACAATGAGATAGGTATCATTTTGTTTGGATATTTTATAAAATTTAACGTAATCGACTAATCAAAACTTATTGAACATCTAATAATTGATACGCAGAGAAATCTAAACATTTTTTATTAAAAACCAAATAATGTAATTTCTTTCGTTACACATTGGGTACAGAAAATTCGGCGAATGCCCTAGAAGTAATAGATATAAAAAGGTTTTATTCAAACATAAGGTAGTAACCAACTATAGTGAAACTTTAGAATTTTTGCAATTTTTGAATATTTGTATTTTTCCAATAACAACCCCCTGTATATCTTAGTATTATCAAGGTCAAGTCCAGGCCCTTAGAAAAGAAAACGTTGTTTTATCTCCTTACGATATACATTTATGAACAAAAATTTAAACATATTTTCTGCCGAAACCACAGAAAGTAGATTGCGATTTCAAATTAATTAGTTCTCATCAGTTTTTTTTTGTTTAGATTTAACTCGAGGTGGGAAAACATTACATAGGCACCCCCTCGGGTGGGGATTAACAACCCGAAGGTTTTAACGTCCCCAGGGTAGATGCGGAGAGGTAGGGATAGGGAAGTGGATTGAGGAGAAGGTAGAGTTGAGGGGGGGGAAGGGACGGGAGCGATTGGGGAGGGTTCGAAAAGTCGGTGGCCCACCTCTGATGTGAAGGGTGGGCACTCGCGCTAAAAAGCGAAACTAGGGCAGTTCTCATCAGCACACTGTTGACAATCGCCCTTAAACAGTGTTTGATGAATAAATACAGTCAGCGTCATGAGCGCCATCTGTAGAAATTAGCCACTTATTGTGTTCAATAAGGGTATCGACTTGTTTAACTGAAAATATCTACAGATGGCGTTCACTACGCTGTCTGTATTTATTCATGGATTGTTGAAAAAGAATTAAAGTGGTATTTTATTTCTAGTACGCTTAGCCAAATGCTACTTACCTACCTTATAATAATTTAATCAAATTAACAATAGGTACAATTTCATTACCACTGACATGTGTCAGAGATCGCTTCTAAATTATTATGTAATACACACTTATTATCTGATTTTGGACCACTGCGTTACGTTAGAGTTAAGAAAACAATGTTACGCCATAGTAAAATACTTTCCCTCTCTGTTGTCTTTTGATTAATTGTCATCAATTATTGTCGTCATGCTTGTATATGTGTACGTACGTGTGTCTTGAGTACTTGTATAGATAAATATGTTTAACAAACGCCCTTCTAACACGGTACCGATCAGTCATGATTTCTCCATAAGGTCCCCAGCCCAATGGGACATACACCGCATTCCTGATAGTGAGTCTACATACACCTGACGCTTCGGTGGTGCCTGGTGTGTGGCAACAGGCCTACGCGAAACCACTGTTTATCTTAAGGAATGTTACACACTAGTCAGAAGCGATTGCGAAAACGTTTTCATAAAGGGGCTTAGTCGTAGAATATTAGACGAAGTATTGACAAACATTTTAGGAATTAGTTAACATAATACAATACTTTTGTATCCGTTGGTACGTATAAAAAAACTTTTTTGTGTTTCGTTCCCACCAGCAACTCGTGCTGGTGGGCGGGCAGTCCCTCCGATCTACACTATACAGCAAAGCCGGAGGGTAGGGCGTAAGGCCCTCTTCAGCCTCCTTGCAGGAGTCGTGAGAGTGGGTGGGTGGTTTGGTTAGGGAGAGAAAGATGAGACGGACGAAATGAAGACAGAAGAGAAGTGAAAGATTGTCTGTGGAATATTGCTGCCTAAATGATCCAAGGAAACCACAGAAAATTTGGATCAGTGCTGCCGGACCCGGGTTCAAACCTGTGACCTTCCAAAGGCTAAGCAATGATATAGAGCACTAGACCACGCCGTATAATCTATTCAAATCAAATGGCTAAATGTAAAAGAAATGCCAGTATATATTACTATATATATAATTAGGTTGTAGTTTAAATTTGTTTTCCTCATTAGTCAATTAATTGAAATATGAAACATTGTTTTCAATCTGAAGCATATTATTTTGTGGTTGATCTCGTTTCTCATTTTCAATCGTCATAATACTTAATTAATCGTTTAATTTAAATTGATTTTACGCACCAAGAAAGCGAAAAACGCTTAGTGTGTTGCGCTTTTAACACAATAATTAATTCACGTTTTTGAGAAGGTCGTACTATAAATAAAACATCTAAATTAATAACGATCACTATTATTATGACATTTCGTTTCGTAAGTAATGAAAACTGTAATAAATATGTATTACACGTTTCCATTTACCTTTTCGTTTAAATAGGCGAAGTTCTTATTGTATAAACGTAATAAAATTTAAGTGCATACTTCAAAAATAAATACAACATTTGCATATCAAAATATTAATTTGATCTCAACATTTAAATATTAATAAAAAGAATTGCTAGATACTACAACTAAGCACCTCTTAACTTTTTATAATTTGGAGCTCTAGGTCCTGGAATTCAATAAAATTGATTATGATAAAATAAGAATAACAAAAAACTTGGCATAGGTTTCACAAATTGTATTTGGATCTTGACGACGATACCGTTACGTTTTATTATTATACACACTATTGGTCCACCCTGTATATAAATAATGTGTCTGAATGATTGCACAGTCTAAGTGATAATTTAAAAAACGCTCATTCTTAATGTGTTTATAATGGGTTCTTTTCTACTTGGAATTTCCATGAAACAGCCGTTTGCTTTAATTTAGAGTTTAATATTACAAGAAAATCAATTTACTGTTAACATACCATTTATCTGTAATTTCATCTGACACTTGTTGAATTGACGATCAGGACTGTTCTTAATTAATTGAAGCAGCCATGACTATTTGTAAAGACTATTTAGACGCTCGAAAAATTATGCAAATTGATAATAATTTTCCGTTTAGACATGAAAAATGACCATCGGTCTAATTTTAAGATCGAACCGCGATAACCAGCCTCTTTTTCTTTTTATGGATGTGAAAAATGTGAAGAATTCTTCACATTTACCAGGTATATTTATGATAGGTAGTTATTAAACGTGTAGGTTATGTATACAGTTCTAGGTAATGCATCAAAGTGTAGTGAAGAGTCGGAGATATACTAGATAGGTAATAGCTTACTGCGATGTCATTTTGCAAAGGCGGTGATATATAATAATTACGTAAATCGAGAACAGGATGCGAGTAATTGCAAGTGCAATCTTTTACTAGATATACCTACTACTACGATAAAATCATCCGTTATTTTTTGTCATTGACATTACGCTTGGAATTAGGTAAACGAAATTTGCTTACGATTAACATTTCTTTTATTCAGTTACAAGTTTACCCCGCATCCATACAATTGTACATTACAAGATATATTCATTATGTAAATTTGGAAACAACGGAAGAATGACGATTTGCTCCTATTTTGTATACCATTAGCTGGCCCACGCACTTAGTTATGGCGTCATATCGTCAGTAGAGTATCTACTTGACCAACTGGATCGACGACACAGCTTATATACGCGATAGGCAAGTAAACCAAATTAATAAGAAAAGTTTAACTTCTTAATAATAATTTATAGAAACTACCGTGATTTCGATGTTATTAAATATCATCACATGAGCAATCGAAGGCATGATAAATTACCGATTAAATCAAAAAGCTCTTTAAAAGCAAGTTGATATAACGTCTAGTTATGGCAGTATACCGCTATTTAATTATATATTATATCAAATCCAGAATTGCCTTAAAATATTGAAATTTCAAGATACCCTGATCTCAAATCCAAGAAAGCAAAATGGCGACAGTTGGATTTTGGAGTTAAAATCGTCGTGTGCTGAGGCAATTATAAGGCGGGAATCTAATTCATCTATAAAAGATACCTCAGAAGTTGCTAGCCTTTTGATTGTTATATTCTTTTATTTAACGTAGCAAAGCTGACAAAGGGAACAAAATTTGATTATTTTACAATTTGAGGTATGAATACTTGGCAATTCTGAGGCCAGATTAGGACTATCGCAGCGTCACAATCTTCATCGGAAATGGCTTCTCTGATTTTAGTTTCCAGATCCATGTTTATCTGTGTTATTAGCGGTGGAGTGCTGTTTGTGGATAGCTCCATTTGATTATATTAGAAATTGCTATTTTAATCTCTAATTATTCTAATAGTAGATACTATAACTTGATTTTTCTTTATCCATATGGTGGTAATTACCGTATTATGGAAAACCTATTCAGCAAATTGTCAAAAAATGCTTTTACTTTCACTTATGTTTGTGAGATCTTTTTGAGCAGTTTACTTGTAGTTACTCGAAAACTATTACAAGTAATTGATGAAGTGAGTACAAAAACACCTTTTGGGATATTTCACAAAACTTTATTGAACTTTCCTGACTTATGTTTTGGCTATTAGGCCATAATCGAAGGATACAGATGTTTGTACTATTACAAGTCTCTGGTAAGGAACTACAAAATTTAAATTATCATAGAAACTATTAGATTCAAATATAAATATGGAATCAACAAAAACAACTACTCCGAGAGCTAATATCCCCACCGGCATAGAATTACACTGTTGATTCCGATAGATTCTTAGACGAAAATATAACATATTCAAAAAAGAAGGAATTAAAATCCTCATATTTTGAACGCGTCCTACCAAGTAGGCACAACGAACCGAAAGCCATATCCCACGACCGATTTCGACCTATCGGGTTTCATCAGGTGGGCGCTAGCAGAAATGCCTTTACAGGCTATATTATAAATATAAATATAAATGTGGAATCAACAGAAACAACTACTCCGAAGGCTAATACCCCTACCGGCATTGAATTACACTGTTGATTCCGATGTATTCCTAGACGAAGATATAATATATTCAAAAAAGAAGGAATTAAAATCCTTATTCGTCTAAATATTAAGATAAAAGATCTCAAATTTTGGACGCGTCCTACCAAGTAGGCACAACGAACCGAAAGCCTTTAGATTCAACTTTAGAACAATACATTATGTTGTACGAGCCCAGAATGGGAGAAAAGGCCAAGTTCGTTCTCTAATTTATAAATATTTCTGTCACACACCCTGTAAGATGTACATGAGCTACAATGTTAACGGAAATGTTCAAGTGTAAAGTCGACCCAATTTGATAATTGACACACTAAATGATATGTAAAACGTAACCGAATCGCATTCCCATCGTAAAATGTCACGAGTCCATACACCCACTTCCTTATTTTCGAGTCAGGCATGCGACCCCGGTGATGGCCCTGGATGACAATGGCACTTCTATCAGGCGCCACGTCTACTTCTACATAATGAAAGAATACTATAATATAATAGAACAGGAGAACTTTTTACAACACCTCCTTTCTTTTCTTTCTGCTTTTATTTTTCATTCATTGTTGCTCTAGGGTCACGGCATCTTTTGTTCTATATTTTATCGGCTGGATTTGTTGCACGGAGACACTTTTAAAAGTCGATTGGGTGTCAGTACACCTTTTCCGGTACATGGATACATTGTACAGATACCACTGGTTGGTACCAATATCAATCTGTCCTGTCGGGTGTCCCAATGCCGAATCGAATTCCAGCATACAGACAGACGGCTTTTGTTATTTCGACGTAGGTCTTATTATACAGTTTAGTTTTTAAAGAATTCCGATCGATTTGGTGTCGACGACAGATAATGTCATTGAGAGGATTTTTCTTATTTTAATGTCGCGAAATTCTATACGATATGGGCATGGGCGGTAAAAATGTTGCGGTCGTGAAATGATGGAGTAATGGATGACAAAGGTCGTTTCTGGATTAACAAGAAGGTTACAATATCAATCGCGATAGCAATTAAAAGATTGCAGCGGAAGGTCATGTACAGGGTGTATTACAATGTACAAGGAAACAAAAGATTCAATACAATGGTATCATAACCAAACAGGGGTTCAAGTTTATCAACCATAATAGTTATTAAAATAATATTGTAGATAGAAAAATAGATAAGAGGGGAGCTGGAAGTTTGTTAGTCATAGTAGGGATGAATTTGAAAAGGTCGATAACATACAATACTGAAAACACAAATGTACCGAAGATCCCACATTTGGAACGCGTCCTACACAGTTGGCAGAGCGCATGGAAAGCCATATCCCACGACCAGTTTCGACCTATTGGGTCTTATCAGGTAGGCGCTGACAAGCGATATAATAAATGTAAAAATGGAATCAACAGAAACAATTACTCTTAGGGCTAATACTCCTACCGGCATTGAATTACACTGTTGATTCCGAACGATTATTAGACGAAGGTATTAAAATTCTGTGGGATCTGTGATGCTTTATAATTAGACGAAAAAGGATTTTAATACCTTCTTTTTTTGGAAAAAAATTGTTTTCAAACTTCCTTTAAGACTGTTGAAAATGGTAAATGTCAATTCGACTTGAAGACATTAGTTGATTGTATATTCACTCATTTCTTTTAATAAATTATGCACATCTTATGAATGATTTCCACTTCCTTGTAGGCAGGACCTGTTTAAATACTGAGGTACGTTAGTTAATAAACACAATAACATCCATCATGCGTGCACGCAATTTCCTGAAAATCATCGCGAACAATAAAAGCGCGACAAAAACAACAGCAACGGCAGCATACTCGACGACGGTAGAATTGAAGAACAGCCTTCAATAATAACAACAGCTACATATACATATACATATACCTATATATATATGTATATATGTATATGCAATAATGAAGGAGCAAACGTATTGTATTGTTTCGTATTTTTCATTTCAAGAGTGCCGTGACGGTCTGGTATCGTCGTCCCACACGTCTTTTTGTCTCACCGGTGAACTGATTGCGTTCTGATGTTATCGCATCAATTAATCGAATTTGCATTTGTTCGAAGGCCATCGGCATCGAATCGGGCTCACCAGGAACGTAGCTGCTGCTGCTGCTGCTAGATAAGCTCTGGGAATGAATGATGTAGGCTATCCTAGCTAAAAGACTGACTTCAAAGTTCGTTAACAAAAAATATGTATTGAATTAGTAAAATTAAAGAATACAATTAAGTTGACATTTGATTCAGAAAGTTTATAAGATAACTTATCAATAGTCAACACTGAAATAAATAAATAATTGATGATACATTTGAGTCATACTGATGAAAACATATACTTAAATAAAATTGGAGTGTCTGTTTGTAATATTACTATAACCACTTTTAACTAAAAACATATGGATGTTACACGGTACATACACCAAAATAACATTTTTTTTGTTTCTATCTGTCTATTTATTAATAATAATAATTTCTAAAATAACAGTAGCCCAAGTTACTTCTTATTACATTAGCTATCTACTAGTGAAAGTTCCGTCAAAATCGGTTCAGCCGTTTCAGAAATTAGCCGGAACAAACAGACAGACAGATTGTAAAAACGCTTCGCGCCGCTTAATATCACAAAGGCTGCTTATCGCGCGGGCTAAGCTATTGCTAACGGTTGTGTCACAACGACTCCGTTGAAAATTTTAAAAATAACTTTAGCTGGGGTCTACTTCATGGGTATCATTAGATATGTGGGAAGGTTCGCTATATTTCTCGAATTTATTAAGTCGAAAGTGGACTAAATGTTCCTCAAATCTTACTTTTATTGCCCTACGTCTCTGGTCTATGTACTGTTAAAACCGAACTTATTCAGTACAGAGGCTAAACAGCGTGTGAATTTAGCATGGAAAGGGATTTTAAAGTAAGAAGTTTTTAATTTATTTATATCGAATTTTGTATTTAGAAATACTTTGTGTTATTATTGTTTTTATTTGTATTTTGAAATTTCATTAACTACATTTATAATATGCTTTAGAATTTAGATGAATTCAGTCTCTAACTGAGTATTTAATTTTATTATTTTTGTAGTTACGAGTTTACATATTCGTCGCCATAAATTTGCGTGGATTTACAAAAATATCTAGACTTGTCTCATATTATCGAGTGTTGATCTCACATACACAACCATTACTAAACCACTACACGGAACACTTATTTCTGTATGTTTGTGTGTGAATATTATATTGCAGTTGCATATTACATGCAGGGATGTAGATAATTTTCTAAAGTCGGTTTGTGATTGTGTAGAGACTAACAGTAGTATATAGGAACGCAATAATGACGACTAGATAAAGTCGTCATAAGATCAAAGGAAGCAGATTATCGTTTCCGTCAACTCATTCCACTGAAACGTTTCTTTGCATTTATGAATACGAAAGACTGACATACAAAGGGTTCTAAAAAAATAGTTCTAATAAGAATTTATTAGGGTTTCTATGTATCGGAAATAAAACAACCGTTGTAGAAATTTTGTTGTTCGAATTCTTATTTTTCTAACAATCTTTCGTTAAATGTAACGACCTTCTGCTGAAATCATGAATGAAGCAAGAACTTCCTTAAATTGTCATTTCAATAATGAACAATTTGTGTAATTCACAACGTTTCGTAAGAATTCTCATGACAAGCTACACTATTATGTAACGACACGTACTTTATTAATAAATAAAACCAATTCCCATTGTCTTCCTTAATAATAACAACAACAACAATAATAATTATGAAACACGTCCTGTAGCTGTCAGAGGAAGTCAAATATTGGTACTCAATCGTGCATTACAACTGGGTTTTAATTGAAACCAATGTTGCCAGATGTTGGAAATTAGTCATGAGTATTTTAATGAACGCATCTAGTACACATACCGAGCGGCGTGGTCTAGTGCTCTAGATCATTACTTAGCATTCGGGAGGTCACCGGTACGAACCCGGGTCCGGCTGCTCTGGTCCAAGTTTTCTGTGGTTTCCTTGGATCATTTAGGCAAATGCTGGGGCAGTAATATTCCACAGATAATCTTTCACTTCCCTTTTGTCTTCATTTCGTCCGTCTCATCTTTCTCTCCCTAACCACAACACCCATCCACTTCCACGATTCCTAAAAGGAGGCTGAACAAGGCCTTACGCCCTACCCTCCGGCATTAGACTAAGTGTAAGTCGGAGGGACTGCCCGCCCACCAGCACGAGTAGCTGGTGGGAATGAAACACAAAAAGTTCTAGTACACAACCGAGTGGTGTACTCCAATGGTTAGACTATAGCTAATAACATTCGGGAGGATACTGGTTCAATTCCGCGTTCGCCTGTCCTGGTCTATGTTTTCTGGAGATGTCTTGGATTGTTTACACAAATGGTGGAGCAATATTATATAACATTCCACAGATATAATCTCTCTCTTTTCTGTCATCATTTCTCCCCAATCACCACCCACCCCGTTTCCAGGATTTGTAAAAGGAGGCTGAAGAGGACCTGACTCGCCTTATTTGTAGCTGCTGGTGGGAATGAAACATTCAAGAGCTAGTCTAGGAAAGACCGACAAAGATTCAATTTAATTCAAAGTCCCTAATCCTATCGTAAGCTGCATTTCAAAATTCAATGCTGTATCGTTGGGTTCACAACAACCCAATATTACATTATTGTAAATTTAATGATAATCTCATTGTTCTCTCATTTACAATTCTATAAAGGTTCAAAGGTTGTAGCGTTTCCATCTTCTAATAGAATTTATAAAACAAATGATTTGATTTCTAGGTTAATTCGGTTAAAACAGTCTGTTGAAATGCTTCCCAAGCTAGGGCTGTAGCCGTCCCCCTAGTTGTTTTATCCCTTCCGGTTGTGACGGTTTGTCAATCCTTCCACAAACAGCAAATGTATCTATGTTACCTACACAGATTAAAGAAAAAGTTTAAATTGTAATTGCTCATTCAATCCGGCAACGGTCTCTCAACACCATGCGGCAATTGCACGAGTAACACTAATAGAAGGGGCATTGTAGGTACGCAATAACGAAAAGTGTTTCGCAAAATGTTTTTTTTTTTCGATAGGTTTTCGAAATCCGCCCTGAAGCGTCCTTTCTGGTCGGAATGGAAGTTGACATCGCGGCGGGCGTGCCAGCGTCTGTCGCCTATCAATTCGCTGTTGTCGACGTTTTCGACACTCGCTATTTCATATTACCATTGCTGCTGGTTGATAGCTGCCTCAATCGGTTCATTAACCATGAAATTACTGACGCTTTATACACCGCAGTAACAATTCATTTATACATAGTTTAAATATATAAAGAGAAATTGTCACTATTAATTTTGATTAGTAAAACATAATCAAAACCTTTCGATATTATATGTTTATGAGGGTGTAGCCGAAGTTGCCACCAAATTATACCTGACCAAAAACGGTACAACCGATCTTGCCACTGACAAAAAAGGGTTCGATATTGTTTTGTTTTTATATTTTTCACACAATTCCATGATAGTTTTCACTTTACTTCTTACGGAGGCATCTTCAATTTTGAATCTTGACATAAGTGTCAATTTGAAATTCCTTTAACTTCTCGACAAATCTATATATATATATATATTGATGGATGAGCTGTGTAAAAAGATTCGTTAAATTTTGAGTGAAATGATTCACACGAGTTTGTCGTTTTCGTAACACAAGGACCACACTCCTTACCACTACCTTATCAGGTAGGTGAGCACCCTATTCTCTGGTGGCAAGATTGGTTGTTTACTTTTAAAACCCCAATTCTGTAGCAGGTAGATCTTTATTTTTAGTGGCAACTTCGGTCCCAACGGTTTATAATACCTATACCTTGATGTAATACAGTAAATCGAATTGTTATTGTTATTGTTCCTTACTTCTTATGAGGGAGGCGCTTCGGCCTAGACCGTTTGAAGAGTAAAACAACGGAAACGATCAGATGTGACGAAAAAAAGTTACGAATTGAAAAGTTCCCCTTTTCTTCTACCGTGGTTATATACCTGGCATCGTTAAATATCTTAGTCGACTTCTTTCAACTATTAACAAAAAATGTAACTCCAAATCATACAGATAGTGTTGTGGTGTGAAACGCCAGTTCCTACAATAATAAACTTTCTATTTTTTTCTTGGGAAATATTCCTTTGTTTATGATTTGGATACGGAAGTATTGTTTTGAATCACCAAGTGTCTAGTGCTCTAGATCATTGCTTAGCATTTAGGAGGTTCCGGTTCAAATCGGAGTCCGGTTCCTCGAGTCCAAGTTTTTCCGTGGTTTCCTTGGATCACTTAGGCAAATGCTGGAGCAGTAATATTCTATTCCACAGATAATCTTTTACTTCTCTTCTGTCTTCATTTAGTCCATCTCATGTTTCTCTCTCTAACCACACCACCCACCCATTCCCACGATTCCTGCCAAGTGGCTGAAGAGGGCCTTACGCCCTACCCTCCGGCTTTGCACTACAGTGTAGGTTGGAAGGACTGCCCGCCCACCAGCACGAGTAGCTGGTGGGAATGAAACACCCCAAAGTTTAAGTTTTGTTTTGAGTCAGTAAGAATTTTTTTGTGTGGATTAAGTTTTTCCGATACATCAACCCTATTTACCATGATAATATATATGTATGTTAACCATAGATTTAATATATTGTGATTAGATATATAAAAAAAGTGATTTTAGTATTGAAGTGGCTGGCGTTATTCGCTACAGTATCACTCGAAAAGAACATACAACGAATATTATTGCGATCAACTTCAATTTATAATTGTAATCAAACATACACAAGTAATGTTTGTTTCAATTTAGTCAAATCATCACCTGATGATGCCTCAGTGTGGTGTAACAATATTCTAGTGCATTTACAATAGAATATTCTTGAAACATTACTTATGTTTGTTTGATTACAATTATGGATATGTTTCAATGTGTACAAGATTCTACATTAAAATTTTTTAATTTATAATTTATAACTAAGGGATGATCGCGGTACAGACCTCTATGCCTTTTTCAATTAGGACTTCTATTTCTCAAAATTTAATCATCAAAGATGTACTTTTATTTAGAGAATACTTACCACCAGTAATGTATTTCACTTAATATTTTATTAAATATTTTCCTGACTATAGCAAATAACAAATAATTGAGTTACTGGGTTGTTTTACAATATCTGCTTATTTCCTATCCATTTATTAGCTACACGACTGAAGAAATTCCCTCCCTTTAGATGATGGAGATAAGAAGATGTGGGCTGCTATACATATAACAAAACTGTACGACAATTGTAATAAGTAATTATCGTATAAATAACGTTTAATAAGGTCGTTAAGAACACCAAGTCCCGCGCGGCTAAATGATTAAACGTGTACGTGTTTTTGTAGTTAGTTACCTACGTATTTGCACAGTAGGTTTGTATTTATCTGTGAACTAGCTGTTCTCATCTTCCAGTTACAGTTCCTCATTGTTTGCAAATGGCAGATTTTATCTCAATTTATAAAATAGTATATTGTTAATGCATGTCCTGCGCCCAGAATGATCACGAACGGTAACGCCAGCTGCTGCTGCATCACCACGATGTGGTGATTGGAGAAAGTAGACGAAAAAGAAAAAGAAACAGTCAATCCAAGTCCACCGGTTGGGGCAAATATGAAAGAAATTAATTATTGCATTGTTGTGAATTCCATTTTGCTAATGTTTAACAGATATTCTAACCAGATAGAAGTCCTACATTTGATGGAAAACAAAAGTGATAAATATGTTAAAAACTACCTATTATTGTCCGCGGCTTCTCTCGCGTTGAATCCAGTGTTTTTCTCTCATTTATCCCTACTTCTTAAATTTACCCCTTATCCTATATTTAAATCTACTTTTTCTCTTATTATTGCCTCTACCCCTTTAAAAAATTCACATGTTTTGTGGCATATTCCGCCTCAATTAACTATCTCATATCCTCCTCTACTCTTTCATCCCTCTACTCATTCGTAAAGATTTTTACCGCATCTTTTTGAATCCCTATTTCAAGTTTGCATCATAACAAGTGGGATAACGTCTCTTGCCTTGCTTCACATAATCTACATATTATTCACTATAACCTTTTTTAAAAGACCTTCCTAAATTGCGGCATCTTATCCTGGTCCAGATCTCCTTAAATTCTTTATTTTTCTCACCCCTATTTAAATGCTGTGCCCCCTTTATTTCCGAAATTATGTTTTTGTATAAACCATTATACATAGAATTAACTATCGCTTCCCATTTCTTATCCACCTCCCTATCCCCACCATCGATTTAACCTTTCTCCAATTTGCTAGTAATTTATGCCTCTTCCCTTCTTTCCCATATCATTTGACAGACTTTCGTTGCTTCTATCCCCTGTAACACCTCTCTCGCATTGAATCAAATGTATAGATGAATTATCATACAAAAAAAAACTATAAACATAACAAAAATATATTCACAGACAGTATCGAACCCAAGTCAGGTATGCCAATCGCATGGAATGATCCCTAAAGAACTTTTTTAAATGCTCTCAAATTTGGTATATAAACCTCAACTCATCTTTTGAAAAAAAATAAGAAAACGTCAGCCATAAAAATAAGAAGGCTCCCTTTGACCGTCTTGTTGATTTTTTTTTTTATTTGCCCCACGCCATCTGCAGTATTAATACTAAGTATGCATCTAAAGTTTTTATATGATAAAACCTCACTTTTAATTACACTTATATATATCTATATAATTAAGTGGTATGTTAATTATCTGCGCCTTTAATTGAACGAGATTTAATGAAATTAATGTTACACTAAGTGAAGTCGTTATTTCTCCAACCGATTATTTCACTAAAGGAGGGTTTTATATATATATCATATATTGGTACCAAATGGTATTAGATTTGTACTTACTTATGTTATGTATGGAGGCGAGGAAGGATATTTCAGAAAGGCGATCGGACGTGAACACTTTAAGATAAAATATTGGAAATTGCGCTAATGACGAACTGACGTGTAGTAATGTTCAACGAAAGACCGTTGGGTTGTTGTTCGATTTCAAATTAATTAATTAGCGTTCTAACTGTCTGTCTGTCCGTTCATTCGTTGCGTCTCGTCGGCGCGTCGGTAGTTATGCAAGAACGACAATTGCTAATTAATTAATTCGCTTATATCCATCCGTGCTTTTGCATATATGTATATTGAGAAGGTACTCTAACGAATGGCAATAAATTCGGTGTAACGGGGTGAAGTACAAACGAAAGAAGAACGTGCATATTGGAAATTATTGTGTTAAATATATATATATTGGAAACATATTCAATAATACATATATTGTTGTTTTAATAAAAACAGTAAATACAATTTAAATTAATTGTATTGAATTAACGGATACTTGATGGAAGTCTAACATATTGAAATAAATACACAGTTGATAACTTCCACAATTTATTAAATAAACTTGACACGTGTTTCGCCAACACTGTGGCTTCTTCAGATGTACAAAATCTACTTAAAAGTATCTAAAAGTAGATGTCTATAAATAGGGTGGTGCATCTTCATTAGTGTGAGGGAAAAGATTTAATAGTGGTGCCAAGGTTATTATTCGTTTTGTATGATACATTTATACTCTTGTCTCTGAGAAATTTATTAATTGTTAATGATGGTATGTTAAAAGTTTGATTTTTTTATTGTGTTATCATTAGTGAGTGGGAAGATGTTTGAAATATTTTGAGTGTATGAAATTTTTTGTAAAAGAGTGTCAATTATGAGCGGGTTGTAATTATTGTTTATGGAAATTTATTTAATTAGATCCAATTCCTTATTATAGTCTGTTTCTGACAAGGGAACTTTGATTAATTAGTCTGTGTAACATGCTATAAAATGCTGAGTGTTTGTGTTGGTAAGGGTGACAAGATGAGTTGTGTATAATAATATCTGTGTATGAAGGTTTATGGAAGATGGAAAAATTATGTTTATTATCTTGTTTGGAAATAGTTAAGTCCAGAAAGTTTATTTTATTGTGATTTTCAATTTCCTTTTGTTTGTCGTTCGTAATACGACAATATGTTTAAAAAAACGTATTAGAAAATTTAAAATAAAAAGCTTGGAGTACTAAAAAAGTACTTCTCTAAAAATAATTAGTATTTGTATTCTATTAGTGAAAACAAAATAATTAATTGTAGACAACATTGAAAATTTATTTGTTGAATTCTCCACAATAATTTGATGCATTATAAATCTATTCTATAAAATTCTACCGTATATAAATCTTAAATTCTTTTCCATTTTTGTCCTGTTGTGGATGTGCTCTTTTGTAAAAATTATTTATAAATAAAATGCAGTATTGGAAAAATGTGTCAAAGATTCATCTGACTCCTACACAGTTGCGGTATTCACTTATAAGTCGTTGAAAGGAGGAAAGGACCTTGTAGCTCATTTATTTGTAACATTTCCGTCCTTGCATAAAGATAGTAGGCTTAGATCCCCAAACATATATGTAGTTCCTTGATCCGCTAGATATCGCAAGGTTTCCACTCAAGTTTCTCTTTATGTTTTTTAATTAAAGCATAGACCTCCGTTTTCTTCATTCGTTTGATATACCTGTGTACATTTGAGCTTTTACTCAGTAGGGTTATCAGTATATTTGATTTTAATAAATGAAGTAGGTACAGTCGTACATTTTATCCATTAGAAATATTAACAAATTTACCTAAATACTCACTTATACACTGGCACAATAGATATTAGCACATTATTAACAAATAATGATGGCTTCTACATGGCCATTATTGGTTAACATAGTCACTATACGTATATCTACGAGGGTGGATCAAATATAAACGAGCCTTTTTAAATTGCGCACCGAATAGTTGTTCACTATTAGGTGGCACGGAAACGTTGGTTAATAGCTATCACAATGAGTGAGAATGAGGTACAAAGCAGCGTTGCGCAACGAATTATTATTTGTATTAAGTTTGTTACACGTGAAAACGTGAAACCAGCTGAAATTTTGCGCAGATTGCAAGCACATTCGGAAATGCAACGATTTCGTGGCTACGTGTAAAAGTTTGATGCGAAGAATTTAACGATGGGCGTAATCATAATCGTGTCGGAAATGTAAATCATCCTCGTCGTCTACGCACCAGCATTTCGCCAGTTAACATTGCACGCGTTAGAAACCTTATTGAAGGGGACAGCCACGCCAGTGTGCTTCAGATATCTGGTGAACTCGGCATCAACTATGGGAGTGTCCACACAATCATAACGAAAAACTTGGGATTCCGAAAAATTTCAGCTTGTTGGGTTCCAAAGTTGCTGAATGAAGATGAAAAAGCTGCTCGAGTTCGCATCTCTCAGGCGCTTCTCATTAGATTTAGAGAGGAAGGTGATTTTTTTTTGCACAAAATAGTAATCTGCGATGAGACATGGGTACACCATTACACTCCAATATTAAAACGAGCAAGCATGGAGTGGCGGCGCAAAGATAAATCAGAGAAGTTTCATTTCATTATGTTTTGAATCGCTATGAAATCTCAGAAATTAAAAAAGCGGTTTCTTTAAGCAAGGAATTAGAAAATGACCAATTAATGTTTGGCAAGAACCTCCTTCTAAACCCTAAGTCAATACTTACCACCTAAGCTCTAATATTTAAGGAAATCGCTGTAGATAAAACGTTAATTTAGTATTACTAATCCTCTTGACGATACCCTAAGAATGAAATGAATTAGCGAAACTTCTCCATGTGTAATTGATTTTCTATATGTATATTATTTAAATTGAAGTGTACCACAACAAGATTTTGTAGATCTTATCGTTTTGAGCACATGCATAAATAAAAGATCTCGACTCCTTTTGTTTATTTGTAATCAAGAGTTAAGCTACTGTTTCGTTGATCTGAGTGGATAGCGAATGGTGTAGTTTCTGGATCTGCTCAGTCCACTGAAGGATGAGGGAGATCATTCACGATTGGTCCAATAAAATTAGTATAAATTAATGACGAAACCACTACAAATAAAATTTTTAGTCAAAAATTTAGTTATTCAAGAATTACTGTATGTTAACAGGTCTCAAATTTGTTTTTGTTAGACGTACAGGAGTTCTATGCTTTAGATTAATTCGTACATATATTGAGAAGATGAATTATTTTGAATGGAGTTTTCTCCCTTCAAATATGCCATTTCTAAATATTCACCAGATATGTCTAAAAATCTAATAAGTACCTATTTCTTATAAAAAAAAAAGAAAGTCACTAAATAGTCTTCATATAGGTAACTACTTTTAAAAACCTAAACAATAACTAATTGTTAAACAACTACGTGTACTAAGAATTTTTGTGGTTCTTACTTTCATCTGACTCATTTGACCACATGTTAAGTATGAAAAACAATGGATACTATATTTTCTCTAGCTTTTCGTCATAAAAATTAAAACTAATAAGCGTAATATGTACACATATCCTATGTACTCGTGTAATGTGTCCAAGAACAATTTCTTATTGTTTTGTTAATGAATGTTGGCATTCTGTTATCGGTCTGGAACTTTTTACGTAAAAACTTTCTTCGAAATGATAAAATACCTTCTCTTTGTTGTTCTGTCACGTGTTCAGACGCAATTAGACCAATATGCATGCAAAATGGTGGAGTTCGTGCATACATCACCGATCTCGTTTGTGTCTGAATGGCCCAGTTGTCTTATTATTATCATAGCAGGAGGTTTGTTTCGTGTTGATTTTGTTTGATGGGCGTTCGGAAATCTAAAACGTGGGAACTGGAATTATAAGAGACCAATGCCTTTTTTAGTCGTTTCACAGACTTTCTGTTAAATATAGAAATCCTGGATACATTGTTTTTAAGGATTTAGTATAGTATATTGTAAAAGTAAAAGTTCTTGGTCAAATCAAATGGGGAAAGTTGTCATCAAAGTACCAACTGCATGCCTATTGTGAGATAAAGAATTACATTTCGGAAAGGAGGACTAAATTGATATCTGTATAAATTATAGTGTACCTTTTAAACATCGACGTGTCATTAAATATAATAATTAGGTCATTAAAAAGACCATATCACATTTGTTATTAATACGAGATATGTTTTTAAGTAAGCACCGTCTTGAAATTAATAAAAAACGTACAAGGTATCTTAATTGTTTTATTTTTACATGAAAGCCTGTACCTTAATCTACTTTTCTACATAATTTCCTTCAATATTGAGGCACTTGTCATAACATTTGACCAGTGACCAGTTTTTGAATACCCTTCTCATAGAATCTGCCGCCTGACTTGTTAACTGTTAACCACTGCATCACAACTGTTTTCACTTCGTCATCGTCTTGAAGACGCTGACCGCTCAGATGTTTCCTCAAGTGCAGGAACAAATGGTAGTTACTGGGCGCCAGATCAGGGCCGTACGGAGGATGATATAGAGTTTCCCAGTGAAAAGATGTGATGAGATCTTTGATCCGATTACCCACATGCGGACGGGCATTGTAGTGCACATATGTGCGGCCATCTTTAATCGCTAGTACGACGCCTGGTGTCTGGTTGGACACGCACTTCCACCTCCGCTCCTCACCCCTCACTATCCTGAGTCAATCATCGCATTTCTAAAAAGTAGAAAACCATAATCCTTAATTAATTGCGAATAGTAATCTAGGTCTTCTTCTGCTTCTAGTATGTCTCTAATTAGTCCTTCATGTCTCAGAAGGTGTCTTACTATCCTAGCTTTTCTTTTACTTGACTATTGACTTCTATATTAGTGTCCTTTGTTCTCCTACGCTTTCAAGTATCTCTTTATTTTCTAACTTTTTCTTTCTAACGTATTTTCAATTAGCTTGCTTCGTTTTCAATACCCTAGGACAACGCTGAGGTGAGGTTCGAGTTCGAAGATTACCTCAATACCTTCCTTTCTGATACTTTTTTCAGTTCTCCACAGTATAGTCTCGAAATTCCTCGAAAAACAGGCACTATAGTGGTGAGTCGAAAAGAAAGAAACATGGAAACAGTAATCATTTTCGATGTATTTTTCGAATGAAAATTCGAATCTTCCTCCAGAATTAGCGTAGCACATTCAAATTTCGACACTTGCATTTTGAGATCTACATAGTTCAAAATCTTAATGTGTTAAGGGGAGGATAGATTTGTGTTCAGTATCGCAAAATACGTCGTAAATTATTGTCCTTTTGCTATCTCCATTTACGATACCTCATTTTGTGTACCTGCGTAATCTTTTCATTGATATGTTTTTCATTTTGCTAATCAACAATTTTAAATAAATAGTTCCGTAGATAATGTAATCTATAAAATGATAGAATGTTATCTTACTGCTAATACAGAATTGATTGTAACGTACAGAATGACTAAAAATTTTATAGACCAGTACATTCGGCTTACTCATCAGCTTTTGCCATAATTATTTAAAATTATTTACTACATATTATTTTTGTAGGTACCTAAATGTAAAACTGTAATATAGTGTGGCGTTTATTGCCTCTGCCAGTGTTCTAAATTTAAATTGTCAATTGTGTCTAATTGTTCACATTTCTATTTCTTGAATTTATTACTTCTATTTCTTTTGTACTCTTCATCACAATATCTATTTTTCAACAGAATAGTTTATTCTTTCAATTTCATTCTATTCTTTTTAACATTTTTTCTATTGTACCCTTAGTTGCACTAATTTTGAATAAAACACTGTTTTATAAATTTCAATTGTTTCGCCAAACTCAGTCAGTCACTCACAGTCACTCTAACTTAGTCAATCTCATCCAATTAAACTCCTTATTCACTTCTTATCTTCTACTTTTCTTCATTTTTCATCTGTATATGTAACTACCCCTTATAAATAGTGTACATATTAAACTTTATTTAAACACGCGCATTTCTTTTATTGCGTTGTTCCAAAACACCAAACGACCAAAATACTAATATTTTTATTAACCACGGCATCAAATGTAAGAATGCGTTTTTCATTGATATGTGTGTTTGAAAGAACATAAACTGATACAGAAAAATAAAGTTGTGTGTATTTATGTACACTCGGTAGTAGAAGTTATAGATACTTCTATTTACATATTTAAAATAGACCTTAAATATTTGAAGAAATTTAACTCAAAATTAAAATACAAATATAGTTGACAGTTGCCGTTGATGATAAAAAAAATTCTCTCCGCATTTCAAAAGAAGTACAACTTCAAACATAATAAGTTTAGTTTCTTGAACAAATCCGACATCTCATCGACGAATTTAAAGCATCGAATTAGTCAAATGTTGTTGAGAAGAAATAAGAAATCAGAAAAATGACCAACAATATTTCCCAGAGTGAATTGTGTCAGTCGTGATAACAACTTTACCTACAATTGTCTACCACTTTTACGAAAATTGATCCACAATTGCTATCCACGTTCGACGTTCTCATGGCAATTTTGCTTGTTCCACACTTTAATTAAATGTAAATGAGTTTGGCGTTGGCTACGATACCTGCTTTCTAAAATTACAATTATCAAAATACTAAAAAATTTGAACGCCCTCTGTAGTTTGGTACTTATTGTGGAGTTCAATAATGTTCAGGAAGGGGCTTTTCTAATAAGGATATCGATTTGCCAAACTAAACCCACAGTGTAACTAAAAATATATACAGGGATTTACAAGTTCATGGGCTTTTAGATGTACATGAATTAGTAGAATGAATTCAATTCTGAAACTTGGGCTCCTTTGGTTATTGCTTATGTAGCTTCTTTTAATAATCTTTTCAAGTTCGATTTACATCCGATTATACCGGAAGTAGATGTTAACTTTCTTATTTTAAATGGAATAACACACTTTTTTACATATTCGGATAAAACATCTCAATTCATCTCTTTTATAGGAGGCATTATCCCGAAAATATTGATGGATTTTGAGTTATTTAATTTTTTTCATCTGCACGTTAACATTTAAAAACCCGTAATTTAATTAATTTTCGGGATTTTGCCCTGTATATTATTTATACATATAAAAATGTAATTAGGTTCAACGCGCTAAGCACTTGTGCTAAGGGATGCGAGCACATTATAAGGGTATGAAGTAAACCAGAAGCGCTTTAAATGCTTCCGAAGGTTTCAAGCACATCGAAAATATTAAAGCTCTTTTGATGTTTTCACTATGTTTCAGGCCGTTTTTTATGTTTTTATTGCTTAATTTCGAATCTAAAGTAACAGTGCTTTAAACACTTTAGAAGGGCTTCAAGCCCTTGAAATACAAATTACAAAGCACTTTTCTAAAATAATTTGTTTACCAAGCCCTAATTACTTGTTCACGAATGGGCTTGAAGTACTGTTTTCTTAAGCTCTCAAAGGAATAGAAACCCTTTTTCAATCAGAAAGCACTAAAGCTTTGCCCAGGTCTACTACCCAACATATATATTTGTAGTAGCTGTTTAAAATACATATTCATCTGACATTTTCAAAATTTTCACATGGTGCAGGGACAGACTCAAATTACTTAAAGACGTCTTAATGTTCTTTCGCTGTACTAAAAAAGTCGGTATTTCAAACAGTATGTAATTGAAATGGACTGTAACGCAAATATTAGCAAAACATCGGATTTTACGGTTGGCTGAATGGTGGTTTTGTTTAATTAACAATTAGCAGATTGTTAGGGCGTTTTTTTCTGTCGACGAAGTATACAAACAAACTAAAATTTTAACCGGAACTTGCTGAAAAAAAGATAATGATTACTTGATTCATGACAGCAATGAAACTTTGTGGAGTTGATGTTTTGTTGGCTGATTTTAGTAGCTTTTTTATTTCTTAAAATCGAGGTTACCTAAATGTTCTTTACATAAGTATTTATATTTCTAGTAAACACATCTTTGAATTAAATTATGTTCTATGCTGGTTTTACATTGTATTTTATTGTGTCACCGTGATTATTTATACTATTTCGGGATGAAAGTAGAAAAGGAGATATATATATATATATATATATATATGTTCAAATATGCCCACCATATCGCCACACAGAGTGAATTGCGAATTATACCTTCATTCCTACCTGTTCAGACCTTTTAACCAGAAAACATTCCTGTCGACCTGAATGGGATCAATTTATAATAAGGTTCATAATAAAAATTGTATAAAAAACGCTCCGCTACATATTAGATAAAAGAAGACTATTGTAATTTCTTCTGAACACTAAACCTATCTGTGATCCTTTATAGTTAGACGAGTAGGGATTTTAATGTCTTTTTTTGAATATGCTATATCTTCGTCTAAGAATTCATCGGAATCAATAGTATAATTCAATGCCGGTAGGGGTATTATCCCTCGGAGTAGTTGCTTCTGTTGATTCCATATTTAAATTTATATTTATCAAATAGCCTGTAAAGGCCTTTCTGCCAGCGCCCACCTGATGAAACCCGAAATATGGGATCTGTGATCCTTTATAGTTAGACGAGTGGGGATTTTAGTGCCTTCTTTTTTTGAATAATTTTGTTATTATTATCATTCTTGTTTTTTTTTACTGGCGGCTTTCTTCAAAGCAATTTTCAGCTGCCGACGATAATATACGTGTAACGTCTACAGTCTAGAAGTCTAAAATGGGGTATGAGCTCTACATTTGCAGATAAATAAACGGTTTTTTAATATCATTTCGATAGCACTACCCATCAATAACATCAAATTTGTTTTGAATAAAAATAAGGATAATTTAACTACCATGAAATTTCGTTTGTCGGCCTAAGTAGGGGCCTCATATGTGCGAGAATCACACGAACCTTACGATTAGTTATAACTTATGAATGTTTTAAAAACTGATGAGATCTTTTTGATGTGTATAATAGCTTTTGCCAGTAATTAACTAAATTTTGAGCAACTAGTTAACTACTATCTCGAGGTCCTGATAAAACATTTTTTTTTTTATTGAAGCAACATTCAAAATCAGGGCAATACTTGAGCTAATTCATTTTGATCGTTAGTTTTATTGGAATTAATACCTAATATGCTTATGTACGTACACATGTCAAAATCAAGCTATCGATGAAGATATTTCCACATATTATATTATATTATATATGGGTATGTAAAAATCGTGTAGATATTTTTCCCAGATGTGTATGCAAGTATATTGACGCTCTCTGTACAGCCTTCTATGCAATTAGCGCTATTTTCAATAGAAAACAGAGATACTTATCTTCGCTTTTCCGCGGTAATTAGAAACTGGTCCTTGAAGCTGCTGGAAACATATAAATAACGATCATTGCAAACTGACAGATTTATCTTAATCATAAATACAGGTTACAAATACTATACAACCGGTAAAATGATTTATTATAATAAATTTTTATTGATACGATATCTCTATTGTTTTTATATTTCTATTATTCGTTTTGTCAACGGCTGGTAACAATTTTGTTATTGTCCAATAACAATTTTGATATAAATTAAACCGTGTGAACCCTCTAACTCGGCTGGTTGTGTTCTGCAAACATAAAAAAAAACTTTAGAACTTGAACTATCCCAAGTTCTGAATTGGTTTTAGATTTAGTCCAGGAGAAGAATGATCGCGCTGAAGCTGGACAAGGCCTCACAGAAGTATTTAAACTTGTCCAGCTAAATCAACAACGCAGCCCACATACGTGAATTCACGTAAAGCTTGATATCTTCTGTAACGGCTAAAATCCACCAGATGGCAGCAATTGCCTCTATGTTGTTATTATATTAACTGTTCTTTGCAGATCATTTCGACTTGGTCAGTATTTTATTACCCCTGCTCCTAAATTGGTACCGTAGAGGGAAACTCTCCATTAACGAAGCCAAATCGGAAGCAATTTTCTTTTCCCATAGGAACCGAACCCCTCCTCTTATCTCCGTAAATAACCACCCCATCAAATGGAGCAATTCCGTAACTTATCTTGGCGTCGTCTTCGATAGAAAGCTCACTTTGCGATAATAAATACAAACCACCCGTGCCAAGGCCCTGGGCGCCTTTATTTCTCTCAAGCCCTTCTTCCACAACAGTTCAATCTCCCACTAACCCAAAATCCGTGCGTTCAGCGCAATTATCAGAAGAATCTGCTCCTACGCTATTTCCATATGAGGCTGCCATCCTCACCGTCTTAAAATCCTCCAAGTCACCTATATGCTGATCCTTCGCTCCGCACTCGATTACCCCTGGTTCACCAGAAACTCCCAAATCCTGAAGGAAACCGGCCTACCTTCGCTCCCCGAAGCTGCAACCAAATTGGCGATAAATCTCCGGGCCTCAGTGTCAGGTCACTCAAATCCGTCTATCTTGGCACTCTCCGACTTCGCCCCTAAACAGAACGGCCGTTTTAGAAGGCCTGAGCTGCCACACTTCGCTCAATCCTAGTTTCGCTTTTTTAGCGCGAGTGTCCACCCAACCCATCTGAGGTGGACCACCATGACCATCCCTTCCACCACAACAAATTCACTTCCCGTTCCCAACTATTCCAGAGATGCATAACCTTCGGGTTGATCTCCCTTCGGAGAATCCGACGCTACCCCTCTCTTCTGGAGGTGTCTTTTGAAGATTTCCCCTCCTCGAGATAAACAAAAACAAAGAAAGACAGTATTTTATCAAAACTGCCTATGAAACGCTGATGAACTTCTAACAAGATCGAAATCGCGGTCCGTGTCTGGTGGTTTCGATAAATTTCTGACCAAAAGCATAATAATTCTTATTGAAATGACCAATAATTGTAGTTCGCCTTACTTGTTCTAACGTGCCCTGATTGGCTATCTCTTCCATAGCCGTATCCATAATTCACCATAATTTGCTATTTCAGGAGCCCTGCTATACTTTCTATGCTGTCTTCATACATGTCAATGTATGTTGCAAAAAATGCACTTACATGTAAATTAACATAACAGACAAACAACAAATATCTCAAACAGACGAATACGTGACTGTCTGTATTTGTATTCGTGTTATTTATTAAGTGAAGATATTATGCATGGTATTCCATAAATATGTAATTCGAGTTGTACTTTTAGCGAGAATCAGTAAAATGTGTAAATATCATTAACTTCTTCCTGGTATGATAGCAATAACAGCGACAGCGATGTTGTAATCTGAAACTTACCATAGCCTTTTTTTAAACGAAAACAAAGATTCTTGACCCTATACATGCGATTCTTAAATCATTTTGCAAACAAATGACTTATACTGTTATGTTTGCTTGTCCCAATTAAATTATGTGTAAATCATCGTATATAATAAAGGAATTAGATTATCTACAAAACATTAGACGTTCGCAAAAGATCTTTTTGTATTATAAGAATGATTTTCCGGGTTTGATGGCCGTGGTATAAAGGCTTGTTTTCTGCCACACGACAGCGGGCCGCCGAGAAGAGAACTTCGAGACAGGAAACTATTTCGACGACCCCAATACCTCTGAATATGTCAGCCGCAGTAGCTGACGAAACGTCGGGCAGAAAACAAGCCTTTAGACCACGGCCATCAAACCCGAAAAATCATTCTTATAATAACGCCGGCCGCGAAAGCCTACACAAATTAATTGATCTTTTTGTATGTTACATCCGCAAAGAAAAAACATTATAACATAACTTCTTTGGTTCCTGATAATTATATAATAGCCATTTCAAAATAATCTAAAATCATACAGTTTCTTAGTTTTTTTTATTTAATATTTTTAACGAAATTGATTTCTGGCTCAGCTCTTGGTAGAACATATTTAATATTAAGAAAATAAAACACTTAGTATTTTTTGTCCCACAATTTTTATTTAAAAACTGACAATTGTGTGAATTCACTTTGATAATGGCATAACTGCCGAAACAATTAAAAGTTGTGGGACAAAAAATACCAAGTGTTTTATTTTCTTAATATTAATATTTTTATAGTGTAGTATGTCCATAATTTCGAACCTAAACCTAACATTTCAAATATGACAACCAGTAAATTCGCTTTGACCGATGGAAATCATTAAATGTATAACATTACAAGAATTAAGAATTAGTGTTATATTGTATCACACGAGTGGCTACTTGTAATTCAGATTACTCGTGCTTGTGTTGAATAATCAAGTTCTTTTTTTATCATGTTCCATGTACGGTACGCTGGACATCATTGAAACATTTAACAGTTTGTGCCGTTTTTCTTTTGTTTAAACCGTTAGGTATTTTTTATGTGATAAGTTGATTTTTTTCACTTGGGAACACTTCGTTCATGTCCAAAATAAGCGTATTCTTTTTTCGTATCACGATTCGCTGTCCGTCTTGAAAGGAATTATAAAACAGGCATTTTTAATAGGAATAAATACATACATATAAATAGTATGTTCTTATAGTTTCAATATTTCGATTGAATTAATATTCAAGATACATTCTTATGCAAGACTTTCAAAGATCGACCTAAAGGTCTACGTGCGGTGTTAATAAACTTACAAGGAAAATAAAATTTATGACTTCGAAGAAAGTGATTGACATAAATAATACTGTATTGTTGTATTTGAATTGTACAACTTATATGCAAAGTGATTCCGAATTATTGTCAACCTACAACAGTAAAAAATAACTTTGCTTGAATTTTAAAAAATAAAAAGGCTTTGTACTCAAACAAATACATTTGTAATGACCAATATCACACTTTTTGAATTTGTAACCTTTATAAAAATTCCAAAATTTACGTAATTAAAGCTGTTATATGTTAGTTACATTGTAAATTAGTATTATTGTAGACCTTATAATTGCTTCTTAACCAAACAACTGTCGAGTTTGTTTAATACATTTGTAGAAGCTTTTTTTATGTTTTTCTGCACCTATTACTATTACTGTCGAATTAAGACATTAGATCTACTTTACAATTGCATTATTTATTTATCTGCTTTTTTTTTACTGTCGCGTATTCTATTTTCATTTATTGTAGAGAAAAATAATGTTGTTTAAAAACATTGTACAATCACAGGTAACCAAATGATTTAAGAGAAGGGAGAATATTAAACCAACAACGTATATTTCGCTTCCTCGAACACTTTGTATATGAAACGAAATTTTATTTATAGCATATGTTTAAAAACTTTCTGGTGGACAATTTTTGTTTAAAAAAAATCCACAAATTGTCCGAAACAGACTACAAAATTATTGATGAAATTTTTGTTTAAACTATCGAAAATACCATAAACCTACCCACATTGACACAATAACACTCAATGTTACATAGACTCCTTAGCGTTCTTCTTTCTAAGGCTAATTTTGATTCAGAACTAAAAGGAATAACCCTAATCGCAGAATGCAATGGGTATAACAAAACTATTCTTAAAAAAATTGGATTGGTTCAGCCGTTACTCTGTGATAATTCATCTTAACGATAAATCAATAAACACTACTTTGTATATTAGCACTTTTTTATTTACAAATCCTTTTGACAATGACAAGCTATTTGTCGAAACTATAGTCAAAAGGATTTGTAAATAAAAAAGTGATAATAAACAAAGTAGTGTTTATTCATTTATCGTTAAAACTATTCTAACATATTTAGTTAAAAACAACAGTTACAAGAAAACAGTAAATGCAATATACCCGACCGTAAAATCCAAGCATCAAAATAACTTTAGTAGATTTAAAAAGCATATTAAAAATTAGAAAACATCAAGAACCATTGTATTTCATTCAAAACTAGTAATTCATTAGGTTTTATTATTAGAAATGATAGTAAAAATGGTAGCCAAAACACTAAAATCGGAAGTTTACAAATTAGAATGTGGTAACTGTAATTATGTATACACAGGACAAACTGGTCGATCTCTTCAAGAACGAGTGAAAGAACATAGAAAATGAAAAAGCCACAGTGTGGTGAAACACGTGTTAAGTAATCTAAATAAATTGTAGACGCTACAACTTTGGGTTTTTATTTTAAAGACTATTAATATTAAATATAAAATTTGAAATTTTTAAAGTCCCTTTTTTTATCGTATTGTTAAGAAATGTTTTTGGAAATAATTTTACGTTATTTCATCTCAAAAATTTTCAGTTTGTCATAAAATAAATAATAAACAACCCATTGTCCATTTAGCCATATATCATATGAAAAAATTGAACTTTCTATAAAAATTCACTATCGTATGGAAATTGTGATAAGATATTCGCATTTATAGTATATACATAGATACAATATGCTTGTATATAAATATATATATATACATTTATTCATGTGTATAATAATCCTGCTGCTATTCTTTAGTTGCGTTGGACACTTTTTCCGGTGTCATAAAGCGTTTAGCGGCGTGACCGTTGTCGTTATGATCATATTTATGATAATAGCGCAGGTGTTCATTTATTCATATGACTGTGCGCAAACTAATTATGGAATTATTCGTTGGGATCTCCAGTTATATTCTGTTAGATCACGACAAAAACCGTCTGGGACGGTTGTGGACGGCATTATATATTTTATCATTATAGTACCTACCGCTTACGAAATTTTCTCACTTAAATCATAAAATTTTTATCATCTGACATTGTAGCAACGAACGAACAGACCTGCATGCTTTTAGAATGATATATATTTGTATGTGTACCTTTACAATAAGTAAAGAAGATTTAGCAATTTATTACCTACTTAAGTAGTATTAGTAATGCTGAACTAGATTTACTTTTATAAAGGGGTGTTTTATTATATGTATACAGTTGAGGTGTTCTATAAAATTCCTGAGGAGTCTATAGAATGCCGGCCGAATGTCATCTATGGAAATTTGATACTTTTTGTGGAATTCATTAATGTTAAACAATGTCTTCTTCTAATAAAGATATTGAAATCTCAAACTGTGTATGGTAGATATTCTAATCTCAAAACTCAAATAATGCAATTTTTGGCCTTTTTGAGAAAATGTTAACGAGGTATCTGTTGTCCCTAGCGCATTAAGACTTTGAAATAATTTAACCCCAAAATCCCAATTTTGCTTATTTAACTTTTTTGGATTTAATATTAGGTTATCTTAAAATTTAAAAATTTTACGAGAATTTTAGAACCAGAACCAAATTAGCCTTTGAAAAATTCATCAAAAATAACTACTGTTTTCTAGCCATAGTGTGCTTATTCGAGGACACGACTATGATTAGTTAAAAAAAGAATGTATTCTTCAATTCTGAACTCAAATCTGGACCAAGAAAAACTTTCGTATTTAGCGGTTTCGAGAAATCCCAGTCTCAAAACCAAATAAATCTAAATAGGAGTATTCTAATTTTTAAATTAAGATATATTAAAATCTGAGTACAGTGACAGGCACCTAAGGAGATTCAGCGACGGTTAGATTGACAGGTAGCTAGGCGGAAACTTTTAGCATAGCAATAAATGAAAGAGCCAATAAGAATATAGCTGAACCGAAACGTCAACTTGTAGTTCAGCGGCGCCTATCACTGAGAGAAAAAGTACTGAACACGGAACACAAGTGAATTCGTTCAACTGATTTACTTACTCTAACAACCCCTTCTCTACGCTACTGAACCTTGCTGAGCAGTTATCATTCTCCCTACCGGTCGATTATCCCCGCCCTAAAGGGACTAAGCTTTGCTAGTGCGCATCCGATGATTTATGGCTTTTGAATCTCCTTAGGTGCCGGGCACTGTATATTGGGACAATTATGATGTCAAATTGTAATTCAGCGACAAAAGATACCTTGGAAATAACTACCCTCTTGGTTGTTTTGTCCTTGTATTTCACGTAGTAATGCACAGAAAAGGATCAAAAATAGTTTTTGGACCTTAGGTTAGGAATTCTCAAAATACAGATCTGCTGTAGCATTTCTGAGGCCAGATTTGGAAGCAGCCTCGCAGAATACCTCGGAAACGCCGTCACTTCCTCCCAAGTTTCCCCAAGAATATCCTATTTCCATAGGCACTCTAAATAATACACATTAATGTATAGAAATAGCATAAATTATCTTAAACATTTCGGTTTGAATGCAATTGAAGAATAATTGCAAGAATGTGACCGTTTTCATTATATTTTAATTAATTTTCTTGTAGTTTTAATAGAAAAATACAGTTGTTAGAAATTGACATTAATTGTCGCGTAAGAAAACGAAATTTCTCTTTCTGGCAAGAGATTTCCTCGAAAACTACTAAGTAAGTAGTTAATAACCCGCCACTTATTGTGCCCAGTCGGTCTCATTTTCCCAACAAATGCCAACTGCGAGGTTTCTTCCTTTTCTGCCAGTGCACGTAGTGTCTGTCTGTCATTGAGATGTATCGTAAATTGCTGTCGCAGTTAAACAATACACTACACTTTAGCTGTAATGATGACAGTAGTTCAGTGGAACACAACACTTTTTCGTATCAGTCGATTCAGCGGGAAATCACGTACCCTATCAGCTTTCTTACAAATTGCACAAACGCAAAAAACAATTATGTATCTACTAGAATTCCTACAATACACGTGTCTCGTTTATAAAAAAAGTGCATTCGTGCTAATGTCTCTGATTGTTTTTGTTTTTTGTAAAGTAAAGGCAATTTCATTTCAGAAGTTGATACCTACTTATTTCACACATTAATAAAACTGAATTTATAATATTATCATCATTAAATCATTAATTAACAAAAATGAAAATGGAACGCTCTCTTAGTTACGATCAAGGTGAGTCCCTCCGACCTACAATGCAGTGCAAAGCCGGAGGGTAGGGCGTAAGTCTCTTTTAAGTGAGAACTTCAGTATAAGAATATGATATAAAAAAGTAATGATTTAGTTTAATATGGGCCTATTTAGTTAGTAGATACGATATCTTTTTAGAATAAAATAAAAATGGAATATTATTTATTTGAAATTTTAGGATCACTCGGAGAGCCTGAAGTTAACAAAACTAAACTAAAATTTTATATTTTAAATGTACCATATTCTTATAAGAAAACATTAAATTTTACAACCATATAAAGTGTTGACAAAATTGTCCAAACCAACTAGGTCCCTCTTAACAATACAAATTAATTAATTATCGAGACTTGCTGATGAGCTCGAATAAGATTTCGATACATTGCCAACCAATAACTTATAGGTACTATTCTTATCAGTTTAGTTTACATATCTATATAAGCTGTCTCGTCGATTCAGTTGGACAAGTAGATGCCTTAGTAAGGCCATTATTTTAATTAGCAGCAGATATTACAAGATGACAATTTACTACCATAACTAGATATTATAACAACTTTCTTCTAAAAACTTCTGCCTATAGCGTGCTGATGAGGTCTAATAACATCGAAATCGCAATATGTTTAATAGTTTCGACCAAAAACTTACTCTTTTATTCTTTATTCGTTTATCGATTGCTTGAATATTCCGTAAAGAAACTCAGTGTTTTTCCTTTATATATTATAAACAATATAAAATAAAGACTTGACAAAATCTAACATAAACATTAATGTTTGGTTTTTCAATAGCTCTCTATGGGTCTCCACTTAACCAACAAACATATATTTGTTCCCTTCTATTTCAGTATAGGGGCATAAACTACATTAAACATGCTTTTAATAAATCTATTAAAATCATCATTAACTTTTACCTATATAAATAAAATTAAATTCTAATGTAATCTGAAACTTTAAATCTAATTAGAACAATTTCTAATGAATGTTAAACAAAATTTCTTCTTTAAGTTTCTTTCTAGAATGCTGTCTCCGTTTTATTCAGGAATTGTTTTTGTTAATTCCCTCTGAATATTTATGCTGCTAATTAAACGTTGTAGGCTGCGTAAATATGGAAAACCACATTGTTTTTAACAACAGTAATTGGGGTTAAATACGATAGAAAGTGTCAGAGAGGTGAGTGTTGACCGTGCTTCGCGCAATCAATTGTTTTATAAAACAATAGAATAACTGTTAAAAAGCGACATGCCATTGTTGTATATGATCCAATTTTGCTACGTCGAAAACCATCGTTTAAAGACATTTTTAACGAAAACTAACAATATGTAGTTAACAAGTAAAATAGGAAGATAACACAACGGTTTCAAATACTTACTTAATTAAATTCTTAGTAGTTTTGCCACTTCACTATTTTGACTTTATCTACCATAAATATGCAGAGTGGCTCCTCGAAATACTAGTATTTACTAAACAGGGTGGTTTAAAAAGAATAGGGCAACTCTAGATCTAGGTATATGTCTTGTAATATACATTCAAAAAGAATTTATGTCTGTCTTCTCGCCTTCAATAACTTGCATTTATAAATTTTAATATATCAAATTTGATCCGTACATTCGCAAATACAAGGACCTTATTAAACTATCTACTTCCTCAACTGAATCGACCACGCAGCTTATATACGAGAAATACACGTAAACCAAATTAACAAGAACCGGACGTGTAAAGCGGTTCCTATTTTATTAAAATCCTTAATAGCTCTTTAAAAGTAAGTCGATATAATATTTAGTTATGGTAATATAATGCCATCTGCTGACTGATTGTAAGGAATTTGGTTCTTTAACTACTTATCTTAATTTACGCAACCAACTCACACGACTTTTTATAATTTTATTGAAAATATTTATTTTTTCTTATAGAAATTATTTTAAATATTATTTTTATATTTACATAATAATGACAATTCTTACTTAATAATGATCAAATGATGTTAAATTTTTAAAGGATAATGATCAATTGATGTCGTTTTTTTGGTGTTTTGTGTTTTTATAACTTTAGTTGGCGTTCTTTTTCTGAGATATTATTGGTTCTATTTTCGTGGGGTTATTTTTGAATATCACCAATAGTATTTGAAATTAAGTTTGTTCGTTGACGGTTTCGGAGGGTAAAAATGTTTCTTGGAATGTTAAAGACCGTTGAATTTAGAAAAGGTACTGCAATAAAAAAAAGTTAAAAAACGCCTGAATTTTAAAGGAACCTTGAAGAAAATAAAAGAAAACAACTGTACTCTAGATTGTAAAAATGTGGTAAAAGAAACGTAGTTTTCAGAATAACGGTTTTAAGTAATGTACAGGGTGTACTAATTTATATGCTTATAACACTGATACTTTTTTGAGAAAAACTAAACTCTGTATTATTTAATCAAACCTCGTATATTACGAAACCAGTTTTTTGCTTACAATTTATAATTTTATTGTTACTTGTTACACCATGTGTCCACCTTATTCCTGCGGATAGCAATAATTAAGGTGCATTACGGAATTTAATAATACCCAGTCCGTTAACCGGAGGTCAAAGTTTATGAAACCAGGAGGCCCTAACGGCGACTTTGCTTATTAATTATTATTACTGCAATTCGAACGTTTATATAATGTAATGTGTACCAGAATAAATGACGTAGCTTATCTTATTCTAACAAAACATTACTTCGTACTGTTCCGTTCTGAGAAACTTTCATTATTCATATATTCCATGGAACCGTAAGTAGAGTACGTTTTAAAAAATATTTGTCATTAATAAATCATCAGATTCTCTGCGAATTTCTAATGCAGTTAAATAATTAGTGTAGGGTGAAATTAAAATAGTCAGGAAAATTAAATGAAATTTAATGTAAAAATGAATAAAAATATAGGAATTAAAAGATGAACTAAGTAATTGTTAAATAATTATAATAAAAAAATAACTAACAATACAAAATTAGGAATTTATGGCCTGACTGGTCCGAGATGACTTATCTGAAATAAATAAATAAAAACAATATGTGAGCAACCAATTTAACCAAAATCACAATCACAACGACAAATCACAACATAAATATAAATAATAATTCATAAATTTGCAACTCAATCATTTCCAGATCACAGGTGTTAAGGGTCAATTCGCGAAATACCTCAACGGAATACAATAAGCTAGTAAAGAGTTATCTACCATGGTAAACAGTGCATGCATTCACTTCAGGTACTAAGGGTCAACTCGCATCATACTCAAAAACAAAGCACTAAGGGTCGACTCGCATAGTGCTCAATTAAATTGCAATATTAATTTATAATAAATAAAATAAATAATTTAATAGTAAATTGGTCACCCAGTGATTGGATTTATCTTAGTATTTTCTAATAGTTGTACCTACACTTAATTGCTTGATTAAATATGTTTTTTTTTGTTGTTTTAGGTGCGAGACTTAGTAGAAAAATGTACATGTCCAACGCAGTTCCCAATGATACGCGTCTCAGAAGGAAAATACAGAATTGGAGACACCAAAGTTCTAATTTTCGTGAGAGTAAGTATTTTTATAATTAATAATTTCTATTGTAATTAAAAGGTTACTGGTGATCTACGGTTGGTGAAATATGTTATAAATCAAAAAAAAAATACACACGAGATATTTCTGCAAAATATTAAAGTAAATGCAATTGCAATATTTTATTGTTTTAGTCAACTATTCTCACATGGTATAATAAATCGTTTAATTTCCCATGCTAAATTTCTTTCGTAAATTCCGACAAACTAAAATACTGCCGGGACACAGTGCCAGAAATCAGATTTAGGGAGGATTGTAAAACATGTTAATAATTATAGAAATCAAACAAACACTGTTGTAAGGTTTTACAAAATTTTTAATAAGACTTCTCTTACACTGTTTTGGCTTATCAGGTCATTATCAAAGAGTTGAGTAGAAACTAACTTAATCTAAAGAAACGTCACTATATATACATATTTAATTAAGTAGGGGTAAAAACAAATCATATTTTTGAAACCGAACTAAAAATATAGGACATTTATGTCCTTCACATTGTTCACTTGTAATATTTTTATTATGAAAAAAGGCATTTTGAATTTCTAATTTCTCTAACAGGTTTAATCTTTTACTTTTATTTATACAATGCAAAATCTTAAAATTATCTTCACTAAAGTTATGATTATTTACAAAACAATGTTAGGCAAAAACAGTATTACATTTTTTATCAATAATAAAGACTTTTTATGCTCCTTTACTCTAGTTTTAGAGGATCTACCTGTCTGTCCTACATAGATAGCATCGCAGTCTAAACATTGAATCTCATAGACACCTGATTTTTGAAGTTTATCTGTTGTTGAGAATTTATTATTAATTAGAATTTTGCCTAAATTTGTTTTAGTATCAGAAATTGTTCCAAACAATTTTTGATATTAGTTGGGTTAGGTTAGGTTGCCTTAGTTTCTTTTTCTGTATGCGATTTTATGGTTGTCAGAATTTTAGTTCGTCCAGATTTTGGCCTATCGGAATTTTGTCTGTCAGGGTTTTAGAATTGATAGGGGATGGTTAGAGTTATCCATCTTCATGTAGGCCAGATGATTATTTGTTGTATGGTTAATGACTTTCGATGAATGACTGATGAACGGAATGGAAGATGATTTAATTTTTACATTTATTTACACAATCTATATGAACTTTACACTATGCACATTGATACCAGGGTAGTTATTGACTTAGATATTTGATATTTAATTTTACTTGATAAATTTTTGATGGACTTGATAATAGATACGTTGATTTGATACATGATACAATATTTGATGACAGAAACTTGATGATGAATAATTGAATTAGACGATAGTGTTTTAGAGTTTGATAGAGATTTGCTGATAAATTATGAGCCATCATCTTGTAGATGTAGGCGGGGAGAGGGAGGGGGTTACATCCAAGCAAGACTGCTTCAAAATACGTTGTTTTTAACTAATGGTATTTAACATACATAATTTATTTGAAGTATTTATATCTTCTTAAATTCAGTCTAGATTTGGAAAGTTTACAAAAGGTACAACATTAGTTTATCCATATTTTTTTCATTCAAGGTATATTTTACAGAAAGATCTTATGTGGGTTTAGTAATTAGTTTGTTATTTTCTCATAAGAAACCGAGTCAAGAATCACTACAAACTACAAGCATGTATAGGCATAATTATGTTGTTATTGTCTTGTCCATGTACACAAGGGATTCTTGTTACATGGACTAATGACATTTTCGTTATGTGCATTCTTGTAAGTCGTCCGGAGAATAAATTAAAAATGTCTTGCGGTCGTAGCCTTCAACCCTTTCAGCTCCTATTATTAGCATCGTTTTAACAATCCCAAACATGCACACGTCTAGAAGTCAAGTTTTATTCAGAAAAAAGACAAAAATACCAACCTAAGAATAATGCACTTGTTTGTAATTACTTTGTGTATACAGGGTGTCACAACTGTAACGTAGATTATTCAAATTAATCGTTATATTAATTCTTCTTCAAGTCACACATTTATTTATAATAATAATACTTGTTCTATGACGATTCGCCATACCATAACCCAAGCTAAACCCTTTATACATAGCGAAAAATTCCATTTAAATGATAACATCCTACGTATGTGAAAAGGGTCTAAGGCACAATTATATCTCTTAATTATATGTTTTAATAGTCGGCTAATTCCGGAATGTTGTACTATCAGAGGAGGTAGCTGCACCGATTTCTATTACTAACGTACCTACACTAGCACCATAAATATTGGCTAAATTCAAAAGTAAACAACTTTCAACACATTTATTGTAATTCTCGATAGTATTGCTTCGTATTCGGGCATTCCCAAGAGTTAAACCTATGTCTTGGTAAATTTGTTGGATTTTCCTCATTTCTACCAAAGAATTATTTTTTTTGATATATACGTTATCGTTTGAAAACCTGACGCAGTTTGTAAGAACTCGAAACAATTTTGTTTTTTTGGAAAAGTCATTTGAAAATTCAGGTCACCTTCCAGGTGCACACCTGTATTTATACAGGAACCCACACAAGTTAAAATCGACATCACTTCGATACGTGTTTCGATTGTAAACAGTTTACAAAGTGGTTGGTCGTGTTTTTCCAATTGCCATTGCAATAATATAATGGCCATTTTAACGCGAATGAAACAGTCGCTCGAAGTCGTCGACTTCTCCGTAGACAAAATATTCGTATTGAAACATTCATCAAGCCCGTTGTCGCACAGCTGCAACGTCTTAAAATTCAAACGAATGCCCCAAACCATTTGAAATTTTAACACGTTAACACCTATCCGAATTTGAACATAGAACGTCAAACAATAACAACGAATTTGATAGAAGATACTGAAATAGAGAGCGAAAAAAATAGCCGTAGGCAAGGGTACTTTTCGACCAGGCACAAAGAGGTGTCCTGATACAATAAAACTAAAAGAAAGTGTATATCGGAAAAAGACAGATAAAAGAAAAAAGAAAACTTTCTTGTGTTTCATTCCTACCAGCTACTCGTGCAGGTGGGCGAGCAATCCCTCTGATCTACACTGTAGTACAAAGCCGGAGGGTAGGGCGTAAGCCTCCTTGCAGGAATCGTGGGAATGGGTGGGTGGTGTGATTAGGGAGAGAAAGATGAGACGGACGAAATGAAGACAGAAGAGAAGTGAAAGATTATCTGTGGAATATTACTGCTCCGGCATTTGCCTAAGTGGCCCAAGGAAACCACAGAAAGCTTGGACCAGAAGAGCCGGACCCAGGGTTCGAACCGGTGACCTCCCGAATGATAAGCAATGATCTAGAGAACTAGACTACGTCACTCGGTGAGATAAAAGAAAAAGTTTTTAAAGAAAAATTATAAAAAACTGTTTCACAAGAAGTTTTAAAAATTTGGAATGGGTTGCCCATTAAAGGTAAATTGAGAGCAGAAGTGCCAAAGCGAATGAAGATTTATAGAAAGTTATTGTCAGTTGAAGAAATATTGAGGGTGGTTGTAAAAGTAGCAGTGAAGAAATATTTTTTAAAGAAAGCTGTAAAAGAGATTTTTATGGTGTTGATATACTATGCGAAAGGATCATTTGTCGGTATTTCTTGGAAGGATAAGGAAAAGATAAAATATACCTATTCTTATAATATTATTTATATAATATATAGAAATAATTAAAAGAATTATAACTTATTATAAGTCTCGACATCTACCCAATAGTTTTTCATATTTTACTTAGTCCTGAAATATATGAATATCAATTAGTATTAGCGACACTTCATTAAAAACACACCGTTTAAACGCCAAATTTTTTTAAACATACAGACAGACAAACTTTGAAAACATGTAGATTTCGTTCCGGAATGATTTATAACATCGAACTGCTCAATATAAAGACAGAAAATCTTTTTTACAAACAGACTACGACTTTATTACAGTACCTGGTGTATCCACCTTTTATGAATTTCGTTATTTTTAATTAGTAAATTAATATCAGATAAAATAGTGTCGAAAATTATTGTAATAGGAATCTTCATCTTTAAAAAAAAAAAAGAATGTGTTGTTTGGTAACTATTTTATTAAAAAAAGAAATTTCCAAGCTTAATTATTCAATAAATTGTTCGCAACGTTGATCTTTTTCAGGCTTTGGAGTAAATTAAACTCAATAAAAAAATTAACGTACAAAGACGTATAATTCAGTTACTAATTTCACTGATGGTAAGAGCAAGCAATAGATCGATGAAACTTTATTTGTCATCAAACATTTTTATTTTTATATTTATCAAGTTTTACAGATTCCAGCAAACTTAGTTTATCTTTCAATCAATATGTACCTACTAAGTGCCTACAAATTTTAAATTCTATGTCATCCAGTATTTTCTACATACTATTAGATATTTTGCACAATTAGAATCTATTATATAAATATATTCAAAAAAGAAAGAATTAAAATCCTTATTCGTCTAAATTTTCAGATCAAAGATCTCATATTTTGAACGCGTTCTACCAAGTAGACACAACGAACCGAAAGCCATATCCCACGACCGGTTTCGACCTATCGGGTCTCATCAGGTGGGCGCTGGCAGAAAGGCCTTTACAGGCTATATTATAAATATAAATATAAATATGGAATCAACAGAAACAACTACTCCGAGGGCTAATACCCCTACCGGCATTGATTTACACTGTTGCTTCCGATGGACTTCTAGACGAAAATATAACATATTAAAAAAAGAGGGAATTAAAATCCTTATTCGTCTAAATTTTAAGATCAAAGATCTTTATATTTATACTATATTAATTAATGAATACGTTTTTCAACCCATCTACTAATTTGACCATTGTAATACTTTACTACTACATTCCGCCCCCTGCCTTGTAATTTGTGTACCTACAATTTTTTTCTTCTCAATTTCTACGACATCTCAATAAAACAAAAGCAATCCAAAACTGAAGACAGTTGACAGCAGTTCAGCAGTACACATCTCAAACAATTATGTTTCATCTATTTGCTTAAGTACTTGTTTTGTTTTTCTTTTTCTAATTTGTGCTTTTGACGTCTTGTCTCATTTCCCTTCTTTTATTTATGCGCCGCATGAAATTTGCCGCCTTTGTGAACGTGTGTGGCCGTTGTTGTTTGTGGTGTAATTCTTGTGTAATTATCTATGCACTCCAAACAACCGACGAATGCTAGACGTTGCAAACAACAATAGCTGTAACTATCGTATATGTATTGTATAATAACACAAGCATATACGTGAAACAGCTGTTTTAACGCAAACAAAGCCGTGATTTGCCCGCAAAACGCATACGGTTTTACCCTCAAGCTTGTGAACACATGGCACACTTGATCGCCAACTAACACGATATTATTGTAACTATGTGTTACGTATGCGTGTATTCGTATTCTTGTATCGATGTAGACATCTGTGATTTCTTACTAGACATACCAGTACAATCCATCACAAAAGTTTTGCTATAATAAGGGCTGTTTTTGGACCATTGTGAACTCGAAAAACATTTTTTTCGAAGCTAAATTGTTCACTTATACTCTCTTACACGGAACTCATCATAATCATCATATAAGTACAAGTGCAAGTGCATTAGATGCCCTTAGAGGGTATTCGACAAACTCAACATTGGTAGACCTCAACATACTAGAGACCCAAACCAAGGTAGTCTTACTCTGGATCCCAGATCATAGCGGTATAAAAGGAAACGAGCTGGCAAACTACTCTTCTAAAGTGGTGCCCAGCACCCAGCAACTTATTACATTTGTGGCAGCCTTATTTCCTCTACAAACTGCAGACACTGGAAAAAACAAATTGCCGATCTCGCCAGAAAGAAAGCCAGGAATCTTGTGTAAATCCGTGCAAGCCACGAAAAACTGCAATACCATAAGAGTAATCTGGGATTGACCACCAGTTTTTTCTGTCGTTTTTGTGATAAGGAAATGGAAAGTGATGTCGACGTCGCCGCTTTTTTGGCTGCCATGTTCTAGAAGGGGAGGACGTCAATAATCGTCTAGCTCAATCCAAAACTGAAGACAGTTGACAGCAGTTCAGCAGTACACATCTCAAACAATTATGTTTCATCTATTTGCTTAAGTACTTGTTTTGTTTTTCTTTTTCTTTTCCTTTTGGAAAGCTTTGGTGAATTAAAGGGGAAAGCCATGGAATTGCACGTGCTTTTGAGGTTTGAATGAGCTTAAACCCAATCAGCAGTAATAATACTGAAAGCATTTGGGGTATTCTACGTCATTTACCCATTGAATGAAAATCTCACGTAAATTTTCAGACCTCAATCTTAAATTGTAAGCTAAAGAAAACACTCGGTAGTTTCACAATATTTATTCAAATTGAGTCCTTGACGACAGTCGTTTCGGTTGTTACACCACGACTATCGTCAGGGACTCAATTTGAATAAATATTGTGAAACTACCGAGTGTTTTCTTTAGCTTACTATTTTATTTTGAAAATGTTTCATCAAGTAGCCAACAACCGTAGTATCTCGATTATTTCACACGAAATGCCTGGTAACTTCTTGAAAAATTCAGCAATTAGTACTTAGACATTTGTGAATAACTGTATATGTCTAAACTGTACAAGATTAAAATGTTTGCATACATGTTCACATAGATCTAATACAAACACAGACACTTACTATAATAGTTGTTGTATATTTAAATATACCACGCGTATTTCACAAATCGGCCAACTGCGATAATTTCCTACCGTGTTACGGCTGCTAGCTCGCAGCCCTCCTCGATGGGTGTGGAAAATAGCTGCACAAATTCCATATAATTTTTGACGTGTACGTATCTACCGTGTAGGTATATAGTTTAAATTGTTGACCAATATGGTACGTATCAGCGATGTTTCAAGGCCTTTAGGAGCAGGACATTTTCAATAATCGTATGCGCAGATTTTCATCGATTACCTGTGTATTTACTAGTTACTTAAATTATCGGACATATTTGTTAGAGAACGCTAAATGTTGTAGTTCCTGCAATCTAATGAAGGCTATTTACAATTGCACTTTACTGCTAACGATTCAAGTAGTAGGGAATTGCATATAAGTATTTTTTCCAACATAACTCTGTAGGATAGGGATGGCGAACCTTTGCGTACCAACGTGCCATTTTTTAAAGAAATGTTTAATGAGATCATAGACGTGCCATGAAATAATTTTGACTGTGATTATTAGGAAAATAATAATCAACTCAAACTCTTTATTTACTACAAAAAAAATAGGAACATTTTGCAATGTTTCAATTATACGTATAATTTAAATTAATATAAAATTAGTGTGACTTCTGTTGTTGCAGATTAGATGAAAAATAACATATGTTAGGGTTGTAAGATATTACTTTTAGCAGAATGCATGCTGAACTGGATTCATCTATCAAACGGTTTCTAACCGAGTCTTTAATGTTATTCATCTCTGAAAATAATGACTCGAGGTCATAGGTTGACGAAAATATTGTTAAAATAGCATGAGCCAGCTTCTTCAAACAATTAAGTGTGTCTGATAACGCATCCCATGTTTCCAAAATTTTGTTATTAGCATTTTCACTTATATTACTTGTCAATCTTTCTGTTTCAATAAATTTTTTAATCTATATTGAACCAGACTGGAAATCAATTCGCTGCATTTGAAATTCTTCAATTTCCAACCAATCGAATTGTGATAAATTCAGTTTATCAAATGACGTCACGTTAGGGTACATAATAAACTTGAGTATTTGCGACAATTCTTTGAACTGAGAAAATCTCGCTGAAAATTCTTTGATTGAAGAATAAATCACAGAAATAAATTCTTCTGTGACGTGCCCAAAATATTGTGTCGCGTGCCATTGGTTTGCTATCCCTGCTTTAGGATAATCATTATATAATATTATTCTACATATCTATGGTACTAGCGTATTGGTAGGTTTGTAAGGTAATTAAGTGGAGCTGTCACCTCTCATGATACAAAATTATTGTGTTACCTGACTTTTAAAACGTGGAACTAACGGATGGAACTGTGCCTTAGCCCTAATTTCGATATTCAGAGTGTTATCGTTCAAGTGAAATGATTAATTATAAATCGCCAATTTTTTGACGTGATGATCGTGTTTAAATGTCAATATTGGGTCGTAGTAGGGTCATAGATAGCAGTGGTTATGGCTAAACTCCCGCCAACGGTATCATTTGGTAGTATGCCATGGTATCTACAAACGTTGTACGTTGCACACCAAATTAATTTTATGCATCGAGTTATTTGGATCGTGATTTGCTAGGAAATGAAATTCACTGGTGTTTAAAATAATATTTAATTTGAATTATCCTAATAATTACTAAATTTCAATGTCTTAATAATAAATTTAAGTTAAATTCGTCCGACAAAATGAATAATAATCATAATCTGTAAAAGATACGCGGTAAAACAATAGATACGGTTATCTAGAACAGCAGGACAATGGGGTTCTGTATAACCCGTCTGGCCAGATAAAGCGAGCGGATCCAGACGAAACACGGTACCTCAAAGAATATTCTAGGAAAAGAATAATCTATTCAAAAAAGAAGGAATTAAAATCCTACCAAAGAATAATCGTTAGGAATACAACAATATCTAAATCGTACATTATTTATTGTTGCCATGCAACTCTACTAAAACACAAGTAAACTGATATCTATAAACATACAAATAAATATAAATTTAAAAATATTTCATGTATATAAAACAAACTTAAAGGACCTAATAGTAACTTATATGCACCATCGGCAATGGTACCATCTGACCAAATTTGTATGTAAATTTAAACGTATTGTGTGATCCAGGTTTAGATATAACCGTATTACTTAAAAATGGGATATTCATAATTTTGGTGAAAGAACTACCATACCCCTAAATTAATCTGTAAATCTTTTGATTGTATTGATTGTTAATAAAAAAGTCTGTGGTATACAGGGGCAAGTGACTGATTTTATACTATTTAATTTACCACAGTCATCCCTTTTACTACCCTATTTGTATTCTTTATGTTTATTATCCAACAATTTTCAAATCTAAACAGCGTTAGTTAATTTATCGGCAGTGCATTTTTCATTTCCCGAACAATACAGTAGTTTTGTTTTAGTTGTTACAAGTAAGTTACAAATCTAGTAGCAATTTATTATCGCACAGTGCCGAGTTTACAAGAACTAAAGTCCGTTATCTGAGTATCCGTTAATGTATTTGTTTACGTTGTAAGTGTTTAAGTATTTGTTAATTCGAACCGAACAGCATAGGTAGTGGTGGAGCACTTTTACAATAAATGCCTACCAGGAATACTAAACAATAATATAATAATATTAGTAAATAAATTAGACCAACCATAAAGGGCAGACAAGAACAAATTGCATTCAAAGGTTTTACGACGCGGTGCGGTACGACGCGTTCAATAGGATGCTGGAAAGGAAGTTTCTAAACATGAACTGGGCAACACGGGTAATTCGAAACACTGGCTAAATAAATCAGCAGCTTTGAAAAAAATTATATGTCTAAAAAACCTTTACCCAAACTTAAGAAAGTGTTAGAAAATATTAATTTTATTGATGTATTCTCTCGTCTGGTTAAAAATACACTATTTTCCCTTTTTGATTAATCTCTACACCTTATTTATCATGCAATACATACGTAAAATGCCAAACTATAAACAATTAACAATATTCTTCAGGCGTGACAATATCGAACGTATAATATCAAGATTGATTCAGGAGTATAATACACATGCGATAGCTTTGAACGTTTTCCGGCAAAAATGCCGGAATTTCCCAAAAATCTTGAAATTTCAAGATACTCTAATTTAAAATCCAAAAAACAAATTAGCAACGTTTCGATTTTGGAGTCGACATATTGTGGCAATATTTTTTTCAAATATTATTAATGTGTCGCGATTACATGTACCGATATTTTTGTTTGTTTTTGTTTTAACTTCTGTTAACGACGGTGAAAACCGCTACTTCTGTTTATTGTTAAGACTCTTAGCTCTCTGCTGGAATATGATTGGACAATTTTGAATAGTCTGTTAAAGAATGCCGATTAATGATTCAAAGATGCTGTTGATCAATGCTTAGCATTCGGGAGGTCACCGGTTCGAACCCGGGTCCGGCTGCTCTGCTCCCAAGTTTTCTGTGGTTTCCTTGGATCATTTAGGCAAATGCTGGGACAATAAAATTTCACAGATAATCTTTCACTTCTCTTCTGTCTTCATTTCGAAGAAGCTGGAGAGGGTCTTACGCCCTACCCTCCGGCTTGTGCACTACAGTGTAGGTCGGAGGGACTGTCCGCCCACCAGTACAAGTAGCTGGTGGGACTGAAATACAAACAAGTTTTTTTTTAAGGAATCAGTTATTTAAGTCACCCAGAGAATTAGTTTCTAAGAAAAAGATAGTCTCATTCTTTGTAATCAATCTTTCTTTTATTATCACAATAAAATTTTAAAAAGCCGTCCTGGGAAAAATTCTAATTCGGCGACCAAAGATATCAAGGAAATGATTATGCTCTTGGTTTTATCCGCACAAAAAGGCCAAAAATTGAATTTTATTTAGTTTTGGTTAAATTGTGTTATGCTGAGGCAAATCTAAAGCTATATTTAAAATTGTGTTATTGTAAGTACTATGTTGAGAATTCATAATATTCATGTTTTACGTCCATATGTTTTGTATTTAAGGTTTGTTTTCTTTTGATATTCGTTTCTGAACGATGCCTGTTTTGTTTTATTTTACTAAAGATTATTTTTCAGTAGCGATTATTAATCATCGACTGCCATTTTATATGTTATAGGTATTGTGTTCTTTTGTTCACTAGTCCAATTCTGTTTTTCATTCCAAGCAACACGCTTTAATAAAAATCCTATGGATTGTTACCTTCATTATTTAAGATACTATAACATCGTAGAAGCCGATTATCGTTGCATTTTTAAACTTTATAAAAAATCGCGAAAATATTCACATACTTACATATTAATCTTCTTTTTGAAATTGGCTAAAACTTAGGCATCTCTTTCACTTTGCAAAATTGCTCTTTCATTTTAATAAGAAAAGATTCTTGGAGGAACGGCTGTAAAAACTTTACGAAGTATTAAAATTTATTTATTTTAATGTAGATATATTGTAGAATTACAAATACTTTTAAAACCCTCGAAATCTTAGGTTGGATTATTATATTCTTGGATTCTCATAGTCATGAATGTACAAGTTTTTTAAATGTTATTTTGGATTTTTAACAATTTGGTTTTATTAAAATAACATACATACATACAAACATAGTAATGTTCCATAAACGATTGTTTTAATAGAATCAAGTTGTGGGACCTAGTTGGTATGTAATGAAAAAACAAAATGTCCGAAACAACCCTCTGGGCAGCCGAATCCGTTAATAACGTTTCATGAAAACGCAGAATTAAAACGAGCCCCATGGGCAGAAAATAATTACTGCAATTCGAATAGAAAATTTCAGTGCTCATGGTAAATCCAATGAATAATAAACAGAAGAAAATGTCGTTGTCTCCTACCATTAGGTAACACAACAGTTAACTTTCTATTACGGACAACGCTCGGTATTCTTTCTTTTTAATTTATATGCAGATTCCTAAAGCTCACCATCTGTATTTACTGAACAAAAAGAGCATTAGTCTTACTTTAAAATATTTCACACGAGAGAAAATACGAAAAGTAAAAATTAAACTAAAGATTAAACATACAAGAAATGCTTTTAAATGTTTCAAAAAATGTTAATTAACAATCTACATATGTTTCGACCTACCAAGTCTACTATATGTAAAGTGTTAATAAACATTTTTTAAAACGTAATTAACGCTGTTTGTGGTGAATTCACTGTGAAACATTTTTACAATTAATTGGTGAAGTGAGTACAAAAACACCTTTTGGAATATTTCACAAAACTTTATTGAACTTTCCTGACGTATGTTTCGGCTATTAGGCCATTGTCGAAGGATACAGATGTTTGTACTGAGTTTTACATTTCTCGTTTAACTATCTATACTAGGTTTGTAAATGAGGGAATTCGAACAGTAGTAGATATGAATTGTTGGTGTTTAATTCTATTTGGTTATTTACTAGATTAACTTTATTCTTTTGACATTTTTAATGTCTAATGTTTCGAAAAGGTTTAATATTTTACTTTTTGGAATATGGTGTTGTGTTTACACTTTAAACAATGCCTATATAATTAATTGAACAGTAATTCTTTGCAGTTTTATTTAATTCATTATTTCTTTCATAATTTCTCCACCGTGAGTTCTATTGAAAAATTAAACTCTTTTTAATAACGAGTGATAACAAAACTTTTATTTTATTATTTTCCTTCATTTTAAACGGATCTGAAGTGTTTAAATGCAATCGTTAATATACTGACGTCTAGAATTGTAGAAACTGTGACTGTGATAAACAGTAAACATGACGAAATTTTAAGGATTTCGATTTTACAAATTTGTCCCACTTGATACTTTTTAAAAAGAGAAATTATTACAAACTTTTAAAAGATGAATACAGGTCAATAAAGTTAGGACCTGAGAAGAGAAAACAAAAGGTTAATTATTTACTTCATAATGTCTCAGGATTTTGAGATAATTTGACCTCAAAACTCAAAAAATGCATTTTTCCCTTTTTGCCTACAGTACTACGTGAAATATTATAAAAGGTCAAAACAATTAAGACGATAGTCATTTCCAAGGCATCCTTTATCGTTGAATTAGCATCTAGTTTCAGAATTGCCCTTGCACATCCAAATCCAAATGGTACAAATTTTACTTATTTAGTGTTATGATTAGGGTATCTTGAAATTTCAATATGTTAGAGCTATTCTGGAGTCAGATTCGAGTTCATCTTCGAAAAATACATCGAAAAATTTGTTGCCGTTGTTCTTTTTCATCATTGTGTCACTAAAATAATACAAAATATTTCTCCAAAACGTTTCTTAGAAAAACTATCATAATTCAACTGGTTTATCTGTAGATGTTTTGTACGTTGTTTTTGCAAGTTACAGTACCAAAATCCGCCTAGATTACATCCTAAGGGAACAGGAAGCAAATCATGCAACGAAACGTTGCGTTTTTTTTAAATATATGTTGATATAGAAAGATATTCAACATAATATTACACATATTAAGTATTATAAATGATAAAAACTTATCAGCACAAAACGAAAAAGTCAACAATACGTAGTAGGCAACATGCACTGTCCATTCTATTCCTCTCTAATTGGAGTTTATTATGAATTTCCTCTTTATAATTAATGAACTATTGTAACGAAAGTTCCGCACTCGGTAACTAGCTACTAGGTACCAACCTTATTGTAATCTTCATAATGTTTTTTCTTTTTAGATTTTAAGGAATCACGTTATGGTACGTGTTGGTGGTGGTTGGGACACTCTGTCCCATTATTTGGACAAACACGACCCATGTAGATGCAAAACCCAGCACAGAAGCATGCAAGCAGCGAGACTTGTTAACAAACCAGGGGCTTCCGATTTACACAGAGCGCAGGTGTACTATGACAGGTAAATAATTAATTTATTGTAATTTTTACAAGAGGAAAACAAAACAAAACCAACACTTTCGAAGAGATGTTTTATGAATAAAGTAGTTAAGACAACAAAAGATATAAATTGAGTTGTAAATGCGTTTGTGATGCTTAAATAATAGCTTGAGTTCTTGCAAATATTGTTTAACAATAAATAGTCTTAAAAAAGCGTGGAACGTAATCAGTCCTTTGTTCTGAAAACGCCATTAAGTGGCATTCTATAACACGTTTTACGAATAAATAGCTATAGCAACTGCAATAAAGCTCACACTTTATTGTCTACTTTGAATGAATCGTAAAAATCGTTATTTCAATAGTGTGGAAGTAACTTACGAAACTACACATAAAAAGTAAATATGTATATGTATGTAAAATACACTGTATTGTTTTTTCTACTTTTTACATGGTTGATTAATTTGTTTTTTATTATTTACTAACCTTCCTCGCCATTGTAATACAATAATAGCGACATTAACACTATTACATGCATTACCATAACAATTAAAGAACGAATTATTTCTTCTATTTGTTCCGAGATAAATAAACGAAAAATAATTACTAATGTTATTTATTGTGGATGTCCCATTGCTGCCCGCGAAAATATTTTACCTGAAATTGTGGCATTGCTGCCCCGCCGACCTTTATGTCCTTTATTACCCTCATAAATAGTTATTATACTACATATGTAATAATTGTTATAAACGTATTACATATTCGTAACATATAAAATAATTTGCTCAAATGTATCGATATAGGTACCTATAGACAATTTAATAAATGTATCAAATAATACACACTAGTGGGGGTCAATTAATTGGTTGAAAGTGCTTGGGGTAAACAACAAATTGTGTTAGAAGGTTATGGAACATTCAAAAGTTGTTCTAATCTTTTCAATTTTGGCCTGCAGAGAACATTATCAAAAGGCTGTAACTTTTATTTTAAACAGTGCTTATAGCGATAAATCCAAACATTGAGATTATCATCTACATACCGGACAGACCAAGAAGTAAGAAACCATTTCAAAATGACTGCAACGATATTTACTTATTAAATTAATATTGTTATCAAACAAATACGGATGCGGACAGCAATGCCACTGTAAAATCTCTTTTTTACTCTGGCGGGCAGTAATGCAACTTTTACAAGGCGCGGACAGCAATGGGACTGAGTCTATTTATTACACCTGTCAAGTAGTAACTAACACATTATGCGTTATTATCAAACGCTTCTGTAGCCAGTATCATTAGATGAATCTAAAGACAACTCTCCCTCTATTTTTATCTGATGAAAATTAATTAAAAAATAAAAATTTCTTTTCCAGATCACCGCCCAGAAATTCCCTACCAAATATACCAACAAATGGTTGCATTCCTACAAAAGATTACCTAGGCCCTCCCATGAATTCCCTCAACCGTTCCAGATCCCGTTCACCTTCCCATCTTTCCTATACCGATTCCCGCCGTTCAATTTCTCCCAATATGCCACGTAAAACCCTTGCTCCTCCAATTAATCGTTCCAGAAGTCCCACGCCAAATTACGTATCTACACATACCACAAAATTATCCAGTCCAAAAAATACTCCCCAAAGGGGATTATCCTCCAGTCCGTCCGGTCCCCAATCCTTACCATATATTCCCACAAATTACGGTTCGTCTCCAACGTATGGAACCACGAAAACAGGTGGCCGCAATGGTCAAGATTATAACAGATTAACCCTAAAATCGGAAACCAGCTTGCAAGTTTCAGATCACTCCACTGACCACAGTGACAATGCTTCTGAAGTATCGGACGAAGGATACAGAAGCTTGGGAATGGTCCACGACAAGACAAAAAATAGAGCCTCCCTTATAAGTCAGAATTCTATTGAAGATGCAGACGAAAGTGGTAAGTTTACACATACACAAATCAATTAAATAGATTTTTACAATGTTTCAAAATTGATTTTAAACGTCCTAACTGCATATTCCTTGTTTCAGAGCATCATGATTCTCTTGATTATGAAGACGAAACAAATGATGCTGGTCTTCGTAAAACGAAATTTTCCTTCATCTACAACAGCAGCACTCCTAAACCGACTCAAGACAAGCCCCAAATAACTAAAGAAAAATCCTTTGAACAACCCCAGAGTAAACCTGTTAGTCGATCGAACAGCAACGAAAGGAGTTCACCAGACCATCACGCCTCCCCCAAAACGATAAAATCTAGCTTTTCAACCAGCAGCCCTACAATGAAAAAATCGACCTCCAAACCGAACATCAGTACTTGGAGTGGACGTCAAAAGAGTTCTAGACCATCACTCACTGCAGACACCTTTAATTCATCTCCACCTGTCTCAGCATTCAACCGAAACACTGCAACCAGAAGAAGTCTTTGCACCCCTGCATCGTATGCAAGAAGGACCACCCAGAGTGCAAACACCTCTCCAACGAAAGGAAAATTGAGGGAAGAACTCCTCAAAACAGTAAAAAGTAACAAAGATGACGAAACGATTGCAGAACAGGTAAAGAAATTACTCAGAAAATATAGCAGCTTATCGATTCTTAATGATGATGAATTGATTGTAAATGGAGATGAAATGACTATTCACATGAGCCCAAGAAAGGACTCGAAACCTGGATACACAAAACACTCCAGGATTCCTGCGCCTATTTCACACAAAATTTAGAGGGAATACATTCTTTGTAATAAATTATGGGTGCAATAATCGTTTTATTTTAAAAATAGAAATTCAATTAAATCGAATGTTATGACACGAAAATATCATGACGTATACACATATTGGTGTCGGCTGAAAATTTTTGAATGTCGTCAGATAACAAATGTTTACATTTTCTTGCCTTCTTTTTTGTTATTTTAGGTGAATTAACATAAAACATCATTTTCACAACAGGAGTTGAAAACTTCATCAAACACAACCATTAGCTAGCTTATTAAATTAAATATCAAAATTCTATTTGATCCTCAAAAGATACTCACTAAGTAGTAAATTTCTAATAAAAATTTTAGGAACAAGAAGCTATTCGCTTTTCTTGCCTTATTTTCGAATTAATAAATATGAATATTCTTGGAAGTGGAATTTTTTCAACTCTACCTTAAGGTATTTAATTTAAGTTTAAATCGGTATTTATTAACTTTTGATAATTAGCTCTTGAATGAAATTCCACTGTCTACATAAAAGAAAAGATAAAATTAAAAATTGACACTACATTACACAAAACATATGAACTTTCAACTCTTTTGCTTTAGTAAGAAAACGTATAATATTTACGGGTTAATTTAAAAAAAGAGTGGATGCAAAATTAAGTTTTATTGACGAAAGGTATTATTTTCAGACATCTAAGCCCGAAAACCAGGAACGCAATTAAGTACTTGAAAGACTAGGTAGAAAAAAACTTGAAAGGTAAAACTCTGCACCTGAGTAAATAACATTATAATTTAAGATGCATGTATAAATAAATATTTAGTACCTATATAAAAGAGAAAAATATAATTGCTTGCCTGTAATTTTCCAGCTTATAAGATCAAAAAAAAAACATACGAAATATATTGCTTTACAATTAATTAATTTTGCATCTTCTCTAATGATTACATAGGTCAAAGAAATCAGGTATTTAGAAGAGTAAAAACAAAAGAACAGTCATTTACGATGTAATTTGCAACCCTTAGACTAGATCTGTCTTCAGAATTGTTTCAGCAGGTTAGGATTTTAGGATATCCCAACTTCAAAACTTAAAAGTTTACTACGTGAAATAAAAGGACAAAATCCAAATATTGCTAATTTGGATAGATTAGGATATCTTGAAATTTCAATGTTTTAAAACAATTCTGGAGCTGCATTTGAATTTTCTTCTGAAAAATACATCCAAATTGATTACCTCATTCGTGTATTTTGTTTTCAACGCGCCATTTTCCAGTGACCTCTCTTTTTTGAGGATACGACTATGGATTGTTGAAAAAAGAATCAGAAAGGAAAGTATACATTTGCGATGTGAACGAACTAAAATGTAGCTCCAGAAAAACTTTAGCATTTTGCAGTTTTGAGAAATCCTAATTTCAAAACCAAACAAATTAAGTTAGCAGCATTCAAATTTTCAAATAAAAATATATCAAAATCTGAATTTGCTGAATAATTCAACTGCAAAAGATGCCTCGGAAATAACTACTTCCTTGGTTGATAACCACAAAATCGTCAAAAAATGAAGTTTTTGGTATTTAAGTTTAAGAAATCTCAAAATTCAAAGATGTACTATAGAAATTCTGAAGCCAGGTTTTGAATCACTGTCGCAAATGATATCTCTGGGCTTACCCTGCCTGATCCACGTTGACCTGAGTAATTGTACTCATTGTTAAATGCGATTGTATATTTAACCATTACCTTTAATTATTATCTACGCACCGTTATATAGAATGGTAAAGAATTAGAACTAACACATATGGTGCTATTTTTAAGAATAGGGCAGTAGTTTAACTTGGCGTATGTACTTCAAAAAAACAAATACATATAGGTACTTATGAATATCCGGTTGTAGTATATGTTTAACTCTTTCTTCTAATTGGTGCAATAAATATTTATTTATTTACTTAACTCACTCATACAATCTTTCTCGATATTCCAAAAAACAAAAAAACTAACTCTTTACTTCAATTTTTCTTGGTTACTAATATTGTCCACATAATTATTATTATTGGCTCTGAAATGAGAAATAATTAATTATACGGGCAAAATCTGTATTTGGATTTAGGTACTGTCTTTGCCTATGAAAATTTGTCGTAATTCATTTTTTTTTTTTAATTTATTCCAATACCTTCCATTTATAAACCGAGTTCTCTTTCACAGCTGAACCTTCTTATAAAACTGGAATCGTGCATTTAGATATTAAATAAAAATAAATCAGCAACTTTGCTACATTTTCTACATCAGCTATTGCTTGAAGATATGAAATAGTAATTTTAGTAAGTACTTACAAAAGAAAATACGAACAGCAGACAAGTTTATGGAATAAGATTGCAAACTTTAAGGGCAAGTTCATATCAATTAAACAAATAATAATAAACTGGTCGAATATAAACAACGCCCAATGTTATCTATTAATAAATAGTAAGTAGACAAATTGCAATTTTGTTTCATAATTTTGTTTGAAATTTTGAGCAAGTTTAATGCCAATATTTTTACATACATTCCTAGGCATTTTAACGTAGTTCTAGAGACAAAGTAGATTTTTATACTTTTTATAGGAAAAAAAGAAAAGCAAAGTAGATTAAGATTTTATACGTTTTAAATTGATTATATAAACATCAAACCTAAGTCCTTTCATAATTATCAATGTTACCCCCTACTATACAACATGTACTATAAACGTTCAAAACAAAATTAGTTTTTCAATGTCCACAAAAGCAGATTGATGCAGTGCTTTCTTTTTCATTTTTTTTAGTAGATATTGTATTTTTTCTCTTGTAATTTATACAATTAAGTAATGTAGGAATGTTTTATTTCATTTATTTTAATTTTATTCTTCAATTGTCTAACTTTTTGTTTTGTTTTTCGTTAATTTGAATGCAGACTTTCGCATATGTTAACTTAGATATTATATACTATTGTTAGAAAGTATTTAATAGTTTCTTTGTGCGCAGGTAGCAGAAGTAGGGCTGCAAATTTTTATTATGCAATAATATAATTTTTATTTATATTGTGTTATAAAAAATAAAGACTAATATTTCTAAAAATGTTAGGAATTACTGAATACATTTATAATTCCTATTCCAAAAAACCTTTTTTTCCATCCACACATTGGTATTGCAAAATATACTGGGTGTTCTATATTTGACAGTCACAAAAATGATTTTCAACAGTTTTAGGGTAATCGCATATCATAGTAGGTATACTGGATAGTAATAAATTATTTAGGGTACTTTGAAATTCCTGTCAAACAATTTTAGAAAATGATTTAACTGTTTGAAAATGGTTTCCCAAAATTCTTGCATTATTTGTCAGAAGGCAGACGAAAATTTAACAAACGTGTGCCTTAAAAAAGAAGACGGTACAGATTTGAAACAACAGCTTTCATTTTGCGTTCCTGAGATCGTAAGTATTACAAAATATATTCGCAGTAAACCTGATACAAAATCATCTAATTGTCAATCAGAATTGGAATTGTTTGGAAGTTCCACCATACGTTTGTAAATTATGTGTGGACGAATTAAATGTAGCTGTAGATTTTCGACAGAAATGTTTAGAACAATACGAATGCCACAAAGAACCAGTAAAACCTGATATCGAGGAGTTGAACAAAAGATTAATGGAACTCGAAAAAGAGCGTCTGAAAATTGATTTTAAAAGCTCCGATAATTCTCGCAAATTGATAAAAATATTTTCACAATTTAACATCGGAATTGCCAGAAAATGTTACTCATGTAATGACTTCAGAAAGAAGGGGCGTTTATCAGTTAATAAAATTCTATCTGGAAGAATTGTGAGGAAACGATCTAAGAAACCTGAACTTCTACTTCCATTAGTACAAGATCGATCTGTAAACGTTTCAGAAGATGACTTGTTAAGTTCTATAGCAAGTGATACTAATGAGAATGAGAAACTGGACTTGGAACAGAAATTTATTCAGTATTATAGAGATACAGCTAATGATAGAAGTAGCGTTGATTCGTTTAATAGAAGCACAACAGCTTTTAGAGACAGCTATAATTATAGAAATCCATTTATAAAAGATTACTCCAAATCTACCACCGAGCAAATTCTGCAAGACCTTTGTACAATAGCTTTTCCTCTAACAAGCATGAGACAGATTCTTGACTACAACATCAGCGTCAAAAGACCTATGTCCTTTGAAAGCAGTAAAAGATCCAGTTTGGGTTCACTTATTGAAAAGGATTACTGGAAACACTGTACATATGAAAATGACCGAAATCGCACCCCATCCATATGTTCATCTAAATCTCAAGGAAACCAACATTCCAACATGGCCGAAAAAAATCTCAAGTGTAATATTTGCGGAAAAGAATACAAACTTGAGAAGAAATACGCGAAACATATGCAGGATAAGCATGGAATTCAAAACGAAAATTTATCTGTAAATGTCTTTAGTTGTCCTGATTGTAATCTTAAATTTTGTACCCAAATTCAATTGGACAAGCACGCAAAAATACATTCTCTAGGAGCAACATATAAATGTAACTATTGCGACCGATGTTTCGTTCGGCAAGTAAATTTACATAAGCACATGAAAAGCAAACATGACAATGATTTGTTCACTTTTGGCGATAAAAACTGTTAAGTTCTTTATTACCCGTTAGGTATTCCTAAACGTATATCGATTCAATTAAAATCGTATAGTAATTGAGATACATTTTAATTATGTTGTAGTAATATTGGTCATTTTTTTAAAGTGTACATAAATAAAGAAGTGACACCAAATGCAAAATTACTTTGTATTTAATGTGGTTTTTGCTAATTCGACGCGTAATGCTTAATAAATGATTCTATAATAATATATTATTCATTTACTAAATAAGGAATAGGTAAAATATTTAGAATTTTAGGACTGAAAATTTTCCAAAAAAAGTAATGCTTTTCACAAATTGTTCAATAATTACATAAATTATAATAAGGGTTAAAAGAATAACATACTGCAAAAATTTGTTTTAATTACTGTTCATGGGAAAGATTAGGGCATCTCGAATACATTAGTATCATAAAAATGTGTAAATGGGTGAATTTGAAATTTGCGCCGTTTAGTGCTATTGCTTTACAATTGTATTTTCATTTTTTCATTAATTAAATGGTTTGTTAATCTATTGTATATTGAATTGAAGCAAAGTGTATGACGACACGGTAGGGATAAAACCATAGGCGTTCAACAAATGCTTCATCATTTCATATTAAAATAGACTATCATAAGATTAACTGTTGATCTACGTATGTTACTTTTGTAGGTAATATAAGTATCAAATAAAACTGATTGTAATTATCCCAAGTACTTGATAATTTAATGTTTGTTTCGGTAAAACATATATTCGATTTGACAAAATAAAAAGATACGTCACTGGTCAATTTCTGCCGATTTTCTGACGTCAATGTAGGAATTCCAATTAAAAGAATGGCTTCCCAATTCGAGTAGTAGGGCTTACTATCAATAATGTTACGATATCCATTCAAATATTACAACATAACCTTAATAGTCGTTTTCAAAACAAAACACAAAATGTTTTCTCTGAATTTGTGTAAAGTGTGTTTAATTAAAGAAAAAAATCTAACAAGTACTGCAGATGATAATGAGGGAGAAACGAATATAAATGATTTGCTTTTTTTCTGCGTACCAGAGATTGTAAGTATATATTCTTAGTGAGTACATATAAATAACAAGTAATAACAATGTTTAGGATTGGAATAAAGACAGTATGTCGCCTTTTATTTGTACCACTTGTATTCAGGAGTTAAATACATCAGTTAAATTCCGTCGAAAATGCTTAGAAAATGATAAAATACGTCAAAACGACTTACAAGAGCGAACTAGTGATCTTCAATGTAAATCCTTACTCAAAGAAGAAACAAACATTATTGATGATAAATTAACTGTTAAACCTGTAGTTGAAAATACAAATTTTATGTCGTTTACAAAGAGTAAAGATAGAAAGCCTGTTAATTGTACACAATGCCAAAAAAACTTTGTATCGTTTCGTAATTACAAAATACATGTGGGAAAGGCACATAAAGTAAAGCATAAAAAGAGAGCTATGAAAAGAAAGCGGAATTTGGGACAAGCAACGGATAAAGAAGTAAATGAACAGATTCAAAAAAATTGTACAAGTGAGGAAAATCATTGTACACAAGAAAGTTTAAATAATAAGGATAATATCAATATAAAAAATGAACTTGTGATGAATTGCGATGTCAGCATTGCTGTAAAGGATGAATTAACTGAATTAAGTAGTGATGATAGTATAGACAAAAATGATAGTGAGAGCATTGGTGAAAACATTGAGAATGATATGAAACAAACTATTAATTCTGAATTTCGTGGAACCATTGCCACTGTTACTACAAAATATTTTCCAACAAAAAAGGATAAAAAGTGCAAAATTTGTTTCAAAGAGTTTACAAAAACGACTACATTAATGAACCATTTTAGAAGCATGCACTCATTTGAGAACTGCTTCAAATGCACTTATTGTGATGAAGCTTTTCCTAATAAAGAGCGTCTAATACGTCATGAAAATCATCATACGGGAGATCGCAAATACATTTGTAGCATTTGCGGCAAGAAATTCTTCACGAGTTCCGATTTGTTTCACCATAACGAAAGACATGCTGGCGACCGAAAATTTAAATGTGATATTTGTAATATCAAAAGCTTCACTACCAGAAACAACCTCCGTACTCATAAAAAGATAGTGCACACTGATCCAGAAGAATGGAAATTTTTATGCACTCATTGTGGTCGAAAATGTGTCACGCAGGGCGCTCTTAATGCACATATGAAACGCCACGGAGACCGGAAAGAATTCCCTTGTAGCGTATGTGATAAAGGCTTTTGTACAAAAGCTGAGCTTGTAAAACATCTCAAGGCTCATTCAGATCAAAGAGAATTTAAATGTCAGGTTTGTGGGCAGCAGTACAAATTGAAAGAGATATTGGAGAGACATTTGTTCAGGAAACACGGAATTGGAGACAAAGTTTTTCCAGAACGAATAAAAAAACACTTATGTCCTGTGTGTCCTTTAAAATTTTGTTCAAAGTTGCAAATTGAGAAACATTTAAGATCTCACAACGGCGAGCGACCATTTAAATGTGATTACTGTGATCATTCTTTCATTTGCAGTTCTTATTTAAAGGGGCATATCAAAAATAAACATCTTACACATTTGCCTAAAAAGGAAAACGACTCAAAGGAAAGAATTTTCAATGATGTGTAAATTATTGATAATTAAATACAATTTTTATATACTTTTTATACCGTTATGATGATTATCATTTTAAAGTAGATTTAAAAATATTTTCATTTAATTGAATTTTTCTTAGTTAAAATAAATTCAAATTTAATTTCTCATTTAAAGCAATCTAAGAATATTTTTGATTTAAAAGTAAACTTGGTTGCCTAAGCAAAACTCCTTTTAGAAGAAAAATAATTGTACATTCATGTATGCGTATTGTTGGTTACCTACGTGGACTTAAATTTTCTCCAAATTATGATGTCAATCATATCTGCATGCCTTATTGTATTCAAAGCATATAAACTTGTGAAGTCGTAAATTAATCTTATTGGCGTCAAATATGGGCAAAAAACATAGGCGTCGTATAAAATTAATAATAAGTACACAGTAAATTTTTGTTTTAAGCATTGAAAATTTGTTAATATGAATATAAATAACAAGCACGAGTACTGTGTAAGCTATTTACTGGATATTGTTACGTTTTAATTGTTTGTTAGCACCAAATATGTAATTTTCCTACGAATGTAAAATCCTAATGGTACGCCATTGACGAATTTCTGACGTCAGTTACGGACTGATGTACAGTACTTTGGTTTCGACGTTTCAGTACAAGGCGGGTAAACAACATTGTAGTAATAGCGTAAGGGAATGCTACCAACAGTCCCTCAGCTGATTATTTTATGACCAATAAAAGCCGGAGTTCCTTGTATTGAACTTAACCTTCTTTTGTGGAATAATTTATACTTGTCATTAGTTTAAAAGTGATCGTTAGAAATAATTGGCTCGGTCTCAAAATATCTTCCTTAGTTTTTAGTTGAATATTTAAAAATTTGTTTCGTAACCCATTAGCTTTTCGACACGACATCCAGTTAATGTGCGCATTCTCCACTGTTAGTGTTAATAAATATACTTGTAAAAGTAATAAAAATGAGTGATGAATAACTTTTATTAAATTTTGGTTATTAAAGTGAATTTATTGTCCAAGTAAGTATTGCCTAAGAATGGTATTTTTCAAATAATCATGCTTACATGCTATTTCACGGGTACTTTTAAGCATTACTGAACCATTACTCATTTTTCCACATGGTTGTTTATAATGAATGTTTTTTAATACTGTTTATGTTATGTATAAAGCAAAAGTGTATTTATAAACTTAAGTTACTAATAATTATTTGCTTTTAGCTTGATGCTTTTATTTTTGGCTGTACAATACTAGTAAAGTGGTAACAACATAAACTAGGTACTGCAATCTTACACATGTTTTACTGCAATTACACAAAGACTAGATTATTGCCAAAATTTCAGTCATTTTATTATAACGTCATATGCGATGTAGTTTTCAACTCAATAATACTTATTTTATTTACCTTATCTTTTCAATTCCAAACAAAATAAATACCTACCTATGTTTACTACAACAACACTATCTTTATCATCACTATGTTATCATTCATTTATCATTATTTGTAAGTACAAAGTAGAGGCACGTACTTTTGGATACATTTCATATGTTTCTATATTATTAATATTACTAACATAAACTTACAATTAGATTATATTTAATATACTAATTGCATGCAAATTACTTAGGTCATGGGTGGCAAACGAATTAGGTCTAGAAATGCTCAAAACTCGATATCGGTTTCAAATTTATCTACTAGATCTTCCATATCTGAATCGCAGGATAACACAAATTTGGTTCGAAGCAAAACCACTGAGGACCTTCTTGCATATACTAAAGACCAATTAAAAGCAGAATGCAGAAAACGAGGCCAGAGGACCTCTGGCACTAAAATTGAATTGGTAGGCCTTCTTTAAACTATTTTACATTTAAAAATTCAAACATGTCTTGGACTCATATCAACTTTTTTTCTTTAATTTTAGTAGTTTATTTGTGTTAAGTAATATGATGAATAATAAAACATTTGGTTAATACGTTTCACTAATTTATTTTTAAGAACACTAACGTATTTCTTATGTAATATCATTATCAAAGAGTTGCTATTATAAACTACAGGAGAATACCTATAGGTACAATGTCTCGTTTGATTTGATTGATTTTGATTGATCTGAGTTATAATATTATGTACCTGTTGTTATTACCCTTAATAGGAAGGAAATCCCAAAGTGTATTTGTTCGTTCAATAGAATTTTATTGTTATTTCTATTTTTTTCAGTAAGTCACTGAATAATAAGGAACGATAAAACAACATTGAAAAAAGTTGTGTATAAATCAAATGTAACATTTGCGAAGGAATATATTTGGGTCAAACAGGACGTCTAATCAAGAAACGTCTTGTTGAACATGAAAATAAAAATTTCTTTTAAATCAAAAACCACAAATTTAGTCCAACACTAGCAATACAAATCATTCTTTAGATAGGTAAAACTAATTTCAAAATGTTTCCTATTCAAAGTAAAGGTAAAAGACTAGACTTATAGGAATTTTTTGAAATAACAAGTCAACAGTAAGCAATAAAATTCTATTGAACGAATAAATATACTGTAGGGTTTCCCCTCTATTAAAGGCAGTAACAATAGGTGCATAATATTATAACTCATGATCAGGTATATTATCCGGTAGTTTAAAATATTAAGTTCTTGATAATGGCATTATAGCCAATACATGTTAGAGTGGTCCGAAAAATAAATTAGCGATACATATTAACCAAGTAACCAAGAACCTAATGTGTTATTATTCATTAAGTATATTATTAAAAAATGTTCCACCAAGCGATCAGCTTAAGCACAATTTTGATTATTTCTGTTAGTTTTTCCATAAAGATTTGTTTACATGCTAATATTTTTATTTGCTAATTATACTTTTTAAGTTCAATTAAATAGCTATAAAATTAGGCACCTATTACTTTTTAAAATTGTTTTAAACACATGTTTGGATTTTCCTCTGTTTCTTGCTTTTTTGCATGAAGTGTAGATATTTACTAATGATTTGCTTGAATCGCTTTTGCCCCATAAAATGGAAATATTATTTGAATTTCCAGCGGATAGGCTGATGGCCACAGTTTTGCCTTTTGAAAAAGATTTATGTATATCTTACTAGTTTTGGCTGCAATTTCCTTCACTTGGAATTTTTATTTTATTTTTATCTATACCTATAAGTCCTTAAAATCGCCTTTTAAATATGAGTATGGTACACCATTTGATAAGCTTTAATTTAATTTCTTTTTTGAATCGGCACATCTATTAAGCTTCTACCTGTTTTTCTGCTAACAAACTCTGAGCCCCCACTTTACTTCTTAAAATTCCTTATTAACTTTCCATTTTGAAACGAACATTTCCCAGAAGTTTCATAACTATAGAACCAATGATTGTGACTGGGCTCTTACTAATACTTTTTAAAACCACATTTGTTTAAAAATTTCACTTTTTTTGATGGTGCCTGTACATGTGTATTTCAGCGTTTGAATTGAATACTAGGTAAAGTATTATATTCATTTATTTGGTCTGTGATCGTTTATTTTTGCAATAAATCGGTAGTTAGTATTAAAAGATTCAGGTGGGTCAGGTATTTGACCAGTTCTTTTGTTCTATGTGCCTGTTTCATTCATTTATGAGAAGTTGATGGACCTTTTGTATTGTTAAAAAATTATCGTAAGCGTGTGCACGAAATATAGTATTGCAATTAATTGGCTGTTTACACAGGCAATCTTTGGCTACTTATCATAAGCGAGTGTTGTATAACTTCGTGACATGTTTCGTAACTTTAGTGGTTTTGGTCGTGTAGAGGCAAGGTCAAGGTAACTACAACAACGTTATTTTTTAAATACGTACTGAAATTGTATGTATTGTATCTCTGTAACATTATGGCGATAAAGAGATACTTAAAATATCAACTTGGTTTAATAAGTAGGTACATAATACGTACTTACCTATGCCTATGTGTACTTAGAACTGCAAAACAAATTATGTCTCTATTTTCAGATAATTAGCTACCTATTCTTTTATATTCTGATAATAACTTGCTATTAATTGGCCATTTTAAATTTTTACAAAAAATAGTAGGTATTTTCTGTTTAGCATAACAAATTCGTAATCAAATGTAATTGGAAATTATGTTTTAATTAATTTAGATTTTGCTCGCACAGATTTCCAAATTTCGATACTTGCATTTTATAGATATTTAAAAATAATATATATATATATATTTATTTCTCATGTATGCTCAATGAGCCTTTACATTCTGTCCTTATACATTCTAACTGTCTTAAACTACTTACATACTATGTTACAATGTTTTAACTTAACACTATTCATTACTCTCTCTCATTTTTTCTTCACTTACCCTTAAATACTCACATACTTCCTCGCACACTTCTCCTCTCAGCATTTCTATTATTAGTCCCCCCAATTCCTGTTCACACCTGTCACCTCTCCATACTCTCATAAACTCTTTAACTCTCTCACCCTGACTTTGTATGGCTACTCCACAACAAAGTAAGTGGGCTAAAGTTTCCTCAGAGCCTCCGCATAGCCTACATTCCCAGTCCTTATATCCTTTCTTATTCGCTCTCCCTATATTCCCGCATCTAATTTTCGCCCACATTTCCTTATCGTCTTTCTTTTTATTTGCTTTGTTTAAATATTTCGCCCCTCCGTTACCTGGCATTAGTTCTTTATACATTTGATTGTAGGATGAATTTGTAATTGCCTCCCACTCTTCCTCCAACTTTTTCTCCCACCACATATTTAACCCTTCTCTACATCTATTATAAATTTCTTCCCCACTCTTTCCCTCCCAAATCATTTTACACACATCCGTTACACCCATCTCAGCAAACATTTCCCACACCGCTTTTCCCCATTTTGATGCATTTTTGTTTATTACACCTCTCATTTCCTCGATTAGACACACTTTAGGCCATCTTCCCTCACCCATCCCTACAATCTCTTTTAAGTACCTGCAAATTCGTTCCCTAATTGTGTACTCTATATCTTCTACGCCTAACTCGTTCCTCCAAATATATTTTGGCGTGTTTTTTGCTACACCCAAAGCCATCTTACAATATCTTCCTTGAACCTTACCTAGTCTATCCAACTTTCCCCATCCCCATACCTCTACCCCATATAGTGCCACCGCTCTCACTAGCGAGTTCATTAAGTAAACCCGGTCGTCTCTTAGATCCCTACCAGCTCTTTTTGCGACCCCCCAAGTGGCATTTGCCGCTTTTTGAGCCTTCCCTGCAAGTCTTCTTACATGACCTTCAGTGCTATTTTTTGTAGAGAACCAGATATTTAAAAATAATATAAAGTTGTATTTCAGTCTACTTTATTGATTTTGAATAATTAACGATAAGTACCTGGCTCACTTGCTTACGAATAGTTATAATCATTTAATCTATAATATATAAAAATGATGTTTTTGTCAATTTTATTTAGGTATATACCTACAATATTTTGATCTCTGTTTTTAAAAATTGGTTTTATCGTTTCTTTTTTTCATCCATAATTCAGAATTTTTCGTTTATGACTGTACAGTGTAGGTATTCATTGTTTAGCCAAATTATTAATTGATAATTATACCAACATTTTATAAGGCTCGTACTAAGTGTAAAGTTTTCATATTTTTTAATACTGTTTACAAGAGCGAGGTATTAATTTATGATACCCTTATTTAAATCATGTTATATATTTATATCATATGACTATATTCCTCCGTTTTGTAATTAAAGTTATTTAGTTAACTAGGCTAAATTTTACAGTTTTCCTTTATTTAAATGCCGAGCTTAGGTAAAATTTTTGCTTACTTCTTTCAAAGTTTATCATTTTTTAATGTATTATTTAGTTATTATGAAACGATATGCGTTTATTTGCTTATTTGATTTTTAGGGGTGGGTAAATTTTTTCTTTTTTCTACTTCAAGATAATCTCGTTGTTTTCAAATGTTTTTGTATTGGCCATTTTTGTGGACAATTGAGACACGACAATTTTTACGGTTAAGACTGTACATATATTTTATAACACATGTTTCATATTTATAATCGGTTTTGTTTGTGTAATTCCAACTAGAGATCGGGCATTGAACGAAGATTTAGGTGAAGGTTACTAAAGGTCTTGCCATCTAGACGGTCTTTTGTTTTCTAATGTTAGTTGAAATGCTAGAATTGATGACCGTTTTTATTCAGTTAGTGAGGTTTTGATAGTTGTCCGGTAAAGACAACACTTAACAAATACTTACTGATTTGAAAATTTGCCAAAATGTTTCGTAATTTGAATAATGCTACAATTTGGAGATCAAGGTAAAAATTCGTCTATCGTCTATTTATTTTTCAGTGTTACAGAAATTACAGAATGATTTCTGGTAGGTAGCACGTAATACTTTGCGTTTTTAATACAGGAGTTTATTTACAAAAATGTTGCCTGATTTATTATACACTAGCTTTCACCATTCGATATTACAGACAGGCATTTCAATTTTGTTACATTCTACACTACACATACTAATTTTAGTGTATCGGCATTATAGTATTGTTGTTTCCTAGTTCATTTAGCTGTCTGTGACCCGCGAAGTAGGCAGATTATTAGTTTGGCAAACAGGGTCAACGGTCGTCAGTCGTTTTGTGTTCTTTCAGTGATGGCCCGTTCATACTTTCTAATGGGGGGGTACATTTAAAGAATTGTTCAAAAAGCACGTACATTATTCTCAATGACAATGTAATAATATGTATAATAAAACTTTGTAACTTATAGTGAGAAAAACGTTAAGCGAAATAGTATTTTTGATTTTCTTATAACTGTTTTTCTGATATACCAGAAAAAAGAGAGTGAGAAAAAAAAATTACAAATTTTAAACATTTACGAAAGTTTACGAGCTTTTCTTACCTTTTGAATTTCTATGTATGTTTCGCTATTTAAAAAATTGTACTTCATTTAAATTTTACATACGTTTTTACATATTTTTTACCTCTTAGAACATTGAGAATAATTGTTTATTACGAGCGCTTTTTTGTTATTAGATTTTTATGAATTTTTCGTCAATTAAATATTTGTACCTTATTTATTTGAAACCGCACTTAAGAACTGTTATCACAACTAAATTCTACATACATTTTTACATGTTTTTCATACCTTAGAACATTCAGAATAATTGTTTAACACGTCGAAAATTTACTAACGTATTTTTATGTTAAAATATGAGAATATTACAATCGTACTTGTTCTTAAGTTGACAATCCAGAATTACATTTTACTAGTTCCATGATATTTTTGATTTTTGTTCGCATTACGATTTTTTAACTGAAATTGCTGTTACATTTTTGCATGTGTGTGTGTATATTTGAGGCTTATAAACTTAAAAATAGTTCGAGGCTTTATTCGTGCAATTTTGTTTTATGAAAATTAGAATTGAAGAAGGATCCCTTCCACATTACTTTATTTAAATCGACCAAATTACATAAGTAATTATTTATATGTTTCTTGGTTTGTAAACTTCGATGCTTGTGTAGATCCGCCGCTGACAACAAATGAATGAATGAATGAATGATTCCAGTCCCGGTAATGTACTTTTTAAAGTTGTCCTATGTTGAAACGAACAACTTGTTAACTTGTACAAACAGTTAATGTACTTGGGTTATTCATTTATTTAAGACGCTTTATAAGCTTACGGTTATATTGTACAATAACATAACATCTTTGCTGAAAACTTGGTCCGGTTAATAACACGGTCGCCTACTTATCGTTTTAATCTTCCGCTTCTTTTATGTAAGTATATATTGGTCGGTTAGTTCGTCGTGTTCGAAGAACGGTTTTCTTTTGGTCTTTAGTTCCTTTCACACTAAAAAGTTGATAGCTTGGCAGTCAGCAAGCCAGCTAGCTATACGTGCCTGTGTTTCTTTTTTTTTTAAATATTTTTCTAGTTTAATTTTTAATCAGTGAATTTATACTACTTCAATTATTTATTGAAGGTGAGTTGTTACTAATTAATTTGATGATAATGTTATTGATTGTATTGGTTTTTTTGTAATTTTAATTTCGGTTTCAAACTTCGTCCTATGATTAGTGTAACTGTTATGGGGAACCAGTCAGATCAGAACTTAAATTTACAATTCAATTAATATACGTATAAAACCAGTTTACTTAAAATTTACAGCAGTAGCTATGTTAATTAGTAAGGAAATAAATGGCGAATTTCAAACTTTGATCATATCATAAGATTTAATGAATTTATATTTGAATTCTATGTAACTGTTTATTGGCGTTTGTTTTCGGTTGGTGTTACAACATTCCATAATGTTTAGCTATACTTTACTATTCACGTTATATTGAAATCTCTTTAATATAGATTTTAAAAATGTTTTCTTATCTTGTCAAATGATTTTGGCATTGAGTAGCAATCAACATTTTGCGTTATCTTATCGAATAGGCACCTAGTCTACCGTTTCAAATATATTTTCAGTTTTGTTTCATTTCAATGTATAATTACATTTGGCTTAGAACCAACAGGACTAACATTTTTGACATTTATTAATCTCAACAGGGATATTTCTTATACATATTTCCATTTGTTGTAATTCTTGTTCTCCCATAAATCTTTGTCTATAAACGTTATGTTTTGCACGGAAAAAAGACTATTTTGTACTTCCTTTTGTATTTATAACAAAACCTGGTATAGTAAAAAGTATTAGAAGGAATGCTTCACTAGACGTATTCGTCTATATTTCGTGAACAAAAAAACTTGCACGATCGTGATCAAGTCCATTGAGATGGGAATAAAAATTTCTATAAAAAGGTTCTCACGCAGTTTCTTCGTCAAGATAATACATTATTTTATTAGCTGTCAAAAAGTTTAGAAAAAATTTTATGATTTAAAACATTAAAAATTATGGTATCTTTTAAAAATTTCCCCTTTTATTAATCAATTGTATTTCCTTAATCAATAAAGTATTCCTAAACTTTGAAAGCTAATAAAATTAACGGTGTTATCTTGACGAAAAAAAAATGCATGAGATTTTTTTTATAGAAAATTTTATGCTCTTCAATGGACTTGGTTCCGGTCGTGTAAATTTTTTTGTCTAGTGAAGTACTCCTTTCTATAATTTTCGTGCGGAAAACTAAATACCAATTTTTAGAGCAATTTACAATTCTTTTTATATGTATTTGCAAATATTAATCCTGTTTGAGAAAAAAAAAATGTGAATCAGTCTAATATATAAGGTAAAATGTACGAGTAAAATACTTAATATAGTTACATTTATTTATGATGTACTATTTTAAAATACAATCTATTGTTACAAATTATATTGTTTTCTGTTTGTGTTTGTTTATTTGCATTTTTTTGCGAAAATTGTTTTATTTGTGTTTTTTATTATGTTCTTATTAAAGTAGATAGTCGTTTATTGAAGTCCCTTATTTTCTTTTGTTCAGTTGCAAAGGCTGGGTCTCAAGATGTCGGGGAACGCGAAAGTCAAAGAACCGACAGCTAATGGAAATAGCGTTTTTGAAGTTGCTTCTAATAAAAAAGCGAACTCTACATCGAAACACAAAAAGCAAAGCGAGAAACTGGAAAGGGAAAGCCTTGTGTTGTGGCGACGACCCTTGAAGACATTAGAATATTTTTTTAAAGAAGTTTTTGTCCTCTTATATACATATGGAAACAAGTAAGTTTTTCGAAACACAATCGATATTTAATCTATTTCGTTTTATAATAAATCAAAGTTGTTTTATACTGTTGATAAAGTTCCTAATTGATTCTTTTTGATGAAGATAATACCAATTACATAAAATGCAAATGTTGCTAAAAAGATTTTTACTACTTATTTAACATTAAACTTTGTGTGCTTCTTTCAGATTACTACAATTTAAGAAGACAGTCTTAGTATTAGCTATTCTACTAATTTCCCTAACAGTAGTTTCTAAGGCCGCTGGTCCCCACCAGTATGTAGTACAAGAAATTTATAAGACATCAATGTGGTGTTTCTATTGGATAGGTTTAGGTAATATACATTTTGTTGTAATATATTTTGTTACTTTTTATTATTTTAAAAATAAACATTTTCTACGAACAATACAAGTTATTAATATTTTCGTTTTCATATTTCTTTTTCTAGGAATACTGTCGTCTGTTGGACTTGGTACGGGACTACATACATTCCTGTTATATTTAGGGCCTCATATTGCTCAAGTCACTTTGGCAGCATACGAGTGTGGTTCTTTGAACTTCCCAGAGCCGCCATATCCCGACGAGTAAGTTTTGAATATTATTTTTAACATTTGTATGTTTCAGATGATGTGTTAAAACATAATACTTCATGACCTCAATAAATCATGTAAATGGGGACGTATCACATGATTTTTATCATTTCGCAGTAATTTATAAACGTTATTGTTATATAAGGCTAATGATGAAATTTGTTATCATAGAAAATGGGTTCTTTTAAATTTATTTGGTCGTTTTTAAACAACAAGTAATGAGTAGAAAAAATGTACACTATCAGATTTTATATTATTTTAAACAGTACTTGTAGAATTTACTTAACGTATACTTGCCTGTAACTTATAAATACAATGTAGTCTCAAGAAAGAAATTCATTATTAGGAAGCTCCTCATAACGTACAGATTACTTTATCTTTTAAGGAACGACTATTTTCGATAACGAAATTTGAATAGGGATCATGGCTAGTGATACTTTTGTGTGTATATGAAAATGTTTTCAAAAAGATCCTTTGGATGTAAAAGCATTTCCAAAATTAATTTTTGAAAATTGAAGCGTACATTTTACGTAAAATTATGTATAATATAATTTATAGCTATAATTTGGTGCACTTTTTTTGTAGATTCTTTACTTAGTTTGTTATTTTTTTAGCATAGTTTGTCCGAATGAAGCAGATGCTAGTCAAGTTGTATCGATATGGTCGATAATGTCAAAAGTCAGATTAGAAGCAATGTGTTGGGGTGCTGGTACCGCATTGGGTGAGTTGCCTCCCTATTTCATGGCAAGGGCGGCAAGACTATCAGGGTGAGATACTACTCCATTTATTATTTTTCATTATCTATGCATTTTTTTTGTCAAGATAACACTATTAGTTTATTAGCTTTCAATGTTTAGGAATTTGTTTCTATTAGCCTATTAAACCTAAGCCGAAAGGTGAAAAGGAAAATCTCTTTTGACACATTTTTAGATAATAATAAATAATAGATAATAAATACTACAAAAATTCTGTATCTTTGAAGATGGCATAACAGCCGAAATGATTGTCAGAAATATAAAATTTTCTGAAATAATCGCAGCGTATTCCTAATAACAAATTAGTTAAAATGTTTCACAGTGTTTGCACTACAAACAGCATTCAATTACTTTTTTAGATTTAATATTGTTTGTGTAAAATCTGAAAAAATAATTGCATAATATCAGTTTATAGTCATAGTACCAAGCTCGAGTGTTTGCAAAAATTAAATAAAATCTGACGAAAAAGTTTCGAAGAGGTTTTTCTACTTATCTTTTGGCCTGGGCATATTTTTTATTTAACTCTAAAATACTCATTTTTTAAATATTGTTTGTATGCAAATCACAATTTGATTAAAAAACTTTTTGATTCTATTCAGATATGATCCTGACGATGACGACGAATTGAGAGAATTCGAAGAGTTGCAAAGGAAAGAAATAAATCGTGAAAATCTAACCTTAATGGAAAAGGGCAAACTTTTTGTAGAACATGTTGTACAGAAAGTTGGTTTTCTGGGAATTTTGGCTTGTGCAAGTGTAAGTATATTTTTAAATAGAAAAATTAAGAGCGTACTTTATCAATCCAAACAAATAATTTTTTTCGTTTATTGCTTGTACTTTAAATGATAATTTAATTGAAGAATAAATCAATGGTTATTAAGAACGAAATTTATTATTTATATTTTTGTAATATTTAAATGATGTACAGAATGTTTATTATTTTATTTCTGACAAATATGCACTTGTTAATAAATTTACAAAAATCACCAATTTTACTATGAAGTGAGGTTTGTTAACATTCCAATTACTTTTATTTTAAAGATAAAATATATCTTAATTCTTTTACATAGTATGTGTTTTGTTAACGTACAAAATGCAAAGCGTTTTAATTTAGTAATGGTCTAAAAGTGTAATTTTCTGTCTAATGAGAAACAAATTGATTTTTTAAATTATCTGCAATACACTTTACATAAGGTGGGATTTTATTTAAATCCCTAGGCATTCAGTTAAAAAAGTTTTTATTATTAATTGCTATTATATATTATATTATCATACTGTAAAAGGATTAATTTATTGCCATTAATCAATGTGATAAATGCTATTTAAGAAGGTGGTACATTATTTCTTCTTGATTATACTCTAATAGTTTAAATACAAAATTAAAATTGGAGCCCCCTACATTCTCATTTTCTTTAAAACCGATAAAATAATCATCGCCTTTAATTTCTAAAAGTCAATAAAATTCTTGACACTGTTGAAGAGTGCAAATATTGTGGACAGTACTTATAATGAACTTAAGGAAAATAATAAACACCATCTATAGTTTTATCAATAAATTTTATTATTAAAAACTGAATGAGTTTTATTAAATTGTATTACATTTTCTTTTTTATATTACAGATCCCAAATCCTCTTTTCGATCTTGCTGGCATCACGTGTGGTCATTTTCTTGTTCCGTTCTGGACCTTTTTCGGTGCCACGTTAATCGGTAAGGCGATAATAAAAATGCACATTCAAAAACTATTCGTTATCATCGCGTTTAACGAGACATTGATAAGTACCGCGGTTGAGTGGCTTGCAGTCGTGCCAGTGATCGGTATCAAACTTCAGGAACCGTTCAAAGCGTTCCTTGAAAGTCAAAAATTGAAACTGCACCGACAAAAGGGCACTTCTGAAATACGGGAGAAGGGAAGTCTCCTAAGCAGCGTGTTCGAGAAGTTCGTGGTCGCCATGATCCTATATTTCGTCGTGTCAATCGTCAACTCTCTGGCACAGAGCTACCACAAACGATTGCACAAGAAGAAGATGTCACGATCGGATTAGCCAAAACGGTAGGACTGAGTCATAATTTTATTTTTAAAATGATTAGACCAAAATGTTTTTTTTGAGCGATTTGTTATTCGGTTTCCAAATTCCTCTTTTAATGGATAATTGAAGAATAGAAAAAGAATTAATTAATATATATAAATATATTAGTGATCGTTCGTGAAAGATTCTGCGTGTATGCGATTTCGGTACTGTGTAGTATACTCTGATGGAAGTTTTTATAAGGGCGTGCAAGTTTTTTTTTTAATTAAGTAAAATGTGGGAGAAATTCGACGTGGGTTGCTTTTATAATAATAAAAAAGATCGCACTTTGATGAGCTTGTTACTCTCTGTGGTGGAAATATTGTTTTTTTTAGGAGATTTGATTGTCTATTTGTAATTCAAAAACTAAAATAAATATGGCATTCTAGTCCTTTAATAAATGAAATGTTTTCCTTTTTGGTGTATATGTAATAATTTTTTTTCATTCTTAATGAAATTTGAAATTAATTCAGTTATATTTTGATTTCTTGTCCTGAATGCTAAATCTTTAATGTTTTATCAGACTTCGAATAAGTAATTTTGAGTTTAAAGTTTAAAATTTTTTATTTTTACCTCAGAGAGAACATGGCGATCTGATTAATGCGATTCGAATTAATTTTAAGTAGGAAAGATGTAAACTGTCGATGTTTTTCTTTTTAACGAAATATAATTCGTTGTGATTATGTTTAAAGGTGATTGTTTATACAAGTTAGACTAATATCTTATTTATTTATTATCAGTCAATTTTACTTCGCGTAGCGATCAGTGTTGTTATTAATTATGATAAACTATTATTACTACTATTATAGTGAAGACCAAATTTGCCATTCCTGTTGTTCAGTAGGATTAATTAATAATAGCAGTATTTTTCTTGCAAACCATGTAAATTTATTAATTATCTTGATTGCTAAGCAATAAAAAAATGTAAATTGTAAAGTTTTTAAAGAACAAATAATGAGTTTTGGTGTGCTTTGTGTTTTGTTTATTTTAATTTAATTTTTTTAACTGCCATTCCTGTTTGTCTACTAATTCGGTGGGGTGAGGTCTTTTTTAAAATCTATTATTAAATGTCGCCTCTAATTTTTTTTTTCATATTTTAAAGGGATTTTAAATATTCAAAAATTGAAAACATAATTTTAATTTGATTTTACAAGATTCAGTAATACAGTGATTTTATACTTTGGTAATAAAAGCAAAAAGGTTAAAACATTTATTAGGAAACATATTTTCTACACAATATTTACATATCCTCTGTAGATTTTTTCACAATTTTCTCATGTTTTTACAATTTGACAACATTGCCCTCCTATTTATTCTTCCCTTATATTGTACTTCCTTTCCCTCTATGAATGGGTGACGTGAAATAAAAGGAAGAGATAGGATACAACTGACGGGAATGGACATTTCATCATGAGCAGTAATCTAACTCATTTTTAAGGTGATTTAATAATACTTCATTTATAGAGATAGATACACAACAACAATGAATACAACATAAAAAATAAAGGGAGAAGGAATAGTAATTATAAAGTAGAAGAAAAACATTTCGAAATTAAGTATTATTATATCGTCTTTGTTTTCTATATAAATTACGTTTGTTTTATTTGGTGTTTTGAAAAATAAAAGCAATTTCAAATGTTGAAATAAAACTATATCCTAAATATAAGATCGAACGTTTTTATTAATGAAGATTATGCAATAGGTAAGTACAAAATAAATTATTAGTATAAAATTAATTATGCGAAAATGTTTAATTTTATACCAGGTGCGCCGTCTATTGATTTGTAATGTAAGGTGTACAGTTAATTGAAATCAGAATTATAGGAAACAAAACCTGTAAAATGTAACAATTACAGTTTTAACTACTCAATAATAGATGGCGCTCGGTGCATAGTTTGAATTGTCAATGTAATCATGAATTTGCAGAGTAGAAGTTACTGTATAAAGGGAGTCGAGGGTGGGGTGACAAATTCGGGTTAAGAATGCCAATTTTCTATTCGGTCCTTTCAAATTACTGAATCACTTTTAAATTATCAATTATAAAGTACATTAATAATAGCTTAATAATACTTTGTACTTACGAAAATTTATTATTTTTGCAAACGTATATACATGAACATTCACTTTGTAATATTTAATTTTTAACAAACAATAGTACACTACACAAAATTGTTATAAAGTAATGATGTAATAAAAGGGTTTTAATTTTTTAATTAAAGAAAAACGCCTCTATCGGTTTCACCTACGTACCTATACCATATGAAAAATGGCGAAGACAAGGTGTATATAATTTTTAAATTATGTCACTAAACCATAAACTAATTTGGTTACTATTATTTTAAGAAGTATAAAAATATGTCCGTACATCTAATTACGCATTTACACGATTGATGCAAGAATAAACATTTGAAATTGGTATCATAAAAATATACAACACAAATAACGATTTCAAAATTAAAATTTATTTATTTTCAATGACAGAAATTAAAATAATTAAACTATTTACTATACCTCACCAATTACTTTTATTGGAAAATTCAGGTGAGTACATTTAAACAAAATTTGTTTATTTTATGTCTATTAAATGATTTTTTTAATGTACAGTAATGCATAATGAAGATACTCCACTGAGATATCGAAAAAGTCAATAATGAAGGGTTTCTGTTCTTATGTTCTCTGAACAAAACTATTAAAATTTAGTAGATGTGTCTTCGAACCTGTAGCAGCTACACCATCTGCAATTTTGACCATAAGACATGCCATAGTTACACGTCCTGAAAAGGGGGTAAGAACCACCCTGATAGAAAATGTGACCCTACACTTTTTGTTCTAATGTCCTCTGGACATAACTATTAAAATTTAGTAGATGTGTCTTCGAACCTGTAGTAGCTACACCATCTGCAATTTTGACTATAAGATATGCCATAGTTACACGTCCTGAAAAGGGGGTAAGAACCACCCTGACAGAAAATGAGACCCTACACTTTTTGTTCTAATATCCTCTGGACATAACTATTAAAATTTAGTAGATGTGTCTTCGAACCTGTAGTAGCTACACCATCTGCAATTTTGACCATAAGACATGCCATAGTTACACGTCCTGAAAAGGGGGTAAGAACCACCCTGACAGAAAATGTGACCCTACACTTTTTGTTCTAATGTCCTCTGGACATAACTATTAAAATTTAGTAGATGTGTCTTCGAACCTGTAGTAGCTACACCATCTGCAATTTTGACTATAAGATATGCCATAGTTACACGTCCTGAAAAGGGGGTAAGAACCACCCTGACAGAAAATGTGACCCTACACTTTTTGTTCTAATGTCCTCTGGACATAACTATTAAAATTTAGTAGATGTGCCTTCGAATGTGTAGCAGCTACACCATCTGCAATTTCGACCATAAGACATGCCATAGTTACACGTCCTGAAAAGGGGGTAAGAACCACCCTGACAGAAAATGTGACCCTACACTTTTTGTTCTAATGTCCTCTGGACATAACTATTAAAATTTAGTAGATGTGTCTTCGAACCTGTAGTAGCTACACCATCTGCAATTTTGACTATAAGATATGCCATAGTTACACGTCCTGAAAAGGGGGTAAGAACCACCCTGACAGAAAATGTGACCCTACACTTTTTGTTCTAATGTCACCTGGACATAACTATTAAAATTTAGTAGATGTGCCTTCGAATGTGTAGCAGCTACACCATCTGCAATTTCGACCATAAGACATGCCATAGTTACACGTCCTGAAAAGGGGGTAAGAACCACCCTGACAGAAAATGTGACCCTACACTTTTTGTTCTGATGTCCTCTGGACATAATTATTAAAATTTAGTAGATGTGTCTTCGAACGTGTAGCAGTTACACCATCTGCAATTTTGACCTTAAGACATGCCATAGTTACACGTCCTGAAAAGGGGGTAAGAACCACCCTGACAGAAAATGTGACCCTACACTTTTTGTTCTAATGTCCTCTGGACATAACTATTAAAATTTAGTAGATGTGTCTTCGAACCTGTAGTAGCTACACCATCTGCAATTTTGACTATAAGATATGCCATAGTTACACGTCCTGAAAAGGGGGTAAGAACCACCCTGACAGAAAATGTGACCCTACACTTTTTGTTCTAATGTCCTCTGGACATAACTATTAAAATTTAGTAGATGTGTCTTCGAACCTGTAGTAGCTACACCATTTGCAATTTTGACCATAAGACATGCCATAGTTACACGTCCTGAAAAGGGGGTAAGAACCACCCTGACAGAAAATGTGACCCTACACTTTTTGTTCTAATGTCCTTTGGACATAACTATTAAAATTTAGTAGATGTGTCTTCGAACCTGTAGTAGCTACACCATCTGCAATTTTGACTATAAGATATGCCATAGTTACACGTCCTGAAAAGGGGGTAAGAACCACCCTGACAGAAAATGTGACCCTACACTTTTTGTTCTAATGTCCTCTGGACATAACTATTAAAATTTAGTAGATGTGTCTTCGAACCTGTAGTAGCTACACCATCTGCAATTTTGACCATAAGACATGCCATAGTTACACGTCCTGAAAAGGGGGTAAGAACCACCCTGACAGAAAATGTGACCCTACACTTTTTGTTCTAATGTCCTCTGGACATAACTATTAAAATTTAGTAGATGTGTCTTCGAACCTGTAGTAGCTACACCATCTGCAATTTTAACTATAAGATATGCCATAGTTACACGTCCTGAAAAGGGGGTAAGAACCACCCTGACAGAAAATGTGACCCTACACTTTTTGTTCTAATGTCCTCTGGACATAACTATTAAAATTTAGTAGATGTGCCTTCGAATGTGTAGCAGCTACACCATCTGCAATTTTGACCATAAGACATGCCATAGTTACACGTCCTGAAAAGGGGGTAAGAACCACCCTGACAGAAAATGTGACCCTACACTTTTTGTTCTGATGTCCTCTGGACATAATTATTAAAATTTAGTAGATGTGTCTTCGAACGTGTAGCAGTTACACCATCTGCAATTTTGACCTTAAGACATGCCATAGTTACACGTCCTGAAAAGGGGGTAAGAACCACCCTGACAGAAAATGTGACCCTACACTTTTTGTTCTAATGTCCTCTGGACATAACTATTAAAATTTAGTAGATGTGTCTTCGAACCTGTAGTAGCTACACCATCTGCAATTTTGACTATAAGATATGCCATAGTTACACGTCCTGAAAAGGGGGTAAGAACCACCCTGACAGAAAATGTGACCCTACACTTTTTGTTCTAATGTCCTCTGGACATAACTATTAAAATTTAGTAGATGTGTCTTCGAACCTGTAGTAGCTACACCATCTGCAATTTTGACCATAAGACATGCCATAGTTACACGTCCTGAAAAGGGGGTAAGAACCACCCTGACAGAAAATGTGACCCTACACTTTTTGTTCTAATGTCCTCTGGACATAACTATTAAAATTTAGTAGATGTGTCTTCGAACCTGTAGTAGCTACACCATCTGCAATTTTGACTATAAGATATGCCATAGTTACACGTCCTGAAAAGGGGGTAAGAACCACCCTGACAGAAAATGTGACCCTACACTTTTTGTTCTAATGTCCTCTGGACATAACTATTAAAATTTAGTAGATGTGCCTTCGAATGTGTAGCAGCTACACCATCTGCAATTTTGACCATAAGACATGCCATAGTTACACGTCCTGAAAGGGGGTAAGAACCACCCTGACAGAAAATGAGACCCTACACTTTTTGTTCTAATATCCTCTGGACATAACTATTAAAATTTAGTAGATGTGTCTTCGAACCTGTAGCAGCTACACCATCTGCAATTTTGACCATAAGACATGCCATAGTTACACGTCCTGAAAAGGGGGTAAGAACCACCCTGACAGAAAATGTGACCCTACACTTTTTGTTCTAATGTCCTCTGGACATAACTATTAAAATTTAGTAGATGTGTCTTCGAACCTGTAGTAGCTACACCATCTGCAATTTTGACTATAAGATATGCCATAGTTACACGTCCTGAAAAGGGGGTAAGAACCACCCTGACAGAAAATGTGACCCTACACTTTTTGTTCTAATGTCCTCTGGACATAACTATTAAAATTTAGTAGATGTGCCTTCGAATGTGTAGCAGCTACACCATCTGCAATTTTGACCATAAGACATGCCATAGTTACACGTCCTGAAAAGGGGGTAAGAACCACCCTGACAGAAAATGTGACCCTACACTTTTTGTTCTAATGTCCTCTGGACATAACTATTAAAATTTAGTAGATGTGTCTTCGAACCTGTAGTAGCTACACCATCTGCAATTTTGACTATAAGATATGCCATAGTTACACGTCCTGAAAAGGGGGTAAGAACCACCCTGACAGAAAATGTGACCCTACACTTTTTGTTCTAATGTCCTCTGGACATAACTATTAAAATTTAGTAGATGTGTCTTCGAACCTGTAGTAGCTACACCATCTGCAATTTTGACTATAAGATATGCCATAGTTACACGTCCTGAAAAGGGGGTAAGAACCACCCTGACAGAAAATGTGACCCTACACTTTTTGTTCTAATGTCCTCTGGACATAACTATTAAAATTTAGTAGATGTGCCTTCGAATGTGTAGCAGCTACACCATCTGCAATTTTGACCATAAGACATGCCATAGTTACACGTCCTGAAAAGGGGGTAAGAACCACCCTGACAGAAAATGTGACCCTACACTTTTTGTTCTAATGTCCTCTGGACATAACTATTAAAATTTAGTAGATGTGTCTTCGAACCTGTAGTAGCTACACCATCTGCAATTTTGACTATAAGATATGCCATAGTTACACGTCCTGAAAAGGGGGTAAGAACCACCCTGACAGAAAATGTGACCCTACACTTTTTGTTCTAATGTCCTCTGGACATAACTATTAAAATTTAGTAGATGTGTCTTCGAACCTGTAGTAGCTACACCATCTGCTATTTTGACTATAAGATATGCCATAGTTACACGTCCTGAAAAGGGGATAAGAACCACCCTGACAGAAAATGTGACCCTACACTTTTTGTTCTAACGTCCTCTGGACATAACTATTAAAATTTAGTAGATGTGTCTTCGAACCTGTAGTAGCTACACCATCTGCAATTTTGACCATAAGACATGCCATAGTTACACGTCCTGAAAAGGGGGTAAGAACCACCCTGACAGAAAATGTGACCCTACATTTTTTGTTCTAATGTCCTCTGGATATAACTATTAAAATTTAGTAGATGTGTCTTCGCACCTGTAGCAGCTACAACTACTGCAATTTTGACTAGAAGACAAAATTATTAAATTTTAGTAGTTCAATTTTGAAAACCCTCCCAGTCATAACGTCACATTTTTAGTTGTTTTTGATATCTCAGTGGTAGACTTCGAATTTTCCACACCCTGCATAGATGATGTTTTAATTTGGGTATAAAATTTAATAGCAACAGATTTTGATGTTGATAATAAGAGCTTTTCTTGGATCTTAATTGTAAATAATTAACACAATGTAAAAACTTCTAATAAAACAGTCTTTCTACAATAACCACAGAGAAGGGTCATTCATAAAGATCGTTTAAAATAAATTTATTAATGTGAAAAATGTTAAGACCTAATGATACTATTAAAGAGACGAATTTTAAAAAAGGACTAAATTTACACTTCAATCTGCGATGTCGTGTTCAATGATTTTATAAAAAGCTAGTTTCTCTAAGAAACCAAATTAAATTTAATGTTTCTAATGATTAAGAGAAAGTTAAATGAATTAAACATGCATAATTAATATATTACTTAAATTATTTTTACGTGCTGGTCCAAAAGAAGCATGATATAGCTCTATAAGTGAAATATTTTTTTGAGGAAGCGATACAAGAATATTGATACTCTTCTATAAACAATTACAAGAAAACAATAATTTCTATCCCGTACTTAACACTTTAAAATTATTACGGCGGATCAAAATCTACACACTTACTTTTATGGTAATAATTAACCTAAGTTTGACTAATAACATTTTACAAAAACGTTCTATGTATTTTACGAATTTGAACACATCGCTGCAAGTCTTGTATAGAAACAGAGTATGAATTGTATGTATCAAGAAGAAAAATTTCACATAAACACACGAGTACAACGATATTCGATATGTACGCGTATCAATTAAAAATGTATAACAATTACACAACACTAATTTGCAATTAAAAAAGGCTTGGAACATAGCGAAATTTTTCACTATTTTAAAAATTCATTGATGACAATGTTTTGCAATCAATCACCTACATTACTCTTGTATCATTCAAGTGGATAATTTTAATAAAAATACATATGTCGCTATATGGATTAGACTAATGCCTTCAATTACTAATATAATTTAAAATCTATTTTGTCAAGACAGTCTTAAAATCACTGAGCGTAAGAAATAAATATGTATAAATTACTAATTATCTCAAATAAAAAATGAATATTAAAAAATTAAATGCCAATAAAAAATTAATTATTGATCACAAAACATTTCTATTTTTTTCGACGAACGAAAAATTTATAGAAATGCCTTTTCCACAACAAAATTAATCTTTGGCAAAGAAATTTAAAGTAAAAAAAAAAATAATAATATATATTATAATATCTTTTTCGAAAGTCTTTTGTTATTACCTAATGAACAAAGTTGTTAAAAAATTTATGAAAGCATCGGCGTCACTTCCAATCAAAAAGTTTCACGAAACAGAGATAATTCAATTACTAAAATATAATTATGCAATAAATAACTGCAAGTTCTTTTCAGTTAGAATTATTAAACAAAAAGGTGATAAAATTAATAGAAACGATTTCGACCATAGCCGAATAGTAAATCTATGCAATTAATTAAAAATAAAAATTAATATTCAAATATACATGGTAATTAGGAAATTGATTTGGTAACATCTTATTTATCTTATTTTTATATATTACAATCTTCAAATACTTACAATAAATAAAAATAAATAATAGCTTCAATAAAAAAGGTAATGTAAGGTCAATTAGACAATAATTTTAGTTATGCATCGACTGAGCAAACAAATGTAGAGTCTTCGAAGGTAAGTTATTTAAAATCGTTTCTACATTTTTAATTTTCTTCTTTTTCTTAAGGAAAGACAAACTTAAGACTGCAATTTCAGTTTCATTAAGGAGAATTAATAATTATTTCAGTAGTATTGTTTATTACTAATCTTTTTTCATGTAGCAATAGTTAAAAGTCAGTATTTTTAATGCTTTCAAAATCAACACCACTGACAACAGAATATAATTTTTAATTGAACGGTTAAAACAAATTGGTTATTATAAACATGGTAAGTACAATTACTATTTAAAAAGAAACAGTTTTTAAGAGTATTCTACAAAAATGTGTCAAGCAGATTTTCGAAAACATCCAAAACCTAAACAGTTTATTTTTATGATTTGTAATAATTTTTACCTGGAAATAGTTATCCTTAGTAGAAATTGGTCAATTATCTTCCCTTTTTGTAGTTTAATTAGATTATTATATTCACTTGCAGTTATTTTGAAAATATATATCATATACTTAATACGCCACCATTATCATCATCATAATTTAAGAGTGATAATATTAAAAACTATCTAACCTACTTAACAGCCACGGTATGCTTGGTGGTGGTGGTCGTTGCGCCGGGAACTTTTCCAAGCACCTTCGACAGATCGACACCGGTTAAGGCATTAACTGCAGGCGGAATCTGACCGACGAGACGAGAAATTTCCGCAGTCGTATCATCCGAACCCCCAATCAAAACAATCTCTTCCGTTTTCGCAAGCGGTGCCGCAACTTCCGCAGCAATCTATAAGCACACAGAATAGAAAACATTACTTTTATTTGTAAGAAGAAATATGGCAAAAAACAATTTTTTTATATTGATTTTTATTCGTTATTTTTCTATTCAATATTAACTAATAATCAGTTTTAATCTAAATATCGAAGATACTATTAATATTTTATCAAAGATAGGACTGCTTTTCGGGATATATGTATAAGGAAAAAAGATAAGCATGGTTATATTTGCGGATGATATAGATCTACTAGCATATAATACGGAGGAGTTAGTAGAGACAGCCTTAATTAAAATTGAAGTGGTATTGACTGAAGATTGTTAAATCAAAATAAATTATATTATATTATAAAAAATATTATTATGCAAGGGATGTAAAAGAAGTTACAGCTTATATAAAAATCGGAGAAGAAAAAATAGTTCCAGGACTGACAAAGCGGTGGAGACATAAAACAAATAATAGCACAGGGTCAAATCATATTGATTTTCACTATACTTTCTTTCAAGTTATACTATATGCATAAATAATTAATTTAAAAAAATAATAATTTGAAGTTCATATGCGAAATTTTGTCTTACATACTATTTTGTTATTGAAATACAGATAATGATATAAAAAAATTAAAGAGTAAAAATGATATTATTTTTACCTTTGGTAAGGCTTCTAGGACGAGTGACATAATGGCAGCATCACCATATTGTTTATACACCTGAGCTTTCAGGCGCATCCCTTCGGCCTGGGCTTTACCGACCATTCCAATTGCGGCAGCCTCAGCCTCGCCAATTTTCCTTATCTTTTCGGCATCTGCTTTGGCCACTTGAATCGTTTGCGTTCTGAAATAAAATAATTTAATCAATGATATAAACCAAAAGTCAAAATGCATTTTAAGTTTTTAAATGTTTCTGTGTGAAATTTTAGGTTTTAGTGTCTTATTTAGTTTAGCTTCACACAATTCTATTTGATGTTTTGTATTGATAAAATTTATACATTTATTTATTTGTTCATTCAAAAAATGAATTAGACTTCACCAAAATGATTACTGACAACCTTAATTTCTCTAAATTTATTTTCAAACCATTTACTTCGTTATTATTCATAAATCAAGATGAATTTAGATTAAAAATTAATATTTAGGGAACAATAACTTTAAATTTACCGATTTCCTTCGGCCAAAGCTTGTAGTCTAAAGCTTTCTGCTTCTGCTGGTAAACGTACTGTAGCATTCAATTCTTTTTCTTTTCGTTTCACTTCTTGGTGTTCTACTTCTATTTGCTTCTTTCGTTCAACAATATCTATTTGTATTTCTTCGCTACGGATTTTTTGACGTATTTTCGCTGCTTGAAGTTCATATGCTAATTGGGCTTCTGCTTTCTGTTACCAAATAAGAATAAATAAATTAATAATTTCTCTTTGTAATATCAACAAAAGAAAATTTTTCAAATTTAAAATACTATAATTTTTTAATTCTCATCATATTAAAACATTGAGTTAATTCAACAAACTGAGACTACCAAGATACCTATATGGAGCAGCCTGTAGGTGGATGAGTATCACCACCTCATAGTGAATTAAACTACACTTTAAACTGTTTTATAAATCAAAAGCAAAACTCACGGCAGTGTTGATTTCTTGGTCGAAGTTAGCTTTCTGCAGCTTGAACATTCTTGTGTTATCCTCAATTTTTGTATCAGTTGCATATTTAACATCCATCGCTTGCTTCTGACATTCTGCTTCCTGTGAAATAACAAAACAAGGAAATATATTACTCTGTCCATTTGTAATAACAATATGTAGCAATAATAAATAAACAAATATTAATTAATAATAATCTATTAATCAATTTAAGATTCAAATACAACTTGTGAACTTACTGTTATACAAAATGCACACGTTTATGACAACATTTTTCTTTTAATGTTTTAATACGATTATCTCGCATTAAAGAAAAATATTTGAAAGCGTTTTTCATTCTTTTTAAAAAAGGAATGGCGAAACGCCTGACAATTGCACAAATTTACCATTAATTCACCTACGATGCCATTACATCTTTAGCGCCAACCTAAAACATAACCTCACAGTTTTCAAAACAGAAAATACGACGCCCGATCTATAAGCGAACTTAAACGAATTTAAAGCCGAGTAACGTAACGCATATCTACAGTACAAAGCAGAAAAAGATATACAGTTCTACGCAAAATTAAGAAATCTAGTTAAAAATACTCGATTTGAATTTCTGCGGGCAGTAAAGTTGTTTTTAATATTTTGCATTTTTTTCATTATATCAAAACTTTTATAGAAAGTAGTTAAGCTATGATACTGAAAAATATTTGACAATGATAAAAAGGAAAAGCGTCAAAAATTAAATAATAAAGACGAGCGGATATATAAATTCTTTTACTTAACAGAATTTGATTTACTTTAATTATAGAATATGACCAAGAGAAATAGGAGAAAAAATTAAGTATATTTATTTGCATTATCTTCAAACTATCCCTCCCTATTGCTCTATCTTTAAACATTCGTTCATAAATCGATTCATTAAACAATAATAACAAAAACTTACCCTAATTCCTGCGTCTCTATTGGCTTCTGCTACGCCTGCATCTGCGTCCCTTTTAACCATGGCTGTTTGAGCTTTCCCGAGGGACGACAGGTATTCAACATTATCGAAGACATCTTTGATGGTAAACGACAAAATTTCAATACCCATTCTGCCTACATCGGGGGCCGCAACTTCCCTTACAAGTGCTGCAAATTGGTCTCGATCTCGGTACACTTCTTCGACTGTAAGAGTTCCTGAAAAGAAATTATGCTGGTAAAACAATATCAGTGGGGTATTTTACCTTGGAATTATATTTATTTCCTAATATCGTTATCTTGAATTTGAAAACGTTTATGTTTCTACAAAACTTGACGAAATACTTGTCATTATGAACTGCATACGAAGTTGTGATTACTTATAATTAACTAATATAAATAATTAAAAAAGAGGGCAATTTAAAATTACATTTCCTGTATTTACAGGCCAATTTGATTAATACATACAAGGATATGACGTCCTTTTTACTTTTTTTTATGAAATTACTTATTTAGTGTTAGTAGTTTGTGACGTTGGTTGATGGCAAATACTGATGAACTCAATTGAAATTTAGATGGGTCCACTATTGAACTCAATTAATTAAGAAATATATCAAACACTATTTGTTTGTTCTAACGTTTTTTGTGAAATAGAATGATGGATTAAAGTTTCTAGTACCTATGCATAATTCTATTAAATTGGCGCTGATATGTTTTATAAGAAATTGTACAACTTTTTACAACAAAATTCCTATTTTGCAATCCATAACATTTTCAATATATTTGTTTTCTGTCCACTTTAGATTTATATACATAAAAAATAAAGGCATATAAGTTTGAAGTCTTCTTATATCTCTGTTTGTTTGTAGTATTGTAGTTCTAGAACGGATGAACCAATCCTAATGCGATTTTTAGTTTGAAAGTGTGTATTTTCAAATAAATGTGACGAAAATTTATAGTATTTGTAGCAACTATAGTTTGTATAGGGAATTTAAGGACATTTATGGCTTTTTAAGATTTGCGTATTAGTGCCTTTTCTTTATTTTAACAAAATTTTGCTTTTTGACCTAGGACTCTTGATTAGCTATTTTAAAAGGAAGCTATCTTTTCGCTACTAAATATTTACAAAATTGTATTAATGACTTTAATTTGTTCATTACCATATGCAATACTCGTTTTAAAACTATTCCACTAAAGGTATATAAGTCAACGGATTTTATTACCATAAAAAATGTTAAAAACTGGATGTTTTTAGATTCGAATTTGCATCATTCAATTTTAGAAATGCAGCTTAGAGATCTTTTAAAAACGCGTGAAATTTTCAATTTTCCGCTACGCTACACATCTCCAGAGGCTAAAACTCGCCTATTTCAAATCCGATTTCAAATTTGTTTGAACCATCGAAATATGTGTAGGTACTTTTTCCGTAGATGGGCCACGTTAAATTCAAATTAATATTCGTTCGATTTTAGAAATTCACAAACAAACAAACAAACAAACAAACAAACAAACAAACAAACAAACAAACAAACAAACAAACAAACAAACAAACAAACAAACACTATTCTAATTATTCAATTTTTTCTCATTATGTTTGAAATTATTAAAATTTATTTTATTTACTATTCTTTTACTACTTATCGGTTTGAATGTGGGTAGTTACAAAGATTTCATTCACGATTAGTACAATCATAAAATTAACCGCTACACTAATAAAAGTTTCAAGATGCTTATTCGGCTTATTTGTCTTGAGATAACGATATCTCGAAATTTGGATGTACTACGATAATTCTGCAGACATATTCGAATTAGTGATTACCCTCCTCGAGTTATTTTACCCTCTTTTTCGCGGATCATTTTGATTATCAGACCACTAATGGAGAGCAAAAAAGAATCATAAAACAAGGTAATCATTTTCGATATATTCGAAGTAAAATGTGGCCCTAGAATGGCTTTAGGGCTTTGAAACTTATAAATATCCTAATCTCGAAACCAATTTTGAGTTTAAGATATTTCAAAATTTATATGTGCTGGGTCAACTTTAAGGCCCAAATTCTGATTTTTGCAAAAATAACTTTGAGATTAGCATATCTTGAAAGTCGGACGTGTTGAGCGAATCTTGATGCCAAATTCGAATCTACTGTCGCAAACATAATTGAAATAACTTAATATTTATTATCTCTGATCTCTGCTGATAACGATAAGCCATTTGACGTCTTCGAAACACTATCATGTAATTAAGGTACGGTGTCAATAAATGAGTTTAAGTATATTTACAATTAGTTTAATGCAAATACTATTTAATCATTGCATTATTTATAAATCAGAAAAGAACTGACTTTTAATTTAAACGACTAAGTACTTAGGAATGTAATTAAATAGTAGCTAGTAGTCTGTAGTGGTTGTTGCATCTCATGCAATAATATTTTATAAAATCAAACCGATCATCTATCAAATCAACTCAAATAAACCAAGAATTTCATGTCAATTCCTTTGCTTTCAGTTATTATTAAGTTAACTTTTGACTGTTAAAAAACTTTAATACCACAAATCATCGTTCAAATTTTTTTAACTGGATTAATCACAATTAATTAGAATAACAGAAAGAACTCTTTTACAAAACTAATATTTTCTAACAACGCAAAACAGTGGTAAAATAATACGTAACAGTTGCAATTGTGCTTATATTGTCCTTTATATGACGGTAACAATTTTATACCATACCATTTTGCAATGTAATCAAAAAAATCAAATTGGTATGACATTGAAATTATTCTACGGCAAGGCGAAAACGTAGTAAACTAAGTAGTAATTGTCAGAGTAAATTAAAGAAAAAAGTACAACACACTAACAAATTGTTTTTGCCTTCGAAAGAGTAAGTAAGATCACTTCAAATTATGTTATGAATAACTGAAATTTATTGTACTGAAACTAAAAATAAAAACGAAAAACAAGGCAAAAACAGTTTGTATTTTTTTTTTTCGTATAATGACGACATATTTTCGAAGCATATTTAAATAATTTCTATATAATTACAGGGGCTAATAGCTAATTTTTTTTTTAAAACACTAAATTTTTGAATTCAACAAGCATAAATGAGATTAAAAAAAAATATTCTCGCGAACAGCTTAACACAAAGAAACAATAAAAACTGAAAAATTGGATTGATTCAGCCGTTACTCTGTGATAATTCATCTTTACGATAAATGAATAAACAGTACTTTGTTTATTATCACTTTTTTATTTACAAATCCTTTTGACTATAGTTTCGACAATGACAAGCTTTTTTGTCTTGTCGAAATTATAGTCAAAAGGATTTGTAAATAAAAAAGTGATAATAAACAAAGTACTGTTTATTCATTTATCGTAATAAAAACTGATTTTCATTGTGCTTTAATTTTTTCAGAAAGAAGGTCAGTTTTATATATATTACATGGATACCTAATAATTATAGTCAAAATGTATCTACAAATGGTACAAAATAAAAAAAGGATATAAACATATACAATACTATTAATTAAAAAATATATTTATCGGGTTTAACAAAACCAACAACAGACAATATAAATGTAATAAAACCAAATAATCTTGCAACTATATGTAAAAGGCAATAAATATTATTGACTGCATAAAACAGTTATCTTGATTGCATATATATTATAAAACTAAAAAGAAAGTTCGAAGTTAGAATGACGTAGAATACTAAAATGAATGACTGGAAACTATGGAACTAATTATTATTTTTAAATAGGAATGAAACATCACATTATAGTACATATTTACGTAAAAAATTAAAAGCTAATTAAAACAATAAAATTAATGAGCTGTGAAATGAAAAAGCAATAGTGTTTGTAGTAAAAATTAAAAAAAAATGGTATCATACTTAGTAATGACTGCGTAGGTCAATCCTACGGTTAAGGCCAGGCTGAATGCGCCCATATAATATACCATTGCGGCTTCAGAATCATCAACACAGAGCTTTAATAGGATCGTATTTAATTTAATTTTCACTTTTTCTCGTTATAATATTTATACGGGAAAATTAATTTTGAATTAAAAATTTAATTTTTACGAATCGTTTTGGATTTCGCACATTAAAATTAAAACGTACAAATACATAATATTTTTACATTTACACAATTTTACTCATGAAACTTTTTTAAATTTTAATTTTGACTACAGAAATTATTTAAATATAAATGATTAAAAAATTTTTTCAAGATCAGTAAGCAAAGAAGAACTTACAAATAAAAGTTAATCAACATTTTCTTACGTAATTAGGTATTTTTTTTAATTTTTTAAAAAAATCCCTTTAGTTTTAATGAATAATGTATATCATTAAGTATAAACATTAAAAAAATCTGAGACACATGCCAGTAAAAGAAAAATTAATTCACTTATACCGTTGTTTATCACTACTCGGTACTAATTTAACTAACACAGTTAAACTTTTTAGACTGTGTGTTATGTCATGCGTCCTTTGGAGGGTAATTGGTTTATAAAGTTAATCTGACGACCAGAACTACCTAATAACAGTTCGCCAACGTTTTCCCGTTTTTTATTAACGAACAGCAGCCGTTGGTAATAATAATACAATATTGAAAAAATATTTGAAAAAAATGAAATGTTTTAAAACGAAAATGATCTTTAAACGTCTGATAGAATGTGCGAACGTTATAATGTTTAACACTGCATTAAAAACGCGCCGATAAGGAAGATTTTATCTCAAGGATAAGGACTGAACACGGATACTGTGATTGCTTTTTTCGCTAAACCAAACCACTACTACTGTATCGCTCCGGCATTCGTTTCGTCTATTAATAAATGTTATAGGTTGGATAAGGACGTGATAAATTGTTTTCTTTTTCAATTAGAAAAACTACGAGATATAATTACCTTTTGCAAATGTATAGGGTGATTGATCTAAACCGTTCATTACAAGTTTATAGGAAATAAAATACATAGGGCAAACGGGGAGATCATTTGAAAAACGCATAAAAGAACACATTAATTCTTTTAAACAACTTAAAAATAATTCTCATTATGCATCACATTTAATTAATGAAAAACATATATTTAATGACGAATATACTATTTTACACACTGAAAGCAAAAGCTATAAACTCAATTTACTAGAAAGCATGGAAATTAATAAATATAAATATAAAAATGTACATTTAAATGAACAATTAGAAACAAATAATTCACTACTACTAAATTTAAACTTTACACCCCCAATTTAGCTATGTAACCTGATATATAAATAGAATAAGCCTCGGTTAATTTTAATAACTTATGTATCTTCTGACGAAGCCACAAAGTGGCGAAACAATTGTCAGGATAATTAAAATGTGTGAAAGTTTAAAGTGTTTTATTTATTATAAATTAAAATGAACTTTCGCCATGTAAAAATAGAGTCAATCAATCATATTAAAGAAGTTCCGACGAGTGTACTAGTTACTCTATATTTCAAGTTTCTGCTACAAATGAAGACAACAACCGGTCGTGGGACATGGCTTTCGGTTCGTTGTGCCTACTTGGTAGGACGCGTTCCAAATGTGAGATCTTTGATTTTAATATTTAGACGAATAAGGATTTTAATTCCTTCTTTTTTGAATGCAAAATATTTGGTTCTTGAACCAGTGCATTCATTAAAAAAGAAGTGATTCCGAAACACATTAATTTAAAGACTAGCAACTGCAGTTCTCCAGCACAGAATGGAAGAATCAAGGGAATGAAAAAATGGCTTAGAGAAGGAAGAAAACTATAATACAACAAAAGAGACACCAATAGCCATCTATTTGAAGGTAGTACATACTGAACTGTTACATAAAACACATAACGTTTATTTCGATATTATAGATTTAGAAACCAGAAATGAAGTTAATTATTTAATTGATAAAAAATATAAAACACAATACATGAAACTTAAGAAATTAATATCAAGTGAAAATAATACGAACAATAAATTAGAAAATAAGATATCAATTTGAAACTTGTGTAAATCAACAAAGGGGTATACCGAATGAAAATATTTTCGAAGCAGCCGAATTACCGGTTTGCGCGATTACTTCGTTATCATAAATGGGAAAACCCAATTTCACTTGACGTAGTAGAATAAGGTAAAATAGACAATATATAAAATATAGCAATAACTACTATGAAATTCCCTGACGAGATACTACAAAATCAATAGAGGAAATAACTAGGGAAACATAACAATTCAAATCTACTAAATGTATTTTTTAATGTCAAACTATTAATATCAATCATAAAGTAAGTTCCAGGGAGTAAACTATCAAAAATGGCCTAAACAAAACAAGAGTTTTGAGTTTCTAAACATTGCAATTTGCAATTTTGATTCGATTATGGCATTTATCTCGAATAATAATAGCATAATAGTAACGCCCCATTACAACAATATATAAATAATTGCAAGACTTTTAAAATAAAATTCGGAACGTCTCGATGATACAAAATGATATTTACACCGAAAAAAAAAATGAAAAATCTTAGAAGAACTCATAGACATTAAAAATTCATAACCTTTCTACAAAGTAACAACACACACAAGATATTGTTTTACACTATTTTATTAGAACTACTCTAACAATTGTTTCGACTGATTAGGTTATCATCTGAGAATTGTAAAGAAACTAACATAAGATTAAAGAGTAAGGTCTATTTATGCTACCCCTCCTAGTTAGCTAATGTATATGATAAAATAATAAAATAGTGTAAAACAATACCTTGCGTGTGTTTTTACTTTATTGAAGATGTTTTACAATTATCCAACCGCGGAATCAATTAATAACTTTTCTAATTTAACGATTCAAGTAACGACAATCTGGGAAAAAGTGGTGGTTACTGTACACAATATGTGAACCAACGGGGGATTCTGTCCGATTTTCAGTTTTTGTACAATTGCAATTACAATATTGTGGCAAGTACCAGTCTACCTCGCCCGATTGACGTATGTCAATTTTTTTAACAAATTTGACCAAAATTAAACATTTTGTATTACAATGACTGGGCTAATATTATATACCATTGTTTTATCAGTGGAGTATTGTAAATGTGTTAATAGATAAATACAATTATTTTTATTTATCGTAGGTGAAAAAAATTGCTAACATTCGACACAAATTATGAAATTGTCCGTTTGAAAAAAAAAATGTTTGAGAGGAAAAACACCCATGACATGTGGCCACATTGAACCTTATTTTGTCGAAATCAAACGTATCTATTCAATTCACAATGATATTCTATTACATACAATCCGCCTAAATCTTAGTTAGCTACGTTTGTAATCAGAAATTTATTAATCTATGTTTATAAACAATATATAACAACAAAGTTATTCATTCGATCACATTTGATATAATTATGAAGGATTTCTTTTGTATTTCAAAAAATTAAATATTATTTTGAAAAGAAAAAACATTTTCGTACCTTTTAATGACAGTAACAGTGAACCCCACAGTTAAAGCTAAGCTGGCAGAGCCCATCAACACACCTGACATTGCAAATTACCGAATTAGGTAATCAAAATCCAAGTTTTATAGAGAAAGGAATTTTTTTTTTAATTCGTTCACTATTTTCCGGTAAAAGTTCGAACTGGGCTAATACTTTCTATTATACAATATCACTTCACGACAAAAACAAGGTATATCAAAAGCTACACGCACAACACTTTTGTTACTTTTCTCTATCGCACTTCAACTGTTTTAAATAGTAGAACATCAACTGAATTTTATATTGTAGAAGGCAGGATGCAACCCATGTGTTTCAACTGGATGTATCCAAAGAAATTCTTAAATAGTGAATAATGCGTCGTGAACTTCAGTTTCCTTAAAAGGATTATTATTTATAATTATAACATCCGAAATGGACACAAAAGACGTACAGACGTAAAATGCGTCAGCAAACAAATTCTTTTATTTTTCGTTGCCAGCTTTTACCGTTCAATTAACAGAAAATTTCTGAATGTGCAATAGACGTGCTACCTTGCGGATTTTATATTGGTTGTGATTAATAAGGAAAATGTAGTTTCAAGGATGAGGACGATTGCGCTCATGTTAAGTTCGATGTTGATTGATTATTACAGTTCCTTAATTCTTTTTTGATAATAAAAAAATAATAACAACAGCGTGGAAAGTCTAGTATTTTCTTGTTATCTTGCTATTTATAGATTAATTATATTTTATGATTGCAACTGATAATAATGACAAGCCTGTATAAGGTGTTGATCATTTGGTAACTTTTATTTTGTTGTGAATATATCAATGATAATGATAATATTTATTTATTTATTTATTATTTTGATCTGATTAACATAAACACGTTCTCTAATATAAATACTGTATAAAATAAATTAACGATTAATTATTACTGTATTTCGACACAGAAATGAAAATTTTACATTTGTAGGTAAGAGAAAAAGAATAGAACGTATTTACGACAATCGTGAAAACCTAATGATTACATTAAATACAGAGTTTTTAAGTCTACACAAATATTTTTCATCCAAACAGCAAATTGGCGTATCATTTTATAGACGTTGTTTTTCGAATTTTGTGCATATCTATTCAAGTTGTTTGTTTGTTTTTTTTTAATAAACCGAAGTAGTAAATAAATGTTTAAATTAAAATTTTCAGCGAGTTAAAAATTAAGTAGTCATAAATAGTATTTGTAAATCATACAGCAGGTTAAATTCAACATATATTTAAGTAATTTCAAGTTTCGCATCTGAAGGGTCCAACAAAACCCCTTTCATCGTGTCCACCGCAAAATCCCGAAGGATCAACATACAAACATGACCAAAGCGTTGTTTCGAACTTTGGTGTAGTGGAGGGAGAGGAAATGAAAAATTGAATATTAAAAAACAAAATAACCTAACCTAACCTAACCTCACCTGACCTAACCTAACCTAACCTAACCTAACCTAACCTAACCAAACTTAATTTAACGACATCGAGATTTTAGATTGTCTGGATTATGCTTGTTGAAATTGTGGCCCATAGACAAATATTTTTGTTTAAAATTATAAAAAACTATATTAGAAGTGGGCACCATTCATACAAATGGGAGACATTTTTATACTTATGCATGTAAGGTTTCATTTAAAAGAGAATTACAAGCAGGAAGCAAATATTTTTTTTAACATAAACGAATACTTTGAGGCTATCAAAATCATGTTTTTAGACGTATTTTGTTATCAAGCCTATCAAAAAAAACAGCTTTCCGTATAAAGTTGCAAGTGATGTCCAATATTACTCACACCCTTCATTTAAAAGTAATAAAAATAGTTTATTATACCCTCAATAGAAAAATGGTAGAAGTATAATTTCGAAAATAATTGAAATTTGAGTAAAATAATTTTTAATCATGATTTAAATTTTCTGATTGTATATTTTTAAAGTTTCCCATTGTACGGAATCATCAGTAAGTAATCCGACTCGCACCTGACCAGTTTCTTTAATGGTTTCATCATCACTCAAAAAGGCCACCTTAACTATCGTAAAATTTAATTAGGAGATGATATTGTTTTTTATTAAAATAGGATTAGATTGTGTGTGAAAGCCCTAGTGATAATTGCACTGAGGCCAAAATTAGAAACGACAATCTCTGCCAAGATTACCATCAAAGTGGGTGTAGAGCACAGTAACATTAAAATAGTATATAAACGTACAAATATTCAATTTTAAGAAACAGTATTATACACAATTAAATAAATGTATAGAAAACTTTTTGGTTATTACACGTAACATTACAAATTAATTGAATTTCTATTTAAAGGACCGTTAAAACATCAATAAAGATCACTTTAAGGATTTTTTTTAATTATATTAAAACCGTTGATTATTTCAAACATTTTTATGAGAAAATCTTTGTGTATAAATTAGGCTTTCACGGCCGACGTTAATTATAGAAGTAATATTATCCGGTCTGGTTGCCCGTGGTCGATGAGCTTGGAAGATTTTTCAACGTATCTACTGAAGATGTTTCCCGCAGTTGGAGACGAAACGTCTAGAACTTTCCAACTCATCGACCACGGCCAACCAACCGGAATAATATTACTTCAATAATTTTTGTGTACATTTCGTTTTATTAGAGCATCTACAGGAGTAATATATCAATGTGTATACTAAATAAAATTTACGTTCTTGATGTTCAAATGCATAGTGGATAATTACCATGGAATTCCCTTATGAGACGCTACAAAATAAATCGAGGAAACAACAAGGAAAACCCAACGAATCAAATCCTTTAATCACGAATCAGAGGTAAAATAAGGCAAATAAATCTTGGAACATTGTTTTAATAATGACGGCGTTACACGAGAAAATACAAAACGGGTCACAATTTTAATTTAGAAAATGTAAAAATTCTTCACGTGATTGATAAAAGCAAAAAAACTAACTATTTTTGAAGGGTTAGAAATCAAAATTCATTTAAATTCAAATAGTAAAAATGTTTTAAACGAAATAGAAAAGGTTCATGATTCCCATATAGTGAAAATGTGCACTAAGTATTTATCTCTCCCTCTCCTACTTAGTTTATAATTTCTTCTTCTGAAGATGACCCTGTGGGTTGAAACAAATTTGTAAACATTACAATAAAAATTAAGTGAAAGTGTTTAGTGTGTTTTATTTTTACTAATTCTTCATCATAGTATAAAAGGTCTATGGTTTATCTAGGCTAATTTAATAGAAATTAAAATATAAATATGGAATCAACCGAAACAACTACTCCGAGGGCTAATACCCTTACCGGCATTGAATTACTGTTGATTCCGATGGACGAAAATATAACATATTCAAAAAAGAAGGAATTAAAATCCTTATTCATCTAAATTTTAAGATCAAAGATCTCACATTTTGAACGAGTCCTACCAAGTAGGCACAACGAACCGAAAACCACATCCCACGACCAGTTTCGACCTATCGGGTCTCATCAGGTGGGCGCTGTCAGAAAGGCCTTTACAGGCTATATTATAAAGATAAATATAAATATGAAATCAACTGAAACAACTACTCCGAGAGCTAATACCCTTACCGGCATTGAATTACACTGTAATGTGTTCAAAATGTGAGATCGTTGATCTTAATAATTAGACGAATAAGGATTTTAATTCCTTCTTTTTTAAATATGTTAATAGAAATTAATATTTTTCCAAAAATCCCTGCCTAAATGATTAGCTCTTCACCAATTGTACTGTAAATTTTCTCAATCAATAAAAAAATACATGAGACTAAAATATATCTTTTCGACAAAATTATTGTAAATTACTAGGATTCACTCGCAAGAAGTATTTACATATTTGGTTAAAATGCAAAATCGCGTGCCGTCTCACCTTGCCAGGACAGTGAATAACAGACCGAAGGTGAGGGCCACGCCAAAAGTCCCCATCAAAATCTGTGACATTGCGCGAAAGAATTTGTTACAAACGATGAAGTTTAGATTAAGGAAAAACCTTGTGGCTTGCTCCAATTTTAACGCTACACCACACACATTATCACACCACTACTATGTGCTTTCAAATGATACATTCGTATGCACCAGGGCATGTTAATATTATTATTTACTTACATACCTCTATGTACATTCATTATTTGCAAATGCCATATATTCATGGCAAACACGAATTTACACACGTGTAATTAATTGTTGGCAAAAAGTTTTGTTGATGTTTCCGCCTGGCTATCAAACTATTTTATGCATAAGCAAAATTAACTACCTACAGAATTACATATTACACAAAAACATCATTAAATTAAAGAAACGTACTACAAATATATATAACTATAACTATACTAAAACATTTTACCGAAAAAATTATTTCCAAAATTAATGATTATGAATTTATTTAATTTATAGTATAACCCGTTCAAATTTGACTTGATTGACTGATTAAATACGCTCAACACGTTGGTTATTTTTAATTAAAAATTCCGATACTAAATATTTAAAGTGGACGCGTTAGTGAGTTTGTCCGTCTTTTAACTAAACGTTTTAATAGTCAGATTTGTATCACAAGAGGAGATAGCTCCACAACAATACCTTACAATTCTAGTTATACGCTAGCACCATATATACTTAGAACGACGTTGATGATGATTAGATCTTAATCATTAGGCAATAATATACGATCTCTTTTGTTATAAAAGGGTTATAATAAAACGGATTTCGATTACAATTTGGGAAAGCTTAATTGTAATTTGTGTTAGTACCATTTTGATTCTGTGTCACAGAGACCTTTAAAATCTTGGACACTACAATATACATATATAAACAAGCGTCTATTCCACCTATTACATATTATATCTGTCTATATATTCGAAAAATATTACTTACGCTTCAATGTGGTTTTCAGTGTATTCCCTTTTGAAATTTCCCAATCTCGCAAGTATAAGTTTTAAGTAAACAATGTTAATGAATAAGATAAGATAAGAAAACAATGGGATTAAAATTATTTTAAGTATCCCAATTTCATTATTTCTAGAGTAATTAGATCGACCTTTTTTATAACTTAATATAATTATCTAAAGCAAAATTTACCTTTATAAATAATAGATTAACTCTCCCAAACATGATATAAAATAATACAAAACCGAACACATTGTTGGTCACATTACGAATTGATTGATATATAATGTGTATGCATATATGTGTATTCTTTTACATATTAACACATAGATTTGGTAGGAAATAAAACACAACTGTTTAAGAGTTTAACAAAAGATATTTAATAAATCACGACGAATCGTTTCACCTTACTTACTAAGGCTTCACCAGGTGATGAAATGTATAAAAACAACAAAAAAAAAACTTTTTTGTGTTTCATTCCCACCAGCACGAGTAGCTGGTGGGCGGGCAGTCCCTCCGACCTACATTGTAGTGCAAATCCGGAGGGTACGGCGTAAGGCCTCTTTGCAGGAATCGAGGGAATGGGTGGATGGTGTGGTTAGGGAGAGAAAGATGAGACGGACGAAATGAAGACAGAAGAGAAGTGAAAGATTATCTGTGGAATATTACTGCTCCAGCATTTGCCTAAATGATCCAAGGAAACCACAGAAAACTTGGACCAGAGCAGCCAGACCCGGGTTCAAACCGGTGACCTCCCGAATGCTAAGCAATGATCTAGAGCACCATACCACACCGCTCGGTCAAAAACAAGAATAAGTAACAACTATATATACAACTTATTAAGTGGTGGGGGGAATATTTATTAGTGGTGAATTGTTAATATCTATTTGGTCGTTGTATCCATTATTTACTTGGTGTAAAATTTGAAATTCAAAATTAGGTTGGTGCTGTTCTTCGATTAGGTGGTTGGCGTACATAGATGTATTTTTATTCTTGGTGAAGGCATCTGAATGTTCCTTTATCATATCGGAAAACTACCTTCCTGTTTGGTCTATGTACACTTTTTGGCAACTCCCACAATTCAGTAAATAAACTCCTGAAGGCGATGTCTTATCAATCGGTTCTTTATTATTTTTAAGTAAATTTCCAAAGTATTTTTTGAGTTGAATACAGTTTGGATATTAAGTTTACTAAGTTCTTTTGAAATTTCTTTTTATATAGGATAAATTGATCGTAAAATGCTTTTCTTTAATTTATTTTTTAAAATGTTATCAACGATACTAGTAGGGAATCCGTTATTGCGAGCTATGGTTTTTATTCGGTGAAGTTCTGTATTAAAGTTAATAAGTCTATGAATACTAGAACGGAAAGCGGCTATTTTATGTGAATAAGGGTGAAAGGAATTATTATGTATGGTAGTATGCGGATGTATGATAAATATTAAAATGATGTTTGTTATTAGCTATTGAAATTGATAAATCTAAATAATTTAAAGTTTTTTCCTTCCCAAGTTCTAAAGTAAATTTAATTTTCTTGTGTATGTTATTAATTTGATTTAGGAGATTATTTATTTGTCTGGTAGTGCCATTGAAACAAACAATAATATCGTTGACGTAGCGATACCAAAGCATATTAAAACCCTATTAGGGTAAGTAAATCAGTTGAATGAATTCACTTGTGTTCCGTGTTCAGTACTTTTTTCTCTCAGTGATACGAGCTGCTGAACTACAAGTTGACGCTTCGGTCCAGCTATATTCTTATTGGCTCTTTCATTTATTGCTATGCTAAAAGTCTCCGCCTACCTACTTGTCAATCTGAATCTCCTTAGGTGCCGGCCACTGTACGTACCTATTCCATGATTCCTCTCGTCTTAAGGAAATTTATTTTCGTTTAAAACATTTCATAACGTTTTATACAGTAAGAAGAGGTTAGGTCATTAAAATAACATTGGGAGTAAGTAGGTAAGGTAATTCAACAGTTCTTTTATTTTTCCATAGACGAGAAAATAATTATTGATGAATGACGAAAACATGGAAGTAAAGTTTTGATTATAAACAATTTATATTGAAATTAATAATTGAAAGAGTTACCGTAAAATTGTAATAACGTTTATTTTTCATGGCGAAAGTATGACGCAAATAAACAATATACATAGATAGACTTTTAGAAATATTGCGACAGTAAAATTAATAACACCAATAGCCTCAAATTAACAAAAGGTTAAGTACGAAAAATTTAACTAATAAAAAAATTAAAAAAAACTCACCTAAGATGGCTCTGAGATGTCCCTCCAGCGTTTGCAAAATGGTCGACTTAATTTCCTTAACAGACTTCCCCAAAAATTGTTCCGAAGCTGTATGCAAAAGTTCATCAGCTTTCATTATTTTGCATTGTGCTACACCTGGAACCAGAAAATATGTTTGAAATAAAACATTTTACATTGGTTTTTGGTGCGACTGGTAAGTTCATTAAATGTATTGGGTGCGGTCTACAGTTACTTGGTTGAAATTCATATTGCACTAATTTTGAATAAAACACTGTTTTATAAATTTCAACTGTTTCAATTATCAGTTGACAATTGTTTCGCCAAACTTTGACTTCTTATACTTAAACTTAAATTAATTTAACAACAAATTGGCTTATATGCTAGTTGACGGAAGGGGTTGAGGGAAAAGGTCTAGTAGTGGGGAACTACTTAATTTTATTTGTTCGTTTATTAGAAATTAGAAATTAATAAATTTAAAAATAGCGATATTCTAATAAACGAACAAATAGAATTAAGTAGTCCACCACTACTAAACCTTTTCCCTCAACTAGCATATACGCCAATTTGTTGTTAAATTAATTTAAGTTTAAATATAACTTCCGAAGAAGCCAAAGTCCGGTGAAACAATTGTCAATGATAATTAAATCTGTTGAAATTTATAAAACAGTGTTTTATTCAAAATTAGTTCATTAAACGTTTATTGTTGACAAATTTTATTCTAATTATTCTACAATTTTCTTACGTACGAAGAGCAAAAACGGATTGCACAAAATGAGTATTTCCGAATCAATTTTACCAACCGTATCTGAACAGGAGTGCATGATGGTTATACGATAGCTGATATTTAACCGATATTGGAACACCGTCGAACGCAAATAATTCTTAATCTGATGTATAAGAGAAAAAAATATTTCAAAAAAACAGGATTCACGGAACATTGCATTGATTCAAACTATTCATTTGATATAAAAAAATCCGAAAATAATTCATACTAATATACACAATAGTAAAAACCTATCTATTCTAGTAAATATAGAAATCAAAAAAGTTATATTCCAAAAACTAAATTTAGTTAATAATCAGACTGAATTAGGATCCACAAGCTTCCCACTACTCCTATGTAATCTGTAATTAGTATAAATATGTTAGCATTAGTTTTAAGTTTTAATTTAAGTACTCTTGAAAACGATCGTTGACGATCGAAACAATATTGTCGAGTTCAATAAAAATTAGTGAAATAACATTGTGTATTATTCTACGTTATTTTTAACAGTTTATAAAATGTTTCACAAACGTTGCACTATCGAAAGTTTAAGTTTTCGATTTATTTTTCGTTCAAGTGTTTAGGTGCAGTACCAACCTCTTCCGACGTATCTGACACTATCCTCATGATATCAGTGTTGTATAAGAAACATGAAGGCCTTACATTAAACAGTTAATAACCTTGTTACATTATACAATAGTTATACTCGTAGATGTAATAAGCATACCTGTTACAGTTAATGGAACACCCTGAGCAGTTTCTACACTTTCGCATTGAGGATTCAAAGTCATGACTTCTAAGGATAATCGTTGGACATCCGTAACCAGCCACCACGCCCATGCCCAACCACCGACTACTGTTACCCGTTTCGTCGAACCACAACATCCTCCTGTAATGAAAAAATTAAACAATTTAGTTTGTTTAGCGCCATCTATGTATGTGTTAGGCCCGGGACTTTCCAGCCCACGTGTCATATTAGCAATTTACTGTGCTATTATGTTCCTGAAAATATGTAACTAAAACAACATAAAATGGGGAAAATCAATAATAACAGTTTTAGTAATTCTATAATACAAACTGTGTATTTTTATAATAAATATAAAGTTATAACTTTGGTAAATATTTTTTAAATATGTTTAAAAGGAGGGGATCTTTATTTATATACTATACATACATAGTACTTCAGTATTGATAATCAATTAACTTCAGTACTGTACAAACGTATAAAATACACTTATACAGTAATTATCACAAAATCAAATTGTATCTAAAAAATTTTCAAAAATAAAATAATCTTCCTTGCAACTACCATCGACTTAAACGTCTGTAACCAAGTCCAATATCACGTAAAAAAATATGTAAAGATAACGGAATATAAGGAAACCAATCAAGGTTAAAAGGGCATGTGTTAAACAAAGGTTAGTTATTAATGGATAACAATAACAAGAAGAATACAAGGGTAGACGAAGTTTATTAATGAAATCGGTCACCTGAATCCTTGTGAGGACATTTTTAATAAACGCAAGGTCCATTTCCATTTTGTGTTACGTAAATTTTAAACCGGCAAAATATTTAAAACAGCCGAATGACAAAAAATAGATAACAGCAGTTTCTTTAATTATAATTAAATTCGTTTAAGTTTTAATCCAATAAGAACACTAATGAAGACAGAAAAAAAAATGAATACATGATTTGTAATATTTATTGTAAATATAAAAATTTAATATTATATCTGCGTATAGCCCCCCCCCCCCTATCGTAACACCACATAATATACGAGCATACCCTTTCTCCCCTAAAAGTGTAATGTACGTAGTTTATGGATATCCCATTATCAATCTTAATCTGTTTTAATAATGATGATACCTATTGTATGTAAACTGTTGAAAATTTGTACGTATGACTACGGCCTTATTAATGAATTCAACAAGAAGGATCTTTAACCGGGTTTTACTGTTATATCACACTTTCGACTTTCTTTAGGCCACGTTCGCCGAAAATTACCTCACTTTTCTTTCACAGACTGCGGCTTACGTGCAATATTCCATGTGCACTGTGTCTCGACGAATTGCTGAACCGTCATACTGACAGGTATTTTTTGCAAATAACAAACGTTAATCGCGACTTTTCCTTCTCATACGATCTGATTGATTTAAGACATTTAGAAAGAGTCTACAAGACAGAGAGTTAATAATTAATAAGTAAATATAAAAAAGAATTGGCCAAACGCGAGCCTGACTCGTGCACCAAGGGCTCCGTACTGTGGAAACCTCTAAAAAGTACAACTCAAGAATGTTTAATTATAATGAGAAATAAATTTCATCAACCAGAAGAAGCAGTTTTCATCAGTCCCTGAAGAAGGTAACTTTGTTACCGAAAAATGCTTCGGACATTGTGTGTCGTGTTTTGGTGTTGAGGTTTGAGCTATCCAGTTTCTTATACAACTACGCCAAGGTTTACAGCATTTTGATACTTTCATCAACTTATGATTGGTGATCTATACTGACCAAATTTCAATTCTTCATTAAAATGGAAAGCTTTGAAACATTTTTAATTAATTAATAATAAATACATTATATACCTATTATTATAAAATAATACACAACAGAAACATAAAGTTTGGTTTAAAAATATTTTATTGTAAAAGCCACGATAATTATTTCGCCACATAGTCACTGGTTTCTTCGGGTGAAAGAATAATCTAACTTAAAACTAAAAAAAAAACTTTAAACATATTTAATCTTAATTTGGTATATAAGCTCATTTGAATCTAGTTTTAAGTTAGATTATTCTTCCACCTGTCTGGCGAAACAATTAGTGTGGATTTTGCAATTAAATATCTTGTAACCAAATTTTGTGTTTCTGTTGTGTATAATATGGAGTTATAAGAATTGAAAGCCTCTTCAATTAAATTGTTATAAAATTTCCATGAATAAATTTTACTTATTTTGGCTAGAACAAGTCACCTACCTCAAAATTTAGTTGTGGTGTTCTTTTAATCTTCATTTTATTTCCATAAGATAAAAGAACAATATTTACTTTTTTGGAGATAGAAAACGCTATTCAAATTAGGGTTTCTTATTTTTCAAACTCTTATGTTTGTTTCTGACAATTTTCTGTAATGATAATTAAAATATATGAATAACTTTTTAATGGTAGGGAGTCTTCGGTGGGTGCAAAGTATATAAGTATAAGCCAGATATCTGCGAATCTTTCTCTCCCTAACCACACCACCCACCCATTCCCACCATTCCTGAAAGGCGGCTGAAGAGGGCCTTACGCCCTGTCCTCCGGCTTTGCACTACAGTGTAGATCGGAGGGACTGCCCGTCTACCAGCACGAGTAGCTGGTGAGAATGAAACACAAAAAAGTTTGTTTTTTGAATTGTTAAGAAACCCGAAATAATTTCACTTTGAGCGTTTCTAACTACCTCATACTTAGGGTGCACCGCTTCTCTGACATTTTAATGCCTTTTTTATCATTTAATACAGCAATTTTCTGAAGTGGGTAACAAAATTTATCATCGCAGATAGCCGATTGTTTTGTATAATAATAATACGTAATAATAATAATAATAAATTGTTAAAGTGGTTCTTTAAATTCCATCGGAACGTCAACGATGTACTACTTTCATTGCCATTGAAAGACACTTGATTTTTAACGGTGTCTTTTGCTAGAAAGTACGATAGGATTGGATTTGGTCTGCTGTAAAAATGGGGACCCGTTAACATACATTCGTACCATTATGATAAGGGAGCGGCACTAAAGAAAGCATTGAACATCACATTGCACCGTTCGTTCTTCTACACAGGTCACTAATTATAATGAGAAGGATTAGGAAATCGCTGTTGTTCTTGAACTTCGTAGGCCGCGGTCAGATCACGTAAAAGATTATTATCGGTCAGCGTATAAGAAAAGAAGTGACAAAATCAGATGCATTAGAAGACGCTGAATAGGTGACATTGTTTATTTAATAAAGTTTGTGGGGATAATCCGAATAAATACATAAAAGTTAATTAAAAGTGGTTTTCCTAGTGCGGAAGTGATATTATGTATATTTAAGAAGTCCGGAAACTGGAAGTCGCATAATATTTAATGATTGCAGAAGTGCAAGTGAAATTACTTATCAGGGTGCAATTAAAGAGATCATTTTCTAGAGAAAATTCTAGAGAGAGTTCGCCTAATTAATAACTTGGTAAGAATTTTTTTTTTAATTAACGAGAACAAAAATCAGAAAATTTGTAATTAATCTGAAAATTAATATAAAATTATATAAATAGAATCACGAAAAATATAAGTTAAAACATAACATTTAACAAAATAATGATTTAAGTAATAGCTGAAACGTGACTTTTTCTAACAATATTAAGGCTCAAAATAATATAAATTAAACAGTAAAATGATTTGTGGTACGAAATTATATAATATACACTGTATTTAAGAATATACACGAATTTGAAGGTTACTGAAATGAAAATTTTGAAAGAAGCTTGTTCCAAAATAAGCATACAATTTTACCACTACTTCATACATTCATATTCAACATTACTGTTAATAAAATAAAATTTAGATGTCCTAATCAAATTACAATGTGAGCATGTAAACTAATAATTATACTGATTTTGTAATTTAATCATAAACAATTCTGAAAATAGTAACCCTCAAAACTGAACTTGCCAAACTCTAAATTCAATCCCAAAGAACAAATGTTGTACATTCCTATTATAAGGTCTTACTATAAGAATGTCGAAGCCGTTTGTACCTACCAAACATTGCCCCTTTTCACATTTATGCTTTTGTTCAGATATCAATAATTTTTGAAAAGTTTTATACTTTATGCACACCTCAAAGAGTCTGTGTTTTATTATCGGCCAATTACAAAAATAGGACGCCTTGCGAGTAGTTTTAATTTTAATTTAAACTATATATATGGATATAAGAAATTAAAATGCATTAAAAATTGATTACATTACTTATTAGACACAACAGATAAGGTACTAAAAATAAATAAACATAGTGTTATATTTGTGAATAATTTGGAAATTTTTCAAAAGTATAACTTTCATGTATATGCTTAGTCACTATGTTGAGTTTAGAAATTTTCATTTTTTGTGTTGATATGTCTTAAAACGAAAGTCACGTATGTTATTTGAACAGAACTATTATGATCTCTAAGGTCTATAATCATTTCTGCAAACGGACTATTCCTTATAACGGAGGGAAAGCAAAGAAAGCAAATATCCTATACATTAATTAGCAAATTTACAAAGTTAGAGAACTACTAGGATTATCCACAAAACTACCTATTTTATTTAAGTACCTACATTTATACTTGAGGGAAATATATCAACCCTCATACATTACACCCAACAAAATTTCAATATCTCTCGGAGAAACAAAAATTAGTTATTTTTTCTACTAATGTATGAAATAAACATTTTAATCTCATTCGATTTTGCCTTAACGTTTCTTTTTATTGATTTTTTTTATATATAAATTAATTTTATATTCTTTAAACTACAGACCTACAAGATCTATCCGACACGATCTGTTTCTGCAGAGAATAAAATTTCCTACAAAATTGTCATTTACATTTCCTGTCTGCTGGCTAGGAGTAAAAAACTAATTTTACGTAACAAATGACTCGTGTTTTGTGCAGGTCAAATGATTGAAGCTACAGAAATGCAATTATGGACACTGGACACTTCCAAAAAGCAATAAATAGTCTATAAAATAAACCTTCAAGCATTGTGAATGTATGCTGCTTAAAGGAAAAAACTTTTAAAATAAATAGAAAGTTACTAAAGTTGGAATTAAGGGTTAAAAAAGTAACAATTATTTTTCGACACGCACAACAAAATTTTATAACGGAAACAAAAGAACAAAAATGTTTGTTTGAAATGAAGCATCCCAATAGCAATACTTCTCAAAGGGGTTTCCTATAATTAAATAAAACCATGCAGATTAAGATATAAAGTAGGTAAAGATATAATTAAAATGGAAAATTTCAAAGTACACTGGAAGCGGTTCAGCGGAAGCTTTTATCAGTTTTCTTGGCGGAATTGTTCTACTTGTTAGGTTTTTTGTAAAAGAATGTGGAAACTCTTTATTATTATTATTTTTTTAAATTTATTTTCATTATATGCCCCTTTACATGGAGTTTTTGCAATTTGCTTCCATCATTCTGGTTACAAATTTTATTTACATTTACCAATTTCAATTCACTAGCAATAATTAACCCCTTAAAAACTGTTAATAAACCAAGAAATTAATTCCATGTCTGTCATTTTCTAGAAGACTGACAATAAATTCGATCAGTATGCAACGATAAGTAACACTTGAGAAAACAAAGAAAAATACACGACTCATGTGGAATTGTTGCAATTACGTCGTCACTTAAGCAAGAACACCTTATTACCACAAGCTCATTTCAATCTTACCTTTTTCTGTCCCTATGTAATAACACGTTAATTATATGACAACAAAGGAATATCGTTACATTAGTTCTTATTGACCGTATTTTCTTTTTCGGCGGTTTTCCTTATTCAATATATCACGTAGGGCAAAATCAAAACAGAAATCCATCATCATACGACGACGACGTCTGTTCTATTAATTAGAAAGTGATAAGTGGGCACGTGTATTAAATTTTAATTAGATTTTTCGTTCGTGGAGGTGTAAAAAAGGGGTACTAATTATTTATTATTTCATATCACAACATATAATAGCTAAGTCTCTGGTAGAACCAGAAGTGACAGTGAAATGTTAACACTTGTGTGAGTTGATTATTATAAACGAAAAGATCTACATAGTATTATGACAGTCGCGCTCTTTGGTGGTAAGAAAAATATTAGGTACCCTTTTTATTTTTATTGATTTTTGATAAAGATAATTGAACATAACGATTTAGCATGTAGTCATTTATTAGGCATGATACAATCAAGAGAGAGTCGAATAGGTTCATTAATTATATGAACATTACAAAAATATTCCTTGGAACTAATTTTAGTATTGAATCCTTCGCATAATTATTATTTTAGTGAAACCGGAAATGTATTAAATAACAGTTTCATTCTTTTTGCATGCTATAGGAGTAAGTGTGAGGGTTTTTTCTTTATAATAAGCCTTTTGGATATTTTTAATTTTGTTTATTATCTTTCCTTCATCTTTGGCTTATTTCAGAACTACCTTTTGTTCTTGACTGACTTTTCTTGAGTATAAAAGCACTATTATGACACGAAACCGGAATTATTGTGAAATTCTACCAACATTTACTATAATATAAAGATAGTCAATGTGGTGGCAGCAAAAAATATTGGCGAAGCTGCAGAAAAATTGATTACAATTCAATTCAAAATTTTTATAACTTTAGTACGGATTTATATATAGAAATGATAGAAGTAAAAAATTAAATTATAAAATAATTTCTCTATTCTTCAAATAAAAATTAGTCAATAATTAAGGAGAATTATGCTTACTCAATATCGCCCTTTCCTTCCAAATCTGTAACCTATAGGGCATCCCTTATTTAAATATGCTACAGCCGCATTATAATTTATTATAATTATACTTTTAGGAATTGCTTTTCATCATTAAATAACAAGACTTAATATTTTTACAAACTTTTATTAAACACGGTAACAATTGTTTCGCCAAACAATGGCTTTATCAGACTTGGAGTACTTACTACTGAAGATAATATACAACGTAGGTTTTTATACAGAACTAATTCGAAGGGTGGTGGTGTTAATAGGACAAACTGAGAGGGGGGGAATTATTACATTCTGTTTGATCGTTTAGTAAGTTACCTAGTTTTTTGTATTTGGCGGAAAACTACTCCGAGGGCTAAAACCCCTCTACCGGCATTGAATTACACTGTTGATTCCGACCAACCGAATGCCTTCTTTTTTAAATATGTTATATCTTAGTCTCAGTATCCATCGGAATCAACAGTGTAATTCAATGCCGGTAGGGGTATTAGCCCTCGGAGTAGTTGTTTCTGTTGATTCCATATTTGTATTTATCATATAGCCTGTATAGGTCTTTCTGCCAGCGTCCACCTGATGAGACCCGATAGGTCGAAACCGGTCGTGGGATATGGCATTCGGTACGCTGCGCCTACTGTGTAGGACGGGTTCGAAATGTGGCATCTGTGATCCTGTATAGTTAGACGAGTGGGGATTTTAATGCCTTGTTTTTTTTGAATTGTTACTGTGTTTAATAAAAGTTTGTGAAAATATTAAGTCTTGTTATTTTATGGTGATTTATTGGATTTTCATCAAGTAACGGTCAAATATATTCAATAGCTTTTCAACCAAATCAATTGTGAAGTACTCTTATAAATATTATTGTTCAAGTTTCTTGTTTTTCTTAGTATATAAGTATTAAAAAAATATATAATAAACTGAAACTACAAGAAATATTCATGGCAATGTTCCAGATACCTCTTGAGGTATACTTTGGGAAGTTATATTCCTAACTGGTTTCTTTTTTGTTTCAGCAATGAGTACACTCATAGCGCCCTTACAGGGCCTAGGACTCGGTTTAGGAGCTACTGCAGTTTCAAATTTGTCTGTGTTTATTCCCCTTTTATTAACTGCCATAGCTTATTACCAATACGAATTGATAGACCCCGAAGCAAGGCCAATAAATACAGAAACAGATGAATTGTTGGAATCATATGACTTTATTGTTGTGGGAGCAGGATCAGCAGGTACAAATGTGTAAATTATATTATTAAATCACCTTTTTATTATTTATTAAATTGTATAACTACCGAAGAGGTTAATGATTGGTGAAACAATTGTCAATAAATAAAGTAACAAGTATTTTTAAGTTATTTTGTTATTTTAATAGGGGCAGTAGTGGCAAGCAGACTTAGTGAAATTGAAAACTGGAACGTTCTTCTGCTGGAAGCAGGTGGTGATGAAACGGAAATATCAGACGTACCTCTCATGGCCGCTTATTTGCAGTTATCTCAACTTGATTGGAAATACAAAACTGAACCCCAAAAGGACGCTTGTCTAGGTTAGAATTTACTATTGATATAACAGGCGGGCTGAAAAGTTCGTAGGCTAGCATAGAAAAAAAATATTTTTTGTTGATAGAATTTGATTTTATTATTCAATATAGTTCCTTTCGAGGGCGATACAACTATTATAGCAGTCATACAATTTTTATAATACGATTTGTCTTTAGCCTCAAAATAGGCTTCAGTTTCGGCGATTACTTCTTCATCGGCGCGAAATTTCTGTCCATCGGGCATCCTCTTGTGGTTTGAGAACAGAAAAAAGTCTGTGGAGACCAGATCTGGAGGGTACGGTGGATGGAATTTTGCAATCGATTTCATTGATTTGTAACACGGTGCATTGTCTTGATGAAACAGCACTTTCTTTTCTTCAAATGAGACCCCTTTTCCGCGATTTCGTCTTTTAAACGCTTCAATAACGCCACGTAATAGTCGCTGTTTATGGTTTTCCCCTTTTTAAGATAGTCAATGAATATTATACCATGAGAATCCCACAATACTGATGCCTGATGCCATAACTTTGCTAGCCGACTTTTGCGTTTTTCCACGCTTTGGAGTCGGATCATCACGTGCGGACCACTCGGCTGACTGTCGACTGGACTCCGGTGTGAATTGATAGAGCCATGTTTCATCCATCGTCACATATCTCCGGTTGATTTTCCTGATGCAAAGTCCGAATAATGTTTATCAAGCCAATGCTTGGTTTCAACAGTATCTTTTTCGCCAAAAAGAAATGCTTTATTAGTACACGAAATTCCTTTTTATCCATTTTCTTAAATCAACAAAAGTTCTTTCAGTAAAAATGCTAAAATTCAGATACTAGTAGTGCAACAGCTGTCAAATTTATACACGCGTCTTTTGAAGGTTAGGGCTAACTAAAAATCATATTGATTTGATACTAGTAGCGCCATCTATGAGCCAGCCTACGAACTTTTCAGCCCGCCTGTTATAACCAAGTTCTTTGAACAATTACAATTATCCATTTTTTTAAAATAAGTACTCATATATTGCTTGCAAATAACTAACGAAAACTTTAAACATTTATTTAGCAATGCAGGGAGAAAGATGTAACTGGCCTAGAGGAAAAGTAATGGGTGGTTCATCAGTTCTGAATTACATGTTGTACGTGAGAGGAAATAAGAAAGATTACGATATTTGGGAGAGCATGGGAAATCCAGGCTGGGGTTCTAAAGACGCTCTTCACTACTTCAAAAAATCCGAAGATAATCAAAACCCATATTTAGCTCACACGCCCTATCACGGTGAAGGCGGATATCTAACAATATCGGAAGCACCATATCATACACCACTGGTAAAAAGTTTCATAGAAGGGGGTAAGCAAATGGGCTACATGAACCGCGATATTAACGGTGAATATCAGGCAGGGTTCATGGTTGCTCAAGGAACCATCAGGAGAGGATCCAGGTGTTCAACATCGAAAGCCTTCTTAAGACCTGTCAGGTACTTCTTTTTTTCTGCTCAATTTTTATGAAAAAAAAATCTTAATCATACGTACGTATGTAATGCATATTACTTAATTTATTTGCCCAGATTACGGAAGAATCTTCATATTGCCATGAACTCTCACGTTACAAGAGTGCTCATAGATCCTACAACAAAGGTGGCCTTTGGGGTGGAATTTGTCAGAGACAGGATGGTTCACAGGATAAGGGCGAATAAAGAAGTAATCCTTTCGGCAGGAGCCGTGAACTCTCCACAAATTCTAATGCTTTCTGGGGTGGGTCCAAAAGAGGATCTCATCAATCTTAAGATTCCACTAATTCAAAACTTACGCGTCGGTCACAACCTTCAAGACCACATAGGTCTTGGTGGTCTGACGTTTATGTGCAATCAACCAGTTTCGATTACTCTTTCGAGAATATATTCAGTTAGTTCTGTTATGGACTATGCGATATTGGGAGGTGGCCCATTGACAATTATGGGAGGAGTAGAAGGACTAGCTTTCGTCAACACCAAATACGTGAATGCCTCTGATGATTTTCCCGACATAGAGTTTCATTTCATCTCCGGATCGACTAATTCTGATGGAGGAGCTCAATTAAAGAAAGCTCATGGACTCAAGGAAGCTTTCTACAAGGCTATATTCGATCCGATCAATAGTAAGGATGTTTGGAGTGTCATCCCTGTCCTTCTGAGGCCAAGAAGTAGAGGAGTAATTAAACTTCGCAGCAGAAATCCACTCGATTACCCACTAATTTACCCCAATTACTTTTCCGACGAGTTCGATATGAAGACCCTCATAGAAGGGGTGAAAATAGGGGTGGCCTTAAGTACTACGCCAGCTTTTAAAAAATACGGAAGTCAAATGGTTGTGTTTCCGCAATGTATGCACCATGAAATGTATTCAGATGCATACTGGGAATGTATGATTAGACACTATTCAGTTACCATTTACCATCCCATTGGAACATGTAAAATGGGTCCTTATTGGGACGAAGAAGCCGTTGTAGATTCTCAGTTAAGAGTGTATGGTATAAAAGGGTTAAGAGTCATAGATGCGTCAATTATGCCAACCATGGTAAGTGGAAATACCAATGCACCAGTGATTATGGTAGGAGAAAAGGGAGCGGATTTGATAAAGGAGTTTTGGCTGAACTCGATTCATTCGTCGAGGAGGCGTCGAAGAAAGGGCTCAGGAGTTTAAGATACTTCGTATGCTTTCACGGCCAAAGTTCAACTTGCTCCTTCTGGCTTCTAGAGCCCACCGTGGTCCGGGTTGATTTCTTCCAAACGTTTCGCCTGCTGCCACTGTTGGCATCTTCAGTGGTCCGTTGCTGTAAGCTAACCGAAGATGTGTCTATGAAATTAAATCGGACCACGGTGTAACCCAGAGCCAGAAGGAAAAACAAATGTGTTATGAAGAACATATAACTACTTTAAGATAGTTACTGATTCTTACATAATTTTAAAAGGAAAATTATTTATTTTGATATATTAGAAAACAAAAATTAAGAATTGTAAATATAGTTAATTTACTTAGTTACTTACAATTAGACTGATTACGTTTAAAATAGTAAGATTTGTATTTGCGATATATGTAAAACTGCATGGGTGAAGATGAATGTCAATGCATTGTGATGAATGACCAACGATGATATATGGTACATATATGCATATATAGTAAATATGTAAAGTCATATATGCGTTTTTTAGGTGATCTATTAAATAAAGTTATAAAAAACTGTAGAGAATATTTATTATTATATATATATATTATTATTATTATTTTCAAAAATGCCTTTGTGCATTATGTAAACGATATATAATCTTTACAAAACCTTTACCTCATCAGAAATTGTTCACGAGTATCACATTTCAATTGCTGGTTTTGTAAAAAAGTAGAAGTTGCAACACTTTTGGTGAATCGTATCTACTATAGCGAACGCGTGTTGAACAGAAAATTATTAAATACAAAAAAGAAGTTAAAATAAGAAGAAAAAAAGAAATGTCGACAGCAGTGAATGATTTAAATATGTTCTCTTTAACAAGAGTGTCGCTTACCATGGGACCAAGTTTGGGATTTTTCATTTTTCTTAATTCGGCTTTAATGAATCAAAGACCGGATATAATAGATAAGGATGGGAGGGTAATCGATATATCGAATGCCGGAATTCATGATAGTTACGATTTTATAGTGGTTGGGGGTGGTACTGCAGGGGCAGTAGTTGCCAATAGATTGAGTGAAAATTCGAATTGGACAGTGTTACTGCTAGAAGCTGGAGCAGATGAGATGCCAGGTAAATTAAAATATATTCAATTTCAATTTAAAAGAAAAAGAAAAATATTCAGACGTTTCAACACTATTTAATAAACAATTTTGACGAACCGCCGTTTCGACTTGACGGTCATTCTCAAGAGTACCGTACAATACCAAAAGTAAAATGGTACAAACTATCTTTAAATATATAAATAATGTTTCACAACATGCCAACGCTTGATTATTTAAATATTAACTTTAAATAATTGAATTCAAAAGAAAGTTTCATCAATTGTGATATATACTAGTAATACTCTTGATAATGATCACGTAGATCGAAACGATATTGTCGAGTACAATAAACAATTGGTGAAACTTTTTCCATTCTTTTATTTATTTTTTCTTTTGAAGTCAAAAATGTTTCACAGTCAGTGCACCTTAGAAAGGTTAATTGGTACCAGTTATGATAAGGAGTAGGGGGTTAAAATAATGAAACTATAGGTTGTGTAAAAACGAGAGGGGTGTTGCTAACATTTAATTCTGTTTGATATTGATAATTTTTGCTTTTAGGTTGAACGTGTAAATTTTTATATAATAAATAGACTTTGCCAATTTCATGATTTTTACTAACACGGTCTTCTGAAAAGCCAGTCATACAATGTTATTGCATTAATATATTTATTGAACCTGATTTTAAAAGCCCAAACAATCTGCCCAATATAAAAAGCATCACAATTTTTTTTTCAATTCTATTTCAAGTGTAAATTGTATTCTTTGATGAAATGAGTCGAGTAATGTGAGAAATTGTTGTAATTCTATTTTGTTGCCTGTCCAAATGCAAAAAATATCGTTTACATGGTATGTCCAACGATGTACATATTTAAGTAGGTTGTTGTTACAACTAAATCAGTGATTTTCGAAATCGTCCATAAAGATTTCAGCTAATAGAGCAGAAACGGGAGATCCCATTACATTTGAAATAGTTTTGTTTACGATATGTATGATATTGTAAATCGTAAAATTTTAATTTTATATTTGTGTTTCATCATCATGTTCTAATAGAATACTCTATATTTTCCAATTTTTCGAAAACCGTCGATATAATCTCCGAACAAATATTTTCGAGTTTTCTTCTTACTTAGACTTTCCAAACAACACCCCGTAAGATATATTATATATTATTTAAGTCACTTAACTTATCCCCTGCAAAATTTTCCGAAACAATATTTTCAATTGATATAAATAGGTTCAAATTTGAAGTTTTCTTCGTTAAAAAATTCCAAATAGAATGGCCGTGACAGACAAAAATGTTAATAATAATATAATAAGATTCTATTCTTTGGAATTATGAAACCTTAAAAATGATATTAACGTGTGTCATATACGATTTAATTATTTTATTATTATACCAAATTCAAATAATGGTTGCGCTACGCAATAAACTAAGGAAAATTTATTTTTCTCCCATTCTTAGGGGAAGATGAACATTTTATAGCCTATATTGCTTTTTACTTTTTTATTAGTAACGGACATGCCCTTACTATTTCCTGCTCTTCAATTGACACCCTTTGATTGGCAATTTAAGAGCGAACCTGGAGAAAACTACTGTTTGGCTATGAAAGATGGTAGATGCAATTGGCCCAGAGGGAAAGTGTTGGGTGGTTGTAGCGTTTTAAACGCGATGTTATACATAAGGGGTAATAAAAGGGACTACGATCAATGGGAATCGCTGGGAAATCCAGGATGGGGCTTCAAAGATGTTCTACCGTATTTTAAAAAATCGGAAAACATGACTATTCCAGAATATAGACACGACCCATATCATGGAACCGACGGTTACCTCACTATAGAAAATTTTAGGTAATAAATACATAAGTACCTACAATATTTGAGTTGAATGCAACTGAAATTCAGTGTAAAAGATGTCTGTCTTTATCTAAGGCTCAATGGTCTAGGGGTATGATTCTCGCTTTGGGTGCGAGAGGTCCCGGGTTCAAATCCCGGTTGAGCCCGTTCTTTTTTTTAAATCAATTCTTCAGATTTAAAAGTCACTAAAACTGGACAAAGAAGTAATAATGTTTTCCTTTAAATATTTTTAACATTTCACAGTAGAAAAATAATTTTACAAATGTATAACGCATTAGATTTGTTCCAAATACCAAATAGGTAAATTACATTTTCTTAAAGCAACTGAATTTGAAGTATCATTAAAAAAGTAGTTCGACACTTAAAAGCTCCAATAATTTTTAGGGAAACATAATATTCTATGCAAATAAATTTTATTTTGGAATTTATACAGATATCATTCTCCAATGGCTCAATGGTTCTTAAAAGCAGGAGAAGATTTGGGTTATAAAACGCGAGATGTTAATGGTAGAATACAAAGTGGCTTTACATTGTCCCACGGAACTTTAAGGGATGGATTACGCTGCAGCACTGCAAAAGCATTTCTTCGACCAGCGAGGGACAGGCCAAATTTGCACGTCAGTCTACATTCGATGGTCGAAAAGGTTTTAATTAATGAAAAAACGAAGGAAGCTTACGGTGTACGTACCTTTACAGTAATTTATTAACTAATTAATAATTTATAATTACTAATTTCCTACTGTGAAATTAAAGTAAACCATAGTAATTTTTGTAAATTGAAATTCTCCAAAAGAAACACGGTCACAAAGAAAATGTTCAGAAAAATAAAAAACAAAACTAATAAGCAGTAAAAATCCGTTACATGTATATGTGGGTTTAAATAATGAAACCGATGATTTAATATAAAATTTAATTGGCAATAAAACATGCACAAAAATGGAATTAACAAATAAATATTAAATATACGTAATCGAGTCTATCGTTACTTGGTTGAAATTCATGTTATAACTAAATAAAAATGCACTGATGATTTTCAACCTTTTTATTGATTACATGACGATCGTTTCGCCAAACTTTGGCTTCGTCGGAAGTTTGTAGTCATTTATATATATTATTATTAATAGGTTGTTTTTAACAAATATGGTACTCGAAGAACAGTCCACATTAAGAAGGAAATAATTTTAGCTGCTGGTTCTGTACAAACACCACAACTGTTAATGTTATCAGGGGTGGGACCTGCTGATCATCTTCAGGAGGTTGGCATAAATGTAATAGTCGATTCTCCAGGAGTCGGTCAAAATATGCAAGACCATATTGCGATGGGAGCCTGCACCTATTTGTACGATCCTCCCGAAGAGTTTTACAACAAAACTTGCGGATTTATATTACCTAAAGTGTTCACGACCGAAGTGGTGAATGACTTTACCCAAAACAAGGAAGGACCAATATATTGGCTACCAGAATGTGAGGTAAATTAAACAGTAAACATAAAAAAACACAATTGTATACAAACTAAACAAAGGTACTAAAAATCGGTAAAGTTATTTTACGATTTAGATATATCCCAACTTTAAAAATAAAAAAATACAAGCCTTTTGACAAAACAACCAGCAGATTAGTCATGTTCAAAGTAGTTTTTGTCGCTGAATTAAAATGTGGTCTCAAAGATTATGAACTGCCTTAATCTCAAAATACAAGTGATACCATTTTTATTATTTGATTTTGAGATAAGAATAATTCGAAATTTGAATGTACTACCGTAAGTTTTGAGACAGTCGCCTTCGAAAAATAAATAGAAAATGATTACCCTCCTCCTAACTTTAATTTTCAAAACGCCATTGTAGTGCCTTCATTTTCGAGATCACTACTATGGACAGCTTAAAAAGAATCAGAAAATAAAGTAACCATTTTCGACGTCGATCTCAAATCTAACCGGGAGTTGCCCTAGCGCACTGAAATTCATAAATATTCTAAACTCAAAATCAAACAAGTCAAATTTACAACATTCGGATCTTGAGGTTAAAATATTTCAGTATTTAGAAGTGTTGGGGAAACTGGGGCCAAATTCTGATTCAGCGATCAAATATTCACCGGAAATAACTACTCTGTTAGTAACTTTGTACTTTTATTTAGGCCCAAAATTGCATTTTTTGGAATTTGAGATTTGAATATCTTCACAAACTAAATATCGATTTTTTTTGTTATTTTAATTGCAATATCATGTTTAACTTAAAGATTATCAGATGACTAGTTTATTATTATTATATAAATTATATAATTTCAAAAAAGTTATTATCTTATCAACTGATGTATTTATAACACATCTGTTAACCAGTGGATTTGTTTAATTGCACATTATAAAACGAGTCATCTAATTTATAAATTAATGCAAAAAATTAATATCTACTATTGTATTAAGTTTTGCAGTGTAGTTACTCACCAATGAGATTTTTGCATGTTAATTAAGTTTAAACCCTTTTGTTTTTTAATTATAAAGACAAGTTATGGTATAAGTTTGTATCATAATAAACGAAAATAATCAAGAAATTTATTAAAATCTTTTCAGTCAGTTTTTAAGATGGTGCAACAATTTTAAGGCACCAGTAAATATAAAAACAAATAAATTTTATTTGAAATACCCTTTATTTAATTTACCTAATAAACAGTTATCATTTTTAAAATTTATTTAAATTTTCTTGCACATATACAATTCATCGTATTAGATAGACAATGTACTTCATCCGAACTTTCACGAATCTTACGTCCTAAATATTTTGTTTTAATGTAGGTAATGGCTTTCGTGAAGACAAAGTATACCAATCGAGTAGACGACCATCCGGATATTCAATTATTCTTGGCTGCCTATGCTGACAATACGGATGGTGGCATATTCAGTAAAAGAGCTACTGGTATTAGAGATGATGTATTTTCAGCGGTTCATGAACACATCATCTATAGAGATTCGTACAGTATTTTACCACTTCTTTTGAGACCTCGTAGTAAAGGATATATCAAATTAAAGGACAAGAATCCGTATTCCCATCCACTTATTTATCCCAACTATTTTTCGGATCCTCACGATTTGAAAGTCATGGTAAAGATACACTGGTATAGAAAATTAAAGGGACATCAATAATTAAACAAAGTAGAAAGTTTCACCATAATTTAATAAACGTCACGCGACCATTATCAATTAATTAAAACTAGTGCGACAATATATATATATATATATATATATATATATATATATATATATATATATATATATATATCTGACAACATAAAAGGAGTTAATTTTATTTGGTGGTTGAATAAATTCATATTACGAGCTAGAGTTTGTTTAATTTTTAGGGTTTCTAAGAGAAACAACCTCTTGTTTTTATTGGTACAACAATAATATTTAAATCTAGGTGGTGATTTGAAGAGACGCAGTGTTTTTAAAGGTTCTACCACTTTGTCTAATATATAATAATAACCAGACTTCCCACTCATTTTATATTAATGGGTGCATATTTTATATTAGTTTTTAATATTTAGTATACATTTACCCTAGCCTTTGGTAATGGTCGCGTGACCGAAGCTTGGATGGTTATTTATTAAATTTTGGTAAAACTTTATATCTTTTATTACAATTATTGCATGTTTATAAAAAATACAAAATTCGAATTGGTTTAACTTTACTATCAATGGTCAGGGAAAGACCTACAAAAACTCAATTAACGTTTAAAATCTGTACTTTTCGGTGGTATATACGCATACAATATTTCAATGACTAGCTACAAAAATTTGAACCTCTTTTTCAGTTTGAATTTAGTATCTTTGTTCATATATAAAAAAAAAACACATGGTTTCCCTTCAACTCACTGTACCGTATGTCGATGGAAATACTACAAACACTCGATTGAAATTTAACCGTTTTTCTAGATAATTCTTGAATTAAATAACAAAATTGATATTGTTTCACTATTTTTATTTAAAATACTCTAACACATGTCTGAACTATTACGCCATTAGCAAAGATTTATAATGTAACTGAATCAAAATAGATAAGATTTCTTTTTAAATAGACGGAACTAACCTGGAAGATATTGATAATATTATTTTGTCTGTCTTCTACCTGTGACAATTTTTAATAAGAGAAAAATGTCGCAGTCTATTTGGTCGTTCAATAAGGTTTTATTATTGTTGTTTGCTCTTGTAATTTCAAGTATTTCTAGAAAATTTAATCTTGTGCCTTTATTGTGTGTGTGTAATAATTTGAAATTACTTATATCTAGTGAGTGATTATTTTGTATGTAATGGTTTACTAGGTTTGTATTTTTGTTGTGTTGGGCTATTGTTTTTTGATGCTCAACCAAACGTGTTTTAATTGAACGATCAGTTTGACCCATATATATGAAACCGCAATCCTTACAGTTAATTTCATATACACCATTTCTTTCTATTTTATCTTACTGTTCCTTTTGTTTACTAATAGAAACCCCAAATTCTTTTTATTTATTACTATTGGTCTACAAATCAAAATATATTACAAAAATAAAAAATAATCATTCATTAGATATAAGTAACAATAAATTGTACCACACACAAAATAAAAGAAAAAGATTAAATTTACTAGAAATGCTTGAAATTACAAGAGCAAACAACAGTAATTGAACGACTAAATAGACTTCGCGATTTCTCTCTTATTAAAAGTTGTCACAGTTAGAAGACAGACAGAATAATATTATCAATATCTTCCAGGTTAGTTAAATTATATAATATTAAATAAAAATAGTGAAACAATAACAAGTTTGCTATTTATACAATTAATATTGTTTTTGTAGGTTGAAGGAGCTAAAATAGGATATGCCCTTAAAGATACCCCTACTATGAAACGACTTAATGCCAGATTTAACGACATGGTGATTCCGGGCTGCAAACAGCATAAATTTCTCTCAGACGAATATTGGGCTTGTCAGGCCAAACATTATACTTTTACTATTTACCATCCAGTTGGTACTGCCAAAATGGGTCCAAATAATGACAAGAGTGCCGTGGTTGATCCACGGTTACGTGTTAGAGGGGTGAAAAATATTAGGGTAGCTGACGGATCCATAATGCCAACAATTGTTTCGGGAAATACAAATGCCCCGATTATTATGATTGCCGAAAAAGCTTGCGATTTAATAAAAGAAGAATGGAGTAAGTAAATGTTGTGTTTTAAGTAAAGAATTGCATTCTATAAACCTAACCATCTAATTATTTATTTAAAAGTATATAATTTAACGTTATCAGCAAAGACCTTGAATATGCGAGAATATTCGTTTAATAAAAAATAAAAATAATACGACCCATTACACTGCAATCACTTATATATTGGACTGAAATGGTCAGTCAGTCCATCGAGCGGTCAGTGGATTTTTCGATCAAATATTTCTTGAATGTAAAAATGGAGGATGGGTAAAATTTACCTGTCAATTTTGCGGTCAAAAAAGCGTTTCACGTGTATAATTTATACATCTTTATTTTTGAAAATAAATTGGTTAGGTTAGGTTAAGTTAGGTTAGGTAGTGGTATCCATAATAAAGGATATGAGTTTGTCACTCGTGTGCCTCAGTTTGAAAATGTAAGAAGTTCGCTGCACAAAACTCGCTTATCGGCTCAAGGAGTCTAAAAAGAACCATCATCTCGAGAAGAAATCGACATATTTAAATGAGATGGAAAAAGTGACCGCTCAATCTACAATTTCTACGTTTTATCGCAAATTACACAACCGACTGAAACTGACCAGAAATGGTGTTAGCTGGAAGTTAGAGGAACGAAAGGGCTATCTATTCGAAGTATTTTTATATATGGTAGAACAATTTTGGAGTAACAATTATATTTTTATTTCCTTACTTCTTGATTGTAAAAGTTTATAATTCTATAATGATAAACAATTTTACTTTTTATTCACATATGAGACGCTATTAAATTTAGTATCGTAAGCCTGAGTGTTATTAAAAAATAATTGACACAAACGATTACAGTGAAAACAGAATTAATTGTACTTTGATCCTATTGAAAAGTAAGAAACAAGTTTTGTGTTTTGTAAATGAAATGAAACTCTAAACAAAGTTTATACTACTAAGGTTAAAATTCGAATAAAACACTTGGAGACATTTCACTGTTAATTTATCGATAATACTCAATGTACATTTCGCCCTATTAAGGCATCGTCAGGAGTAAACTATTACTAAAGACACAGTGTTAAAGATATTACATATATATTGGCTTAATCTAACAGATTGGGGTTCAGGAGGGGGTTGTTTCCGAACTTAGAAGTAGAAGAAGGAGTAAAGAGGGGCAAAGAAAGATCTAGATTAGATTATTGTTCCCAATTAGTTAAGGACATGGATTGTTCTACGTTTTGGGAAATGTAAAGATTTCCTCAGGAAAGGAAGAGACATATGTGCGTGTGCAACCATATTAGGATTGACGACCCCATGTTGATGACGATTAGCCTTCCCTTTTTATTTATAAAACTTGTCTTTATATTTTCAGTTTCGAATAAACCGTGATCGGTTATTGTTTTCAAGTTCTTATTCCCATTCACACAATTTTCTGAAATACTCTGTATTATATAATACTGATCTTTTATTGAACGCCTTATTTAAATTTGGTTCCTACATTAACTAGATGCAATATGCACAGCTATGAAGCAAAATTAACGTACGTGTTGGTGATAATAATTATTATAAACAAAATTAAATTGTAAATTTGTTTAGGACTAGAAGAAGCAAAAATGGAAAAAAGTGAAAAAGTAGCAGATTACATCTTCGTACGTAGTGATCTCGAACACCATATAAAGGACCCTGTGGTTGGTCACACCATTGCAAAAATGCCCGCGCATTGGAAACAAGAAGATTTTTGGAAGAAATAGGAAAACGTGCAATCTTACAAATTTTTAATTTACAATTTACAAATATACATATTCCTTAGAATACTTTTGACATTCAGTAGTTGTGAAATATTGCAATGTTTATTAATAGAATATTAATTAATTAGATTAGTCAGCTTAGTCACTTGTTTTCACGTTTTTGTAAATATTATTTTAATAAATATTATTTGAACCAATATTTTATTAATTGTAGAATTGTATATAGCGCGAACAAATGTGTCTGATAAGCATAAATGTTTCGATAGAACACAACCTAAGACCCGAAAGTTATCGTTTTGATTATTTTTTATCACATTGTGTTCTTAGAATTATTTTTGTTGCAAATAGAATATGAAATAGTGAATTGGGTTCTAGTTTCTTTTTCTGGTAAAATTGGTAATTACAATGATAAATTGTAAATGGCTCCAAACTGCTGTATTTTTAGCTGGATTTTATGAATATTTTTCCGGACGTCAAATATAAACGGGACTGTTTTTTTTTTAAGTTACGGATAGATCAGTGACCTGGTACCATTAGGCTGGCAAACGCTGGAATATCCGCCATATAGCCTCGAATTGTCCTCTTGTGACTTTTATCTTTTTGGGTCCCTGAAGGAAGCGCTTGGAAGCCAACGTTTCAACGAGAATGGCGAAGTGGAAGCATTTGTGCTCCAATGGTTACACGAACATCCAAAGAGTTTCTTCGATGATGGCAAAAAATTTGGAGAAAACGGAAATATTTTTGAATTATTTTTGTTTGTTTTGTGAAAGATCTATGATTAGGATTTTTAGTGGTTCAGTTCTAACATATGGTAGCAATAAGTAAAACCTGATGATGCTTAGTTCTATTAATCTTCGGAATGTACTGATTTGGCCTTAACGTGGTTGTAATAAGAATAAACCTGATGATAGTTGGCACTTTTAACGGTTTGGACATCCTACTTTGAACCATATACGGATCTAAATAGGAAAACGTCATGAGACTTTGTTATGTATAAGACTAGGGTATTCTACTCTGGACCTGACTTGAGGCTGTCTGAAGCAAATTCTAGTCGAGTAACTTCTCAAAATGTTTTCTTATTCCGATAATTGTTACTTTCATTGTGAAAAATATCCAGTGAATAATTAATACTTTAATTCAAATTATTACAGTTATTCCCAGAAATTCCAAAATTTAAATCTGTTGCCTTTTCCCATAAAATATGTTGTTCATTAGTTACAGGGTCTTTTCAAACCATCTACGTTTTTTTAATGGTATCAGAAACAGTGTCGTCCATAACTTTTGTAAGTTACTGTACACCATATCACTTGGGTTACATTATCAAAGTATAATAACGAATGTCAATATTTACATGAAAACTAGAAAAAGTATTTTAACAAATTTAGTATGTGATTATAAATTTAAAGCGATTGTTACGGTAAAAATAGGATTTACTGTTATAATGAAAAGAGACAAATGGTTGCTTGGTTAACTTCAGTTCTTGGTTCTTCATTCCGTGTTCTCAATCGCCAACATCACTAGCAAGATACCGTTAAGAATTTTATAAGTGTTCAAATTCATTGCAACATAAGTCAACGTGAACGGAGTTTGTTTATAAATGGTATAGGAAGCATCATTTGCAAAAAGGTAGGAAGAATCAGTATAAATTTTGTAACTGTTATATCATTTGAGACACCTAAGCTAGATAAAAGTATAAGAGGATAAGGAATAAATTAGGACCGTGTGTGAGAATTTTGACTAAGATCCAAAATTAATGGAGAATTAATGTACTCAAAATAGCACTATTTAAAGGTACCTTGCCTTTAAGATTTTTCGGACGGTATTTTTACTATAATCTTCGTTTTAATTTTGATTAAGATTACTAACTAAAACCTACATTCGATTTTTGAATACATTTTATATCGATTCCGCGGAAATTAGAGGGAGGGAAGCTTTGATAATGACTTTAAAAAGAAATTTCCCGTGTTTGAAGGGTTAAAATCAAAAGTTCCCAAACCATTATTTGTTGCATTTTAAGAACCTATATAACGACATTCCACTCAATGTGGTAGGTCAGTATCCATGTACACTTATTACATTGTAGAGGGGATCCAAATTTTATTTTTGTTTTTGGGCTACCAATAAGTACCTATGTAAGTGAATGAATGGGAACATACAGGCAGACAGACAGATGGATGGGCAGACCGATGTTTACTTTTCTGTCTTACAAGTCTTTTCACGTCTTAAAGCTAGCAACATATTCTCTTATCTTAATACTTGCAACATCCTTTCTCGTCTGACGTACGTAATTTGTATATTATTGGTAACTACCCCATGTATTGCCTGTCTAAAATCAGAAATCGGCTCCGCACCTCCCAACCACCATCTTATGCAGTCGTCAGTTGAATGAAATACTTAAATGATTATGTAATACAGTAGTTGCGATTGGAAAAAAGTAAAAAAATACAAACGAGGATGAACTTTTTCTTTGTGCTAATTATTATTTTTAACTCACATGCCAATACCGTTTTTCAAGGGTTTTTTTCTTTTCCCTTAGTTATCTACTACAACAAAATGGAAAATTTATCGACAATGATGCCTAATTGTACTCAACTGGATGGTATACCACAGCATATGTTCATGAACCTGATGAATATCCTGGTTGCTGCCAAATGTTCTTTTCCAAGTCCTGAGAAAGATTATCCCCCCGATTATGGTCTCAAATTAACGGACCAAGAAGAATTTGATTTTATTGTGGTGGGTGCGGGAACTGCAGGATCTGTTGTAGCGAGTCGACTTTCTGAGATAGGACATTGGAAAGTATTACTGTTAGAGGCTGGAGGATACCCTAGCAGTACCACTGAGGTATGCTAATTTTGGGAACAAATTTAATTGGGGGGGGGGGTGATATTGTGATTGATTGAAGAGGTAGACGAGACTGTGATTAGGCAATTTCATTTTAAGGTTCCATCCTTGTTGTTTTCGCTTCAAGGAACTGAAGAAGACTGGCAGTATGTAACAGAGCCAAGTCCAACATGTTGTTTGGGTTTGAAAAATAAAAGATGTCTCTGGCCACGTGGCAAGACACTTGGAGGCAGTAGTGCCCTCAATGTGATGCTTTACCTCAGAGGTAATAAAAACGATTACGATCGATGGGAGAAGATGGGCAACGAAGGTTGGAACTACGACTCGGTCATAAAATACTTTGAAAAAGTTGAAAAACTTGTTGATGAGTCGCTGAAGAAGTACAAAATTTTTGGTGAAGATGGATATTTGACATTAAGTACATCATTGGTAGATGAACCTCTGAAGAAATCAATGAAACTAGCTGCAAAAGAATTAGGTCTAGGCACTCCCGAATATGAAAGTTCCTTGGGATTTTTTGATACCCTTCTTTCTATAGAAAATGGTATAAGATGTAGTTCTGCTAAAGCATATTTGGGAAAAGTTAAAAATCGAAACAATCTTTACGTTGCTACCAAGGCGTATGTCAAAAAAGTATTATTTCAACCAAACACAAAAAAAGCATCAGGAGTGGAAGTGTTCATCAATGGTAAAACCCTTAAGCTCAAGGCCAAAAAAGAAGTGATATTATCCGCTGGTTCTATAAATTCGCCCCATCTGCTAATGAATTCTGGAATAGGCCCTGAAGATCATCTTGCACAGCACGAAATTCCATTGGTCCAGAATCTGCGTGTTGGAAATAATCTTCAAGATCACGTAGCTGTTCAAGTCCTTTTCGAATTAGACGAAGATATCGATAACAACAAAGATATTGTCAATCATATCTTTAATTATTTTGTTCATAGAAAAGGACCTATTGGTGCAGTATCTCTTACGAATTTTGTCGGATTTGTCAACACAAAGAACGACTCTATATACCCCAACATCCAATATATTCCATTACTTCTTCAGAAAACAGACCAATATTTGATAAATGAGGTACATCGCTGCTATGGATTGGAAGATGCTCAAATTCAGAAAGAATTAGAAATTCATGAGCACAGAAGTATTCTTAGAATACTCGTTATTAATACATATCCTGAATCTCGGGGAAGGATTGAACTGAAAAACAACGACCCATTCGAGAAACCTCTTATTCATCCTGGTTATTTTACTGATCCAGATGGGAATGATATTCAAACAATGGTAGAAGGAATCAGAGTAATTCAAAAACTGATTAAAACGACTGCTTTTAACAAACACAATCCGAAAGTCATCGAACTAGTTTCTCCTAATTGTAAACATTTGAAGTTCGATTCTGACGACTATTGGAAGTGTATCATAAAGGACATGGGTGCCTCAACATTCCATCCCACAGGTACTTGCAAGATGGGGCCAAAAAAAGACTCAACGTCCGTTGTAGACTCCAGATTAATCGTTCACGGTGTTGATAATTTAAGAGTTATCGATGCATCAATAATGCCAAAGATTGTCAGTGTAAATATCAACGGACCCACATTCATGATTGCCGAAAAAGGAGCAAACTTTATTAAACAGGATTGGGGGATAAAACGGGATGAATTGTGATTCATTATGGAGTACAGAATATATCCATACGACTGATTTATTTTTAAGGATGTTTAGGAATTACACTGTTAAAAAAAATGTTTTGCACAATTACTAGCAAATAACTAATTGCTTGAAACACATTTGCAAAATTTGATTTGGGGATACAAAATAGTCTACCATCGCATTTAAAAAAATGGTAAAACTTTTTTTTCATCCGATTTCAGTTTCACTAAATAAAATTTTGCAGTTGTGCCTCGATCAATTATTAACTATTTTTTGTGCAAAACAGTATGATTTACTAATATACGTAGTTATAAGCCAACTTCATATTTAAGAATATATTTGCAAATAAACACTTTTTAAGAAACATTGAAGCTATTATCAAATATGTAAAAGTAACGATGTTACTCACTGTAGATCTAATAAATATATTTTTTCTAGTATATATTTACTTAACACTACTTATTGATAATAAGACTATTATCTGTGATTACATGAAAACAAAAACAGAATACAAATCAAAAAGTCTCAATTTAACAAAACAAGGACCATAGATAAAAGTTCGTTGTACTATAAAATCTATTTTTAACATCTGTTTTATTTTCCGGGGTGAAAATTGTCGTATGTCAGTCATATCTGTCAATTTTTACAAGAAATTCTAATTGGTTTTTTGTTACAAAGTGCGTAAATTTTAAGCAAAAATGTCCTCTAAAATATTATTACCTTCGAGTGAAAATATTGATGGAGCAATTGCCAGAGCATTTTTAACGCTTATCAACGTTTTGGTCATGCAAAAGACCCAACTGGTATCATCTGGTGAAGAAGCTTATCCAAAAGATTTTGGGAAAAAATTACTTGAGGTGACAACGTCCTTAATCTAAGATACCATTCATTATTTCACTGACGCGGCAGTTACTTGTCGAAACTCAAACATAATTTAAAATTTAAATTTAATAAAACAAACCGATTTGGGAGAAATTATTTACTGTATACTATAATATTGTTTCACCACACTGTGGCTTCATCAGGTCTATATACATTCTACAAACTTACAGTTACTTAAATACTAACTTAGGTGGTAAATTTAGATTAAGGAGAGGGAAAATGTTTCCTTCTGATTGGTATTCAATATAGTGTTCGTTTTTAGATATCTATTCATTTCCAATTGTTCTAACAAATTAAATTTCCTGCTTTTATTATCAGTATGAAGAATTTTAAAATTTTCATCTGTTATGTTCTAAATTAATTAAGTGCTCTGAATAAGCTAAAGTTTTTTATTTTATTTTTTAAATAATTTTTATGTTCTCTTATTCTATCATAAAAAGGTCTGCCTGTCTGCCCAATATACACTTTATCACGATATACTACTACTACTACTACTACTAGCATCAAAAGAAAAAAACTAATCTCAGCTTATTCAGAGCACTTAATTAATTTAAAACACAAATTTTTAAATTCTTCATACTGATAATAAAAGCAGGAAATTTAATTTGTTAGAACAATTGGAAATAAACAGATATCTAAAAACGAACACTGTATTGAATGACCAACTAGAGGGAAACATTTCCCCTCACCTTAATCTAAATTTACCACCTAAGTTAGTATTTAAGTAACTGTAAGTTTGTAGAATGTATATAGACCTGATGAAGCCACAGTGTGGTGAAACAATATTGTAGTGTACAATAAATAATTTCTTCGAAACCTTTTTGTTTTATTAAATTTAAATTTTATATTATTCAATATTTAAACCAGAATGTGGTACATAAATTAACACAAACACTAAATTTTTTTAAGTCTTTTATTCTTTTTTGCTGTTATTTATGACTAATAGTCAGATCTTTTGCAATGGTATTTTCAAAAAATTAACCAAACAACTTATTTTTCGCAGGGATCTAAAACAGAATTTGACTTCATAATAGTTGGCGCTGGTACAGCAGGATCCTTAATAGCAAGAAGAATGTCCGATTATTTAGATTTTAAAGTTTTACTAGTGGAAGCTGGTGTTGTACCATCAACGACTTCAATCGTATGACATTAGAACGTTAAAAAAATATGATCGGCCTCTTTTTGGTTCATTGTTTGATCTGAAATTAATTTCTGTAGGTCCCTTACGTTTTTTATACGATGCCATTTACCAATGAGGACTGGAAATTTCATACAACTAAACAAACAAACGCATGTCAGGGTTATCAGGGAAAGACGTGTGCCATTCATAGGGGTAAGTCAATTGGAGGAACCAGCTCCATCAACAACATGCAATACTTCAGAGCTAATCCTCGCGATTTTGACCGTTGGCTAATTGGAAGTGTAGAAAAATGGGACATAGACACCGTAAAACCTCTCTATAAAAATCTCGAATCCTGTCAATCAGATCATTGCACAGGCTATGGTACGGACGGACTTATTAATCTGGAGACTATTACAGACAAGAGTCATCATATTTTGGAATTATTAAAAAACGGTAGAGGTTCTTTGAATCCCTGTGTTTCCTATGCAATATAATTGTATTTTTCTAAAAATTAGATTGATTCGGCCGTTACTTTGTGATAATTCATCTTAACGATAAATGAAAAAACATTACATTGTTTATTATCACTTTATTTATTCAAATCCTTTTGACTATGGTTTCAACAAATAGCTTGTCATTGATTCAAATTGAATGAATAACAAATAGATGTACAGTGGTGTTTATATATATTTTGGAAATTCCATTAATTTACTGAATAATACTGAATGGTACAAATCTACCTGTTCGTTTAACAGGTTATTTTCGGAAATTTTTGATCCTTTGTATACTTCTAAGGATTCTAAAATATTAAGTTTAAAGCCTTTATTTACATTATGAATAATTTTAAGATTTTTTATAGTAGGAAACTGATGGCCTGTTTCTAAAAAATGGTTTGCAAATTTGGAATTATCTTTTCTTAATCTAAATGATCGAAAGTGTTCGTTATAACGAGTTCTAAATGACCTTCCAGTTTGGCCTAAGTAAAAGGAATCACATTCTGTACACTCTAGCTTATAGACTTCAGTTTATCTCTTGAATTATGAAAGTATGTGTTTTAAAAATGTGTTTGTCTTAAAACTAACTGTTAGGTTGTTTGCAGATAGAACATTAGCGATTTTTATTGAAATATTACAAAAGTACGTCAGTGATATGTATTTGTATTCTTTGCTTTTTATGTATGGGTATATAGACTGGCATGCTATTTTAAATTGTTTTTTACGGATTAAATTTTGAATTGTTCTTGGATCAAAACCATTATTTTTTGTAATTGTTAGAATGACGTTTAGCTCATGTTTTAATTTTTCGTTTGAAAGGGGGACTGAAGAAGCTTTTTGAATTATTATGAATTGTTACGTGTGTGAAAGTTGGTTCTCTGTAAATATCAAAATTTATTTTATTATCTGAATATTGTAGGGTGAGGTCAATAAAATTGATTGATTTTGTTGTTCTGTTCAATTTCTAGCGTAAATTTTATATTGGGGTGAATTGTATTAATAAATAAAGTGATAATAAACAAAGTAGTATTTCACTCTATGGTTTGCTTTACATTTCTGGTGTACTTGAATTTCCTTATCATTGCTTCTATACGATTATCTATGCAGATAAAAAGTACCTATTTTTGGAAGTAAACTGCGGTTTCTCGCTTCATATTTTCTCAGGTATAGAAGCCATAGGGGCTGGTAATGTCTCTGATGAATATACAAACTTGGGGTACTTCCACACAAAGGCTTTCGTTAAGAATGGACAACGTGATAATTTCGCTAAAGCTTTCCTATCTCCAATTAAGAACCGAAATAATCTTTACTTTATCAGTAATGCTACAGTTCTAAAGGTACAAGTTATTTTATGACATTTAAATAGTTTTTTAATTTCAAATTAATTTGCCTCCGACCAGGATTTTCTTGACAACTCTGTATTTCCTTTGAATGTAACATATGTAACATTATAAAACCTTAATTTTATTTTGTATATCTGTTGTTAAGGTTCTATTTAGCTCAAACAATGATAAGAAAGCAGCAGGAATTGCAGTTGACGTAGGGGGTAAGATTTTTAACATTAAAGCGAAAAGAGAAGTAATTTTAACCGCTGGGGCCATCAACACACCTAAAATCTTAATGATGAGCGGTATAGGCAAGGGAAAACATCTTCGTAGCCTTGGTATTGAACCAATTGCTGACGTCCCTGTGGGAGAAAATCTCCAGATACAAATAACATTTCCCATTTTTGTTGGACTTAAGCATAATATCGACGAGTCGACCCAAGAGGCCGAAATAATAGATTCCATTTACGAATATGTAAGATATAAACGGGGAAAGGTAGCTAAGACGAACGTCCATGGTCTCGTAGGATTATTGAACATGAAGACAGTTCCATACGACCATCCAACAATATTAATGTATCATTATTATTTTCGGAAGAAAGATGCTCTCTTTGAAGAATATTTGAACAAAATGAATTTGCAAAATGAAATTATCAAATCACTTATGCGACATAATCAAGAGAATAGTATCATTATTTTTATGCCAACTCTTATTAAACCAAAATCGAGAGGAAAAGTCTTTCTCAACTGTGCTAATAAAGAACGTAAGATTTTAATGTCAATAACATACAAACTTAAGGATGTGTGGGAGGTACAGTCGGAAGCAAATGTAGATATTGATTGTGAAATTAATTAAGTATGCATAAACAATTAACACGTTTTTTTTAAATATATATCGCGAATAGTATAAATTTAAAATGGATTCACTTTGTTTTTGTTAGTCAATATCTTACAATCGAAATTACATAATCAAACTAAATTTCCAATTCCAAACTTTGATGCTTTGCTTGGTCCTTTCTGATAAGTTTAAATAAATTTATTACAAAAATTATACTCCGTTAATACTACTTCTGATATACATAATAATAATTTCCTTTCATCAGGAGTTTGCCCAACATTACTGTCTACTGTTGTATCTTTTTTATATATTCATTTACAATAGAATAGGTAACTATTTCTTGTTTATTTGAAGGGCACCCTCCCATTGTGATGGCCAATTTCTTTTCCGACCCTAACAATGAAGATTTCCAGACATTACTAACAGGATTTAGCTACGTCCTCAAACTAATTGACACCCAACCATACAAATCATATAAAGCTACCTTACTGAACATCGACATACCCCATTGCAGAAATTTCAAATTTTGTAGCGAATTTTATATGAGATGTATGATTAAAAGTTTAGCTTATCCGTCGTCGAATATTGCTGGAACTACGAAAATGGGAACCGTATGTGAACCAGACGCAGTTTTGGACGATTTTATGTATGTTAGAAAAGTGAGAAATCTAAGGGTTGCAGACGCGAGCGTTTTTCCCGAAATAGTCTCTGGTAATACTCAGGCTACAGAAGCTATCGTGGCAGAACGGGCTGCGGAGTATATGAGAAAGAAATGGGTTAAGAATTATAATAGCGTGTTTCCCATTGAGGTTCACGATCCTGAAAGTTATGAATCGTTAACTTCATGTTTCTCCTGCGAGAAACAATGAGAAATAAACAAATTATGTAATATTACTGTACGGTACATATTTTCAAATAAATGACTTCATTATTTTTGATTTCCTCAACCATTGTATGACTTGTAATTATAGGTAGAATGTATATATTTTTACGTATTCATTAATTTTAAAAATAAAGATTTAGCCGTTTCAGAATCAACGACTTTTCCGAAATTTTTCACATCATTTAAACAATTTTGCATTTGGACTTCTTGCGTACAAGTCTTCATAGCATTTTTTCTTAAGTTCTACTTTATTTCAGTCTAAATAATGTCTCAGACTTGTACAATGCTCAGTATTAGAACTAGAATTACCGAGCGGTGTGGTTTAGAGCTCTAGATCATTGCGTATTATTCGTGAGGTCACCGGTTCGAACCTGGGTCCGGCTGCTCTGGTCCAAGTTTTCTTTGGTTTCCTTGGATCATTTAGGCAGTAATATTCCACAGATAATCTTTCACTTCCCTTCTGTCTTCATTTCGTCCATATCATCTTTCTCTCCCTGACCACACCACCCACATATTCCCACGATTCTTGTAAGGAGACTGAATAGGGCCTTACGCCCTACCCTCCAGCTTTGCACCTCAGTGTAGGTCGGAGGACTGCCCGCCCACCAGCACGAGCAGCTGGTGAGAATGAAACACCCTAAAGTTTTTTAGTTTTCTTTAGTACTAGAATTAGAAACAGATAACTTAACTCCAGAGGTATAGCTGAGAATTGGATCAATCTGAGCCATTCCATAGACTTAAATACAATGAAACGTATCTTTGGTTTTATTTTTGTGATTCTACTTATAATGACAATTACAAGTACTCCACCGAAACTTGCTCGATGTTTTTCAATTTTCGGCTCACAAAGACACATTTACATTTCATTTAATACGACTTGCTCACGAAATGCTCGTCTTCATGAGCGTTTTAGTCACGCTTACATGGGCCGTATGATCAATCGCTCCGCACTCTCTTTTGATGAACTGAGCCAGTAGTAACAGATACTATTTAATGTACATTTAATTATATTTTTATGGGAGTGTAGAGTTTCAAATTTCCGGTGACAGTTGACGAATAGCACTGTTGGTGTTGTCTTGGTAAAAAGTAGTTTTAAAGCTTATTGATCTCACTATATATAATAAATTAACGACAAGGAAGCATACAATTAATAAACTGATTAAATCTCTGACATAACAAAATAGGGTCGCGACCCTTTATGTTTAAAGGAGAACATTTATAGAAAGTCGAAATGTTTTAATTGACTCTACAAATAATTATAATCGATTCTTTTGACATTTAACCAATAATTTCGTACATTTTAGACTGTTGTGAAAGTTTGGAACAATGTTTCTGTTTATACATACAATTAACTGTAAACGCAACCACAGGTTTGATATAAGATTACGAAATATGGGTACATACGTACATCAAAATGCATTATTACAAAATTACTTGTAATACTACAGTTTAATGACAGTGTTTTTAAAGATGTAATGGTTGACCTCAAACTGACTAGTTAAAAAATGGAAAAATGGAACAAAACTAATGTCACATTCAGAAGAGTCAACAGTAAACATATAAACAATAAAAAACATAACAAACAAATAAAAAATATTTTAGACGTTCTCTGTAAACATTTTTGCGGTAAAAAAACACCAACTTTGCTTAATCTGAAATATTGGGGAAGCACGTACTGTAATAGGGATTGTTAATTATTTACCGTTTTCAAGATAATTACAACAAAGTAATAAAATGAAAAGGTATTAAGATAATGTTATTTGAAAATGGAAAGGGACTCAAAATGACTATGCATAGATATTAATGTTTTAGAAATGGTGCTTCTAAATTAAAGAAAATCATTTTTAGTAGTTTCCTAACGATAAATGGATAGGTACCGTTGAACCGATCCGACCCTCACAATAAATGACGAGGCATGTTTTTAAGTAAGTACCGTTTTGAAATTAATAAATTGCCTGACTTGTTTGTTAACCACTGCATCACAACTGTTTTGACTTCGACATTCTCTTGAAGACGATAACCGCCCAGATGTTTCCTCAACTGCAGGAATAAATGGTAGTGACTGGGCGCCAGATCAGGACTGTACGGAGGATGATCTAGAGTTTCCCAGTGAAAAGATGTGATGAGATCTTTTCCTCCACTTTCTGCACCAAATCTTCATTAACTACCGAAGAACGCCAACTTCGTTGTTCATCATGCACATTTGTACGGCCATCTTTAAATATTCTCACCCAATTCCTTACCATTCCATCACTAATAATGTTTTGTCCGTAAACTGCACAGATCTCACGATGAATATCAATCGGTTTTAGTCCTTTAGCACTAAGGAATCGTATAACATCCCGGACTCCAGACTTCACAGTCGGCGGGACTCGCGATTATCGGAGGCATCTTAAACTTTCAGTAAACAACGTAAACAAGGGCGAATCAGACTGTAATGGCGTCAGTGCGTAGATGAGAGATGTAGGTACTCAGCGTTGTGTTTCTTTTTTATTGTGATTCGTTTAATGTTTCAACATTATCATCTAAACAAATTGATAAATTAAGAAGATACTCACCCTAATTACCACTATAACACTTTTATGCGACATTATCAACGCGAAACTTTAATTTTAATTTATTTATTCTATTATCATAGTCTCCAATTTCTATTTTTAAACAAATTGGTTTAAAATTGTCTTTAATAAATTCATAGTAAAAGTAAGTAATTTAAAAAAACCTATTCCTGTATAATGGGGGCTCAAACTGTACGTAAGAAAAATAATATTCGATTTATAAAACAATCAACCACTATAAAAAATGTAAAAATGACAGCGTAACGTGATATGGTGTATGTAAGACCTGTGTGGCAAAGCTTCATAAGGGGGATGAGGGGGTCCAATAGTGACAAAACAGTTATTTTTTAAGTTTAATTAGGTGGAATTAAGCGGTATATCTTCCTTCTATTTTTGAAATGCTGTGATACACTAAAAATATTGTAAAAGCCTGCGCATACATACATGTGAACACATAAACTTTCAGAAAAGGTTCTAGACAAATAACAGAAATTGTATCTACATGAGAAATGTGTTTTCCCACACGTTTTGTCGAAGTATTTATTCGTTCTTTGAAAAAGAAACTGTGTTTTTTCCTAAATTGCAAAATATAAAAACGAAACTCGTAAAACTAAAAGGAGTTCCCATTAAATATTTATTTAAGCATATATATATATATATATACACATAACTATTTATATAAATGTTATTGTGTGGCCAAGCGCATTGCTACATTACAAAATAAATAATTAAAGATGCATTACAATTAATACAAACAATTTAAACGACTTTATACGTAATTTTAATTAAATTATATTAATGGAATGATTATTAAAATAAATAACTGAGATATTAATTATTTGGGTAAATTTATTATATATATATATTTGATTTGCTTCTGTGAGTCAACCATTATCCTTAGGGATACAATTTTAAAAAACATCTTTACAACAACAATTAGCCCTCGGAGTAGTTGTTTCTGTTGATTCCATATTTATATTTATATTTATAATATAGTCTGTAAAGGCCTTTCTGCCAGCGCCCACCTGATGAGACACGGATAGGTCGAAACCGATCGTGGGATATGGCTTTCGGTTCGTTGTGCCTACTGCGTAGGACGCGTTCTAAATATGGGATCTGTGATCCTTTATAATTAGACGAAAAATGAATTTAACGTCTTCTTTTTTGGATTGTTATCTTCGTCTAATAATCATTCGGAATCAACAGTATAATTCAATGCTGGTAGGGGTATTAGCCCTCGGAGTAGTTGTTTCTGTTGATTCCATATTTATAGTTATCTTTCTTCCAGTTAAATGATGTACCAACAAAATTATGGGTAATCAATTGAAAATTGTCACAACCATATCCGATCTACTATACCCTAAATATTCAACCAAAGTTATTTTGGTAAGTGGATCGTCCGAAACAATTTTGATTTATTTTATGTGTAAGCTTCTTTGAATTTAAGGTAATTTCTCACAGATAAACACCACTAATGTACTAAGTACCCTTACTACAAAGTCCTTCCACATTTTTTAAATCATAAATCGTTGATTGAGCAACATTCCTTTTTAATATTTAGTTTGATAGACTGTCAAGTCTCGACTGGCGACAGTGACTCGCAAAATTACGTGCAATTTGATATGTTTGTGAATGGTACGCAGCGGTCAGATGTGAAGGGTCACTTTCACAAAACTCATCAAATTGCTATTTTTAATACAGACAAACAGAGACAATACAAGATAATTACATTGTTACCTAATAAATTTCAGTTCCTAAATTGAAATAAAATTTGCATGACGATTGCTAAGTGTATTTTAATGTGACGGTTTAGAAGGAATGTTTTTAACTTCCATTTCCGTTAGTACTAGAGCTATGCTATAATTAGGTTTTTACTAAAAACGGAAAAAACAGTTTGAATCACGATATTCTTCATGGTTTTAAAATTCAAAGAATTCCAATGTAAACATCTACTTTCAAAAAGAAAAACGATAAACAATTGTTAATTTAATAAAGACATTGTAAATAAATAATCTATGCATTTTTAATTGATAATAACAAAACTTATGTTTAGCAAAAGTAAAAAAAATAAAACCTGTATCGTACTCGCATGCTGATGGAAAAGTTTTTAAATAGTATTTCAAATATTTAAAGGAAATCACTTCTTTTGCGAACGATTAATTTGAAAATTCGAAAAGGATAGTTAAATGTGCATGTTTGGAGCATGGCTCTGTAGGAGTGCGAAACGTGGACGATGAACACGTAGAAAAATAAAAAGTTAGAACGTTTGGGATGTGGTGTTATAGGCGGTTGTTGAAAATATCATGGATAGAAATGGAGAGGTATTAAAAAGTGTAAGAGAACAAAGAGCGGGGGCTAAAACGAGATATAGATTGGTAGGATCTATTTTCATACATGAAGGGCTAATTAAAGACATATTAAAGGCAGAAATAGGAGTAAAAAGAAACAGAGGAAGGTCTACATAAGATTATTATTCGCAAATAGATAGGGATGTAAAATGTTCCAGTTTTATAGAAATGTAAAGATTGACTCGTGATAGGGGAGTGGAGATGATGGTACAGGATTGGGTTATTACTGGAGACGAATTGTAGCATCTTAAGTTTTACATGGCTACCCTTGTTACTATATATGTTAACTAAAATGGCATTAACATATAATATTTTATTAATAATTTTCCTAACAAAGAACTAAAAATTATATTTAAAATTCATGTCTCAATCATTTAGATTTACTACAATGGGTTCTAGTAGAAGAATAACGATACAGACACTGTTCAACATCGATTAGAACATGGAATATCCGTCGGTCTTCTGTGTGTCAAGCACCAACCAACTAATGATGATTAGAGGTAGAAGCTAAATAGAGAGGAGGTTCCTTTTTCGCTTTTACGCATCACATCACTTCTCTAATAAAAGTTATTTGAAACTTTCTTTTGCTTTATATTACCGTAATTAATAAAAATATCCAATTGCAATCTTCAGAATTCTACGGGCTTATATTTAATTCCGATTAAATATTACAGTTATACATTTCTTATATCCTTTGAGAATTTTATACTTTAAACAATAAATGTCTTACATACATTTATTTTCGATAAAATGACTCTATGAGTAATATTCATAATATTTCTGGGGTTAAAGGTTTTGAGGTTCTAGGAAATCTATCCTAAACAAAAACGTAATGAGAAAATTCCATTCGTTGAAGAGACAAAAGATATAACGTGGAACCAAAACAGTATGAATTTTCCCATAAATTAACATACTTCATCAAAACGTAAAACGTTACAATATACAAATTTAGCCAAGTTTAAACTCTATAAATTCATATACATCATTCTCCAAAAATCAGTAAACCTCAACACATGACACTATTATATATAGCCGATTTCAAAAAACAGAATAGGTTAAATGCTACAAGGCATTCAGTAAAATCAGAGTTCGTCTTCATTACATACAAAAGTTGACCAGTGACCATTGAGAAGAATAGAACATAATAATTATAAGGAAGGTGTATGTGAAGAACAGTGCACTGCAATATCGTCACTATATAGTACTATTTTGTACGTGATAATCCATAGTGCTACCATATATGTAGGTTTTTAAGGTAATTTTATGAAGCTGTCTCCTTTTATGATACAAAATTATGGAATTGTCTGGTTATTAAAACGTCTAAATAAAGGATGAAACTCACTAAATTGCTTACTTTTGATAGTCAGGATGCTATCGTTTAATTCAATTCTTAATTAAAAAATCACCAACGGCTTGACGTATTGAAATGTCAATATTAGGACGATGTAGGGTTATAGACAGAATGTGGTAGAGGCTGCGGCTATGCACCGTCGACAATGGTAGCCATGCGTCCAAATTAGGACGATTTATACTAATACTAGTCTAGTATTGATTGAAATTATAAATATGGAATTAACAGAACCAACTACTCCGGTGGCTAATACCCCTACAGGTATTTAATTACTCTATTGATCTCGAAAGATCCTCAGACTAATTATAAATATAGAATCAACAGAAACAATTACTCCGAGGGCTAATACCCCTTCCGGAATTGAATTACACTGTTGATTTCGAAAGATCTTTAGACGAAGATAACATGTCCAAAAGATCAAAGATCCCACATTTGATGAAAAGCTTGGTGAGCTGCGTTCCAAATGTGCGATTTTTGATACTTAATATTTAGACGAACAACTTCTTGTTTTTTGATACACTTAAGATTATTTTGGAATAAGGTAAGTGTTCTCAATACTTGGGGTAGCTCTTTTACACTCAGTGAGCGGAGAGGTATTACATACCAGGTTCGTACAAATTTTACATAGGATAAAGTATAAGCACCCTTCCAAAAACTAAAATTCTTTTCCGTTGAACCACTTGTGCAATTATGTATGTATAAACAGTCATATATATGCCGTAACATTTCGAATTGTCGAGTGAATAAGTAACAACGGCTCTCGAGGTTGGCAAGGTCCTATTAAGTAATTTTTACTAAGTAAGGTTGTACATCGATGGTGCCTACTGTCAGTACATCACATAGGCACATCGAAAACAGTTCGAAACTTTCTCCAGAGGCGAATCCCATCGTCAAAAGTTGCCAACCAGACGGTCATTCATTCGTTTTTCTAACACGGTTCGCGACACTCGAACACGAGATGCACTTTCGTTAGATGTTGGCATGCAGTGAAATTGCGAAACGTTTGACAACGGTGCTTTTACAGGTGATTCCGATGCGTGGCTGTGACGGAAGATTATAATTGTATCAGCAACATCGATAACGTGTGTGCATGTGCAACCGGATTCGATCAATTAAGATTAGATAAGTAAGTAAAAATATTGTAAGTTCTATTACTTAACGATTGTCGAAGTTTAAAGTATATACTTAATGTATATATGTTTTATCTAAGTATGTATGTTCGAATAAAATATTATTATTAAATTAATGAAAGAAAATAACACAGGTCAAGGAAAAAAGTAATTAAATAAAGGAACATGGAAAGGGCAGCCCATATCTGGCCTCAGAACGTCGGGATTTTAAAAGATCCTGACTTAAAAAATGCAATTTTAAGAAGATTACTACCTGCGTGAAATAAAACGACAAAGTAACCATGGGAATAGCCATTTTCAAAGGATGTTTTGTTGCTAAATTAAAATGTTTACTCATGATTTTGAAATATTAATTCAAATAACTCTAAAACCCAAATGTTGCTAATTTATTTTTTATTTTTTGGTTTGAGATCAGGGTATCTTATAATTTCAATATTTTGGGACAATTCTGTAGCCAGATTTGAGTTACCCTTTGAAAAATACATTGCAAATTATTACCTCATTTGTGTCTATTCTTTTTTACACACCATTGTAGTGCTCTATGTCCTTACGAGTGTCCTGTTATTTTCATTAACACTATTACGGAGAGTTCAACAAGGTATAAAAAAAGAAAGAATTAAAATCCTTTTTTGTCTAAATATTAAGGATCACAGATCCCACATTTGAAACGCGTCCTACACAGTAGGTCACTGGCTCCTACAGTAGGCCTTCTTTTGTTTTAGTAGTGAGTGATATTTCGCTGGGCACTTGGTGAAATATATTTAAATAATCAAATGATTAAAATAAAACACACTTGGTAGGTTTCACAACATATATTAGAAAATCTCTGACACGTGTTTCGGTAGTTAGACCATTATCGAAGAGTTTAGGACTAAAGGTACATAATGTATTTACAATCTATTTACCTTGTTTATTATATATCAATTGCGTCGCTTTTAATACAGGGGAAACCCCAAAATCTGTTTGATCGTTCGTAATGGATAGATCGTTTAAGAGGACCAAGATTTTTAGGTCGTTTGGCCGTTTACCTTTGTTTTATTGTGTATAAGTTTTACGTTATTAGCATCTAACGAATGATTCAGGGTTATGTAATGGTCGGCTATACCGGTACATTTGTTGCCATTTTTTATAGATTTTTCATGTTCAACTACACGTTTTTTAAGAGTCCGTCCAGTCTGCCCAATATAAAAAGCTTCACAATTGTTACATTTGATTTGGTATACACCACTTTTTTCAAGTTTATTTATTTTCTCTTTGTTGTTTACGAGTAGTTTTGTTAAATTATTTTTATTTACCGAGATAACAGATAAATCAAGTTTTTTTAACTTATGGCAAATTTTATCAGATATGTTATGTACATAATTGATGTAACAGTAAATTTTGTTAGACTAGATGTTGGCCGGATTAGAACCTGAGTATAGTTTCTGGAGAATTAACTTTTTCTGTTTTTTATTGCTCAACCTATCTACTAGATCTTCATCTTAGCCATTGTTTTTGGCAATATTTTTAAAAAAAATAGATACTTCTTTTTGGAAACTGGTTTTATTTAAAGGTACAGTTAGCAAACGATAAACAAAACTGTTAAATGAGCTTAATTTGATGTTAATGGGTTGTTTTGTTTTTTGTTTTGGATATGTTATCTTCGTCTAAGAATCTTTCGGAATCAACAGTGTAATTCAATGCCGGTAGGGGTTTTAGTCCTCGGAGTAGTTCTTTCCGTTGATTCCCTATTTATATGTTCAAGAAGGTATCAGAAAAGAATGAAATAATTATCGATGTATTCGGCAGCCTCAGAAAAGTTCGATTTCGAGAAATCCTAGTCTCGAACCAACCCAACCGAAATCTTAATGAGTTGGAACAACAGATTCTAATTCAGTTATAAAAGCTGCTAAAGATTACCATTATAATTTTAAATACTAATTATTAAAAGAAAAGGCATTTAAAACTTCAAAAGAGCAATGAGGTTTTTCATTATTATCCATATAAAATATTAAATGTCAAACATTAATCAATTGAATTTAGTTATGCCTATGATTCAAATTAAAATTTTCACGGTTTTATAATTTCAAGAATTAAAATGATGCTTTAATAATTCTTGCAAGATTATTTATTTAATTAATACAGAATTTAATAATGACACACATTGTTCTTTCGTAATTATTGACTATTACATCACATTAATTGGTGAATGTGTGCTTATAAAAAAAAAGATAAATAGGTAAACTAAAATACTTTCGCCGAGTAACCGATGAAATATTACGTTGTTGTTTTGAAGAACATTCGTAGAAACCGCGCATTATGAGGTTAAAGGACAATTTCTTTATTTTTAATAAATTAAAGTGTTTAATTAATATCAATTTAGGTTTTGTTTAACCGCGTGTTAAAAAAACTTCCTTTTTATTATCTTACCAAACATTTCTTCAACGAGTGCTTTCTAAATACCTACATCCAATTGTTTAATTCCCTATTAAACAAAAATGATAAATAATTTACAACAAAGTAGAATAGCTATTTGGTTCAAGCTTTCGCGGCCATCGTTAATGTTGTCGTGGTTGTTCGGGCTTTTTGGCCGTCGTCTTTCAAGGTTTATCCTCGACGTTTCGTCGCCACGCACGGACGACATCTTCAGGAGATATTACTGCTGCTGTAGTCAGTAGTACTCATTTAAACATGCCCAAAACCTTAAAATTCGCAATTTTTACTAAAAAAAAATCGATTAAACGTCAACATCCTGGATATCAAAAGTATTTAATTAGACGTTTAGATGGTCAACTAATGGCAGAATATTGTATCTTAGGATGACATAGCTCCACCGATTTTGCTCCGTAGTACATTATTATGTAGTGACGTTTTATGAGTTTTGCATTTTATTCTTGATTTATAATTTCTATTAATTTTTATAATCTTAAATTTTCATTATTATTTATTCCAATAACGAAATTAGTTTTCCTAACGTACCAGCCCTCGAAATAATATTGTAGTGTCTACAAATTAAAATATTTTCGAAACTTTATGATTTTTAATTAAATTCAACATGATTAATAATTCGTTTCAACAAGTACTAGCATCTACTATCAACAAGGATTTTCTTTATTATGACATAAATCCACAAATTCTATATTTTAAGCGGCTGATCTACTTTCACTGTCGACGGTTACAGGGCTCATACGCTGAACATACGTAGAGGCATCATGTTTGATTAATTTCATTACATTATGGGTCTATTTAATGCTCAGGCAGTTTCTAGCAATTTTTGCAAAGAAATTTGTTCCGGAATGAGGTACTCAGGAGTCGATTAGCAAAAGAAAATTGAAGAAAGACTAACATTATCCATCGTTTAATTACAATTAGTTCCAGTTTTCTAGCAACGTATTTTCAAGCTCATTGTCAGGTACGCTGATATTTCTTACGGCCAGTACCTTGGCTGACACGACCGACGATGCCAATGAACCTCACGTTAAATTACTTACTTTCTTAAATTTAACGAAAAATTACGGAAGTTCAAATAAATTGTTTACCTACATACTAAGTATATGTACGAAGCATCTTTTTTAAGTAAGTACCGTTTTAAAATTAATAAAAAACGTGCAAAGATACCTTAATAATTTTATTTTTAAATGAAAGCCTATACCTTAATCTACTTTCATACATAATTTCGTTCAATATTGAAGCACTTGTCATAACGTTTGACCAGTTTTTAAATACCCTTCTCATTGAACTCTGCCGCCTGACTTGTTAACTGTTAACAACTGCATCACAACTGTTTTGACTTCGTCATGGTCTTGAAGACGCTGACCGCCCAGATGTTTCTTCAAGTGCAGGAACAAATGGTAGTCACTGGGCGCCAGATCAGGACTGTACGGAGGATGATCTAGGGTTTTCCAGTGAAAAGATATGATGAGATCTTTGGTCTGATTAGTAACCTGCCGACGGGCATTATCATGCACATTTGAGCGGTCATCTTTAAATGCTCTCACTCACTTCCTTACCATTCCATCACTCATAATGTTTTGTCCGTGAACTACACATATATCACGATGAATATCAATTGGTTTTAGTCCTTTAGCACTAAGAAATCGTATAATAGCCCGGACTTCACAGTCGGCAGGACTCACGATTGTCGGAGGCATCTTAAACACTCAGTAAACAACGTAAACAAGGGCGAATCAGACTGTAATGTCGTCAGTGCGTAGATGAGAGATGTAGGTACTCAGTGCATTTAGAAGACTTGAAAAAACGTTGGTATCACTCTATTCTATTCGAAGGGAGTGAAATCAATTTAAGAGATTTATAACCCGTTTCTCTTTTGTTTTAGAGGTCCTACTATCTATTTTCTGATTTAACTGTTATACCTAAAAAAATACCTTAATTTCCTATTTTATTTTCAATAGCAAACCACTATAACATTGACATTATTTATGTTACATATTTTAATTAAAAATTTCGATTTGAAATTATTAGCGTTTAACAGTAATTAATTTCAATTAATTGTATCTATATGTGTTTGTATCTACCTTCGTATTTGAACTTAAATTTTAATAGAAATTGATTAGCAATCCATAAAGTTACGAAAATCATGCGCAATTTGATAAGCCGCTAATAATTACACTTATTTACCAATGAATGTAAGTATGTTAATAATTGCAATTTTAGATTGTAACCATTTACGAATTACGAAACCATACACACAAAATATTTTTAGTAAATTATTGATTCTAAATTGCGAAAAGATGTGGCTTTCACAAATTGACAGCTTTTAGAGAAAAATATTATTTGCGAAACATTCATGCATAATTAAATTAACAAAAAGAAGATAACTTACCTATAAAACAGTAAATTAATTAATGTACGTAAAGCAAGTTGATATAATCTGTTATGTGGACGCATCTTAATTATTTTCCGTTAATTTTATTTTCACAAAATGTAAACTTTCAGTGATAATATTCGGCACTATCCCAATTATGCTTGAAAATGCGTAACAGAGACATTTAAATGCCAAATGAAATTGAATAACAAATTTTCTAAAACGCGTTGTCTATATGTATACATTAAATATGAATGTAAATCAACAAAAAAGAAGTCCTAAATTTTTGAAAATATATTGAGAAATTATTGGATCGTTAATGGATCTAATGAATCACTACGCAACTGTTTGAATAAATTAAATTCTAATTCAAACCCGGTGGGACCGAAGCTGCCACTAAAAATAAAGATCTACCTGCTAAAAAATAGGGGTTTTAAAAGTAAACAACTAGTCTTGCCACCAGAGAAAAGGGTGCTCACCTACCTGATAAACGCGTGTGAATCATTTCACTCAAAATTCAAAGAATCTTTTTACACAGCTCATCTATCAATATATTTGTCGAGAAGTTAAAAGAATTTCAAATTGACACTTATGTCGAGATTCAAAGTTTAAAAACACCTTTCAAAATTAATGATGCCTCCGTAAGAAGTACAGTGAAAACTATCATGGAATTGTGTGAAAAATATAAAAACAAAACAATATCGAACATCGACTATATAAAATGTGCATCAAATTTTTGTTGAAAAAATTGTTGACATTAGAACAATTTCTACTTATTGGGTGTTAGTGGCACAATCGGTTGTACCTTTTCAAAGACCCTTTTTGGTCAGTGGCAAGATCGGTTGTACCTTTTTTAGTCAGGTATAATTTGGTTTCACCTTCGCCACCCCCTTCAAAACATGTTATAGGCGACCATCCAGATGTTATAAAATTAAAAAGATGATAAAATAGATAATTAAAATAATTATTTAGGGGTGTGTTCTCATTTCTTATTTTATTTACATTCAAAAAAATTACGATTCTATTCATCTGAAAGTAAAAATATCCCTCCGTATTGCGTTGCAACATATGGTCTAAACAGCTAGTGTTAGGTTGGGACGTTCGAGAGTTTTGATAGCAAAATATACACTTTTGAGACAAGAATTTTATATATGGCGTGTGGTAGAATAATTTTAATCTCTTTAGAATGTTAAGGTACTTTTTACCCTGAAACATCTAAAACTCATATTGCAACAGTGTTACTCTTATCGGCGTATCAGATAATTTGATTTTTTGTTGCACTCATGAATTTCACCAAACTTCACAAGTTTATATTCAATTAGGTCAAGTTCTTTTGCAGTATCTAGATCAAGGACGTACTAGAAACTAGACTAGCACTTAATTTGCGAGGAGTAGATTGTAAATGACTAGTGAAAAGACTTCTTCCTTCGAAAACATGTCAGTAACCCACCTTTTATTTACAAAAACGTTGTAATTTCTACTGGTTGCTAAAATCTAAATTTAACCTGGATTAGAGTATTATCACAAGGTCGTCAGTCCTTCCAACTTTCACATTTCCCGATATCTGGAACATCCCCTGTCTTTACTTGCGAATAGTAATCTAAGTCCTTCTCTGCCTCTCGTTACTCCTGTTTCTGCTTCTAGTATATCTCTAACTAGCCCTTTATGTCTCAGAAGGTATCCTACCATCCTATCTTTCATTTTCCTTAATTACTTTCACTGCGCCCTTTGTTCTTCTACTTTTTCCAATATTTTCTTATAATTTCCTAATCGCTCCCATAATTTTTAACGTGGGTACTTTCATCGCCCGCCTATAACCCCACAATCGAGCCCGCTGTTCATGTTTCACTATGCTATCCTTTGGTTTGTGTCTATTGTTTTTTCATCCTGTGTTCTAGTTTTCGTCTCTAATTTTTATCTTAGTTTCAACCATACTTTTACATGCCTTACATACCACTTCTCTTTTATTTTTTAACTTATTTTTATTCCATGCTCTCCTAACAATACCGGTTTCTTTTCATTTAGGGTTGTCTTTAACTACTCTTTGACAAGACATTGTTACTGCTACATTATTCGCAAATCTAAACATGGTAATATTTTTCCCCTGCACACATAATCACATATAAATAGCCCTAAAACTGTCCTAACTTTAATAATATTAAACATATTTTAGATTCAAAATTATCGGTGACAGTATGCATCCCTATTTAATTATTTTCTTAATATTTACTTCTGTACGTTGCTGATCAAGTTCTATAACACTAAACATTTATAAATATAAACATGGAATCAAGAGTCACAACTACTCCGAGGGCTAATACCCCTACCGGCATTGAATTACACTGTTGATTCCGATGGATTCTTAGACGAAGATATAACATATTCAAAAAACAAGGAATTAAAATCCTTATTCGTCTAAATATTAAGATCAGAGATCTCACATTTGGAACGCGTCCTACCAAGTAGGCCCAACGAACCAAAAGCCATATCCCACGACAGGTTTCAACCTAACGGGTCTCATCAGGTGGGCGCTGGCAGAAAGGCCTTTACATGCTATATTATAAATATAAATATGGAATCAAACCGGTCGTGGGATACGGCTTTCGGTTCGTTGGGCCTACTTGGTAGGACGCGTTATAAATGTGAGATCTTTGATCTTAATATTTAGACGAATAAGGATTTTAATTCCTTCCTTTTTGAATATAAAAAACATTTAGTTCGTGATAAGAACATTATTGAAATTAGTGCTTAAACCGAAGTTGTTCCTTAGAAGGAAGTTGATACAATATCATATTACGGGAGGTATAAGTAGGCATAATATTCGTATATTAACTTTTAAATATTTTAAACGGTCTAACTAATTAGGGAAATACCACCAATTATATCGTATTTTGATAGTCGCTTCACGGCATAGTTTACCAATTCAAAGAACAGTCCGACAGACGATAAATAAACCGTAAATATCCACGTATCCGAATTACCTACTTTTTTGTGTTATATAACATCAAAAGTCAAACGAAACTCCTTTACCGGCACGTGGTTCATGCGGTATCCATTCGATGTGGCAACCGCATTAACACACACAGAAACGAAAGTAAAAGTAAGCAATCAAGTGAGCCATGCTGACCACGTCCACGGCATTCATTTGCCACCACCACCAACAACAGTAGCAGCAACAACAATGATAATAATAATTAAAAAAACACCACCTGACTCCGAGCTCTTTGATCGCGAGACAGATTTTGTTTGCGGTTCTATCGGATTGGTGCAAAAACGGGAAAAACAATTTGACGCGTCTCGCCGTGCTTTTGTTTACATAACACATTACTAACAAAATGTTTCGCGTGTTTATTGTATGCAGTAGCAGTTGTAGCATTTCACGTAAACGAGTTTACCTTGTCCCGTCTAGAACACGTACGCGAGGCTAAATGGAAAAGTATCACATGAGGCAACAATACAGACTTTCTTATCGAATACCGGCATCCTAGGACACTTGTGTAGGTGGTCATAACGAAAATTCAGAAGAAGAAAAAAGTTCATTTGTTACTGATAAACCTCTGTATATAATAACATTAAAAGGACTAGAGAAAGTGAGAATATAATGAGGAGAAAAGGGTAAGTAAACACTTTTATTACAGGATAATTTACAATTATAATAATTGTCAATTTTTCTTGGTGAAACGATATTTAGACATAATTGAAAAAAAAACTTGACTACATTTCACAAAAACATGATTCTTGTTATCCGACACAACTGTGTCGACATTCAAACTCTTTCGGATAACAACAATAAATTTTTAGTGAAACTTTTCGTAGTGTTTTTTTATTTTTATGTATTTTGTGTGACAATCTCAGCAATTAGGAATGGTTTTAAACCAATGGTGGCTTGCTTGTGATCAAATTAAAAAAAAGTTGTACGTGGTGGGCATTGGATCAGAAAACAAAAGGACACAATTAAAACATACGACAATTACAGCTATAATTTCTTAAACGTTTCATCATCACGTTTATTATAAAAATAATTTTAAAGAGTACGATTCCGTTCCATACTTAGGGCGTTAAGCTACTGTTTATGGAAATCGTGGTATAAACAAACACAAAAGTGTATATAAGCATCATACTACCTTGTACTGGTGATTTATGATATTTAACTGTTAAAATATTTTTTTCTTTAAAAATAAACGAAGGACTGTTGATGTTTCAAAAAGCTTTATTAATTGTAGCAAGTGTTAATAAAGTTTTTTGAAATGTTTTACTATTATTTTTTCATTATAAATAAAGGAATTTGCTTAGAGCACTTCCCAATGTTTCAAATAGTCCTAAATAGCCTTTATATACGTAATAAATTGCCAAGTGAAGAGTTAGGTGCGCGGCCGTTGTGGCTCTGCTGGCCCGAGAGTGGGTTGAAGTGACAACGGTGACGTCAACGGCAACTTTGCAGGGAAGAGATTGCAGTGGATCGACCAGTTTACTGCACTTACGTGCATTTTACATGTAGTTTTTTCTAGGAAGTCTCGGGGATACTTATTATTATTATTTTTTTATGCTTACGCTTAATTTTTAAAATATTTATATTGTTCGACACGTCCTCTGGTCATTCTGACGGGCATATTGTACATTATCTAAGTTTAGATTATCTCGGCTTTTTGCGACCTATTTTTGAATTAAACAACTACTTCATAATTTTATCGTAAAGTAGAATTAAAAAAAGTCAAACTCAATGTTTGGGTCAATATTATAATTCCTTGTGAAATTATAAAAAGTTAATAAAAACGTTAAGAGCTGAACATATACTGAAAGATCAAATAAACAAATGTGTATAAAATGTAAATTTTATATTAGTAAACACGAATAATCAAAATAATTAATATAATGTAGGCAATTAATTATAACGAAAATCAATAGTCAGTCAATTAAGGATTTTAATTCCTTCTTTTCTTCGGATATCTTTCGTATCTTCGTCTAAGAATCCATCGGAATCAACAGTGTAATTCAATGCCGGTAGCGATATTAGGCCTCGGAGTAGTTATTTCTGTTGATTCCACATTTATACATAGTCAATAATTAATTCATGACAATTTCATTTCAAAATTTGATTTAAACTTTCTAATGTCCTTTCTAAAATATAGCTTTCAAAATTATACAAAGCTTACACGACGTCTTTAAAGAGATTTTATTATATTTATATAATGCTCGGCAATTTAATAAGACAAATGTCCTACGTCCGGGAATACCAGGTCATACCTTAATTATTCTTCGATTCTGCTCATCAGAAATTCTCCGTGTTGAAGTGAAAGTAATTTCTGCAAATAGCTACTATTACAGAGTTAGTTGGACGGGACGATAGATAAAATTTTACGAATAAGTACAAATAACTGGATAGAAAGTACCTCACAAAATAATGAAATAGTTACATACATGGTACATATGAAAAATGTTTTCTTCTCACGAATTTTACTTTCAAGTAATTTAATCGCTTTGTATTTAAATTTTTATAAAAACCTATAAAAAAATGAGAGAAAAACAAACACTCTTTTAAAGTTTCAAATTTTTTTATTTTGAAAGTCCACAACGACCGTGTCATCAGGTGGATGAAATACAATAACTCAATTACATTCTACCAACCTTATATACTAAATACAAACCTAAGGAGGGGGTTTAAAACATAAATTTAATATAGGGGAGTTATTCACATCTAGTTGATTGTTCAATAAAATTCCTAATTTATTATAATTATTAATTTCTAAACTTTCTAATAGGTCTAATTTTTGACTCTTACTTGCTAAGTAAATTTTGAAATTTTCATTAAAATTATGATTGTGATTAATTAGGTGTTCGGCATATGCCGAATTACACTTTTTTAATTCAAAACTTTTTTTTGTTCTTTGACACGTTCTTGAAATGTTCGACTTGTTTGACCTATATATACAGAATTATAATCGCTACATTCTAATTTGTACACTCCTGATTTAAATTTTACATCTACTTTGTCTTTATCACTTCTAATTAATGAACCCAAGGAATTATTAGTTTTTAATGAAAAGCGACTAATATTTAAGTATTTACTAATTTTTAGCGTTAAATTTCCTAGGTATGTAAAATAATTAAAACGGTCGTTGTGGACTTTTAAAATAAAAAATGTTGAAACTTTAAAATAGTGTTTCTTTTTCTCTCATTGTTAAAATGGAGTTTCAAGAAGTAAAGGCTAATTGATGTTGTCCTTCTTCGGGTGTACAGGCCGTCGTCGGTTGGAATTGCTTCCTAACGTTTCGCTAGCACGAGTGGTGAGCTTCTTCAGAGGTCTATCCATTTTCGCTGTTGCCTTAATCAATTTGTCAGTAAAGGCTAATATAGTGAATAAGCCATAAAAACTATTTATTACAACTGCCATATTACTCACAAGATTGGTTCGTTTGTAAATGTAATTATGAACGTTATGTAATAATCAATGATACATTACTTATGGTTTAAAGCAGCGACTTTGCTACAACGTAAGAAATTTTGCAATGTGTTCATTAGAAATTATTAATGTTTTAACGTAAATACGTACGTACATTCAAGTAACGTTTACTTCCTGAAAAAATATTTCTAAATAAAATTTTACTAATGGTAGTAATTAATTTGAGTCAACATAAAATGTACTAATATTCGGAATACCGAAAATTCATTTAGATGTGCGATTAGGCTAAGCAAAAAGTTCATTCGACTTAAACGACAATCTAAAAAAGTTATTGAGTTTTAATCGCTTTGTTTCGTGAGGGAATCATTTTGCTGTCATTACTGTTCAAAACATCAAGCAATTTCACGATTTAATTCGGCATTGAATCCCAGAACCTTTGTTTTCAATGGAATAAATTGTTAATAAAAGAAGTTTAGTTAAACATTCTGTTAATAACAGAACAAACACACGCAATATTTAATTACAAAACTTCACTTTAGTGCAAGATTACAATAACTACTTCAACTATAGCATAACATACCCAGGAAAATTGTTAACCAAATTAAGTAAGCATATTAAAAATTTCACTTACAGTTCTGTTTCCTTTAGTAATTCCCTTGGCAAATTCATAAATAATAACAATGATGAAATTTAAAAAGAGTTAAAATCTGGTGTTTATTTACTTCAATGCTGTAATTGTGACAAGGCATACACTGGTCAGACTGATAGAACATTTCGGGAGAGTATAAATGAACACAGAAAAAATTGACAACCGAAACACAAATGCTGAACATTTAATAACAAACAATCATAATTTCAACAGCAATTATAAAATCTTACACTTTGAAAATAACGGTCGGAAATTAAATTTATTGGAAACTGTAGAAATAAACCAATTAAACAAAAAAGGTATTGTATTAAATGATCAACTAGACTTAAATAAATCACCGTTATTGATCATTAATTTTTAGTATCCTCCCTTCAACTTCTACCCCTACTCCTAATTTACTTTATTATAGTATATAGGTCTGTTTGTATCCTCGTTTTAAAATATATTATTCTTCCACCGGACGAAGGCGAAATTATTATTGTGGTTTTACCATAAAATAAAGTTTTGTAAATAAATATATAAATTAAAACCTCGTCGATTCAATTCTGTTAATAAAAAACATTTTCGTAGATTCAAATAATCTTAGATTGTGCCATTCATTAAACAAAAGCAAAAGATTGACTTGTTAGAATCAATAGTAAGGCCCAAATTTTTTTTTAGATTTCGAAACTTCAGCCCTTTAAAAACTATCAAAAATCATAATCAAATAAATTCAAACGAGGCTGGTTTATCCCATTGCTAGTCTCTGGTGTAGTCAGCGTTTTACTATCATACAAAATATTTATTGTTAAAAAATGTGTGCAAGGGCTATCTGGTTGAGGTATTAGATAATTTCATTAACACGTATCCTTACCGTAATTAAATAAATTGTAAGATGTGACTGGCAAAGATACAATTTAAAGAAATAAAACAAAACACACACGTTTTTGATTTCTACTACATCCTCGCAGTTGTTCTGAGGCAGGATTTCTCGTAATGTTCCTCGAGGATGCCAACCAAAGAAGCTTATGAAACATTAGATGAACAGCTTCATTTGCGAACTCACAGAAGGAAGAGGCCCAATGTTGAACTACGGTTATCAACTCCAAATATCGAACCCTCTTTAAATAAGTCTTAGCCTATTCACATATTTATAAAGCTACATTAACACCCTTCTGTTATACTTTATGAAGATAATTCCTTAAATAATAAAATTAAATATTTTATCTTTTTGAATTCATATTTATTTTTCGTCACTCTCAAATATTGTTGTTCTTAAGTTTTGTAATTTCATTCATCTACTCTATACATGTGATGGAACTCATCATATTTCTTCTAGCCATTATTTCGATGAGACAAAATGCAATAAAACCCAAATTGATGGGCACCTCTGATAGATCTATAACTAACTCAATATTTAATGTACATACAAACAACACTCCCATTAATGGAAGCTCTACGCGATGTTTAATTAATAGATTGTTTCTCTTGTGCTTCTCGAATTCAATTACTTCTCGAAATTGGTTCACTCTAATGAAAATTAATGGCAGCAGATTGAATTATAATCTAACGCATACACAATTCTTATTTTTCCATCTAAAGGCATTATAATTATTACCATACCTACTTAAAAAAAAAAAAACGATTCTTTTCATTTCAAAATTTAAATTTGTGAATATATTTACATGTACTTAAGGATACATCGGTCAAACTATCAGCTATTTTACGATAGAATTAATCAACATCAATTTAACTTCCATAATAAATAATTATACAGGGTTACACAAAATGATTGGTACAATAGACGTTGCGATCGTTCCCATTGTTTTATTTGAAACTTTTTGAATAATTTTTGATTTTTTTTCAAGAAAAGAAAATACGAAACACCCGAATGGATCGAAAAAGAATAAAAAAGGGATTATATGATAAAATAAAATATGATAGGTGCCTTAAAAGTTTAAACTTCATACGAATTAGTCGTAAAAATTATACCATCCCGTTGAAAATAACAAAGAAGCTGGCATCAACTTCCTGTATATCTGGAAGTGAAACTATTTTAGATGAGAAGATCATCCTTGATAACCCCTAATTCCAAATATTCAAATCTCTAACACACTTAATTTTCCTAAATTATTTACTATTCAGTTTGAATAACTCTGTACAGTTAATCAAATAGTACAAGTTAATTTCACCCAGTTTAACACAAAAAGCTTTTTACTTCCGGCACTGCACGACTTCCTTATCGATAAATTAAACTTATAGCATGTAGATAATGCTATTGTTCGGAAAATATAAAAACATATAAATAATAAAACGGTACGCCAAGTTGCACACACTTTCTCATTATTTGAAGGTGCAGCTACATTACTCAACTAAGTAGATGTACGCTTATCAGATCTTAGCCATTCTTTACTTCATGCATCAGTATTATAAAAGAAAATTAAAACCTCCGCACATGTACCATATAGAACCTGAGCTTATTTCGAGTAGATCTTGAATTTTGAATTATTATTCGACAAAATAAAATGGTCCTTCGAGCCGGATAAGGGAACAAATTGATGTGGCAAGCATAAAAACTGACTACTTACTTTATATATAAAAATACTACAATTTCATGTTAACATTATAAATATTATCATGACGCAGTGCTATTGCTTACTTTGATGTTGTCCAGAATCACTTTATATGTAGCAAATATCGTTGTTTAAACAATTTTGAAACATTATAAAGAAAGGTTCATTTACACGAATACGGAAGTTACGCCTGTAGTGATTAAAATCATGATTTAAATTTAAGAGTTATGCTCTACTTGCTCTTTTAGCAACCTTTCTCAAAATATCATTACCCATGTTAGTGTGTATGATAGGAATCGTCAATAGAAAAACTAAAAGTATGTCTTTGACTTGTTGTAATATTTACAGCGTAATAATAGCATTATAAAACATTACCTCCTAATTACTCAACCGCTTAACACATAATATAGAATTTGGTATAATTATCTTTTAGTATTTATTATTTCTAAGGTATCAAACCAAATAACTTATTAAGAAGGTAAAATTGTTTCATTACGGATTATATTTATAAGCAATTTCACTAATATAGTTTTTTTAAATATTTTGTAGGGTGTATGAGAATTCCCAAATAATTATTTCCCATAAAATCATTTTCTATTTCCCAGGATTTAAGGATGAATTAATTACTCATTGTCTCACTACCACATCTGTGATGAAAACGTCATTAGTAAAACGATTCGTTTATCACAAGCGTAAAGTAGCTGAGCAATTAATTCACGCATATATGATCTAGTTACAAATTCATTAGGAAATATCTTGAGAAACTAGCAATAGTTTTAATAAAAGTTTACTGATTGCAACTTTCAGGTGAAAAATTTAAATACTTTCATCTTAAAAATTGTAAAACAATATATACTTTTAAAAAAGTTCTGCATCTTGAATGAAAAAAATAATAATAAAATTACTTTAAGATTACTCGTGTACCTATGGCACATTTTTCAATATAAAGCTGGCTGTTGTGTCCGTCACGATTTTTAAAACAAATTCCTTTAATTTTTTACGGATAACAATTTACTTTCGCTACAGCTTATTATTTAAAATATCTGCTACCATTGTTAAGATAGAAAACACCGAAAGATCCTCTTTTTATTGCCCTGCAATTACTCTTTCCACTGTCATATATTTCCTGTCAAACATTTTCAAAATTTCTTATTTATTAATATATTGTGCAAAATCCTTGCCTTCGACGAGTCGATGTGTAGGACAAATAAAACACTGGCAATTTGTTTTTATATAGAAAAACAAAAATACAACTTGAAGAAGGCTTACTTCGAAGGCGAATTTCCTAAACGTTGTCAAAAATTCTGGAATATTTGAGAAAGTTCTCGATAGATCCACTACTTCCTATAATGTTGCCAAAGTCGCTAAATTTTATCAATGTGGTATATATAACAACCCCGACAAAACCAACCAGCCAGCTCGTATCAAATGTGCATTAAAAATGGAATTTCAAATACAAAAACTACAAATCTACATTAAAACTTTAAATACAGAAGCATTTAATTCTGTGAAAGAAAACAGTTTATTATGTTTTTTTTTTCACTTTCTTAAACTTTCATTGTGTTTTTTGATACGTTCTAATCGATTTCCAAAAGTATGTGTGTTTTTGGTCTTCGTACGCAACCCCTGCAGTTTCAAACCGAAACTTTCTTTATGAACGGGGGGCTACCACATCATATAACTTAATGGGACTGCGGAGGTCGGTTGCGGAGTTATAGCGACACCAACAGACAAACCATATTTACTGTTATTATAAATGTATATTGATTATTTAATGCAGCAGAACACACTTCCATAGTGATTATACCAAACACCAAAAATAACCATTTTTTTTTATTCATTACTATCAAATACGAATACGTTGTGTTATCAATCGAAAAAATTGATGAAATAATTCATTACTAGAAACTACGTAAATATTTATTACACAATTTTTAGTCGACCCACTGGCCTTTCATCAAATCGTTGAAATACATTATACCTGCGTGTGTGTGTGCAACTATGAGAAAGTCATTAGTCTCTTACGAAAAAAATGTAGCAATAAAAATATCCCAAATTTCTTTATTGGGCCACGTCATATTTAATAGATCAGGTGTTGATGGGCAATTTAATAAGTTGTTACATATTTAAATAATCTTATATTTTGCTACCTCCTCGAATAGAAGGCACAACGATATTATTTGTTACTCAATATTAAAGGAGTTAAGAGAAACATTCTAAATGCTTTTGTCCTAGAACATTCATGAAAAAGTCAACATTATCATCTGTTAACAAAAAACAGGTAAGAGTTGAGAATAATCCGGAAAAAAACCTAATTAACAGTAGAATACTTCCGAAAAAACTACTACGTTCGAAATGATCAACTGAATACTACCACCTAATAGAAACAAAAATATTCGAAGTAATCCTATCATATGTTAACGTAACTTTCAAATAATTTTGAATAATTTGGTCCTTCGAGCCGGATATGAAATTTTATCTTAGCTTGAACGCTGGCCTCTACATATAAAAATTCTGCACATTAATCAGTACAAAAAGGCTTATCATGGCGATGGACGTCACAAAGGTTGTTTGTTGCTGCATATTTTGGTAATAATAATTTTCTTACAGTAAACATCTGCTGTTATTTCAAAACAATTTAAGGAAACAAATAAGACAGTACCCAAAATTCCACGACAACCATTATAAAGTCACTAACAGGCAGCCTCTAACTTCGGATGATTTTCTTGTAGAACAATAAGGATCATTCATTAACCATGTTGTAACAATTTAAGCATTCACCCTTTAATTATATATTTAGTAGTAAATACTCTCTCGTCTGACAAAGCCAATGTTTGGCGAAACAAAAAAAAAAAAAGTTTTGTGAAATTCTGTTTAATTTGTTACTTTGATTATAATGAATTTTCATCAAGTAAATGTCGAAACTATTTAATTTTAGAATAAGGATGAATAAAAATGGGGTGGTGTTTAGAACAGGTACATTTAAAATAGGTAACTGTCCTATAAATCTAAAACACTCAGTTGAAAAACAAAGTTTTAATTTCTAATTAACGTTTGTTTATAGCGTACAATTAATTATTTAATATGAATTATATAACGCTGAAAATGTTTAACTATCTACCATACTATAGTATATTCGTGATATTACCTTTTTATTGAATTGGGATAGAAAAATGAGTAGTTATTCCTGAATCTTTTTACACTAAGTTTACATTCACCAGACATCAATATAATATGATATACGTGCGTCACCTATCGAAAATTCAACTGTTACGTTAACGTTTTACTTATTAACCAACTAACGCATATTAAATGCCCAATTTTTTTATTGCGTAAAGACAACTAAATTTAAAATCACTTAGGTATGTTATAAAATTTTAACAGATTACATAATAATGTAATTATAATGAAAAATCCATAGAATTCAATTTTACATAGGTCTAAAGACCGCCATTAATTAATGGTTGAAGTCGCGTTCAATTTTAAATAATTACACTTAAAAAATCTTATCACTCCAAATAATTAACAATGGAAATATATGTTTTATCTGTTATAAATTAACTATTACAAATGAAAATCCCCGAAAGGCATTTGTCAGTCTATTATAGTTGCCATGAAATGTGAGAAACCTATAATGAATTTTGATAAGATTTTTATTGTTACGTGTAGAGCATCATAATAATGGTTATAACCCTTGTATCATTATTATTATCATATGTAGTATTTTTGTAAAAAAATCAGTTTTTGTCTGTTACCTAAAAGTTAATGGTCAAATATTAACGGAGTTTTTACTATTTTAAAGAACAATTTTGTAGAGATTAAGAAAACAGAGCCAGAATATTTCGTACCTTGAAATGTTTTGATTTTCTTTTATAGTTCTTCATTGCTACACATTCAAGTAGTCGTATTGTTTTCGGTGACTTCTCATTGGTTGATTATTTCAATTTTTAACTGTTAGTTACCCAATAATTACGCATCTGACAAAAACTAAAAGTTCAAATATTGCTTAGAATTTCCCAAATAATCGAGTAACATTGGCACTTTTACTTTAATGTTTTCGAAACACCGTCTAACTTTAAGTTTTGTAATTACATAAAAATATCTTTGATGTTTCTATAATGACTTAACCCTTCTATTTGAGCGTGTTTTATTACCCTTGTTTACTACGATAAACATAACGGATTTGGGTGAACTTTAGACCCAAGCGTAGGTAACTTACCGCAAAACAATTGTCATACAACAATTAACAGTTACTAAACACCACATACATACAATAGAAGAAATAAGAAAAACTTACGCCACTATTTTTTTACAATTAATTCACCGTCTAGTTGAGAGTAATTAATAAAAACGAGAATGAGTAACTACAAAGCCAGCAAGGTTATCCTTTTAGTTAATTAAGTAAAAGTAATGTTCGTGAATAAATAACTAAATAAGACATCTACTGAAATATACGGATGTCTTAATTTATTGCACAACTGGCTTTTACCCCCTCGACTTTATACGTGTGCAAAAAGTGCAATAGCTGAAATTCTTGACAACCTCCTTTCCATGCCTGTAAAGAAGACCCCATGGAAATCGGTTCACTCGTTTCGAAGATTAGCCTGCCTAGACATACACAAAATTGTTCTAAGGGAAGTTTGTACCTTATATTAGCATACAAACAACAATATGAGATTAAAAAAAGCGAATGTTGCTTTTTAGAAAAATATAGCACCTAAATCACTCAATATTAGAGATTAGTAGTCCTTAAAAGACTATTAATGGTGCATTATTGATGAATAGATAGATAATAGAATAGCTATGCAAAAACAAGAAAATACACAAAATGTACCGACGATTTTATTAGTCGAAAGCTCGACAATTGTTTCGACCAGTCGGTCTTTATCAAGAGTATTGTAGTTACTACTTGAGGAACAGTAATTCAAACCTTAAATAGATAACAAATAAGTACAAAGTTATACATGTATATAAGCCTGTAACTTTGTATTTACTTGTTATCTATTTAAGGTTTGAATTACTGTTCCTCAGGTAGTAACTACAATACTCTTGATAAAGACCGACTGGTCGAAACAATTGTCGAGCTTTCGACTAATAAAATCGTTGAAACATACCTGGCTTATACTTCTCTAGAAGTCAAATACCAAATACCTTATTAGTTTTCGAGAAAATAGTTCTCAAATTAAAACTGAAAAGCTGAAAAAATGAACTAATTGATTTTAGAAAAATATCTCAGCTAAATTTGCTATCTTTCGTGGCAGTAATTTTGATATTCCAGACACACTTCAAGTTTATCTTTAGGTTTTACCCCCATTTGTCTCATTTATAATTAATTAATAATTTTCTTTGTTTCAGGAATAACGTTATACTACTACGTCGAAATCACCTACATTTTTGGCCTTTCTGGAAAAAACAGGACATGAATTTGGTCATTACATCGATAGCATTTTGATAACAAACAAAAATTTACTGAAGGTGTCGGAAAGCAAGGTCGCCAACCTTGAGAAACTCCAAACAACTAAAAATCGTCAGTTATGACACGATAAAACGACAAACGACCGTTTAGAGACAAGGAAGGTCGGATAATTAATTAATCGTTGTTAGCATATTGTTTTGGATACCTTGAACTTGAAACAAATAGTCGGTCATTACCTTTGAGTACATAAATACGTACTATTAAATAAAAGCACAACTTCAAATACCTAAAACGCAAAAAAATATTTGGTCCTTCGAGCCGGACTGACAATTGCATTAAAGAAGATTAGACCAAATGTGATGCGGCAAATGCGTACATTCAATAGCTCTTTACAACTTGATTTAGTAGGAGATTTATAATCGGATAGAATTAGTTTCTAAATTTCTAAAGTGACAGATTTTTTTTAAATTTTAAGTTTCGCAGTGAACGTGACATCTTGTGCGTGATACCTTAGCGTTTTCACATTCGTAACCGTCAATAATATTTATCCTATAGATGTAAGATGTGGTTTTGGATAACCAGAGTGTTCTAGTCAAACCATTAGAATCTGATTAAAAATAAATTTTAATAATCAATAATTTCTTAACTATTATTAGTCTTGTATAAATTTAAGGACTAAATTAAAACTCAATATAACTACAAACACAGTATAAAAATAAAATAAAATAATTGTAAAAATGGTAGTAGATTATGCAGTGATATTAAAATCGATTAAGGTAGCCACGTGGATAATAGGAGCAGGGAAATTGACGATTTTGCCGATGCTTTTAGCTTCATTGGCCTACTTTCATTATGACATTTTCGATCCTGAAAATAGGCCTGTGTCAGTTAAACAAATTGATCCAGAATATGATTTTATTGTCGTTGGTTCTGGAACGGCAGGTTCGGTTTTAGCCAACAGGTTATCGGAAGTGCCGGAATGGAAGGTGCTTTTGGTGGAAGCGGGGGGACACGAAACAGTCATTAGTGACGTACCAATTTTGAGTCTTTATTTACACAAGAGTGCCCTCGATTGGGGATACAGGTTAGTAATATTAAGGGTGGGATCTATTTATTTCAACTATTAAGTATATATGCCAAAGAGTTTGTAAAAACCCATGTTTTACCAAAATGGATCAATAAATATTAAAATGAAGTTTAGAAGTTTGAAGAGTTTTACCACTTAACAATTTAGTTTATCAATGATGAAGGGTAAAAATCGAATTCAATAATAAAACGTGATACAATAAGAGAAATAATAACCATATGATCACATCAAATTAACAATGAACTCAAAAGGCTTTTAAATTCAATGTCCAAAACTTTAAATGTTTATTTATAAATGGAAAATACGCCTAATAAAAATGAAAGTAACTGGAAGACATATGTCTGTATGATGCTATAAAATTCGAAATCGATTAGATGTATTTTGATGCAATTTTTGCTTTTATGAAGAGTATTACTCCTCAAAGGTTTTAAGCTTTGTTTCGATACCAAGATCACTAACAACGACGAAATATGATTGTATTTGTTGCTCATATTTCATAAAGTTTGTAATAAATTTTGACGAGGTGTTTCCTTTAGTAAATAATAATTTGGGAGTAATCAATGGAACATAATCATAATCAGAGTCGGACTTAGGCCCCTGACACATGTAGATACTTTACCCCAGATACACAAGCAGCCGAATTGCAGAATAAAAAATTCTCCAATCTCCAGTCTTTGGCGATAAATTTTGTATCTGAGATACAGATATTACATTACCTTATATGGTGCTTTTCAGACATGCATACACTTTCAAATGATTACGCGAAAAATCATGTTCGTACGTGGTAATTTTATGAAAGGAAGAAAACTAATATAATAACAACATAGAGGCAATTGCTGCTATCAAACTAAACAACTTACAGAGGTATTTAAACTTGTCAAGCTAAATCAACAACGCAGCGTACATACGTGAATTGACGTAAAGCTTAATAATAACAATATTATGCTCTTGGTCAGAAATTTATCGAAACTGCCAGACACGGATCGTGATTTCACATACAATTGTTAAAAGCTCATCAGTGAGGCCTTGTCTAGTTTGATATCTTCTGTAGCTGCTAAAATCCATTAGATGGCAGCAATTGCCTCTATGTTCTTATTATAGTAACTGTTCTTTACGGAACATTTCGACTTGGTCAGTAATTTATCGAGACTCCCTATGGCACGCTGATGATCTTCTAACAAAAGCGAAATCGCGATCCGTGTCTGGCAGTCTCGATAAATTTCTGACCAAAAGCACAATAATTGTAATTGAAAAAAAGTTTGGTGGAGTGTAATGCATGTCGATGGGACAAATCTCACTAATAATATAATATTTGGACAAAATAAAAACTAGCAGTGTTTGGTGCATGTTTCCTCACAAATTGTAAAGAGACTTGCAGCAATTCTCTATACAATAAAGTAAAGGTCCTCTTGATTGCCCTTAACTCTACTACGTATTAGACAGACCCATATAGTCCTTTTTCTCTTCTGTTTTTTCTTTTTTGTTAAATACCACAAAAGAAGAATTTCATCTACGCCATTGTACACGCCAATGAATTTGGATGAGAGCATCACATACAGTAGCCGCTATTTTCTTGACTAAATTTTGCATCAAGCTTACTGTATCCGACATACAGTGTCTATGTGTGTCAGAGGCCTTTACAGGTTCAATTCCAAAATAGTTCATATGGTGATTATACGACAAAATCCATATATAATAAAGCTAATTATTTGATACTTAATATCCTATAAAAACAGTCCGTGCCAACGAAGGCATCAGTGAAAATAAGCACCTATACCTGTAGTATATACAAAAATTGGTTCAAAGACAACATCTATGCACTGAAAGTAATAAATACCGATCATGTAGTCAAATTAGTGTGAGTAGCATTTGTTTTTATTGGTTTACTCAATAAAATTAAAAATTAGGTCTCTGAGGTTCGTAATAAATTTGTAAGCAGTTATGGTAATTTAGTCGGCTGAAGCGAAGCTTTTATAGACAAATTATGAAAATTAACACTTCTAAACGTTACTGCAATTATCACCACTAATTTGAATGTATATATATGTATATATATTTATGGAAAAATACAGTTGGAGAGTAAAAATAATTAAAAAACTACCCATTAGAAAATTGACGTTAATTAAGTAATTACATACTAACTCTTTGAATTAACGTCTTCATATTATTTAAACAGATTGTAGTTGAATACCTGCAACTCCTTAAACGAGTTAATGTCGCCTATTGCCTATAAACAAATCAATAAGTGTAATATTTTTAACAGCAAATGTTTAAAAGCCCAATCTCTTCAAAATAACAAAAACTTTAACTTCTACCTACTAACAATAATTTGTAAAATTCACAAAAAATATTGTATTCTGTTATTAAAGGACACAGCCGCAACCTTCAGCTTGTCAAGCTATGAGGGACCATAGATGTAGTTGGACAAGGGGTAAGGTTCTTGGTGGTTCAAGTGTGCTCAATACAATGCTTTACATCAGAGGAAATAAGCGAGATTACGACAATTGGGCTAAACTAGGAAATGAGGGTTGGAGTTTTGACGAAGTGTTACCGTATTTTTTGAAAAGTGAAGACCAACGCAATCCTTACCTTGCGAAGAGCAAATATCATGCCACAGGTAGGTAGAAACATTAAAAAATATATTTATTAGAAAAATAACAAATAAAAATAATGTGGGAACTCACCAGGACCATTCAAAGAAAGATGTCTACGTCAAAGTTCTTACCTAAAAAGAAACAATAAAGTTAATAAAAAATAATTAACAATCAGGGTAAAAATTTTAACAAAATATGTCGTAAATAAAACTTAACGTTAGAGCTTTGGTCGTTTTTCTGTTAAAATGTTGCAAATATATTTTTTTAATTTATCTGTTTCTATGAAGTAATTGTGTGACAAAGAGATACTGATAATTAAATTAATTAATTAATGAGAGAGACACGTAGAAGTGTTTGCTGTAATCGTAGAAGTTTTTCATGTCACAAAGATAATGATTATGGTTGTTTAAAAATTAACGATTAGTATATTAAAAATCTTCATTGTTGATTGATTAAAAAATAAGATATCTATTATGGAAAGCAATGAACAATAAATTAATAAATACATTAGTCGTTATGAAAGCAAATAAATTGTTTTTTCAGGTGATTCTGTACCACTACAGAAACTGATAATTGATTAAAAAATGCATTACATTATTTGTGGTAAATTAATGATGAATAATCAATTGTAATCAATGTAATCGAAGTTATAGCTAGATAAAATATAAACCATTTAATAAGTGAATAGATAAATGTATTCTAAATTACTATAAAAAGGCTATGAAGGCATATAAGGCACCTATGCTACCATATTTTATTTTGCCATTCGATTCCTTTTTTATTATCTTTTAACGTATTCGAATGTTTCCTATTGTATGTACCTTTAAAAAAATGATTGCTTTAATAATCTCTAGGTATTACCGAATGTCTTTAAGGGCAACGGCCTACTATTAAAGGCTTCTGGACTTTATAATTTCAGGTGGTTACCAGACAATACAAGACACACCCTATCTAACCCCATTAGCGATTGCGTTCCTTCAAGCGGGTCAAGAGATGGGTTTTGACGTCAGAGACGTGAACGGGGAAATCCAGACGGGATTTGCCCTTTTCCAGTACACGATGCGTAGAGGTACGCGATGTAGCGCAGCAAAAGCATTCTTACGCCCGATCAGGCTCCGGCCCAATCTTCATATCAGCTTGTGGACGCATGTCACCAAGGTCCTCATCGACCCCAATACCAGAAAAGCTTACGGTAAATATAGACGACCTGTGACGTTCTTATTACACACGTAAAATAACTTCCTGAACATATTAAAATTCACAAGCACGAACCACGGCTGATTTAATTAAGAAATTCGAGAGGTTCGACAACGTGAAGTACAAATATAAAGGGCCAACTTATACATATATAAACACATAGCATTTAACTTCAAATATATTCAAATTGGATGCGATATTCAATTTTAAACGAGTAATATTATATTTCGGAGTTATATTGACAATGAGATGAGATGTAAAATAAAAAATTGTTTCTAAGAATAATTACCTCGAACAATCCTAAAAGATTTCAGTTTCGTTATTTTAAACAGAATTCTGTTGTTGTTGAATTCTCAAATCTTACAAAAGTAAAAGCCATTTTCTCCAAAATTAAATAACATTATTGATTATATATGATAATTATAATCATGACGACCTTTCATACCGCAACATACCCTAAGCTCTTGATGCGTTGCACTTAACTCTTGGTGCATATTATATCACATATGCGAATTAGAAGACCTTTTCCCACCAAAACCTATCCTTTATCCTTGATGAATTGCACTTACTTCATGATATAGAGGACTTCATACTTGTCAGTCAAAGGAACCTTCCACATCAAAACGTAACTTTAGTCCTAGATCCATAGCATTTCATAGATGCTAATTAGAAGAACCTTTCCCACCAAAACCTACCTTTATCCTTGATGAATTGCACTTACTTTTTGATGTAGAGCACTTCATACTTGCCAGTCAAAGGAACCTTCCACACCAAAACGTAACCTTACTCCTTGATCCATTGCATTTCATAGATGCCAATTAGAAGAACCTTTCCCACCAAAACCTAACCTTTATCCTTGATGCATTGCACTTACTTTTTGCTATAGAGCACTTCATACTTGCCAGTCAAAGGAACCTTCCACACCAAAACGTAACCTTAGTCCTTGATCCATAACATTTCATACGTGCAAATCAGAAGAACCTTTTTGACATATTTGATATCCATTTAAAAATTCCCCATAAATTTTCACATTAGTATCTCTTATATTTCAGGAATTGAATATTACAAAGATGGTCGATTCCAAACAGTTCGTGCACGAAAAGAAGTCATCCTGGCAGCTGGTGCGATCAATTCACCTCAATTGCTGATGTTGAGCGGAGTAGGACCAGCAGATCATCTCCGTAAATTCGGTATTAACGTTCTCAAAGATGCTCCTGGTGTTGGAAAAAATCTCCAAGATCACATAGCTGCCGGTGGCATGACTTTTCTCATCGATCAACCGGTCGGAATCATAACGAATCGACTGGTCAGTATCAATGCCGCTATCAGATATGCAGTGAGTGAAACTGGTCCATTAACCTCAAGCGTCGGTATTGAAACGGTAGGTTTCATATCAACCAAATATGCCAACCAAACGGACGACTGGCCTGACATGGAGCTTATGATATTGAGCACATCGACAAATGCTGACGGAGGACTTCAAGTAAGTCGAGAGGGTTCATTAAAAGTGAATAGGGTAGATAACAAGTTGTCGAAAGTTCTTTTAAAAGAAGTATCCCTCAATCACGTTTTTGTCTTGGTACGAATGAAGTGCCTTGTTAGATAGTTAAGGGTCGCAAAAATTGGGGCAAGTTGACACATATAAGGGATCGGCATACTTAGGGAAAATGTTAAATCACGGTTCAAAAGGAAATAATATTTATATTTATCGCCCCTATCATACAAAATGCTACGTCACGAAAAGTAAAAAATAATTGTTTCTCAAATGAGAAAAATTGATGATTTCATGGATTTATCGTATCAATATTTTATCTTTTAACCCATAATATTCCTATAAAATATTTGGAGATTTTTTCGTAGAAATTAATTTCAATGCATTAATGTAAATTAATTTTTATCCACAATAGATTACTTCAAACTAATGACGAAATATTTTACTGCAAATCTAATCAATATTTATTAATAAACTGTAATTAATATTAAAATCATCGATATTCTTCAAATATTCCTCTAGTTGCACTTCTAAAATTCTAGTGATAATTTTCCACTTCCTTGAACTTTTACAGTATTAAATAGGCACTCAAATTTCTCGTATTTTAACATAGCATTGTCTAAACAGGTCAAAAGAGCACACGGTCTCTCCGATGAGTTCTATGAAGCAGTTTACCGATCGATAGATTTCAAAGACGTCTATGGCATTTTCCCCATGATGCTTCGTCCACACAGTACTGGAGAGATTCTTCTTCAATCCAAAAACCCATTCCGTTATCCACTACTGTACCACAACTACCTCACCGACTACCGGGATGTTGCAGTTCTCCGAGAAGGAGTAAAATTCAGCGTTGCTTATTCCGAAACTGCTTCCTTAAAAAGATTTGGATCACGATTCCACAACGTCCCCTTGCCAAATTGCAAACACCTGCCCTTATACACAGACGACTATTGGGATTGCTACGTACGACAGTACACCCTCTCAATTTATCATTATTCCTGTACAGCAAAAATGGGTCCTGCAAGCGACCCAATGGCAGTAGTTGATTCTACCCTTAAAGTGTATGGGATTGAAGGATTGAGGGTTATAGATGCGTCCATATTTCCGAAGATTCCCAATGGAAATATTAACGCACCTGTTTTGATGGTAGCTGAAAAAGGGGCAGATCTTATCAAAGCAGACTGGCTGAATAGAAGGGGTGGAAAGAGGAAGAGAGAATTAAGTAATAGGAATGAGACAATATCAATGGAACTGGGGGAGAAACAATTAGGTTATTTTCCCAGGAATAGTACGGTTTTGTTGAATTCGAGTTGGACTAATAGATAGCCTTTCTAATAAAGGTTAAATATGAACCATTAGTCAATTGTCAGTCAGCAAATGTGTAAACTTTTGCTTTATTTAGTAAAATTGTTAGTTCAATGCAGGGATTATGTTTTATTGCGAATTTATATGCGAATGCGAATAGGGATGAAATGCATTAACACAATCAGTGATACAATCACTGATTGTACTTGTAAAAGGTTTGTCGTGAAAGTCAAATTTGACATCTAATTTAACTACTAGTCTAATAATTATACCTATGTTAGAAATTTAAATATTGTCCTATTGTAAATATATAAGAAATAGAGGATGTTCTCCGGTAAGGCTAATATAATATTATCACATAATTATTTTTAATTACATCTAACATTTTGTAAAAATATAAAATTGAAATTATCAACAATTCATATAGATACCTATATAGAGAGAGTAACCACCTTTTTCAAAATATGACAAACATCCACCGTCTTATACACAGGGTGTTGAATTATTAACGAACTTATGATTACCCATCACATATTCTTATTGAAAAATCGTACATATTTAAAATTGAAAACATAATACGAATTATAAAAAAAAAACTTTTTAAAAAACATTACTGCAAATCATTTCTAACTTCATTTGTTTGTAATAAAAATTAATAATAATTATTTTATGTATAGCTATGTATAAAATACTTCAGTAGTGCCATAAGTAGAAATCTAGTAATATCTTATATATAATTAATTGTTATAAACCGAAAAGTGTACTCTGCAGTGCTTTCTTTCGAAAAATTATTTTTATGATTATAAATATTACCTATTATAATTTTGGCGAAGGCAGAGGGACATTGAGTGCAATTAACTTTATGCAGTATTTTTACAAATCGTATTAAACTGTATTACATAAATGATTAATCAACTATTTCTTAAGAACAAACCGTTCAAAAGTATATATATATATATATATATATAACACTTACTATGTTACACGTTCTATTTGCTGAAAAAACACAGTAATAGAAGTTTACAAATTAATTGTGTGATTTTATCCCATATTCCATGCAACACCTCATTTGCTCAAATGACTAGTATATAGTAGCATTTCTAGTTTATTTTGTCTTTTGTATATTTTTGTACTTTTGTTAATAAAAATATTACTGTAATTGCCTTGTTTTTAATTCAACATTGAACGCCTAGGCGTATAACAAAACGTGTCAATGTGTTAGTCATAATGTAAAATTCCTCCACTTATTAGTACATTTTACAATTTGCCAAGTCATTGAAAGTTTTATGAAATGCCTAATTTTGCTGTATGCCTACGAACTACGTACTATATTTTGAACAAGATTATATAAATTAGTTCCTTAACTACTACGAGGGTAAATCAAATATAAACGGTAATTTTACTATTTAGGTTAGCAAGTAATTTCGATCTAGAGGATTCGATGCTCGAGTGTTGTTTGGTTTATGAGGAGGGGGAAACTGACTTAGGTAGTAGCTGTGCTCGGTTCTGTCCATGACTGAGCGCAAGGTACCTTCGTCTATTGCACAACACATCATCATAAAGTTTTTGATCAATGAAGGTGTTAAACCATTGGAAATTTTCACTCGATTGAAGGTACAGTTTGGGGATGCTAAGAGTACGGAGGTGACTACATTAAGAAATGTTAAATGTTTAATTTGTGTATACCATTAATCAATAAATTTATTCTACAAAATTACCGCTTATATTTGATTTACCCTCGTAGTTTCTGAGAATGGTTTCAAAGCCAAATTATAGTAACAAACAAATTTAACATATTTAATACATAGTAAAACACAGGTTGTGGAACATACACTCACAAAAACATAGAACTCGACAGAGTGATGGTATGACGGCTAGCAAAAGTCAAAAATAATTTAACATTGATTTCTTAAAAGCAATGGTGGAGTGCAAAAAATACATAAATGACAATTTTATTCCACCACTACAAGTGAATATGTGTACATTATTATTACTATTATTGCTAGTAAACGTAATATGAATCAATCATGTTGAATATTATAAATCAGAAGTACACGAAACGATGTTGATTTTCGCTTTTTATACGTGTTTGTATCTCGGTTAGGTATCATAGGTTTGCGGCCTAAGTACGTCGCTCGTAATGACGTCATGTATGAACAACCGTTTATTACAAACATCAATATCGTTGGTAGACTTCTAAATTATGACAGCAAAGAACAAAACTCGAAGAAATTGCTTAAAATTCAAATCACATCATCGTTTGTCACGAAACATTTCTAGATATTGACTTTCACTTGATGGATATCGACCGGATCCGAATTCTTTAAACGATAGGTTCATTCGTTAGTTGTTGTAGCGTGCCTTTGCAATAGACTTTCTTCAGCTTCTGAAGCAGAGCCACGCGGAAAATATTTGTAGGAAGGTCAATGCCAAAGTGAGGTACGTACGTGGTCTAGGAACCTAAATACTTGGAGAAGGACGGACGCTAACAAATGGTGAAATTTTAAAGTTCTTACGTGTGTGTTTGGTCGTAGGCAGCATTGATGTTCAAAGAGAAAATATTTTTGAAACTAAATAAGTGCCTTCCTTGTAGGGACAAACACTTATCCGTACATATGATGTCCGTACTAAGGTTCGACGATCAAAATTTCGTAATAGTCTATATTCTTAATAAAAACAAACTCAATTTCATTCATAGCCAGTGTCAGCTAAATGGAACAAAAACCTCGTTTATATACCTGCAAATGTAGAGTGAGAGAAACACCCAAAATAATTTTTTTATTGCCATGCAATTTGAAATTTCTAATTTATTGCTATTTTGTCCAAAGTCCTTGCCTTTGACGACAGTTAATTTTTTCCTAAAACAACATCTTGTAGTGTACTGTCCTATTTTTTTTAAGGCACTAGAAAAACCAAACCCTTCTTCAACCCTTACAAATCTAACATAACCTATCAGTTGTCCAATCAATTATCTAAAACACACCCTTTTTCCCTTTCTATCTTAACAATTAAAATCTTTAAAAATTAAAATTCGAGTATCAAGGGAGTACAAGTATTACCGAATTACAATTCATCACTAATCAATCTTCAAATAATATCAATTTCAATCAATTCAATCAAACGTACGCTCTGATTCTCTAATTTGAAATTTCTTTACCAAGTCAAAGTGTATAAATAGTTTCGTTTTTAATAAAGTTTATATAGTTTTCTAAACATTTCATAATCGTCGATATTATTTCAGCCAAAAAAATCAAATTTCAGATAATAAAAAGAAAATCACCTACACTCCGTTAAGCTGACGTCTAGGACAACTAACAAACTCTATATCCCAACGCCGGACCATTTAGAACAGTTGTTCGTTATTCAGTCTTATTCCACTACTACAATTAAATAGGTGTAGAGTGTTTTAGAAACTTAATATGAGTGAATCTTGTTGAGTATTGTAAATCAGTAGTAGAAGGTAAGATGTTGATTTTTACTTTTTTTAGGTATTTGTATCTAGAATTCCACAAACAGCAACTTAGTGTCCTAAGTACTTCCCTTATAACAACGCTATGTACGAACGTCTGTTTAAATTGAAAACCGACAATTCAAACTAAATCACTAAAAATGATACCAAATGAATGATAAGGCGGCTCGTAGACTAATGCAGCGAACAATCCGCAACTAGCAACTGTTAATAAGAAACATACAATAATATCTTAAGAGCGTCTTGTATTTGAACAACGAAACTGTAATATGTGCAGCAAGCTTTTAATAAAATATCATCTGACAACTGGGATGTTACACGATTTCAATTCGGTGGTATTTAAGAAAAGAAAAATATTGGATTACACAAATCTTTGGAATTACTTAGAGTCTGCTTTTGGTTTGTCTGTCTCCACACCTTTTTGTAAACGATATTTTCAGAAGGGACTGTATTTGCACGTTATACCATTTTAATTTTCACAAAAGTGAGATGAAATGCTGTAGTCAACTTTAAAATTCTCTCTAAATAAATAAAAATTCACATAAAAATATTTTACGATAGAAATTGTTTTTTTTAACCGAGAATGGCCGCCAATTACTTTCTGACAATACTCTGTATTTGCATAATAACGATTTATATTTATTAAACATCGTATATATGCGAAAAAGATGCCTTTCTCCGAAGCTATGGAACATTTCGAAGTCGTTTTACCTCCTCCATAGCGTTTCATCGGCGGCGTGGAAGAAAAAGTGCCCAAGAACCTGGTTAACACCTGTCGGTCGCGTAGACGCGTTTATTTCTGCAATATAACCTGTAACCGTGTTGTGGCACTAAAACAGCCTAACTCTTAAAAAAACAGCTTGATATTCTAATACTAAAAAAATCCTCGCGTTATCCAGCGTATTTTCTAGTGTAATAAGTCGCGAGTGAATAGAAAGTGTCCAAGAAGATTTTGCGAGGAAACTAGATAGAATTTCAAGGGACAGTGATAATTATAACACGGTGAGTAAAGGTAATAAAATTGTAAGAGAAATGTAAATGAAATGAAGTAATTTAATGTTAAATTTTAAAATGCTGAGAGAGAAACCAGGACACCGATAAAAAAGAATTTTTATTAACTGTAGTCAAATATAATTCCTTTCTGCGTGCTGTATATGCTAACTGCAAACATTCAAAAAACATTAATTTACCAATGACTAACTAATTCTTAAAGAATTTAACATTGTAAGATTTACAATTACTGATTTATATAAATAAATAAATTAGTTGCCTAAATTCTTTAAGAAATAAATATTATCTGCTAGGCAAATTTCCAACCAAATGCCATACTATAGAACGAATTTCGAAACGTTAAAAAAGTTATAGATAAGTGGGCATGTATCACGATTCATATAACAAAATGAAAGAATTCAAATAATAACAGGATAGTTAGGATATAGACCGTTAAGTATTTCACCCAAAATTCTTAATTCTAACGCTTTAAAACGATTTGCAATAGTTATTATGTTACAATAAAATTTTCACAATGTATTTTGGAATGAACCGACATTTAATAATAAAACATTACTTGCAACGTACCAACTGAATAAGCCCTGGATGTTACTATATAGCCTTAAATAGTTATTTATTATTATATTATGTACTTCTGATTATAAGCAATCCATAATTGTAAATGTTTAAAAAAGCAAACTGTAACGTTAATACTTTATAGAAAGTAGAAATAATAGAGAAGATCTTGCTTTGAGCGTATCTTTAGAAATAGAAATGTATTTACAGCAAAATTTTCTAATACATAAATCGTCAAAGGTCATATTTATTATTATTTTATTATACATTTTAATTGCTGATTTGCACATTAAGAAGAATCTTTGGAGTTATTCTTCTAAACTTTTCCTTTTCCTTTTGTTCTTTTTATTAACAATACGTAGTAACATTAAAAATGTCATTATATTTATGTGCACTTTGATCAGTTACGGTACCCTTTGGTACCTTATCGTCACCATCACACCCATTTCCATCTACTCCTTCCTATGCTCAGCCAAATCTTATATCCTCATCTACTTGCGAACAATAATCTAATATAGCACTACAATTTACCAAGTAACCAAACAATTCTAATTTATAAATGCACGCAACTAATGTAAAAGGGTTGTTACGAGGGACGTTAAAGAAGTATGAGTCAGTTCAATTGTTAATTCTCAGTACATCATGGAAATTCCAGGAGAAGCAGTAGGACGATTTTTGGAACAAAGAATGTACTTTCCATTCTTTGACTTTAGTAGGATTGGAAAACTATTCTGATTTCAATTAGTACCCTGTCATCCCTGCGCTATTATTTGTTTAATGTCTCTACCACTCTTTCCACCCTGACTTATGAGACTTAGATATTGAAAATATCTGTTTTTAATTTTTATATTAGCTCTAATCCTACCATAAAGGTTAGTCATTAATAATTAAATATTTAAAGAATTTTTTAGTAGGGGTAAAACTTAAATACATTAATGCGATATTAATTATTGAATTAATTTATACCCACTACAGATTACTTCATACAATAAGGGAAAAAAATTTGTTACTGTTGTCACTCCCCCGCCGGGACTCGAACCCGGGATCTTTGCTTGTTACTGTTGTCACCTCTCGTAGCTTAGTGGCAAAAGCATTGGCGCGTAAAGCCAAAGATCCCGGGTTCGAGTCCCGGCGAGAGCGTGACAACAGTATCAAATTTTTCGCTTATTGTATGAGGTAATCTGTAGTTGGTATAAATTAATTCAATAATTAATATCGCATTAATGTATTTATTTAAGGTTGTTTGCAACTCCTTGCTATATGCTAATACTGCTATATCAAGAGTAAATTTAAGGATGCTATTACTCTTTTTCTCCTGAATATCTATCCCAAAAGCTATACTCTTTTAATAATATTAATCGCATCTTCAATATATAAATTAGAAATTAGTGGCAACAATATGGCCCGTTGTCCAACTTCCTTCCTAATTTTTACCTCTACGTTACTTCTCAAATTCTATAACAGCCTGTTTTTATTTACCAATTTGCCTTATTCATTTATTTATCTCATTTCTTCATCTATAAGTGTTTTAAAATATTTTCCAATTTAACATAAGGGTGGGAAACAAAAGTTTCTCTTGATCTACGAATCCAATATATGCGTTCTTCTTTTCTCTATTGTTTTCTCTACTAATACTCGTAATGTGGTAAGTTATAATAGAGTTTTATTGTATTTTTTAATATTAAAGAATCCTTTGTGGAATTTGAAGAAAAAAAAACATTTACACATATAATGGTTAATAATAAAATGCTGGCGATTTTTTCGTAGATGTTAATTTTAATACATTAATGTTAATTAATTATTGAATTACTTTTTCGCCTGCTACATATTCTGTACGTTAATTATAATGGTCTAGAAAACCTTGAAAAACGTAAGGATTTGTTTACTAAATCAATAGCTACCTAAAATACACATAAACTTAATATAAACTTATTCATACACCAGTAAAAACGTAAAACTGAGCCACGAAAGCTTAATGCGGATCAAGTGGTACGTGACAAAACAAAGAAACTAAATGGATAATTTTACACAAAATAAGCGCGTCACATACTAAAGGACAAATAGAATACCGCAAATTAAAATATTACTACACGCAATAAAAGTTAGGTGGATAATGGATTACATCGACCGTGGGGACAGTCGTAAAATTACGCAGGGTGTTGTTGTGAGTATCATCACCCCAGTATTTTTTATCATGATCTTGTAAAATAAGTTTTTCTGGATCTACGCTATACACGTGCAAAATAAAAGTTTGAAATTAAACCTGTTAGAAGCATTAGAAATTAACAGATATTTTTGTAAAAACCTAGCATTAAACGACCAAATTGAATGTAAAAATTTACCTCTGCTAAATATATTCAATTAAATTACACCCCACCCCTTAGTTGTTAGTATAAATAGTTGTAACGATTCGTAGTTTGTTTAAATCATCACACCTAATGAAGGCAATGTTTGCTGAAACAATTGCAGTGTCTACAAATATAATATTTTGAAACCAAGTGTATTTTTAATTCTTTAATTATGTTTTCTGTGTTTCGACAAGTGAAAGCTTCCACCATCAATGAGTTTTTCATATTTATTATTTTTTTTTAAATTTCAGTAAATTTAATTTTTCACTTTTATTAAATTTGTGTTAAATTTATAATTTATCATTAAATATATGATTTTCTTCTATTATATGATTAGCAAAATTTGAATCTTTTTATTCTTAAGGAACCCTGCATTACCCACAGAATAACATGTTAACTCCAGAGCATTATTCATTATCGACTTCGTTTTTATTGTCTTTTATGAATTTTCCTAGTGAGTGATTAATTTTATGCATAATATTATTAATTTTTTAAGCTACATCTTTTAAATAATTCTTCTAACTGTTATATTATGTATCTTAAAACATACGGTTTCCTTTAAACAGAAAAATGCGAATATTTAGAAAATCTTGAAACTAGTGGCATGTTTTATTTTATCAGTACCTAGTGTATGTTTGGATAGCGTAGATCCAGAAAACTTATTTTACAAGATCATGATAAAAAATACAGGGGTGATGATACTCTAAAAACACCCTGTGTAAGTTTACGACTGTTCCGACGGTTGATGTAATCCATTATCTTTTGTATATTTCTGAAAACACAGCACTCAACGAATGTGGTGTATACTATACAGGGTTTTATAAATAGAAGTAACTTTTAACATAAAATTTACTGGCAAAAGGTAATATATATAAGGATAAAATTTATATTTCACATAAATTTTATTTTTTGTCGTAATTATACGTTTATGTAAATTGTGAAAATTGGATTGAATTCAAACTTCATAGTTTCTCTTCAACTTTCAGATCTTCACGAATAAAATTTTTAATAATAATTCGAATAATGCCATTAACTTGGAATCTAGACCACTTCTGTTTCTGCAGTTGACATATCATTCGTTTCAACAATTCAATTTAGGGCATTAGTTGGATATGAATGATGGCAAAGCTATGATCTTAAGCATTATCTGGCAGCAGGAAGACAAGTAGAATAGAAAACAAGGTTAACAGATGAGTTCTCAAGAAAATGTCCGGTATTTGGACAGCTGTAGGTCAAGTGGCAAATTTCGCAATTGGATTGGGCGGAAATCCTTTAGCAATAGCAGGACTAGTCCCAATATTTGCAATGGCCTTAACGTATCTACGATATTCCGCTGTTGATCCCGAAAATCATCCCGTTAATGCTAAAACGGTGAGAATAATGTTTATTGTTTTGTGAAGCTAAAAAACAACTATAAAAAATCCAAATATTCCTTTATTAAATTGGATTTTTTTGCTTTCAGATTAACGCTGTATACGATTTCGTAGTAGTGGGCGGAGGGTCAGCGGGGGCGGTGGTGGCATCTCGACTATCAGAAATTTCAAACTGGACTGTGCTTCTTCTAGAAGCAGGTGGGGATGAGAATGAAATTTCTGACATTCCGGCCCTGTCCGGTTATATGCAAAAATCAGAAATGGATTGGATGTACCAGACAACACCACCTAGTGATTCCCCTTACTGTTTGGCAATGGTGGGTGACAGGTGCAATTGGCCCAGAGGGAAGGTAATTAATTTTACGCAAATACTATACAATAAGTAACGACAAGAATTTAAGAAAAATTAAATTTGGTATCAATTAAGGGATTAAGGGAGGAAAATTGTTTTCTCATTAATTGGAGGTAATCTGTAGATCGAACAAATTAACTCAAAAATTAATATCAACATTACTGTATTAAAATTAACCTCTTCTAAAATATTTTCCAAAAATTATTCATTATTAATGATTAATAGTAATATACATTAATTTCGACGATTCTGTGACTTTATAAGTACGTTCGTCGAAAGAGCATTGGCGCGTAAAGCCAACGGCCCCGGGTTCGATTTCCGGCGAGGGTGACAGCAGAAACAATTTTTTCCTCATTAATTTTAAGGTCATTTGCAGCAGGAAAAAATTAATTCAAAAAAGTTCTATTATTAAAATTTAGTATTTTTGAGTTAATACTCACAAAATAAAATAGACAAATTTAAAAATATATATATCTTGTACGTATTCACAGCAATCTTGATTCACGACACAGTGGCATCATTAGGTGACGACAAATTGATTAAGGCTTTCGCGGCCAGTTGATGAACTGGTGTTGTCCTTCGGGTGTACAGGCCGTCGTCGGTTGTAATTACTTCTTAACGTTTCGCTAGCGCGAGTGGCGATCTTCTTCAGAGGTCGTAGACCAACAGCGAAAATGGATAGAAGCAATTCCAACCGACGACGGCCTGTACACCGGAAGAAGGACAACACCATTAGGTGACGAATCTACAAACTAGTCCGATTAACATCTATCCACTGTGTAGTGAAACAATATTGTCGTGAATACAATATATTTCTTCTTGAAACATTACGTAGGATATTTTGTGATAAAGGATGCATAAGTTTCAACACATATCAGCTGCCAATCTAAAAGATTTTCGAGTTAAGTTAAAAAGTCGATATGCTTAAGCGTTAGGCAATAGTTCGAAAATTGATATTTCAGATTGGCAAACAAATTGCGAAATAATCGGGTTACTCAAATCCACTTGAAAGAATCTTTGTATTATTATATTATAAGCAGTTGTAATGAGATACCTATTAAAATGTTAAATAGATTTTTGTTATTTCACGTTTCTAGGTTTTGGGCGGTTCAAGTGTTCTTAATGCCATGATATATGTTCGCGGTAATAAACTTGACTACGACCAATGGGAAGCTCAGGGTAATCCCGGTTGGAGTTGGAAAGATGTTCTTCCGTATTTTCTCAAATCAGAAGATAACAGAAACCCATACTTATCTCGTACGAAATATCATAAAGCGGGAGGTTATTTGACAGTTCAGGAAGCTCCCTGGCGAACACCCCTAGCATTATCATTTCTTCAGGCGGGCAGAGAATTAGGGTAAGTTGTAATATATATGAATTAAAATTATTGAGAAACTACTTTTGCGTCATCGGCAGTCTGTACGAACCCGTCTAATAAAAAAAAATACCTGCAAAAGCAATCTACGCCCGTGAATTGTAGGCTATCCCTAAACCACATGACTATAAAGGGGAAGGGGTCTGGTAAAAAGGCATTCAGATGCATATGGCAGTGGAAAGTGTGATTCGTCAACGTGTTTTTTATTGTTAAAAAATAATCGAGTGGATCGAAACAGATGCAGAAATGGATCAATATCTATTACCTACATGCAATAGACAAACTGAAGATGTCGTTTCCTATGATAGACAGTTTTGAAGCATGGTTGGCTCCGACCCTTACTGTTAGATGGTAAAAAATCTTTTTTGTGTTTCATTTCCACCAGTTACTCGTGCTGGTGGGCGGGCAGTGTCTCCTACCTACACTGATGTGTAAAGCCGAAGGGTAGCCTCCTTGCAGGAATCGTGGGAATAGGTGGGTGGTGTAGTTGGGGAGGGAAAGATGAGAAGGACGAAATGAAGAATATTACTGCCCCAGCATTTGCCTAAATGATCTAAGGAAACCACAGAAAACATGGATCAGAGCAGCCGGACCCGGGTTCGAAACGGTGACCTCCCGAATGCTAAGCAACGATCTAAAGCACTAGACCACGTCGCTCGGTTTTAGATGGTGTTTAATGATATCAAATGAAATAAAAATAAAATTTCTACATGCCTCTAGGAAACAGACGGTAGTGCACATTAAACAGACAGCTAGTTTTGTGTTTGTAATTATTGTCTTTTATTTTATGGTGGGGATAGTGCGAAAGACTCTACCCGAGTGTGTGTTATCATACAGATGTTTTACTTATCTCTCAAAATATTTGTTTCGGTCCTTTACAATGCCGTTTACCTATTTTTACACAAGCTCTTATTTCTGAATGTTTCAACATAACACACGCATTTTTTCAAACCGATTAAAATTTTTCGTAACAAACGTTTTAAAGCTTTCTCCCATCTCGTAATTAACTCCAATTAAACTACATAAAGATGTGCAATATTCTGAACCATGGTGCGAAATATGTTTTAATTATATATGTATTCAGTTGATATATTACGTATTGTGCAACTAGCAGTAATAAAACTGTATAAATAATCAGCAGGTATTATAAGTTATTTAAGACTAGCTGTGCCCGCAACTTCGTCCGCGTGGAATTTAACAAAAAAGTTATTTTAAAAATTTTAAACGAAGTCGTTGAGACAGAACCTTTAGCAACAGCTCGCTCGCGCGCTCTGAGCCCGCGCGAGGCGCTTTTACAATTTTTGTCTGTCTGTTTGTTTGTTCCAGCTAATCTCTGAAACAGCTGGATTGATTTTGACGGGATTTCCACTGGCAGATAGCTAATGTAATAAGGAGTAACTTAGGCTACTTTTATTTTAGAAATTAATTATTATTATTAATAAATAGTTATTAATTTCTAAAATAAAAGTAGCCTAAGTTACTCCTTATTACATTAGCTATCTGACAGTGAATGTCTCGTCATAATCGGTCCAGCGGTTTCAGAGATTAGCCGGAACAAACAGACAGACAAAAATTAAAAAAAAAATGTTATACATTTAGTAAAAAGTGGTCATTTTAATAATATAAACAGACACTCCAATTTTATTTGTATGTATAGGTAAAAAGTAAAAAAGGCATTATTATTATTCACCCAGTCATACCAATTAAATAAAGGATAATAAATTGTTTTTTAATCAAAATTCAACATCTCATTTTCAGCTACGAAGTGAGAGATATAAATGGAGAAAAGCAAACCGGTTTCATGGTAACCCAGGGAACCGTCCGAAGAGGATCTAGATGTTCAACCGCCAAAGCGTTTCTAAGACCTGTCCGTCTTCGCCGTAACCTGCATGTAGCCTTGGAGGCGCAAGTACACCAGGTGATGATAGATTCCAACACCAAAACAGCGTTCGGAGTAAAATTCGAAAGAAACAACCGAATGCACATGGTATTAGCAAAGAGAGAAGTCATTTTATCAACAGGTGCTCTATCCAGTCCGCAACTCCTCATGCTATCCGGAATAGGACCTCGGGAACATCTCGCATCGTTTGGCATACCAGTTTTAAGCGATCTGAAAGTAGGCCACAACTTACAGGATCACGTGGGCTTAGGAGGGTTGACATTCATAATAGACGATCCTATTACATTCACCAAAGACCGATACCAAAATTTCGGAGTTGCTATGGAGTACATATTGAACGAACGCGGGCCATTAACATCGTTAGGGGTGGAAGGACTCGCATTTGTAAACACTAAATATGCACCATCGCACGGATTATGGCCCGATATGCAGTTTCATTTCGCTCCTAGCAGTGTTAACTCAGATGGGGAACAAGTGAAAAAGATCACGGGATTAAGAGACAGCGTATACAATACGGTTTACAAGCCTCTAAAGAACGCAGATACATGGACCATTCTTCCACTTCTGCTGCGTCCAAAAAGTACAGGTTGGATCAGGTTGAGATCTCGCAACCCGAAAGTATACCCAGATATAATTCCCAACTATTTCACTCACAAAATCGATGTTCAAACATTAATTGAGGGAATCAGGATTGCTCTGAATGTATCAAACACTCGAGCATTTCAAAGGTTCAATTCCAGACCTCACCGAATACCCTTTCCCGGTTGTAGACAGTACGCGTTTGACACTGACGAATATTGGGAATGTAGTTTGCGTCATTTTACATTTACTATATATCATCCAACATCTACTTGTAAAATGGGACCATCGACGGATCCTGATGCTGTAGTTGATCCCCGATTAAGAGTCTACGGAATCAAGGGATTGAGGGTCATCGATGCCTCAATTATGCCCAACATTGTTAGTGGAAATACCAATGCTCCGGCCATAATGATTGGAGAAAAGGGAGCCGATATGATAAAGGAGGATTGGCTGAGACAAAGAAATATCGGATAAAAATAGAATGGAAATTGTGAAGAAATGAATAGTTTAAATAAATACATTAGGTGGATTCCTTTTTATTCGTTTTCGCCTCAAAGTGTTCATGGAAAGACCCATTAATGTTAGACAAGTAAGGGAAGGTATTCTTCGTAAGACATTTTCCTGAAAAGTGGTATGATGACCAGTGATATTGAAACCTATGGACACATTCTAACATCTGTATATGTAAATGGAATAATTACTGTTTTATTTCCCAGTATTACGACTCTATTTCACATTGTTGTTACCAGTGATTTAAAAAAAAGAGAAGTCTTCGTAATGAAAAAATTGAAAATTTGTAATTAACTTGAACATTGTTTGACAAATTAAAGGGTACACAAGTATCATGGTATATATAATCTTAATCGAAATTCATTTGTTCTATTAAACAAAAAAAAAAAAAAACTGTTCAGCCAATACTCAACTCATATGTTAAAACCATTAAATATACCTACTTGTATGTGACATACGACTAGTCAGTATAAAATAATCTTATTTAAACAAATGTTGTTATTGTTAAAAATGCACCTATTTTAAATAAAATGTAAGATATATGAGATATTGTTTCTCTTCTGCATATATGCAAAAATGTTATTTCTGAAAGCTTATATACGAGGCATGTTTATTAAGTAAGTACCGTTTTGAAATTAATAAGAAACGTACAAAGATATCTGAATAATTTTATTTTTACATGAAAGCCTGTACCTTAATCTACTTTTCTACATAATTTCCTTCAATATTGAGGCACTTGTCATAACATTTGACCAGTTTTTGAATTCCCTTCTCATAGAACCACCTCTTCAAGTGGAGGAACAAATGGTAGTCACTGGGCGCCAGATCAGGGCTGTACGGAGGATGATCTAGAGTTTTTCAGATGAGATCTTTGGTCCGATTAGCCACGTCATTAAATGCTCTCACCAACTTCCTTACCATTCCATCACTCATAATGTTTTGTCCGTAAACTGCAAGATCTCACGATGAATATCAATCGGTTTTAGTCCTTTAGTACTAAGGAATCGTATAACAGCCCGGACTTCATAGTCGGCGGCACTCACGATTATCGGAGGCGTCTTAAACAGTAAGTAATTAACGTAAACAAGGGCGAATCAGACTGTAATGGCGTCAGTGCGTAGGTGAGAGATGTAGGTAATAAGTGCGCATGAGCGGAACGCTGAATGCAGCGCTGCGGTTGCAGAATTTCAAAACGGTACTTACTTAAAGGACATGCCTCGTACATTTATTAATATTATTTCTAATTAAAAATTTGAGTGTTTCCTGGATTTTGTGTCTTGTCATGCGTGGAATGATTATTTATCAGTGCATCTTAAAGTAAAATATTAGATTTTTTCTACTAAAATTGTAAAAGGCATGCTTCCATTCTGTTTTCAATTTTATCATCCTACATATAAAAATCAAAGAAGTAACAATTAAAAATTACAATTATCAGAGAATTACGGCGTGTAGATTTATTCGATTATTCGAACCTACGACTATTTCTACTTTCTCTAACAAAAGCAAGGATATATTTGTTGATTACTTATTTCTTCGTCAAAAATTTATCGAATTTATCAGATGTGGGAAGCGATTTCGATGTTATTAGATCTCATCAGTACATCAGAGGTACCATCGATAAATTACTATAATATCGTAATACAGGAGCATGTCGCCATCTATTATATTTACAGTTTAAACTAATTCTGGTCCACAAGAAGCAATAATCCGAAAATAGTTTTCAATTGATAAGCTTTACAAAGTAGTTCCAGAGGCAAATTCGGGGTTTGGTTCTAAAATATTCAGCGTTTGACGGTACCCTTTAACTCACTCTCGTCTTTAAGTTATTATTTTTTTTAAAATATTATCTACTGTCCAACACTATACGCATCAGGTAATTGTCTAATGTTAATTACAATGAAACAGAAGGTAATTTCTAGCAATCTTCGTGTTCTGTGTCATACACTCAGACATGTTATAGTGTTGTTAAAGGTGTTTCAACATGATTTTCTTGTTTTCCCAGCAACTGTGCCGTCAAGTGTCATTATATATGGTAAACAATAGAACAGTCGTGTTCTAAATTTCGAAACTGGCACTAATTGCTCTCATTTTAACACTAAATCGTGTTGAGTCCACTTTACCATCATCAAATCTACGATAATGTAATAGCAGTCGTTGATGTTTGTTAACGTTATGCTTTGCTGTTAAATATTCCTTTAAAAAAGACACAGATGGTACCGTTGTGGTTATTACTGTAATTGTTCTTACAGTGAAGATAAAGCTCATAAGTTTATTAATCCATATACAATAAACATGTCAAGATAACCGATGTATTCTTTGCTACAATCGTAATAAGTATTGTTTAAATTTCCATAACTCACAAAGAAGGCAATTTTAATTAATTGAGAAATTAAATTTACCCCTACTAAAAATTCGTAAACAATATTTCATTATTAATTGATATTGTTAATAAAATAAAAGTAAAAGTATGTAGGTGTTGAAATTTAGTTAAATAGAAGGCAAAATTTTTACTTCAACCAAAATTATTTTGACTTCATCAGGTGTAACACCTTTTACAAGAAAAAAAAAATACTTTATACGATCACTTTCTACCTTTACATAAATTAGTTATGGTTAGAATTAGTTTCTACGATAACATTGGATGCAGTTTAATTTTATAGTGGAAAACCATCAGTTTTAAACAATGAAACATTTCTTTAACCTGAAGCCAACTATTTCACAGATGATCTGATTTCAAAATGAATGACATCTTTAAAAAACGCGTTTCGACAGCTCTAAATAACCATTTAAGATTTTAATCAAATTTGTGGAATCACATAGTATTGGTGATTGCACACATCTGCAATGCACAATTTTATTGGGAACTGATCTCATTTTATTTCGTATTCACGTTATTGTGTGATAATTTCTTCATAATTATTATTTTGTCGTTTTTAATGAGCATTTAGTGAATTATTTTCGCGAAATGCGTGGTAAATAATGTAAACTTCAAAAACGAAGGCATTAAAAACCTTTTTCGTCCAAATTTTAATCCCATATTTCGAATGCGTCCTACACAGTAGGCATAGCGTACCGAAAGCCATATCCCACGACCGGTTTCGACCTATCGGGTCTCATCATGTGGGCGCTGGCAGAAAGGCCTTTACAGGCTGTATGATAAATATACATATGAATATGGAATCAACAGAAATAACTACTCCGAGGGCTAATATCCCTACCGGCATTGAATTACGTATTTCATAGCAAAAGCAGGTAGATGGCGGCATACTGCCATACCAACGTTTTATTTAAATCCACTTTAGTTAGAAGTTGTAATAAAGAGTTACTCCCAGAAGGTCTTATTATCAGAGGACATAGCTGCACAGTCTTCCGTTACATATGTACGCAAAAAGTAGAAAATAGGAGACTGTGGTAAAAGAATAATTAAATAAAGAAAGACTCACCCTAATTGCCACTGTTACAACTGTCAGCCAGTCTGGCGTTGATAATGCCCACGTGTGAAGTGAGCGAAACACGTGTCTGCTCATATAAAATTTGGTTAGTGGTAATTAGGGTGAGTCTTTCTTTATTTAATTCAATGTACGTATGTTAGCTCATTAGCATATTATTATTACTTTATATAGTGACATTCATTGACCCACTCAAGAAGTCATAAAAGTTCTAAGAATTAATAAAAAGCTACCACTTACTTACCCTTGGCTTAAATTAGATAATATTAATTCAAATTGTAAACCCAGTATTTTAAAGCACATAATATTTATTAATGTATATTTGTATAGATATGTATATAGTTTCAACTTCAAACTTTATTTTTTATTGACAGTATTATTACGAAACAACGTTTCCTAACTGTGACCAAATTGTAAGTGTTAATTCACAAACCATAAATTATTACATAATTAATTATAATGTCTAATTTAAAGTGTGATACTACTTTACTTAACGATGTGATATAGGAGATATGTTGAAATTGAAAATATTTCTGGTTGAGAAAATCAATAGCATAAAGTTACCTAACAACAGAATTTACTACATTTCATATTAAGATTTCTTTCTTATGTATGTTAGTAATTTTCCTTTCAATATTTAGACACAAATACTGACGACTATATTTATAAATTAAAATACAAGAACAATTAACACCAAAAAAGCGCCTTTCTAAAACAAATTTTATAAAGTTTAAAGTCGAAATAATAAGACAATATTTAAAGAAAAATTGAGCAAGGGAAAGATTAATATATCTTATTATCTTCTATACGGTATTATCTTTAGTTAAAGATACCAACTTATTGGATAATATTTATGGAACTTTTTGTATATATTAGCAATGTTAATATGCACAAGGATAAGCATTTATTACCTTTTCTATAATTACTATTTACATAAAAAGTAGTTTGACTACGTTGCAGCCCTTACTACACCTTGGGGGTGAAATCAAACTTACAAATTTTCGAAAAAAAAAAATATATAATAATAATAAATTTAACTATGTTGTAGGAATTGCTGAAAAAATCGGCAAACCCAAGAACTTTAAACATCTTAATTGTTTTACATATTCATGAATTTTTTTGACCTATCATGATTTTAAGACCATTTTCTTTTTACGATAGGTATATAATGTATGTTTTCTACACAAGTACTAAATAATCTCAAAACAATTATGGGCCGAGACTTGGGCGAAATTACTTTTTATGTTGATAGATAGAAGAGGTTACTAACAAAAAGTTTTTAGAATATAAATATGTTAAGCTCGACTTAATAGACACCCAGTAGAAGAATCGTATCAAAAATGATCATTAATTGATCGACTAAACATGAGTAATAGGTAATTTATAATGGCATGTTTATGCTGAATCAATTATTTCTCCATTTTTTCTATTGCAAATAACAGAAATCTTTTCACTGACGTATCATTTGATGATACTTTCAAATCGTTGAGAACAACAGGTGCTTTTTTTATTAAAATCGTGACTCATGAGTATCTCGTTTCGGCATTTCGTGGCAAAACATGTAGATTTTAATGAAGTGAGGGGATATTATCGGTTGTATAAAAAAAATTGTTACAAAACACACAGGGCCTTCACCATTCGTTACACGAAACATTTTAATTTTGCTTAAGGCCGGTCGTCATCACAAGCAAAATTGACGTTTCGAAAGATGTGTAAGACGAATTTCACGAAAATTGGACTTAACACGGTTAATAAATGCGTCCTACATACTGAATGTTTGCGCAAAGTCTTGCTGTAAGCACAAGTATAGGCTTACTTACTTACTTTTATATATTTCGCAAATTGTTAATTATGCAAGGACAAACTATCTCCAAAATTATTACTTTTGTATGTTTGCAACTATAATAACTACAGACAGGTGCTAATTCTTTCGTTAAAAATAGTGAACACCTATTCTACCGCTTGCCAGGTTGCTTAAATTATGTTACAAACAGAAGACAGGACTGCTACCGTTAGAGTAGGTACCGAGATTGATGTACTACGGAAATTCTGAACAGATTCAAATTCGCCGTCAAAAAATACATCGAAAATGATCACTCTGGTATGGTATTGTTTTTGTTTTTAACCCGCCATTATAGCAGCCTCTCTTTCCAGAGATGTTTTGATTTCTGAACCATTACTATGGAGACTTAAAGAAGGATAAGAAAATAAGTTAATTACTGTTGAAGTAATGCTCCACAGAGAACGCAAACCTGGCTGCAGAGTTTATTATATTATCCCTATCTGAAATCGAACAAACTATATTATCATTATTCGGATTTTGAGGTTCAGATATTTCAAAATATATGTGTCGAGGCAATTCTGGTTCAACGATCACTAGTCCCTTGGTTGTTTTATCCTTTTATTTCACGTATTAATGGTAACAAAGAAAGTCTAAAATAGATTTTTTGGAACTTGAGGTAAGTATATCTCAAAATCCTGACGTGTTGACGTAACTATGAGGCCAGATTCAATCTCAGTGTCGCAATCTAAGTCAGGAATTACTTCTGATCTTAACATAAAAATACAAATAACTTCAACAAATACATTTAACAAAACTCGACAATTGTTTTGGCTAAACAGCCATTATAAAGAGTACAACTATACGTATAGTTGTGTTTTTGTGTTTTGTAACCATTAAACATGCTGATTAGGACGAATTCGCACCCTATGTATAAAATAGCCATGTTTCCACGTTGGTCATTGCAACAACCACGGTAAAACTATATAAAATGTTAAGTTGTGGATCCTTGATCTTAAAATTTAGACGAATAAGGATTTTAATTCCTTCTTGTTTTGGATATCTTTCGTATCTTCGTCTAAGAATCTACCTGAATCAACAGTGTAATTCAATGCCGGTAGGAGTATTAGCCCTCGGAGTAGTTGTTTCTGTTGATTCCATATTTATATTTATATTTATCATATAGCCTGTAATGGCCTTTCTACCAATGCCCACCTGATGCGACCCAATAGGTCGAAACCGGTTGTGGGACATGGCTTTCGGTTCGCTGTGCCTATTGTGTAGGACACCTTCCAAATGTGAGAACTGTGATCCTTAATATTTAGACGAAGAAGGATTTTAATTCTTTCTTTCATATGCGAATTGATTCCAAATTCGGTTGCAAAGTGAGCACCCCTTAGCATAGTTAGTCTACCTAGTCACATTATGGCTACAACAACAGTTCGGATAACGAACAGATCTAGGCAGATGTTGAATAAAAATACATTTTTGTCTTTCATTCCCACCAGCCACTCGTGCTGGTGGGCGGGCAGTTCCTCCGACCTACACAGTAGTGCAAAGCCGAAGGGTAAGGCGTAAGGGCCTCTTCAGCCTCCTTGCAGGAATCTTGAGAATGGATGGGTGGTGTGGTTAGGGAGATAAAGATGAGACGGACGAAATGAAGATAGAAGTGAAAGATTATGTGTGGAATATTACTGCTCCAACATTTTCCTAAATGATCCAAGGAAACCACAGAAAACTTGGACCAGAGCTGCCGGACACGGGTTCAAACCGGTGACCTCCCGAATGCTAAGCAATGATCTAAAGCACTAGACTACACTGCTTGGTTGAATATGTACTCATTCCAAGATGAATCTTGTTTCATAGAAGATTATCAATTTAGTAATTAATTGCCTACTTATTTTAAGAGGAATAAGCAATTAACTATACTAGTTTTCTGTCATTATTAAAAATATTTCGACTATTTGGGTAAAATTTGGGCCATCCTGTATATAAATTGTGTTACTTAATAAAAGGCAGAGTTCTTCCCGTGAGAAAACCCAAGTGATATTCTGACAAAACCACATTCGTTTATATGTACTACTCTTGTAGTGTAACGAATAAAATTATAAAAAGATGTACATGTTTGACAAATAGTTAAAAATGGATATGCGACACTTGTACCTCCGTGTGTACAATAACATAAAGAGTTGGTAAATATAATAGGGAAACTAATGAAGATCTTTGTACATACATAATTTGTTCCTATATTACACGCAGCATTGCAGTGTGTAAATACAGGAATCCAAAGTAGCTGTACGTGTTTGTATTTGTTTAACACTTTCACTGAGTATGCATAACAGTAACAAGAAGGAAGAAAGTGGTTTAAGCAATGAATGCAAGAGTCTTACTTGTCCATTCTTTTGGAAAATAACTATCGCTATTATATTATCGTTATTATTTATTGTACGTAGTTACACACAATGGTTACTTAAATACACTTATGTTTTATGTATAGGTATATAATGGTGATTTAAAAGTGAAGTAAATATCTCCATATATTCCGTAACGACCAATGATAACCAGCGTGTAGAAGATGCTAAATAAACAATAGGATTTGAATTTTAAAGAAAAAGAAAAATATCCATACGTTTCAACACCGTTTAGTAAATAATTTCGACGAATCTTTCCGACCTGACGGTCATTCCCAAGAGTACAATACAATACCAAACGTAGAATGGTACAAACTATCTTTAAATAATTGGTACCAGTTATGATAAGGTGTGAGGGGTGAAAATCATGAAACTATAAATCAGAGGGGTGTTGCATAAAGTTAGTTCTATTTGGTTATAGATAATATTAAGTTTTGAGATCAAAACTTTTTTGATTTCTAGGTTTTCTAGAAGATTTAATTTTTTGCTTTTAGGTAAAATGTGTAAAATTTTTAAATTGTCTGTCAATTTCATGATTTTAATTAATATATCGTTTTGAAATGCCAGTCACAAAAGTCGTTCTCTTATTTTTTAATGCATTAACGTGTTTATTTAACCTGATTTGAAAAGACCGACCACTGCCCGATATAGAAAGCATCGCAATTTTTACACCTAATCTGACAGACACCACTTCTTTCCATTTTATCAATTTTTTTATTAAAAAAAATTAAATCTTCTGTAAAACCTAGAAATCAAAAAACAAACTTTTACCCCTCTGATTTTACGCAATTTATAGTTTCATGATTTACACCCAATATCATAACTAGTACCAATTATTTAAGGACGGTTTGTACCATATTACATTTGGTATTGTATTTATTGTACTCCTGAAAATTACCGTCAGGTCGAAACGATTCATTGAGATCGTTTATTAAATAGTGTTGAAATGTTTCATTTTTATTTTATTTTTTAAATTTGAATATGTTTCATCTATCAAGCACTTCAAAGAACTTAGAATAGGATTTGAATTCGTTTTACAAGTTATAAATGTAATTTTATAGTCACAAAACAAAATTTAATGATCACTGATGAGTTGAAAAAGTCAGATGTGGATTGCGATTTCGAACTCATTGATTATCATCAGCATTTCGTAGACACAGTTTCGACATAACAACTAGAGCCAGCGTTGATGAAGGCCATATTTAATAATTTTCCATTACCGTCGGTATCCTTAATTGATATCCTTAGAAATCAAATTACCAAACTATGCACAAACTTTACGGTAAAGAACAGAACAACTTTATTACTAAACAGCAATATAAATAGGAATATTATTTTAAAACCTATATAGAAAATATCTATTTTAAATTTTGTATTTCAAATACACCTTTCAAAACAATCTTACATTTAGTGAAATAGGAAAATTGTTCTACTGACGGACGATGCCTTAACAGAATTAACAAATACAAAATTAAAGAGAAATAAAAATGTTTTGTGAGTCGACTCCAGTGTTTGTTTTTTTTTTTTTAATAAAGAAACATCTCCTTCCCACGTGGTTTATTTTTATCTAGTGGAAAGTCATCGGAAAACTAAACTAATAATCTTTACATTACCTCGATTAAATAAATCAATATCTATGATCAATTTTAGATATCATATTTCTATCTCATAACTAAAAAAGAGATCAAGAAAATCCTGACAGACACTTTCATTTATTATCTACTATTCCTTTCCTAATTATAAGTAAAAGGTTTACTAACAAAAAAAATTAAAACAATCAGCCCAATACCTTCACCAAAACGGCGGCCAAGGAGTATTTAAAAACAAAACACGTGTGGGTTACCCAATAACTTTCTTTACCATTTGTCTTTCGTTTCTATCTATTTTTTTTTTCATGGGCATACACGTACCATGTCCGGAATTAATTGTTACTAATTCGGCATTGTACTAGATCGTTTCATCATGTTAATTGATTTTAACGGTCGGCGGTTGCCGTGATGGCCTCACAACAAATAAACAAACGACTTTAAACCAGTGCGGGGGCTCGTGACAAAAAATTCAATGAATAGTTAAAATATGCCAGGTAATTTCTATGCCACAAAAATTTAGAAACGCGTTAAACTGTGAACCGCAGAGAAACCGAAGTGGGTAAGGCAGAATAATTAAACAAATTGTAAAATCAATTCAATTACGTACTAGATCAAAGAACAGAAGTTAATTTTTGGCTCAAGGATTTTTTAAAATTAAACGTTAGCACGCAACCAACTTACACTGACCCCCAAGTTAATTAATATAGTCGGTGAAGAGAAGATTCAGCTCGTGGTCCTCGGCTATGTCTTCTTCGCTGACGTTTCGCTCACTGCTGTGGTGAGCATCTTCAGAGTTTAGTTTGCTTTCTAGGTCGTGGCTGTCTCGATCAAAAACAGTTAGAAAGCAAACTAAACTCTGAAGATGCTCACCACAGCAGCGAGCGAAACGTCAGCGAAGAAGACATAGCCGAGGACCACGGCCTACCAGCCCGGAATCTTCACCGACTACAAGCTCCGATCGTGAAAGCCTTAGCCATTATATTAATTAATATATTTGTTGGTCAGTATAGGAAGGTGAAGTTCCTAATAAATTACTGACCCGAAAGACAACAAATACACCTGTCTAATTATATGAATAAACCATTATAGAATAATCAAGAAATTGGGGCTACCATACGAATCAGGAATATATCGATCTTATGTCTTATCAATCCCTGACAACCAAGATAATACCACGAAGAAGATGCTCATATCAGATACAAGACAATATAAGGATGAAAAAGTGGAGAAATTTATCTTGTCAAGGCCGCTTGGTCAAGAAGTATATCTCGTTTGTATCTCGAATTAGGGCTACCGACGATACAAAATTATATCAAATTTATAATGTTGCAATACCGTTTCTGGTTTTACATGAATACAATCTAGAAGGTAGAAAGTCCAAATTAATATCGAATCAAAGTAGGTATTAAAATTATATGATTAACTATATCCAAATTTGCTTGACGGAAACTCATGGTAATAATAAAATAACACTCACTGTTTGTTTCCACAATTTATTAAGTAAACTTTACAATTGTTTCACGTAACTAAGGCTTCATCAGAAGTGCGACTATCACTGATAGGAAAAATGAATAAAAAGGAATCGAATAGAAACATAAACTATGGTAGGAGCCATTTGAAAAACTAAAGTTAGTCGTGTTTGAAGGTTTTTTTTTTCTGAACGCCCTGTATAAATTATGAAGCTTAATTTTTGCATAACCTTAACCTTAAGGCTTAACTATAACTGGTTAAAATTTCAACACTGTATGTCATTTTTTAATGGAAATTATGGTTTTTTATAGTTGTAGCGATCTTTTTTCTATAAATTAAATTATCTCAGAAGCATTTGGTTATCAAATTTACCTTAAAATTTTATGCTTCATATGAATTCGTTGTAAAAAATATATCATTCGATTTAAAATAACAAAGTAGACATGAAGTTCCGGTATAATTGGAAGTGACAGAAAATTGAAATTATTTCAGATAAACAGATTATCCTTCATAACTCTTACTCCCTATTTTGCAAATCTCCAACAGGCTTAGTTTCCCTAAAACGTCTAATGTACCCTGTATAATAGGTAATTTATTCATATACCCACTATTAATCTTATTGGAGTATAGTTTTGTTTTTATAAATTTTAATATAATTACATCTAAAATATTGATACAATAGATATTCAAAGTCGAGTTTACGATTTCTTGATGTAATACTAAAATAAATCAAGATAATGTCAAGATCACGTATACAAGAATAATCAAGAACAGCTAAGATGGGAATTGTCATTATTTTTCGATAACAAGACTATATTTCAGAAAGCATTATCTTATTTTGCGGCAGCTTTACAAAAAAGGACAGAATATGTTCGATCCACTTATATTGCTATAAATTGAATAAATATACAGTTCTTTACATTATCGTTAAAATATTATAAATTTAATAAAAACTGGAGAATAAGTAACTTTAAGAAATTTATTTTATTATTTGTATTTAAGTATTTCTAGCTAATTCGTCAATCATATCACAACATTCAATTTTCGCTGCTGTTTATACGAGAAAAAGACAATGACCATCAAATATCATCCTATTACTATGCATGTACTCACGAACTGATGAGTAACGTTTTTCAAATAGTTTTTGCCTAAGGACTTGCGCAACAACAATTTCGATTCCGGTCCGGTCCTCCGCTTCCCAACCTCGCGCTAAGATCAAGGTAATTAAGAGAAAAAACTGTTAACAGTTGGATGATTGTTTACATCATGCTGAGAAGTTTTCAGATAATCTGGGTCGGTGAGAGAGAACAACCAACCGACGACGGACGTCTCCAACCAAGACCTACGTGACCACAAACGTTCTGACCGTTAAAAAATACCTGGCGAATTTCGACGCCCACGAAAGAAAAGGAATGAAAGAGAAAGTCGTTTTTCTAACCTTGCCAGTTTCGCTCTCGATAGCACCTAAGAGTGGTGTCAGACTATAGGCAAGCATATGAAGCGTATATGATAATCGTGTATTTTAGAAACTGCTGTGGATGCACAATTATAATGAAACGCATTTCATTTCAACGGTAAAGCCTGTAACTTCTTTGCATTATGGACAGCAGCCATTAATGTACCTTAGCAGCATCGAAATTTATCTCGAGAGAGCTTATAAACAAAATTAAATATAGTATTTCTATAAAAATTGAAACCGCGCTTTACACCGCTACTTGTCTGACACCAGTCTTACAGAAACGGTTCTTTTATTAACACAATTCGCAACGAAAGAAAAGAGACAATGATGCCACTGCACGATCCGAGTGTTATTAAAGGTGGCAGTCGTGTATCATACAAGGAAAGGACAAATTATATAATTACTACACGAGAACTGCACGTACAATGATTGTCGGTGGAAAAAAGTGTGCTTTGTATACAGTTCACCGTTCCCGCGGAATCGAAAGTTAATTTTGTTATTAGACGCGCGCACAGATGAAGTAATGGAATTTCACTCTCATCGTAAACAATTTCTAAGTTATTTCAGATATGAGGAAGTTTATGAATAGCATTGTGTAATAAATCAATTTTTGTGGTTAAAAACTTCCTGACAATGGATAAGACTAGTGAATAAAGCTTTCCGCTTAAAACTGCAGAACAAGTGCAGGTTTGAGTCTCGCATGCCAACGATTCCTTACATCTCAATAAACCGTGTTACTTAATAACTATAACTACCGCATTGAAATAAATAGTACAACTTTATTTTTGTCTACAATCTTCAGACATACACAAATAAACAGTTCGTATATACATATATATAAAGATGGAATCAACAGAAACAACTACTCCGAGGGCTAATACCCCTACCGGCATTGAATTACACTGTTGATTCCGAAGGATTCTTAGACGAAGATAACAATCCAAAAAAGAAGGTATTAATTACAAAGGATCACAGATCTCACATTTCGAACGCGTCCAACACAGTAGGCACAGCGCACCGAAAGTAGGACGCGTTCAAAATGTGGGATCTGTGATTTTTTATAATTAGACCAAAAAGGGTTTTAATACCTTCTTTTTTTAGATTGTTATTTTCGTCTAAGAATCCATCGGAATCAACAGCGTAATTCAATGCCGGTAGGAGAATTAGCCCTAGGAGTTGTTGTTTCTGTTGATTCCATATTTAAATTTTTATTCATCAAATATCAAAGGCCCTTCCTGTCTGCCCTTCATAAACTTTTTCTCAATTTCCACAACTTAATAGATAAACACATATAATAGACAATGACAAGCATTTTGTCGAAACTATAGTCAAAAGGATTTGTAAATAAAATAGTGATAATAAACAAAGTAGTGTTTATTCATTTATCATTATGATAGTATTTTGTTTCAATTTTTTATTTAATATATTAACTACTAATTTAACCGTGTAACTATTATTAATAGCAATGTGATAAATTCTCTCTAACTCCATTGATCAATTTTTAAGGGTGTGTTCATCAATCCATTGATAAAAGAATGAAAAGATGCTAATTTATGGGGAATTGGGTGAAAGGATTTTGCGTGGATTATGGTATTTGTATGGGTGGGTTTGTGTTAGATCTTCACCTGAAGAAGGTATAGTACAGCGAAACGGCTGTAGTGTTACAAATAAACAATTATTGAAACTTTTATCGTTTTTTCATTTATTTTATTTTCCTCGTTAATTTGAGGTAATCTGTAGTGGGTACAAATTAAATCAGTAATTAATATCGCATGGATGTATTTAAAAATTTCAACGAAAAAATTGTTTTGTTCATTATTCCCATGATTCTAGAAAAGTTACACAAATATAAATATAACAGTCGGTTACAATTTGTTGTTGATTATCATCAGAACATAAAATGATATAAAAAATTAATGAGATAATAAGTAAGAAAGAAAATCAAAGTAAGTGAGATTTAAGGAATGAATATGCAATATAATACACCGGAAGTTTTCGATCCTGCACGTACACACCTCCAAAAGCGGCTGCTCAAGGAACCGTGGTAACTTTCGAAGAAGCTTTTCTTAACTGTCGTCGTTGTACCATTGCAACAGAATAATAACAACAACAACAACAACACCGACCATCGCTAACTTCGATCCCACCCGCCAGAAGTTCGTTTTAGTTACTATAGTTCTTGCGGACCACGATCGCAGTTCCACCGTTTGAAATCAGTTACCGCTGTAGCCCGTCAACTGGTTGTTCATTTACTTAAACTAATCCAATCACACAGAGAGTTAATTAATAAATTGATATCGGAAAGTGGCGCCAAAAAGTTTTCGATAATAAAATAATTAGTACTGCAAAATCACTTTTTTCTTCTCTCTGTGCTTTATGCTTTAACTATGTCTTCTGTTGACGAATAATAAATAGTATTATATAAGTTATTTTTTGCAACATATTCAACACTAGCTCAGTATAAAATTCGTTTATAATTAACGAAGTGATAAGTTACAGTAAGTGTTGTGTTTGAAGAACATTTGGATGACCATGGATATAACTATCATCATCGAAAAGAGGTAAATTGTTACTAACGGGACATAATTGTTTTTTACACGTCCAAAGTGGAGTAAGTTAAATGATACTATTAAAAAAATATTGCATTCCAACTAATCGTAACAGATAAAGAAAAAAGGGAATTATTTAGATGTCAATAAGACTCCCAGAAACGAAATAAAAGACAATATTATAGATCCAAATTATTTTATTGACCATTATACTGATCATTTCACAACACAGCGGCTACTTCAGGTATTTAGTAGAAGCAACTGTATGGCGAAATGATCACTGTAGTTGTTAATAAAAAAATTTATCATCGTTTTTAATATATGTACATCTAAAAGATGTAATGAAATTGTAAGTGCAACTTTATGCATATACAAAAAGGTAAAAATAATGTCAAGCTGTTGGTGCCTGACTCATTAAAATAATAAATGAAACTTTTTTGAAAAATTTTGTCCGGATGGATCTTGATGGTAACTTTTAGTAAATAATTCAGTAGTTGATTGGGAATATGATACGATAAGCACCTTCAACAATTAGAGGTTCGTAGGACAATTTAGTGCGAGAAAACTGGTAGAATTGTCAGAAAATATTTCTATTATGGAAAAGGTATGATGATCGAAAAATACTTAACAGAAGTTAGTGATCGATTATTTATTTTGAAGGGAAGTTTACAAATATTATTGAAACTTGTTTAAATACAGGATATGGGTATGGGAAATATTGTACATAATTTGCAGTTAACAATATATCTGGTTTTGATGACTAAACTATGTGTTAGTTAAAGTGGAAAGCAAAAAATAAAAAACATATTCGTAGTCTGTTGGCAACGTTCTCTTCAATGATAAATAGGTGTCTTCGATACGAGATAAATCTCTGGGACAAGAATTTTAGAAGTTAGAACTAACTAGACGAATAGTGGAATGTAGGCTTTCAAGGCCGGTGTCAATAATTGGAATTATCTCCGGGCTGAGTTGCCGTGGTCGATTTTGGCTTGGTTTGCCAGACGTTGCGTCCTCTACTACGGAGGACATCTTCAGTGGCGTGGTCGAAGTCTTCTCGGCGATGAATCTGTGACGAATGCTTCATTTAACATTTATTTTGAATATATAACACCGATTGTAGCTATTTTTTAATAGCTTTGAGCTTTACTTGATGAAAATCCATAACCCAGGAATAAAACACCAAAAAACGTACATTTTAACACAATTTCATTTAAAAAATATAAAACATGACATATTAAATAAAATTTTCTTTTTTGATGATACAAAAATTGTCTCCTAATATATTCATACATTGAATTCTTATATAATTTGCAGACGCTTTCTAAAAAACAATTTATATTCTAAAGTGTTTCATCAATAATTGCTAGTAAAACATTACCAGGTTGAATACAGCTTCAAAATTACTGAAACCTAAATGCCATCGCACAACAACAACAAAAAAAAATCAGGCCGAACGAATTTTTTTCCAGTCGCGTAAGTGCCATTACATAATCGAATATGAAGTCCAAGATTACGTTGCACACAAGCCGATCTTTCACTAAGGCCATCGACAAGTCAGGACAGCTTTCTTACATAACGAATGATGTACGGACAAATTCATGCAAACCTACAAACTTTCACGAGCCATACGATCGATGGACGTTACCAGTCGCAGTCGGTTTCAAAACTGGTAAAGTAAAGCAAAATATCATTATGTATCAATGATGTAGTAGGTACGTTTGTAATCGAAATCGGTGTAGTCATCCCTTCTGATGATACGACATACTGGAATTAGCTGACGGTTAAAACGTCTAATACAAGAATGAAACCAACTATAATATAATTTATAATTAAATATTCAAAAAGAAGGAATTAAAATCATTATTCGTCTAAATTTTAAGATCAAAGATCTCACATTTTGAACGAGTCCTACCAAGTAGGCACAACGAACCGAAAGCCACATCCCACGACCGGTTTCGACCTATCGGGTCCCATCAGGTGGGCGCTGACAGAAAGGCCTTTACAGGCTATATTATAAAAATAAATATAAATATGGAATCAACAGAAACAACTACTCGGAGGGCTAATACCCCTACCGGCGTTGAATTATAATTACAATATAGCCTGTAAAGGCCTTTCTGCCAGCGCCCACCTGATGAGACCCGACAGCTCGAAACCGGCGGTGGGATGTGGCTTTCGGTTCGTTGTGCCTACTTGGTAGGACGCGTTCCAAATGTGAGATCTTCGATCTTAATATTTAGACGAATAAGGATTTTAATTCCTTCTTTTTTGAATATGCTATATTTTCGTCTAGGAGTCCATTGGAATCAACAGTGTAATTCAATGCCGGTAGGGGTATTAGCCCTCGGAGTAGTTGTTTCTGCTGATTCCATATTTATATTTATATTTATAATTTATAATTAAAAATTAAAATCAAGAAACATGTAACTTCTTAAAACTACTAACTTCTGAAGAAACCACAAAGTGGCAAAACGATCGTCAGGTGAATAAACAATTGTGGATGTCACTAAATTATTTTCTTTATATATAATAGAATATATATATAATAAGAGGTAGAAAATATTTAAAATGCTAAGCAGCAACGATATACAATACTATCATCGACAACGGTACCCAATCGTTCAGATTTGGACGGATTCAACTAAAGGACATTAATATAATAAATTTACACAAAAAACCTATGCAAATTAAATCGCTTTGACAAGCAGCAGCAAACAAATTAATTTAAAATTCGAAAGTTTCTTTCTTGACCTAACGTTGAAATCTCCGAATCTTAATAGTATTTGTAACAGTGTGAAAAATAAAATAAAATAATATTAAACCTCTCCGGTCCCTACTGACTACTGAATCTAAGTAATGTTGGCGATCCGTATAATACAGATCCGAATAATAGAATTTTATATGTATATTCTTGTGTATTTGCAGTTTGCGTTATCTTTCCATTATTTCACCGTGGATATTCCCAAAACGGTTGAGATAGTTAAGTTATAAGTATATGGAAACAGTAAGTCTTCACCTGCCACTCTTTACTTCTTTTTCTGCTTCTAATATGTCTCTAACTAGTCTTAGGCTGAGAAAGTGTCCCACCGTCTCACCTCTTTTTTATATATTTACCTCAAAAAAGCAAAAAGAAAAGAGAAATTGTTTAGAAAAGACATATCTGCCGCAGATTGTGAGGGTAATAATTTTCAATGTATTCTTCAATGGCGAACTCGAATATGACTCCAAAATTGCCCCAAAATGTACAAATTTAAAGATACCTTAATATCAAATTCGAAAAAGGCAAATTAGAAGCATTTGGACATTGGACATTGAAGAAACCACTTGTGTGATATATTGTATGCATATATTTGCACACTAATAGAATCACTCATACGATCGCGCCCCCCATTTTTAACGGTCGCGCGTGATATAACAATCGAATAAATTCACTTTCTACATGAGCTTATTTGATTACGAACGAACAAGTTACAAGACACTGAGACTTTAATCTTCTTCCGGCCAACTGAGAAGTAATTCCGGGAAAACGCGGAACAGAGCGGAGTATAAAATAATTAAACGAGCATCTAAAGGCCGGGATCTGTCACGAAATATCAGAAAGTGCTGAAGCAATTCTACTCATGGAAAATACAAACTTGTTAACGACGATGAAGGAAACACATAGTTAATTTTGTATGTATTAATAGAAAATCTATTCGTACATTAAAAGACAATAGAATAATTTATCCAAAAAAGAAGGAATTAAGATCCTTATTCGTCTAAATAGTAAGATCAAAGATCTCAAATTTTGAACGTGTCCTACCAAGTAGGCACAACGAACTGAAAGCCATATCCCACGACCGGTTTCGACCTAACGGGTCTCATCAGGTGGACGCTGGCAGAAATGCCTTTACAGGCTATATCATAAATATAAAAATATAAATATAAATATGGAATCAACAGAAACAACCACTCCGAGGGCTAATACCCCTACCGGCATTGAATTACACTGTTGATTCCGATGTATTCTTAGACGAAGATATAACATATCCAAAATTGAAAATTTGAGATCTTTGATCTTAATATTTAGACGGATAAGGATTTTAATTCCTTCTTTTTTGGATATGTTATATCTTCGTCAAAGAGTAAGTACATAGGAATCAACAGTGTAATTCAATGCCGGTAGGGGTATTAGCCCTCGGAGTGGTTGTTTCTGTTGATTCCATATTTATATTTATATTTTTATATTTATAGAATAATTAGATGTTTATAGTCTTTTGGGTTAGCCTTAGTTAATATCTAGTTAAAAATAATAAGTTGAACTTTTACATGCGAATAATATTCCGAACAGAAGGAAATTACATCAGCGGTAGTGGGTGAATGAAAATTATGGTAAACTTTTATAAATTTTATGATTTAAGCTCATTTTCCTGCTGCCTTTATTAGCTGTTCGTTGCCGAGATATAAGCGAAATTGGCGAATGTTTTAGTTTTTGCAGTGGATACTGAATTTAGAAACGTAAAAATGTCAAAAAAGAATTGGGTAAATTGACGAATTTTTATTTGAAGCGAGGAAACGCGAGAAGGGTATCTAAAAATAAGACATAGACACACAGCTGTATTCATTAATGTTTCTAAACCTTCAATAGGGATCTTTTGCAATCTACAAATGGAAGTATTTAACTAACATGAAAGGTAAATATGGAATATTAAGATTAAAAATCTCACATTTCGAACGCGTCCTACCAAGTAGGCACAACGAACCGAAAGCCATATCCCACGACCGGTTTTGACCTATCGGGTCTCAACATGTGGGCCCTGGCAGAAAGGCCTTTATCGGTCGTGGGATATGGTTTTCGGTTCTTTGTACCTACTTCGTAGGACGCGTTCCAAATGCGAGATCATTGATCTTTATATTTAGACGAATAAGGATTTTAATTCCTTCTTTTTTGTATATACAATATATATATATTTATAATACAAAAAGAAAAGAAATTTTGTCAGTTTTCTCTGGAAAACTATTTTACCCAGTATGTAAACTGGTGTTTCTGGATTCAAAACATTTAGAGTAAAACTAGTTAGGGGAGACGTACCATTCTCGATATTTTTGACTTTATGCCAACAATACAATATTGATTTTTATGAACTCAAGCTAAAATAAGAACGCTAATGACAATTAAAGAAATTTAACATAACTGAAAGTTGAAAATCCTGCGTTCTAAATACGTACATGCGATAACTATTCGAAAACGACGCGCTATTCTGTTTTTGTTCCATGCGCTGGGCTATTTCTACAATACGGTAGGAAATTTGCGATTTTATTTAGAATGAAAAGGGTAGCGAACTTCGTTTTACAATAAAATAACAGGTATTAGCAAGAGTTTCAAATCTACAACAGAATTAATAGTGAGAGGGAAACAATAATTTCAAAAAATTTAGCAGACAAATAAATGTACCAAAAAAAAAAATTTAAAAGGTTGTTTGAGAAAATATAGAAGAATAAAGATATGAGTTTCAAACAAAAATTTCACAATTATTATTTTAAAATAGCGATAGCCTTTCTACGTTATTTCAAGTAAATATTACAAAGGTAATAATTTTCCGCCTTTATTAGAATTTATATTCGAGTCATATGCCCAAATATCTTCTAAAAATAAAATCTTGTTTGGTAAACTTCGCATTTTCTACTTTTATCGAAATTGCAATTACACCTATTTGAATGTATATATTGTATGTAAGTAAAGATATAAGATATAACTGCTAACAAGTTTTAATCCAACATAGGCGGTACTAAACAAAATATAAATTGTTTTTATACGAAATCAGGGTGCCGGGATAGCGTGCGTTCTACCGTAAGAACTGCTTTAGGGGGTGCTCTAATGAATAACAATAAGTAAAAATGGCGAAAGTGCTAGGTGCCATATTTATTTAAAAAAATATGATACATGGGATAATGTGATTGATACTAAAACGTTTCATGAATGATGGTGGTTACGAGTAAAAAAATATTAAAATGGATTCATCAATTCAGGAGGAATTCGTGAACATACATACATGTATGCATCTACACAGTTTTAAGGAAGTTAAAGTACATAAATATTTTAACTTATGTTATAAGTAGTTACTTGAAAGATACAGCCACAAAACGTTTATCCGTCCATCTATGAAACTACTGAAACTAATATTATCGAAAGGACAGAATTTCTAGAAAATTATTGAAATTTTACAAGAAACTGTGAAAAGGATTTACGGTTATATAGTTCTTTACAAATTTAGGTTAAATTTAACTGTTTGATTCTATGAATGAATACTATCCCTAAATGAATTTCTACTAAACTGTTTTTAGTTCTAAACAAATCATAAAACACTTTCTAAATAATCAGCGGAGTGTGCAAATTAGACATTGACTAATTGATTACGTGACACTCAAAAACAGCATTTAAATGTATTAATTTATTTTCTTCGCATGAATTATCTATTTACCATGGAAATGCATATTGGTTATTCGGAAAGTAGCATTAGGGTTTTAATTTTGAAAAATACAAAATTTACCGAATACTCAAAGTATTTAAAAACATAAATTTTTGTATATCAATAATTTATTCAAATTCTCATTCTCAGACTTTTTCAAAATTATAATTGTATTTGATTAGCGACCAATTTCGAATATTTAATAAGTATCTATACATAAAACCGTTCAGCTATTAACATTTGCTTTTTGCAAAGCTACTTTTTAAAAATTCGAGAGAGCGGACTTCCACGGGCAAAAAGTTCTTTGAGTAAATAAACTTTTAAAACAATAGAATACAAACTTTCTATTCACTAAGTCCGAGCAAAGTCAAATTAGAAACATCTAAAAACCAATGACCATGACGTTCTTGACAGTAGCCGTTTTTACAAATCCACCTGTTCCGTGGTCATGGTCAAGAACGATTATGGTAACAAAGAGCTACACTACAATCACCCGAAGGACAAAGATAAACATAGGGAAAATGACACGTAGGGCGGTTTTCATTTTTTAGGTTGCGACCACTTTCATATAACTTATATAATAAAGTAGTACTCCTTGAATATAGAACAGTTATCCTACTAATAAATACCAGGTATTTCAGTCTATTTAAGAAAAAATTTTACCCATTCTGATTTAGTTACTTTAAAACTCTTTGATAATGGCATAATAGCCGAAACATATGTTGGAGTTTTTCAAATAAAAATAGTGAAACAAAACCAAGTGTTTATTTATTTCTTGAATTTATTTTGAATAATGTTTCATCAAGAGTTAAGCCAGAACACAATTAATATTATTATAAAACAGTGTTTTGTTCAAAATTAGAGCGATATGAATTTCAACCAAGTAACTGTAGACCGCATCCAATACATCTTGCAACATAAAATGAATAGCTTTTAATTATTATTAAATAATAATGAAAATGACAAAATATGTCGAATCCATTTGATTATCGTTATTGTTTATTTTCTTGTGGCAACTCATTAGGTAAAAGACGTCTCTGTGTGACAGTTCAGTAATTTACTGCAGACTTTACCATCCTGAAATGACACTTAGACGTACAACGTCTTAAAATACTTTCAGTTCTATCCATAATACAATATGCAATAACTGTTTGTCGTTCTAATATATTCAAGTCTATTTGTAATAATTTCTTTTCCTACCACAAAATTAACAACTTCAGCGTTTTTTCAATGAATGGGCAAACAATGCCTTTCCGTTGTTAAAGGAAGGTTGTAAAACTTCACCTTTAGATGCAATAAAAACCCTGTAAAGTGATTTACCGAGCTTAAAATTGGCTGTAGAATTATTGTTTTCTTATAAATATTATAATTCTCTGCGGCGTTAAGTACCTGTACATTAAATTTTACGTAGCACATTCATTACGATAAAATAAAAAATGATAATCGTACAATTCATTAGAATGTACAAACGTTCGCTTTCAACGGTAATACCGGAAGTTTGTATAATATTTGCTTCTTTACCTTCAATGGATATAGTTACTGTAATCGTAATGAATTTCATTTGTTAACAAAGTTTTCATAATCCGACTGGTCTGTTTTATAACTAAATTATAGCTTTTCATTAAATTAAAGGCAATTCCATTCAACTGTATCATAAAAACAGTTGTAATAACCTACATTATGTATAATATATTTACGAATATTACTTTAGAAAACATGTAATAGTGAAAGTATATATTTTTTTGGTTTATAAATAATTGAGTGCATTTCTTCAATAATAATTTTACTTGTAAGTACATACAAACAGTAATTTCAAAAACAGTGAATTGATGGTTATTAAGCGATAATGCATATCTTCGAATAAACACAACATTTTTCACATTATTTACACTAAAGTTTCTACAGTAACTTTATCATTTTCAACGATTCAAATGAATACTGTTAAAATAATTTGTGTGTTTCGATTTCCATCAGTTACCAATACTGGTGGGCGGGCAATCCCTCCGAACTACATTATAGTACAAAACCGGAGGGTAGGGCGGAAGGCCTACTTAAGCCTTTTTGTTTAGGAATCGTCGGAATAGGGTGGTTAGTGGTTAGGGAGAGAATGATAAGACGAACTAAATGAAGACAGAAGGGAAGTTAAAAATTATCAGTTGAACCTTACTGCTCCAGAATTTGCTTAAATGATTCAAGGAAATCACAGACAAGGGCAAGCGGATCCGGAATTGTACCGGTAATCTCCCGAATGTTAAGTTATGATCACTAGATAGCCATGAAATGCAAGTTTCAAACACTTTGTTCCATCAAAAGTGATCAAACAGAAGCTGAAACATTATTTGATCAATAACCAGCCTAATTTTAATATTATAAAATAAAAACGTAACGAAAATTTTGAGAGAAAGTTGCAAAAAATGCATACAGATTTCTGATATGTTACTACAAAAAATCATAACATCGGTTTTGATGTGTGAAACCCGTATCCGCTCAAAAAAAATCTATTATTAAAAACTAGATGCAAATTTGTAAAGTCTCTCTAAAGGTTTGTCAGAGACTTCCTCGTTATAAAACGAATAAATATTATGTAACAAAATTCTTTGAACGAAATTAAAATTGAAATTTAACGGAAGCAGTCGTGCCACGGCACACGTTCGCCTTACTAGCTTTCAACTCACTGAAATTGAAGCTATCACGTTTGTCTATCGTTTCGTATTTCAAAACGGACTTCGTTACAATTAACGAGATACAACGATTCCCATTATGTCAATTTGACTTTAACGTTTCCGGTAGGCTATGTCCTACTTATCTCGATAATCGGATTAATTTTTAAAAGGAAAAACCACGTAATTTGATACACGCTTCAGGCGTCTAGGTTTGCCTTTATACAACGTTGCCAACAACAAAAGCTCGCAAAATATAAACATTATTCTATATAAAGTTTAGTTATCAGTAGAAATTCTGATTTAATTTAATAACCATAACAATTAGATAAATAAGTATTAAAAAAATAAAACGATAACCGACTTGAATCGATAAACAGGTAAAAATAGTAATATCTTTTTATGGTTATTAGTAATTTGTATTTATTGGAGACTGTGTTTGTTTGGATTTGGCTTTACACAGTCTGAAAAAAAATCATATATAAGATGTCGAAAATTGTAATAAAGATTATTGTAGTAATCCAGAACGAACTTTAAAATTAACTCCCATGCTATTATCCCATAGTTGTGAATCATTAGTAACAACTCTTGATTTATGATTTAGTTTTTCCCAGAACATAATCAATATGTTTATCACATTTGACATTATAATAAAAAATAACGCCTAGATATTTATTATAATTAATTCTTTCTAATATTCTGTTGTTATTGCTTTTTAACTCAACTAAGCCAGGGATACTATTAGAATAGTTCCAAAATGTTACGTACACAGTCTTATTGATATTAAGTGATATACTGTTAAGAGCTAACCAATTAGCTACTACCTCAAGAGAATTATTAAAATTCTTGACTGCATATTCCCAAGTACCATCAGATGATATATTAATGCAGTATCATAAACGTAAGCCATAAATCGTCTTGGATAGCTTTAAATAAAGAATGAACATTAGAGGACCAAGAATGGTGCCTTGTGACACATCCATAGAAATACTCATATTCTCACTAAAGCAATCATTAACTGTAACCATTTCCATTCTGTTTTCTAGGTAACTTTTTATTAGTGCACTAGCTTTTCCTCTTATTCCAAGATAGTACAACTTATTAATTAATATCTCATTTCATCAACTGTATCAAATGCCTTGCCTAAGTCAGAAAACGCCACCAGTGCAAATTTATTTCTATCTAGATTATTATAAATGATGTTTGAGATGTAATTAAGAGCATCAGTTATTCCTATATTTTTTCTGAAAACAAATTGTTTACCTGATATAATTTTGTAATCACTGACATCTAATAGATTATTAATTAATAAATTACGGTCATCGAGTATTGGGCTAACTTAAACTGAAAATATTCTATTGAAAGAAACATAATATTTTTACCTATTATTATTCTTATTAAATGTTTGTTTGAAGGTTGTAGACATGTTTGTGTTGTCGAACTTCCATGTCTTTATTGTTGAGAATTACGTTTTCGACTGGTATGGTTACCTAATGACGACTGGAGATACCATACCAGTCGATACGTTGTAATTCTCAACAATAAAGACATGGAAGTTCGACAATCTACATGTATTTTTATTAAATGTGTTTCAATAAATCATTAATTCGTGAAATATAGAAAACAGAAGAAAAAGGCAACACTGTTTATTCAGTTACAATCTTATACTTCCATCGCACCACAATTCCGCTGATCGTTAGATCATGGAATGTGAATAAGAAGTCGAGCGCGTTTTACTTCCTCCGTGGCCACTTCCGTACGCCGCTACTTCCTGGCCTGCTGACTGCAATCCGAAGAAAGTAGCACGCAACGTTAACCACTGACTATCCTACAATGTATTCTGTACAGTTCCTAGCCGTCGGCTCTGGCGCTGACAATATACTGACTGCTGTTGTTCTTGTTGCTATTATTAGTATTATTGCTGTGATGTAACGAAACCGACTGCCAATTACGACCACGTATAAATAATCATGAGCAACATTGTATATATATCTTCAATTATGGTGATGTTAATAATGATAGACGTTGAGGAAACGTTTCAACTTTCGATTATATCCGATTTATTTAATCTCCTGTTTTATCTAAACATTTAATTGGGATTTAGATTAGAAGGACTTCAAACAGATGACAAGCCCAATAATATGACAACATTCAGAATTGAAAGTGTCCTAGAAATATATTAGAAAATCACCCATCTCTTAGGAATCATTTTGTAGTAATTGTAATTGAATTATTTCTAACTATAAAATCTGTTTTACCAGATCTACATATAAGAAACTGCATTCAGATCCATCTATCTGTTTTCACGTGCAGCGTGTTTATACAGCCACAAAAACATTTTTTTCTTCTATTAATGTATTTATACTACATTTTCTTCTCCATTAGTAAACATATTAAGAGTTGTATATTTACAGATATCCCCTGGGATAGTCATCGACCGACGGTTTGGTGAAAATATGTTCTTCCAAAAATCAAAAGAATTAAAATATAAGGCATTCCTTCGACGAGAAATGAACAATCGACCTCCAGATTAGCCAAGCTGTAGTTGGAGAAGAAAAACCAATCTAGTCAATAGTGAGAATAGTCAAAAGTAGCGAACAAACTCATTTGAAGTTTTCTTACTTCGACTGTTTTAATAATCGCACAGTTTTAATTAATTACATAATTGATCCTATAATTCGTAAAGCGTATTGAAAATGGTGTTGGAGACTCTAGTTGTATCAACTGCTCTGAAAACTGTCAGCATTGTTGGAAGCGCCCTTTGGGTCATACCCTTACTTCTAGCAGGGTTGGCGTATCACAACTACAATAAATTCGATCCCGAAGCGTATCCCATTGACCAAAAGAACCTTTACAAAGAATATGACTTCATCGTTGTAGGTAAGTAAATGGACGGATTATTATTTGACTCTTATTGAAAAAACATCACTATACCATACTATATATAAGGTGTTCCGACAGTCATATAAACAATATACATATTGTAGAAAAAAACAAAAATTAAAACGAGCCTGGAGAGTTAATAGTTCTGTAAGGGTTTGCAAGATTTTTTAAAAAAAAGTTTTAATTAAAATGTGGCAAAATATGGTATTTGCGATAGTATTTACAATTTACTCAAATACTTAATTTTTTCCTTTATTGTCTCATTTATGAGGATGACAACTGTGGTGCGGAGCCGGATTTTTTGTTTATGAAATTTTGAAGAATTTCATAATTGGAAAACACTTTTATTCAAATTAGGGATGCCGGAAAAGTCAAGAAACATATATCATGTGAAATGAAGTTTTGTGAAAATCTTTGCCTTGCATATTACTAGTTACAAAGGATTTTTATTAACCAAAGGTCGAAACTATTTAATTTTTATCTTATCAAGGCTTCTTGCTCAAGATTTTCAGTATATCTCGTTCTCGAAACATTGATGTTGTGAGATCTCATATCATTTATCTATGCTAAACATACTTTGGAAGATAGAAAGTCCAAATTGTCGAATCAAAACATTAAATAGGTGATTGAGTTGGCCTTTATTTGATAAAAGTTGATCTTCATGATGAATTATTAAAACAATAAAACACGTTTAAACTTTTACGAAACTTTATTAAACTTGCTTAACAATACTATTTCACCTCACAGGGCATCTTCAATAGTAAATGCTTGTACACACCCCACTAGTTAATAAGAAATAGGATAGGTAATATAAACTCTTGCTGTAAAAACTTAGTTAAAACACTCTTCAGCTTCTGAAGATGCCTCTGTGAGGTGAAACAGTATTGTTAAGCAAGTTTAATAAAGTTTCGTGAAAGTTTAAACGTTTTTTATAATAATTTATCACAAAATATTAAAATCATTACTTCAGAAATTTAAAGAATTCTACATTATACAGTATATATATAAATATCCTGTATATTATGTACTATGGTAGTTTAAGAGGTGATTAAAAATTTCAATTATATAGGTGGAGGATCGGCAGGTGCAGTAGTAGCTGCAAGATTGTCAGAAGTGCCCCATTGGAATGTTCTGCTACTTGAAGCAGGTCCAGATGAGAATGAAATAACCGATGTTCCGTCCTTGGCAGCCTATCTGCAGTTATCAGAGTTGGATTGGGCTTATAAGACCGAACCCACTGGACGGGCTTGTCTGGGTATGAAAAATGGACAATGCAATTGGCCTAGGGGGAAGGTTCTAGGAGGATCATCAGTACTGAATTACATGCTCTATGTGAGAGGTAATACCAATACAGTAATAAACATTTCGTACATAATAGAAAATAGATCGAAATTGACAATCTCACTTTCTAAGACGAACAAAAGCGCCCTCATTTTACCAATGAAGTTTGAACCTATAATTGCTGCCTGAGGTCACCATTAAGTCATTTAAAATCTCAGGAAGTCATTTGAAAACAGTTGTCGTTTGATTTCTGAAGTTCATTAAAAGAGAAACACAAATGTCAGATGCTTTAGTAATTAAATAACACGTCTATAATTACATATGTATTTGGATAAGCAACTTTCTATAAGTAATTGTAATTATGATTCTTGATTTTGTTGCGTAATATTTCAGGAACAATAAACATCCATAAACTCAACAATAGCAGACACGATTATTAATTAGAATAAAATAGACATAAAAATCCAGACACCGAACGAAATTTTAGAAAGTCTTTCACTATCGTGTTTCAAAACTACTGTTCTGCAATCGGACATATTCGAGCTGTACTAATTAATTAAACTATTTTATAAATTACCAAATTCAAATAAAACTTGAGAATTCTAAACGCTACAATCACTAGGTACATAATAATATTTTACGTATATATGTGGAGCTATCTCCTCTAATGATACAAAATTGAATTATCTGACCTAATTAAACAAAAATCGCTAATCTTTTGATGTAACTGTGGTTAAATGCTCGATAGCGGAATCTTGCTATAATTAAGATATAACGGTAAATTAGGACATGTTCAAATAGGAAAAATTATAATTTACATTAATTCAAAATAAGGTTCAAAACTGTAATAAGAAATTTTCAGTCTGTGCCTGTGAATGATAAATACATTATTATGTTTATAAAGCAAAATGTGGCAAGTTGTGGCAGTTTATTGTAATGTTTTTAGGTAATAAAAATGATTATGATTTATGGGAAAAATTAGGAAATCCTGGTTGGAATTATGAAAATGCCCTATACTATTTCAAAAAATCGGAAGACAACAGAAACCCTTATCTTCAGAAAACTCCATTCCATGGTACAGGAGGTTATTTAACAGTCCAGGAGTCCCCCTGGAGAACTCCACTGGTAGTAGCATTTATACAAGCAGGGAACGAAATGGGATATCCCATTCGTGATATTAACGGAGCTGATCAAGCAGGATTCATGATCGCCCAAGGTACTATAAGAAGAGGACAACGATGTTCCACGGCAAAAGGATTTCTTCGACCAGCTCGTCTTAGAAGAAATCTTCATATAGCTTTGAACGCGCATGTGACACGTTTACTTGTAAGTCCACATACTAAAAGAGCATTTGGAGTGGAGTTTTACAGACATGGAAGACGTCATGTTATTACAGCCAGGAGAGAAATAGTTTTATCGGCTGGGTCGATTAACTCACCCCAAATACTGATGCTTTCCGGAATTGGCCCCAAAGAGCACCTTTCCAAATTAGGAATTCCAGTAATAAGCGACTTACGAGTCGGAGACAATCTCCAAGACCATGTGGGGATGGGCGGTCTCACTTTTCTTGTTGACAAACCCATTTCGATAGTCCAAGATCGTTTTGAGGCCTTTCCGATGACCATGCAGTACGTGATGAACGAGAAAGGACCCATGACAACACTGGGAGGAGTGGAAGGATTAGGATTTATCAACACGATTTACGGAAATAGATCATGGCCGGATATACAATTCCATATGGCTCCAGCAAGTATAAATTCGGATGGCGGACGAAAAGTACGGACAGTGCTAGGCATTACTGATCATTTATACAATACAGTCTACAAACCCATTGCAAATAGGGATGCTTGGACAATTATGCCTTTACTCTTACGTCCAAGATCAAGAGGAACGGTTAGGTTGCGTTCCAAAAACCCATTCCATTACCCACTAATCGATGCTAATTATTTTGCGGATTCCTTCGACATCAAAACTTTAGTCGAAGGAGCAAAATTCGCCGTAAAGTTATCACAATCGAGAGCATTCAAACAATTTGGTTCCCGTATCCATACAATTCCATTTCCAAATTGTAGAAATCACACTTTTGGAAGCGACAAATATTGGGAGTGTCACATAAGAACAATTTCGATGACAATCTACCATCCGGTCGGGACGTGTAAAATGGGACCTGAAACCGATTCCACCTCAGTGGTTGATCCCAGATTAAGAGTGTACGGAGTGGGAGGTCTCAGGGTAATTGATGCTTCTATTATGCCCACCATTCCAAGCGGAAATACCAACGCGCCAGCTATTATGGTGGGAGAAAAGGGAGCTGATTTAATTAAAGAGGACTGGCTGGGAGAAAATTATCGAGGTCCAAAAATTAGAAAAACATAGAAACAGTAAACAAGAAATGGATAATTTAATAAATTACAAATAAATACACTTAATACGATTTACATCATTTTCTTGGTGAGAATTATTGAATTCCTTTTTTATTTTTGTTTATGTGACAGGAATAATGCTTTTAAGTTACCAATTACATGTACTTATACGTTTATAACTAATTCGAAATACGGTGTCTATAAACAACGGAAATTAATTTATCATTTTTTGTTAAATCAACAGATACCAGCAAATTCATATTATTTGGTTTAACAGAAAATTTAAGAATACTGAAGAATTTTTTGTAAAAGTAAAGTTATTGTTACTTTACTCTCACAATAAGATATCAATAATACGATATAATGGATTATTTTATTTTTAATTAAACAAAAGAAAATAAATACTTCAAAAGTTTATTAAAAAGCATTACAATTGTTTCGGTTTACTTAAGCCGTTATCGATAGTAATTCCGAAACCAAAGCAATTGCCATTTTTTAATAAACTTTCAAGCATTTAAAAACAAATTCTATTTTTTTGTTGAATTATTAGTAATAATGTTTCATAATAATGTCACCACTGATTCCATTTCTATTATTTTATTTTTGATCTTTAGCAAAAAATAAATAAAATCAATTTAATATTAATTTAATCGAGCGTTATCAAAATTTCATCCTAGTATTTCCCTAATTGTTGTTAAATAAATAAATTAAGTAACAATAATGCGGACCATAATAAATACAAAAATTATTATAAAAGTCAATCGTTAGCGTAGATTAATTTACCTATATATGTACCTAAAACTTAAAATTAAAAAAATACGAAACGTTATGTTGACCAAAATGGATATTAGTTATTTTATTGTTTATTAATTATGTTGTACGTGTAAATATAAAGTTGTATATATGTATTCGTGTTTAGGGATATTGTAGTTATGTAATAGCGATTCCCATATTCCATCAAGTGCCATACTTCCTTATAGGAAGCATGTCTAAAATAACCTATTATCAATGTATTTTTATTATTTGTTGTTTAAACATACTATTATGTTAGATAAAATTTTTATTTTTATGTAATTTAATAAAAATGAACCAGAAAAGCAATTCTTATTTTAAACCATTCTTACACAGGTTTACATAATGAATTGATTTGATTTGATTTTTTTGGATTATTACGCCATGATAAAGCAAACCCTCTTTGAAATATTTTGATTTTGAGTCTCTCTCTATGCTGTTGGTTAAGTCAATTCCAGTGCAGTTTCTGTTTATACAAAATATACTATAAAAATCGACGAATTGTGCAGGTCGCCGTTTCAAAATTAAATGTACACTTTTTGAAGTAAACTATAGTTTTCGACGTTTTTTTTGTAATTATTATTGTAATAGGTTGATAATATTCGATTTTTTGTACCCGTCAATAGTCCCCCAAATAACTTCCCTTCCGTTATCTACAAAACATTATTCAATCAATTCCATTAACACAGGACCACTTACCCCATAGCGTTTCTTTTCACAAAAATTTAGAACTTGATGGACATACCTGAAACAAGAAGATTATTCTTTATTATGTGTCTCTGAAGCTACACACTTTGGGTGTAATAATAAAACTATTCTAAATTTTCATGATTTAGTAAAACATCTATACACTTAAATGAAATTGAAGTCTGTCTGCATATATAATAAAATATGATTATTTGTATATTAAAAGACAAACAACCTTTATTTTTTTGCCTGTTTGTTTGTACGGGAAGAGGAAATTAAATAATTTACCAGTGGAAGCATTCTTGTTTAAAAAATTGTTGACCATATAAACAAAAAGCATTTTTAACCCTGGAAAATGATGAAAACTTTACTATGATGGCGTAAATTAGGCTTAAAAATGCCAATATATGAGGATGGATCAAATATAAATATTTATTTTGAAAAGTTTCGTAAAAACAAAAATTTCTCTATTTTTAGACATATCCCCCTTGTTTGTCTATACATTTTTTCCAATGCATTGGTAGTTATTTCATCCCGTTTTCATAAAAAGAAGCGTCTATCTAGGTGTTTTTCCAGTTGTGCACAAACGCCTCCACCTGTGTTCATCGGTCTGAAATCGTTAGTCGCTCGCCTCCTAGTTATTCTTTGAGGGGCTTAAACATGTGGAAATCACAAGGATAGGTAGGATAGGTCTGGGCTATATGGAGGGTGTTCCAGCTGAGTCCAGTGAATTTCTCCGATTTGGGCCTGCGTTAAAACTGCGGTATGAGGCGAGAAGCGTCTGAGAGATGCGAACGAGAGCAGCTTTTTTCGGAATCTCAAGTTTTTCGTTATGATTGTGTGGACACTCCCATAGTTGATGCCGAGTTCACCAGATATCTGAAGCACAGTAGTGTGGCGTGGCGGTTCCCTTCAATAAGGCCTCTAATGCGTACAATGTTAACCGGCGATTACGATTACGCCCATCGTTCAATTCTTTGCACCAAACATTTACACGTGGCCATGAAAGCGTTTCATTTCCGAATTGTGATTGCAATCTTCGCAAAATTTCAGCTCGTTTCACGTTTTCACGTGTAAGAAACTTAATAATAATTCGTTGCTCAACACTTCTATGTTATGCACCTCTTTCTCACTAATTTTGATAACTATTAACGTACTAATCAAGCGAACGCAGAAATACAACGCGTCGTTTCCGTGCCACCTAATATCCCCACTTCAAGTTCCTAACGTCCGGATGCGCCTTGAACAACTATCCTACGCGCAATTTAAGAATGCTCGTTTATATTTGGTGAACCCTCGTACATATCTACAAACCCGAGAGATATCGAAAAAGTAACAAAAAATAGAAGGGTCGCATCTGAAGAATTCTGTTTTCTGACTCAAAATTTGGCCTCAGAATTGTCTCAGCACATCAACATATTGAATTATCTTAACCTCGAACACCTAATGATGATAATTTGTCTTTTCTGATTTTGTGGTTGGAATATCTTGAAAGTCCAATATGCAGAAGCAATACTCAGACAAGATTCTAATTCAGCTATTTGTGTGTTATAACAACGTTAACGTTTGGAATTTTGAAACAAAAACGGAAAATAGCAAAGAATGCATTTAAAAATCTATTTAAAAAATACTAATTGGCATTGACAGTTTAATAAATGAAAGAACACAAACATTAGGAAAAAACGTTCTATTAATTGGGTAATTATTACCAATTAGACAACGAATCATCGATTAATTTTTATGACGATTCACAAAACTAATTCTTTGAATTGAAAAAGACTTTGTTTAGAAACAAAAATTACGGATTTACCAATTTGATGATGTTATATGCCCAGCAACTTTTTTTGAAAAAATAGACAAACAGTTGTTATGACTTATGCCAGTGCTAATGGACTTTAATGTGTTGATTTTCAAAATCCGTTACCAACAAATACAAATTGGCGCAATAATATATTTTTTTCAAAACTGTCAATTTATGGGATTACCTTAGGTTAGGTTATGTTTCGAATTTCCTTCAAAAATGGCGTATTTAACTTATTTTTGTTAAAATTATACAAATGCATCAGTTTCGTTATTGTTGATACCAATCTTGTGAAGCACAATTAAGCACAATTCATTTTTTATTTTTTCAAAAAAATGACAGTCCATGGATAATATTGTAGTTTAGAAAAAGTTTGTTTCATTGGAACATTTTGAGATTTTTGTGTTATCCTAATGAAACCGGAAAAAAAACAAGAAAATAAATAGCCAAACACCTAATGATTTTTTATATAGATAAGTTTCAAACGGTTCGGATTCTTATTTATTAACTAATCTATGGTTTAAATCACCCTGTCACTAAACAAAAGTTTCGGCTAAAGCCTTGCAGAGGACAATAAACTTTATATTATATATTTTTTATTCTGAAAGGAAAGATGAGTCTAAAAATATATAACAAATGCCGCGTTCAAAATGTTTTATGGCCAGATAGAGCTAAACAAAATATATAATCAGATTTTTTCAAAACATGATATTAGCATACTTACTACATATACCTATAAAGAAAGCACCTAACGTGATATTAACCATAATAATAACGGGGTAATGTTAAATATATTCATATTAAGTTTGGTGAGGTTAGATGACATTAGGAAGCTAGACTTTGTTGATAAACTATTTATGGTTCGTTATACTCCTTCCTAAAACATTTTATTTATTAGATATATAACATGAGAAATGAGTCTCTCTTTTTTTGCTCGTTTTATTTATAACAAGCGCTAACATGTGACTTGGCCCGCACGGAATTCTTTTCGAATAGTATTATTAACACACTTGCCTATGAAACGCGGCTGTCCAATGATCAGTCTATACATAGTAATCAGTGCAATGATTGTGATGACACCACATCGTCTCCTTATCAGCAGATAACTAAAAATTGGCAAAACCATAAAATTCTTCTGTGTCCTTCAACAGTTAAAAAACATATAAAACGCCAAGCAAGGAACAACAACGAACTAATCCAACCCTAAGCGACTACAACTTTACCTAATCCAACAGAGCAAATAGTTTTTTGTTTCTTTTTGTGTAGCACCAAACAAAAATCACTCCAAGAAATTTATTACTACGTTACATTGGGTTAGATTAAGTTATCTGGTTAGCTTATTTTTCAAATTTTATACTACCCTCAATTACACAGATACAAAAGTCAGTGAAGTTCTTCAGGGTAATTATGGAGGGTGAACTGATCTGGAAGGACTACTTGGGCTTCCCGAAAAAAAAAAAAAAAAACAACTGGTGAAGTGGATTTTTGAGACTGACCTATACTGCGTTGGCCTGGTGGGACAGGATCACCCTATCCAACTCAATAAAAATTATTTCTAGTGCGATTCTGAGAAATAGATAAAAAATATAGATCAGCTTTCACTCTAAGCAGGAATGGTCCTTCGAAAAAGTCTGCATCCCGAATGAGATCGAACCATGGTTCATCGATGGGACCAGAAACACGGAAAAGAGTAGAATTGGCATTGCAGTATGTATTTATTAGGTTTAGGCCAGTCTCAAGAAATTGGGCGGGTTCAGAGCTACACAGAGACTGGAAAACAATCGGATGCGGGCAAGCAGAAGGTTTCATCTATTCTACAAACTGCAAAGACTGGGAAAATAAAATTGTCTGTCTTGGCAGGAATAAAGCCATGATCTCTTTCTGGAAATCCCAACAGGTCACGAAGAACTACGATACCATAAGAACAAATTGGGACTGACTTCCAGCCCCTTCTGTAGGTTTTGTGACGAGAATGTGGAAAGTGCTATCGACATCCTCTGCCGCCTTCCGACTTTACCTGTCCTGCTCTAGAGGCGGAAGATGTCACTGTTTGCGATGCCCAAAAAATATTGTTCTTTTGGGGAGCTACCTTTGGGCGTAGACGAACCAGTGATTACACGGGGAAAGCTAAGGGACCACCTGTACTTTTGAAATCTGAATACGCCTAAATCTTGATACTAATAATAATATACGTTTGACATTTTTTCTAATTGACCGAGCGGCATGGTCTAGTGCTCTAGATCATTGCTTAGCATTCGGGAGGTCACCGGTTCGAATCCGGGTCCGACTGCTCTGGTCCAAGTTTTCTGTGGTTTCCTTGGATAATTTAGACAAATGCTGGGGCAGTAATATTCCATAGATAATCTTTCACTTCTCTTATATCTTCATTTCGTCCGTCTCATCTTTCTCTCCCTAATTACACCACCCACCTATTCTCACGATTCCTGTAAGAAGGCTGAAGAAGACCTTACGCCCTACGGGTCCCATCGATGAACCATGCTTTTCACCACAGTGTAGGTCGGAGGAACTGTACGCCCACCAACACGAGTAGCTGATGGGAATGAAACACAAAAGTTTTTTTTTCTGAAAGCTTAGGCGTTTTGTAACATGCCTAAACATTTATGTACTACTACCGTTAAGGGCATTGAACTTATGCAAATTACATTACGTATAGTATTTTAACTGTTTCTACTAACTACTAAACTAATAAGCGGACACATTAATGAAACCATCCATTTAAATAAATACAATTTGATTTATAAAAGCAAAAAATGCACAACACTTCATACAACTTTTCCGTTGTTGTCTATAATTGTCCAACATTCTTTCCTAAAAAAAAACCGTACAAAAAATTAAGATTCATAAAACGTCGTTTAAATCGAAAGTGTTTTCGAGTAAATTACATTGACAACGTATTTTTCGTTGCTATCAATATAATAAACGTTACAAACAAGAAAACGAGTTTTTATTAGAAAAGAAAATTGCAAATACGTTCCTTGAAATTTATGGTACTATTAAGCAGTGAAAACGATAGCTATCATTCTAATAACTAATTGCAAATGTCGGACTATAATAAAAAAATATTGCAACGTTGATGAAATTATGTCGATAAAAATTGTATTAATATCGCTATCAATTTTTCATTTTTCGTAATATATACAAGCGTCACCTTTTATTCAAAAGAGTTTTCTCCATAAAGCCCAACACGAATTTCGATGGAACTTATGGGATTTGTCCTTAAACAGTTCGTACAAGAAATATATTGAATAATGTCAAAAGAAGTTAATTTGATCAAAGACATTTATCAAAAATTATTAATTGTATACTTATATACTAACACCACGAATATTTTTTTGATCTGTTATTTAATAATTCAGCCCCATTAGCATCATATCCAGAAAAGGACAAAGACAATATTTAAGTTATTTGCTGCAACAAAACAACAAACAAAACAGGTTAATAACTATTTGTCTGACGCAAATGCGTTACCTTTTATTGTTTTGTTTTTAAATCTGTAATTGACGAGTTAAACATACATGAACATGACACACATTCCCAAAAACTTCATACGTCATTAAAACAATGAGATGTGTAGGTGAACAAAAAGTGTTAAGTTACTGGAAAGTTACGATCAATTTTCAGTAATTATCAAAAAATTATTTTCGTTATAAGAAAACATAATTAACTATATAATCATTTGTTTCAACTGGTAATTTGACCATTGATATACACAGAATAAGTACAAACAAATTTGCTATTTACTATGGGATTTAATAATACCGAGCGGCGTGGTCTAGTGCTCTAGATCATTGCTTAGAATTCGGGAGGTTACCGGTTCAAACCCGGGACTGGCTGCTCTGATCCAAGTTTTCTGTGGTTTCCTTGGATCACTTGAGCAAATACTGGGGCAGTAATATTCCATAGATAATCTTTCACTTCTCTTCTGTCTTCATTTCGTCCGTCTCATCTTTCTCTCTCTAACCACACCATCCACCCATTCTCACAATTGCTGCAAGGAGGCTGAAGAGGGCCTTACGCCCTACCCTCTGGATTTGCACTACAGTGTAGGTCGGAGGGACTGCCTGCCCACTAACACGAGTAGCTGGTGGGAATGAAACACAACAAAGTTTTTTTTTTAATATAATAATGGTCAATAAAATCCAACTGAACCAACGGCATATCCATTTACATAATAAGCAGGTAATCAGTTTGACGACAGTCGAAATTAAACATTATCGAATCCCACAATAAGTAACAAATTTCTACAGATGGCGTTTACTACGTGTCTGCACTTTTTCATCTAACGTTGTTTAATACCAGCAGGTTGATTGGTTGTTGTTCTGGCGAAACTGTTTATAGCATGCTGATGAGAACGAAATAGTTCGAAATCGCGATCCACACCTGACAGACTAAGAACACCGTTTTTATAGATATACATAGGTTAATTTCAAAATGATAGTCTCACACTAACTTATTGGGTTAAAATAAAAGTATTGTATTATGCTATCTTCTTTATTTGATATAAATTTACTTTGTAAAGCTGTTCATATTCAGTGAAATTGATAAATTATCAAGTACTTACTACTACTATAACAGAAGCCATAAAATTTTGCTTAAGGACATCCTTAACTTAATAGGTGATTCTTGTTAAAATGAAAAACTAATTATGCATTTACTTACAAATTTTATAGTAGATTTGATCTTAACATGTGATTTTATGATCGATGAAGAAATTAAATGTTTATCATTACACAGTTCGGTACTTACATTAATTACATTGAGTACTGAACGAGAATTATATTTTCTATAATAAAGAGTGAAAACCGTTGAGTTTTTAATCAACATTCCACGTATGTATGTAACAATTGAAATATACAAAAATTATTGGACTGTATCTGCTAAACATACATAACACAACCACTTACAACGGACCATGTTTCTATCTAGAGTGAATACGAACTAATAAAACATCATCCCTCTTGCTAATAAAAAGGGATGTAGCAAATATACCGGGGAGTTACAGCAGTGTCTAAATATCGATTTTTAAGGTCAATGGGCATTCGTTTCTATAAGCGAAGTTTAGTTTATTCACAATATACAGTAGCCTGACTAAATCAATTTATATATTACATTAAAAGATTCTAAACTAAACTAGACATTAAAACAACCTTTTATTAAAAATGTTATAAAATTGTTACTTTTTTAATAAATTTTAAATAAAAAATTCATTTAAGAAGGGATAAAAGTGAAGTGTATTTGAATAAATAAAGACTCACCCTAATTACCACTAACTAAATTTTGTATGAGCGGACACGTGTTTCGCCCACTTCATACTTAGACATTATCAGTCTCGCTTTGACAAGCCCACGTATGATGTGGACGAAACACGCATCCGCTCATATTAAATTTAGTTAATGGTAATTAGGGTGAGTCTTCCTTTATTTAATTATTCTTTTACCACAGTCTCCTATTTTCTACTTTTCATATATGTATTAATTACAAGCTAAAATTGATTCGTTATACAATCTTTGCATGTGAAATTGTTATTAAAACATTTAAAAACATTTCCATCCAGAAAAAAAATAATCATTAATAAACATCAACACAAATTGGTATAAAAACTCCATATACCCAAATAGTTGTAGAACTAATTATGCATTATGTATCCTGTTACTACTACTATTATTTAAAAAAAAACTATATGAAAATAAACATGTTTTTCTTCGAAAATGAAATTATTCCATCAGATCTTTTGTTATGCAAGTGTTAATATGTATATTGATGTTTTCCTAGTCACGACAAAATAAAATATTCAAAGGATGTAATAGGTTTAAGTATAAAATACATACACTTTACTTACTTTTTATATTTTATCTGATTATATATATAATTATTGTTATATATATATATATATACATATATATTCTAACTTTTCATGCATTAGTGTCTTATAGATACACCATTAGAAAAAGGCATATTTTGAATATTCAATAAAAAACGTTCGATATTTTACGTGGGCGCTCCGGATACGTGACCCGGTGAGTCGATATATAAAATAAAAAATTGAGGAAAATAGTTGGTTTTATAGTTCAGTAAGAATTATTCAATAAATTCATTATAAACGTTTAAAGCAACTATTAAAATGTTTTATTTTTTATTTGTGGTCTGAAAGAAAACTGTTGCGTCCGATAAATTTTAATGTTTTCAATGTTTATAATTTTATAATGATTATTCTATAAATCTACATTAAATTAGATAAATTTATGAATAATATACAATTTATTATTACTGATATAAGGGACGTTGTGTTTTTTGTAATTACTAGGAGAATTGTTATAACATGAGCAGAAATTCACAGTTGCTTTGGGTTTTACAGTTCGATCAGTACTTTTTATATTAACTTTAAAAAATTCCATGAAGAAAAAGCGTGCTTGTAATTTTGAAAAATGAGATGCATTGCGGTAAATATATTTTATGTATCATTTTTTTTACAATATTGATCCACAAAAATAACACAAGACAAATGACTTTTTCTTCATGTTTCTGTTTTTTTAAAATAAAAGTAAGCATGTATTTCTTTTGCCCCTATCTAGATACACGTAATATTTTAATGGCTATGAAAATTTACTGGGTAAAAAATAAAAAAAAAACAAACAAATAAACTAAAAAAAATGATGACAAACACAAAGACGTATATTATATTATGCTATATAACATTAATATTATTTTCATTATTACGCTGATACATTAATTTTGTATGTATATTGTATTTAGTTTACTTTAACTTTTGATCATTAGATGGTAGAAGACATATGAGATACTGGCAAAAATATTCAATAGCACCAATACTGTAGGAATGTACATGTGAGAGATAGAAACGAATAGACTGTTAAACAAACCACCCTAGTAATAATAGTAGTAGAGTAGTAATCGAGTCGTTGGCATGTGTGTATGCGTGAACCTGTTTAATTTTATTTGTTTTTATACATTAGTTGTTAATTCTGTACCTACTGTGTTATTTTATTTCCAATTAAATTTTAAATTAAATTCACCGAATCAGCAGTTTCATTTTATGATTTTAGAATATGGTATATATTTAAATGTTTCAGTTGTTTAACAGAATTTATATTGCATTACTCTGAGTTTCGTATCACCGTGTCACATAATAATGGTTACATATCTCAAACATTTTAAGTGTAAATATCGGAACACCGTGTTCCGGGTTATTTTTAAAAATCAGTCCATAAATTATGTTTTCATAATGAAGGAGAATCCCAGATTAGTCACTTAGTCACATTTACGAAGCGAAGGTTTCTAACCATTCTCTTTGGACTGTTAATATAAGGAATGTGCGTACGAAGATTGAACATCCAACTTGTTCCGTTTAAAATTTTAATGTAAATAAAAAACCTGACGTTAATGTGGAATATCCGAAGTTGGTTATTGCTCTCGTTACCTCGAACAATCAAAGTTCAATTTTTTATTTATGTTGCCACATAATTACCACAGATGCCAATAGATCAGATTGGGTTATTTCCAACCTACGAGGTTAAATCAAATATAAACGGAAATTTTGTAAAATAAATTTATTGATTGATGGTACACACAAAATAAATATTTAACATTTTTCAATGTAGTCACCTCCGTGCTCTACACACTTTTGCCATCGATTTGGAAGCATGAAATATTCCTTCTTCATAAAAAGTTTGAGGGCGAGTTGTTATTGTCAGCCAATTGAGCACATACCCCTCTGCTACTTCATTGCTTTCAAATCTTTTGCTTCCAAGTGATTCTGTCAAGGGCGCGAACAAAAAATAATCACAGGGTGACAAGTCAGGGCTATAGGAAGGATTATAGAGGCTCGAGGGTTTCCCAGCCCATTTCTTCCAATTTATTCCTTGTCAAAACTGCGGTGTGTGGCCTGACGTTGCCATGAAGCAGGATAACGTCTCGAATGGGCAATGGGCATACCCCGTCGTTTGCTACGATACGCGATTTTTGTCGACTGTAACAACTCAGAATAGTAAGCCGCATTCACTGTTCATTGAACGTGAAGAAAATCAATGAGTGAAACTTAAACAAACCATTAAGTTAAATGTTTCTATTTGATTTGGATAAATACCTATTACAACAGTAAACGATTAATAAATCCCACTTTCGTTTTATTTAAGAGCCGCGCATCAATTAAGAAGTAAGTAAAGAATCAAATTCAAAAAACAATTTTAAAAAATTATAAGAATGATTTTCCGGGTTTGATGGCCGTGGTCGAAAGGCTTGTTTTCTGCCTGACGTTTCGTCAGCGACTGCGGCTGACATCTTCAGAGGTATTGAGGTTGTCGAAGTAGCTTTCTGTCTCGAAGTTTTGTGTGGATAGCATACGATAGCCGGCCGCCGAAAATAAACTTCGACGACCTCAATACCTCTGAAGATGTCAGCCAAAGTCGCTGACGAAACGTCAGGCAGAAAACAAGCCTTTATCATTCTTATAATAACGCCGGCCGTGAAAGCCTACACACTTTATTTAAAAAAATTAATTGATATTGAATTATTATAATAGTCATAAGTAATATCAATTACTCGCGTTTTCTATTCCGATTAAATGTACAAATTAGTAATAAATATTTGACTTTGACTTACAGCATTAATTTTTTAACCTTCGTATATTGCTTAGACGTCAGCTTTATTAAAGTTCCCATTATTACTTAACAACAACATAGTAATTACAACAATTGTTGCAACAATTTAACCACATTCCGTGACAATAAATTACGATAAAAAACGGTGTGTTATCAATTTCTCATTACTATAAAAGAATTTTAGTAAAGTATGCTTATCTATTTTAACGCCTTTTGGGTTGAAATGAATACTAGGATGGAGTAAAAATTCTTATCTGCCTGTCTGTTTATTTGTGACAAATTAACGTGAAACATGTGAAAATAAAACTGGCCAAGTAAAAAATAAATAAATCTAAATTCAAAACCTTATTATATATAGTTCGTTAACATCCCTCTCAAAGACATTGCCAAATTTCGAAATTACAAATGAAAATAACTAATAGTATAATATCGATCGTGTCCCAAACTAGGATCTTTTCAGGATATTATCGAATTCAAATTAGAACTTACACCCATTCCCTAACAGCGTTAAGGAGAAGCACGTATTCAGTAAGTTAGAATTAGTTTTAGTGGGTATGAAACGACTTCACCAGATAGAGTTACCCTTCCCCATTAATCAAGCCAACAAAATTTACTTCGGCAATGGTTTAACGAAAAGCATACACTGTATATGTGATATTGATCTAAGGATTGCAACTGCTAAAAATGGAGCACAGTTTTTGCTCTAGGAGCTGCATCTTAAATTGTGGTACGTACTACCCCCTGTGCACACCGCACCATCGACCCTTAATAATAAAAAAGAATGTACTATTTATAAAAGTGAGGGTCAAACTAAAATTATTGATTTATATTTATTTGACGACCCCCAAACGAAATAGCATAAAAGTAAAGAGGCCGCTTCTTCGCAGTTCTTTAAAAAGTAAGTTGAAAAATAACAACTTTAGCTTAATGAAATGTTACTTTCAGAAATGTATAAAACAATATTAACAAATTGATTGCAATATTTCTATTCTATTTACTAACTGTATAACGCCTATGATTATGTACCAGTCTTAATGACTTTTTAATAGTGGGTTTCTTCGGTGATTTGGGTGCAACGTTTTAATTCTATAAATTCTATCTTCGACATTTCCAAATCACATTGTCTTACCATTGGTTCCCTTCTTTTATCTACAACTCTTGGCTCCACCTTCATTATCTTCCTAAATTATTTAAATTCAAAATTCTTTAGTTCTAATTCAGCCATCATTTACTTCACCCTTCTTTGTTCTCTGACAGTGGCCAATAAATATTTAATTTTAATTTGGAAATTATTAACTTATTAGAAATTTGCCTAAACCAAAATTACCTGCAGTATAACCAGGAATATTACATTCAAAATAACGGGTTAGCCATGGGTAATCCGTTAAGCCCGTTACTAGCTGAGATTTTTATGAATCATTTCGAAACTTACTAGAACACGCATAATATCAAAAGCTTATTGGGTATAAAAAAGTAGTTCAGTTTCTTTGAAAAATCTATAATTTTTTCAGTCATGCCCTATAATTAAATTCATCAGTGTGAGGCTTATCACATCCTGCCCTACTTTGTAATTCTGTAATTACAGAATGTGTTAGGGTGGGATTTTAACTACATATATAAGAAACTTTTCAATTTAGTTTGACTTAGTCTCTAACTAAGGATGACGAAAGGCGTATTCCGTTTTTAAACGTGTTATGTGGAATTTTGGGTTATGGTGTTTTATGAATAATGATCAAATTTCAATTCTTTATTTAAATAATAAATTACTTAGGTACTTAAAACATTTGTATAATGAACTATTTGTAGTATTTGTTGTTTAAGTACAGGGTGTGAGTAATATTAGACATAATTTGCAGTTTTATAAGAAAAACCGTTTTTGTTATAACAAATATGTTTAAAAACCATGATTTGATGACTCTCCAATGTTTAGTTTTGAAAAAAAAAACATATTTGTATTCTCTTTACAAAGCTCTCCCCAGCGATACCCCACAAGCATAGATACGATTATTTTTTAACCCCTTGTCTTCATGTATGGAGTCCCCTTCTAACAAAGCATTTTATAACTTTAAATGTGAATACATATGTTATGTTGAGATTCGGAATCTTAAAAAGATTTTTCTAAAATTTCCGTTCATTTTATTTTTACCAAAGTAGTAACAGAGATGCGGTACGATTGTTTAATTTTCAAGACTATGTAAGTTACCCTTGCGAATGACCTTTTAGGTCGAAACGACTGTCTTCGAATATTAGTTTTATTTTCATAAAACGAGTTGATGCTACATTAACATTTTATTCCATAATTTAATGTATGGGGTTGAAATTGAAAAAATTGTTTCCATCAATGTGAGCTAATCAAAAATTTAAATATTTTATATTCATCTTATATATGTATAAATAGAACTACTGCTACAAATGAGCGTTTATAAAAGGATTAGGTTTAATTAATGGTGCACAGTAATTAAAATAGTTTTAAAATTCAGTCTAAATATACATCTTAAATAAATTAGAATTGACGTAATACAAAGATCAATTAAGATAGATTCCATTTTTAAAACCAATAAAGCAATAAACAAAATCAAATAAGTATTAGTTAAAAGTCTCAGACGTCAGCGCCAGGATAAAAAAAATCATTTTTGAAAAAAACATTAAGTTATAATACGTTACTAATGGTTCACAGCTTCGCTCATAAGTTAAGACAATTATGTTACACGCTTAGTGGGATATAAAGCTAATTTAAATAATTGATTGACTTGATCCATACTTGATGGAAATCCATAGTAAACCAAAGGGAAAAAGACTTAAAAATATTAATAACTTTATTACAGATCACATTTTAGTAAAATCATTAAAAGCTAATTTAAATAACATAATAACCATTAAATATTGGATAAGTATAACAAGTGTGAATATTCTACAAAAGTTAGATACTATTGAGAAAAATTAGATTGTCATGCTATTAAAATTACATAGTATTTATGTATGAAAGATATACCATATTATTACATGAATAATCTTGTTTTAATTTCACCTCTAGTTAATATCATACGCAGCTGCCTTGCACGATAATGCAAACCCAACCCACGTGAACCATGAAAAATGGTAATGTATGAACACGATTGACGAAATACTAGAAACGAATTCTAAATGTAACAATAAGAGTAACTTTAATTTGTAGTAAAAATACATTAATGTGAATTAATTTTTAAATTCTCTAAAATACGTCATTAATAATAATATGTAGAGTACTAAAGCACGCAATTAAAGAAACTCGAACAAACACATACTGCTACTATTATTCATTCAAAACTTTGTCATCCTGTTACATACCCTTTTTCCATTACAGCCTTCAGAGACTAATCACACTATCCATGTCCATCGATAATTACAATAAAGAATTAAAAATGGTTTTGATCAGTCAATTTTCCCTCTCTTTAAAACTCTCATACAAATATTTTAGTGCAAAATTCTTCTGAAAAAGTCGATTGTGACAGACGAACAGACGGACACTTGAGTGGTCTTGTATGGGGTTCCGTTTTCCTTATGAGTTAGGAACCCTAATAACTGGCATTTGGCTGGTTTTATTTTTACCAGAATTCACTTTCAAAAATGCTTATATGTGTATTAACTGGTTTAAGGTGGGTACATCATATAATGGAGCAGAAGAAACAAGTATAAAACAAACGTATGATAACCATGAATCGAAAACAATAACTCGATTTGACCTAAAGAAAAACTTGACCGAATAACTTCATACGTAGTTATTTTAATCACTTGACTTTCATAAAATTACCAATTTTAAAGATTACTTTAATTTATTGAACCTCCATTTAAGGTTAGCCTTCATCGACAAGCATTAAATTTTGGTACCTATTTATTTCTCTGTTATTTTGGAGTAAAGTACTGTAAGTAATAACCTACAATTTTGTTTCTCTGTAAGGTTAAACTTTCTTAGCGAGTTTGAACATTAGTTTCTTAATTAATTAGTTAAACGTATTTAACAATTATATCCTTATCATTCTTAACAAATACAAATATACCATATACACGTTCATGAAATATTGTGTTAGTATAGTATTGATATCCAAATATAGTTATAACACATACAGTCCCTTAACCGTACAAACATGGGTCAACTAATATAAATCACCTTAAAGACAACTGTAAAATTCTTCACATTGAAAATTAAGATAGAAAATTAAATTTGCTGGAAACCTTAGTAATTATTACGTTAAATAAAAATGGCCTAATATTAAATGTTGCGTCCCTTAGACCACCAACTGCTTTATTAGCATTGAAAGATGAGTAACGTTTTCACTAACATTCTAAATTATGATTTTTAGCTCCTTTGTTCATTTATTACCAGTTCCTTTCCTTTGTCAATTTAGTCTCGAATTCTTTCCTAATTGCACTACCATAAATCGCCCATAAATTTCAATAATTTTTCTAGCTGTAACTGCCAACCCCCTAATCCTAACGTCATCAATTTGTATCAAATTTATAACCATACACCAATTTGCTACAACAAGTTTCAAATCCCACCTTCTTCACTTTTAACACCCATCGTCACTGTTCTCATCAAATTTAACCACACCTCCATCCCTTTCCAACTTATTCTAAAATCTATAAAAAACTTTTTTCTAAAAAGAGATCATCACAAGCAATATCAATTCATATTAAACTATCTATCAGCTATATTCAACTTATATCAACCACCAAGTCTAATCAATTAATAATATTCAAACGACAACTCAATCGTGACGCAACGCTTCCCGGTAGTTGCTACCAGTATTATCCATTGTAAAAAGTGTAAATATATGTATATAAAACCTGCTCAAAGACTTCAATTCAAACGACTTACAAACGCTACTTCAACAAGATTCAACACAAATACCTGGACTTCATCAAGTTGCAGTCCAGGACGATTCATAGCGAATCAACATTAAGCGATCAAATCACTATTACATATTTAAAGACATTTTTTTAACATTACAGTACCACTTTCTGTAAAAATTTGTAGACTGCAATAGTGACTATTCGTTTGGTAGAGAATCCAAGAGAGCCAATATATATATATATATATAATTAGTTTTATATTCCCTCTTGTCATCCCTATCCCCTACTGTTTAGTCTCCAAATTATCGTTTAAGAAAAATCATAAATTTGTCAAACGTTCATGTTAGTTGTCATGCGAATTCTAATGCTGTCGAGATGGTCTGTTTTATGTCTTCAGGAGATAAGCGCGTGAGAACGGTAAGGGCTCTTGAGGACATAGAAACGAACGTTAAAAATAACAGATAAAATAGAACCACCGAACGAACCACTCGATAGCAAAACATAATCGTAGATTTCATTTAGTTAAGTTTTATACTTAAATATAAGTTTTGCTTTTGTATAATAATTAGTGATAGTTAAAGTGAAGATTTTTAATTAATGCAAATAAATATAGTTAAACAAACACAATATCGTTTGCCTCAATATCTGAGGTGGTCCTTCGAAGCAAGATATAATACGAACACGCTTTCACGCTTCCTCACCTACCAACATTAATATTTAATAAGATACACATCTGTTTCGGATTTTATTGTTAAGATATTTAAAAATCTAGTTTTAGGTTCCTGATCGACGTTATCCTGTGTTAAAATAATAACCAATTGTGTTTTTTCACAATGCGAATAGGAAATTAGCCGCCATAAGTTTTATTTCAATGAACATCGCTAATCCTAACTTATAGTGATAAATGATTATCTTAATGAGTTAATTAAATTATTGAGAAACTATTTTCTGTCACTCTTTTAAACTCTAAAGAACCTGAGACCTAATACAGAATTCTAGCCATCGTTCCATGTCAGTATTTTTCAAGGGGAATCAAAATAAGAAAAATTACATAAAATGATGTCATGTTATTATTTCATATGACATTGTTTTTCTTGATTCGGCTCGAAACGTATATTAAATTTTTTAATTGAGTATATGTCTATAAATAGGTTGACTATCCCTTTCGTAGATGGTGATACCAAAAAACTTTTGCCAAAAACAAACAACAAGTATTTAATTTTTTATAAATAAAATTTTATTCAAGTGACGCTTGTTGACGTGCAGATTAAAATTTAGAAATTTTGAAAGGTAACATGGAAATTGATAAAACTATGAACAAAGAATGATTCGACATAAGCCTAAAGTTACATTTATTAATTTCACTTAATGAAAATTTTCCAAATACCTACATAGATTTCTTTATATTTTTTGATAAATTTCAAAACGATTACAATGTTGTTTAATACAATACTTCTGTTGGTGTAATTTAATACAGTTTGTACGATTTATTCCCCTCATTCTAGAGTAGGGGCAGAATCAGAGCCAATAAAGGGGTTAAAAAGAGTTTTTGCTAAACCGACACGGGCATTTCGCCTTTGGGTATCAAGTATTCAGTAAGGTAGGTATTTGAGTGGGGTTGGATATGAAATTGGTACATACTATGGTTCTGAAGGTATAAACACATTAACTTGTAGAACACAATTCTACAAATAAAATAATAAATTATATAAATAAAGTTGATAAATTGCGTATCGCATTCTTTGTGAAACATTTTAAATAAAATAAATATGGGAATATTTCATGAAAAATTTATTTATTCTTCTCTACAATATTGTGTAAACCCTTGCGGGCCATTATCAAGAGTTAGTTAGTCATTGTTTGTTTGTTTGTTTGTTACTCAAAATACACATATTCAATTAAATAAATAATTAAAACCATAAGGGAAATCAGTAGAAGGGGCAAGAATGATAGGAATTAAGTATTACGAAAAATTATGAAGCCTACAATACAGGAGGGGGATGTAAGGAAAGAAATATGGAAGAGACGAGTTCTAAGGATTGGTCTAAAAATAAGAGAAATGATGCTAAGTCATAAACAAATGGATGAACGGAGAGGAATAAAAACGAATGTTGGTGAAATTGTAAGGAGATCAGGAAGAAGAACTTGAGAAACATTCAAAATATCAAGATATCAATCAAGATATGCTAAAGAGATGAAAGACTTTCTATGGGTGGTATGATAGGGAGACATAATACCGGAGTACTTAAGAGGAAAGGACATGGATGTAGCGGCAAGGTTTAGAATAGGAAATTAACGTAAGGGGAGTATGTTTGGATTAATAAAGAAGAAAGAAATTGCAAAATATCAGAAAGGGAAAATAAATCCTCGAGGCATGTGCTGATAGTAAACCAATAGATGACTTTGTGGGAATGATAGATATTGGGGCAAAGGCCTGGCTCCATAAAAAAAAGAAAAAGGGACAAGAAGGTAAATGAAATAGGGATTTAATGAAAACGAGAGAAAAGTTTCAAAAAAATTTTTAATTGTTCACAATTGCTTCACCAAAACATTGGCTTCTTCAGGTGAAAATGTTTTTCACCTGAAACAAGTGAAACAATTGTTGTGAACAATTAAAAATATTTTTGAAACTTTCCTCTCGTTTTCTTTATTTGACATGGAGTTTCAACAAGTAAAGCCTACAACCATTATTTAAATAGGGATTTGTAGAAGCTTCAAGTGACAAGTATTACAATTGGAATATTTATGTGCAGGTAAATTAGCCAAAACGGGAGGAAAAAGGGAAGGATAGTTGGGAAGAAATAAAATAAACATAAATGTTAAGGAAACAAAAAATTAAATCTGTTATATAGCTTAGCGAAGGTAAAAAGTAAAATACTATTATAACTTCATTCATCATTGGAGTAAGAGAATCGTAAAACAACATTGAATGGTACATCAGAATAGGGCAGGAATTTTATGAAAAGTCAAAATAATTTTGTGTAATTCGTAACAGAGTATTTATACCTACCATGTAAATAAAACAATAAAATATATATTTTTTGTTTTCATGAGATTTTCTAATTTGAACTATGCATATTTTCAATTACATGGTTGTAGGTTCTTTTGTTGGTAATTTTAAACAATTGATGTAATTAACAGGTGAGCTGCTGCGTATATTATATTTTGATTTATTTTTAAAGAAAGTTGAATATTTCAATGTTCTCTCGTGAGCATGTCCAACAAAATCGATTTAATAGAATCGACACATAATTAAAAGCCACGTGGAAACAAATAAATTTCATAATTAATTAATTAATTGATCAAATCAGAAAATTTTCATTAATTTGCTGAAAAAACAGCAACTCATGTTGCCATTTTCGAAATACCGGTATTCGGTATTCGGTACCGTAAATGTCCTGTGACAAGGTCGTCCTGAAAGAGATATGTTGTAAAAAAATCGCCACTAGCAACCAACCCAACGGTGTCTGCGATCTTCAACTGTACAAGTACCACAATACTATGTACTTGAAACGTACATACCTAAACAAGAACGCACAGATAATGTTAAGAGCATGTATTTATTTTCTAGTCGTGTTGCAGCGGCCGGGTTTCCCCCAGCATGAACCAATGACCGTCATGAGTTCCGTGGCGTTTTTCTTCTTTTTCGCCCATTTGTTGGTCAGTTGCTTCTATTTCAAAAAAAATTGTTTTCTGGCGGTAAGTATACCCAGTAGGGACCGGACGGCTTACGTGCGTAGCATGTGTGTGTGTCTGTAAATACATAGATGTACTTACACCAAGGTTGGAGCGAACCTTTATAAACCGTTTGACCGAAACTTGCAGTCCTGAGTTTGTTTCGAGCTTTTCGAGTAATTCGTTCAATATTTTGACAACTTTTTATTGAGTAACTATAAAAAGGACCTGTTGATATCAGATACTACTGTTATTGGTTTTAACTGTGGTGAATCGGGATTTGAATATATTGTAAACCGTTTCGAAAACAAGTTCTTTTCTTGCAGTTCACAAGGTAAGTTCTTTTTTTTTAAATATTTATTGTTAAGGGATAATTTGGGCAACGTTTCTAACATTATACAACATATACTGTTAATTGGACCTAGCAGGTACCAAATACATCAGAAATATAAATTAATAACTGTAAATTTGACAATTCTTAATAAATAATAAAAATGCACTTTTGATAAAAAAATCGTTTTGACTTTCATCTGTTTAAGGTAGAACGCAAACAACTTGAAAATATTAAATGGATATTCGAAATTTAAAAATTATAATATGTATTCTGAATTAGTGTGTAGTGAACCTATAAAACAAGATTTATTATTAACATATTTTTAAGTAAATATTAAGTAGGCAATAATTCAATTAATTTAAGTTTTAGGTAAAAAAACTGATAAAAAGTATAAATATTGATTCTCAAAGTAAAAAATGTAAATTATGTATGTACCTAATTTATATGTGCAAATTATAATGAACAATAATTAATGATGAACTCTAACAAACGATTTACATTAATGATAATTTCTCAGCACACCTTTTCCAGTCAGATTAACTATCGCAATTAGTTAAAAAGGGAACCTATATAGTTAATAATAACAACAATTTCTAATATCTATAAATAGATCATTACCGCCCTTTATTGCATTTTTTCATTTTTAATCTACATATATCCTAGAAAGCAAAAAGTTCCTCTTTAGAAGATAAATACGATAACTAATAAAATACGCTGCAGTTTCTGAGTGAGTGCTAATTAATAAAAAATTAAAACGTGAGTAAGTAATAGATTAAAAATTATAACATGAATTTCGGAAAATACAAACGAAAATTAGAATTCCGAAGTAACTATAAAACATTTTAGTTTACTTTTAGTTCAATTATGTCACTTATGAAATAATGTATGAGTTATTTTTATCAAGGTATATTTTATTAATTAAAGCTTCCAATATCCCTAGTGTTATGTGTAAAAAGAATATTGCCTATTAGTTTACTATATGTATAGATCACCAAACTTCGATACAAAAAATGATTGTAGAATACGCTTAATACAAAAGAAATTAATTGTATTGAGCATACATACTTTATTCGCAAGAATATAACAAATAATAATAATAACATTCTTTTGTCTTTTATTCTTATCTTTAAAATAATTTAATTAATACTAATATTGGTAATTACTTGTACGTGAAGCTTCAAATTTTCTGATTTTTCTTTAATGCTAATATAACCTAAAATAAAGAACGTTACTCTTTTCAACCGAAAATTACATCACAATTATGGAATTACTCTTATTCATTTTTTTTTTAATATTGCTAATAATTACTTTACAAATTTACACTTCTCTGTTGCTTAAGAAAACTTCACTTACATAAAGGTATATTTTAATAACCTAGCGTAAATATTTGAATATCTGTCTTTCCACGTAATATTTGATCCTCTGAAGAATTTAAAAATCCGTACACTTCTATTATGTAATAACTACTTTCTTTGTCCTTTAACTGGAAGGTCAAGTTTAATAAACTTGTAAGCACACATTTCGTACAGAACTAATGGCTTGTATCATTTATTTTGAAGATCGTTTTTTTACTAATACAAAAGAGGCCTTAAAACAAGGTTATATTTTGCTCTGTAACCTTTAAAAATTGATATTCAACTACGTAACGGTAAAGACGAAAGTGATCCCATGAAAAAATAATCATCAAAACAAAATAAGTGGACTTATATCACGGTGGTTAAATTTTTAGGCCAAGAAGGCTTTTACTTGAATAAAGTTTTTTGGGTTCAAATACATTTTTTCATCTGAATACATTCCAAAAGTTCAAAAACTACTAGAATATGTATCATCGCGCCTAACGCTATTACAATGGCTATGTAAAACATTTAAAAACACCGTAAATAGATACCTTACTTTTATATACTTTTTTACTGGTAATTTATTTATTTAAAAACAAAAAATTATTACAACAGAAATTATGTGTGAAGAAAATAGATGAAGAGTATATTTACCTACTTCACCCGAGTAGTAGCCGCTGGTGTTGACATAAATAATGTATTTTTTTTTCATATTTTTTTATACTGTAAAATATTATAAATTTATTTTATTTTCAAAACAAATACAGAACAATACATAGTTAAACAATTTTAATATTTTTTTTAAATATTTCCTGTGTAACGTATTCAAAATTCTTTTAAACAAAAATACGTACGACAAATAATTTTTCCGAATTGATCGGTACTATTTAAATGTGACAAAAACTGTCTATTTTATTAGAATACACTTCCAATAAACTGGTTTCTTTGACTATAACAAACTACCAACGTACTTCTGTTATAACATTGAAATTATAACCATTATATTATCATTAACTATTTTGTAAAAATGCACACCTTTCACACAGGATTACACTTAATATTGTAAAAGTTGAAACTTTACAATTTTGAAAAAACCTTTTCAAGGTTTGTTCGACATTTTTGTTTAACGCCAGGTGCAAACAATGTCACATATTTTATTGTTTGTAGGTTATAGCTTCGATAATATACGATAATTTATTATTAACATTTATTAACACAAAAACTCTCCGGATATATAGGCATACCGAGGAAACATTTAAAAATAGATACACCTCGTTATAAATAGAATGACCGATTAAAATAAACAATTTATTTTTTACTATATTTTGTTGACTTTGTTATAAAATCTCTTGAATAAATGAGATAATACACATTATATAAACAATTAAAGACCACGTCGTAACAAATAGATTTCACATTTAAAAAACTTCCAATTAATGCAAAATTGGCTTCTTTGATTTTACGACTGGCATATCTTGAAATTTCAATGACTTAGAGTTTTTTTGGGACTGATTCGAGATCGCAATCAAAGAATACATCGAAAATAATTATATAAATTTTCATTTTCAACTCCCTATAATACCCAGCTTTCAAATTTCGAAGGGGATGAAACTCCCAAAACGAAAGGGATATGAAAATCAAATAAAATAAATATATTTTTTTCAGTATTATTTTTTTATATCAACCCTTACCAGGTGTAGTGCGGACACCGACTGTCTGAGGGTAGATGGGGTAGGACACTCGTGAAAAAAATATGAATTGAATGCGTAATGGTAACGAATAAACGTTTTATTTCCAGTGACCCGAGAAATAATGAGATTATGGAACAAAATTTTATGTCCCTTATAAGAAACGTTTTCCAAAGATGTGTCACATAATTCAGAAATATAAAAAGATCAGATAGTAATGGTAACATGCCCTTTCGAAAATTTCCGTGTGTCTATTTCGGAGTAAAACCTATTTAAAAGTATGCGAATCATTACTGTCTACTACTAACTCAAATTTTGAGTTTCTACGTCAAACGGTGCTTACAAAATACTATAAATAAGTACTTTACTCTAAAAACAATTGTCAGTAGGTTAGGTTAGGGTGGACAACTGTTTTATCTTGTGAGATTTCAGATTTTTGGAAAATATGCATTTTGACATTTACCTACTGCGTAGAGGGTCTTTTAAAAACCGATCAAAACAATTTTCGAACTTCTGCTCTTGACCCTTTAGTTACGAGGTTATTTGTCTTTTTCCAATTTTTTACGAAAATTGAGGCCTTAGTAATAGATATATAACAAAACTCTTGAGTAAGTTCCAGCATGATTTTCTCCTATACACTTATTTCGTCTTATGAGGGCATCTCCATAAGCAAATAGATTATCTAAATTTAACTATCAAATCAAGAGTTTCGTATATATATGAAACTGCATCCCTTTTTTAATTTCATGAAAATGATATAACTCTTTATGTATATAGCATGTCTGTCCTTGCTATTTCTGAACAAGATTACCTACCCAATAAGTATAGAAAAATCACGAAGGTTTTATTTTATTGTAATCACCTGCACTTCCAGGTGATATACTGTTGAAAACTATATATTATTACCGTAAATGCACTTTTCCTATCACACAACTTAAAATTCATTGCAATTTTAGATATTTTATTACCGTTAAATAAATAGCGTACGACTAGCAGGATTTCATATTTCGATGAAATTTTTACATAACGCGCGTACGTTAGTGTTTATTAGTTTTCTGTTAGATGACATTCTTTTGTTTTCATTACCGTCTTCATTGTCGTTAAAATGTTATTAAAATCTACGAACATTTACAACTATTTCGTCAGAATGTATTTTTATTAAGTAAATTGAACATGGCGTAAATTGCTTAGGTGTTAGTTAAGCTAGTAAAGACACATTAAGCGTATAGAAAAATCTATGCGTGAAGATGTTAGAATGGAACATGAAAATTAACTATTTAATTAATTTTTTATTAATATTCCGGACTCAACTGTTCCAGATGTGCACAAAATTCGTTTTCGGTACCTGACCTTCCGAGAACCCCAGTATGTAAGCTTGCACTAACAGTCCTTTCGAGTAACAAAAATTCCATCCACACACCCCCCAAGCTTTCAAAACCGTAGTCTATAAGTATTTGTATATAATAGTAAAAATAGTATGATTCTGATTCCTGTAGCGAGAAGACGTTATAATCTGTAAATACGTAGTCAATTTACATTAAAATCATCGTTTGCGTCTAATTAATTTAGGTGCAAAGCAAAATACAGAAGTGGTAATAACCATTTGTTTGTATTTTTCCAAAGTAAGTATACAACCCAACAATTAACGAAAAACAAAGTTATTAACCGATAATACAAAAAATGTCAAAATGATTACATTAGTGATGAGGTAAAAGAGAAAAACAATACATGAATAACAATAATAAGCATACAAGTACAATAATGACTGACGACTTTGGAAAATAAAAAAATACAAAAAAACTATGCATTCTAGGTGCAATTCAATTAAAGTAACAAATAATGTAATTAATATGGGAAACAAAAAACTGTTTACATGTCTGGGGGCAACGGTCGAAATATTGAAACAGAGGGTCTTTTACATTCTATCAACTTGACCTGCCATATATACCCGACTAAAAAAATTTGCCTGAATATGATCAGTACCTAGTCAGGAATATCTAGTGTATCAAATTAGGATGAAGTAAGGCATATAACGTAGAGTAATAGTGAGGAACTAGTCAGGGGCGTCGTGGAAACCAAAAATGACCAAAAAACTATCGGTCACCTATGTCGGAAGCGAGAAATGTGACTTCTTCATCGTTATCCATATTGCAAAGGTTTGGAGAAAAACAATAAAATCTAAACCGTAAATAGAGCATTGCGGTTTGGAATGAGTATTCAGTAAATATCAATCTATAAGTCCAAAAAAAGCGCAATATTAAACAGCGACCAGTTCTTAAAATACGGCATTCAGAAAATAAGCAAAAAAGGCTACAAAATCGTTACCTAAGTCAAATATCTCGTTTCCGATAAAGACAACCTATTTATTTTTGCCATTTTCGAATTCTATAACCCTAAATTAGTCTAGAAACAACATTTCAGCAAAATCGGGGATGAAAAGTTTTCTCTAAATTTTTTAAAATTTCAAAATAATTTTTGCTCCATAAATTTGCTCAAAATTTGTTTTTTATTTGGGGTCGTAGAAACCAAAAATATTTACGTCGATTATGTTGGAAACGAAATATTTGATTTAGAAGTTTTTTATCCCGATTATGTATGTGATGATGTGGAACTTAAGCTTATTAGCCACATGTCAGAAACAGGGGAAGTTATGATTGACTACAGACGGAAAAAGATAGCTATTCAAAAAAAGGCGTAGGTAGATGCGACACTTTTAGAACAATTAGTTTAACTTCTTAGGCGTTAAATTTTTTTATTGGAGTATTACAGATAAGGGGCGAAAAAGGAATCCGGGACAATTGCGGACCTGGACATTTTCGGACCTGGGACATTTACGGATCTCACCCTAATTATCGTATTTATTTGCAAGTACGGTTCAGGTAGAACCATCTGTGGTGATACATTTGCGGTCCTCTTTAGGTAGGCTAATTGTGCTATTAAATTGTTTATATGGGGATGGAGCTTTCTTATAATGCAATTCAATCTATGGTTCCACCCTTCGACGGAATCATTTTATGCATTATAAAGAAGCTCCATCCCCATATAAACAATTTAATAGCACAACTAACCTAACTTAACCTAACTAAAGAAGACCACGAATGTCCCTACCTGAACCGTACTAGCAAATAAATACGATAATTAGGCTGAGGTCCATAAATATCCCAGGTCCATAAATGTCCAGATCCACAATTGTCCCGACACCCGAAAAAGATTCAGAAGAGAAGACCAATTCCGGTTTATAAGAAATAAGGAAACGCGTCAAGATATTTTAGCTTTACAGGTAATTTTTGAGAAAACAATGGTAAAGGAAAAAGCGGGTACATAGGATTCGTAGATTTAGAAAAAGCATTTGACAATATTAAATAAAAAAGAATACTCAAAAATACATGGATGAGATAAAGCGATAGTAGTTATAGTTTGTAAAAGTATAAAGAGCTATGGATAGTTATAAAATTTTGGCAGCAAGGTAGTGAAGTAAATGATATGAAGGTAGTTAAACAAGGATATTATTAATGACAAGACAACTTCACAAAACCCCACATAAAATTAATGCTGTATTGATAGACGAATATGGAAAGAAAATAAGTAAAAGAAAAATCAAAAATATTGGTTTGTAAGGGAGGTAAAAGTATGGTTAGAGCTAATATAAAAATTGGAGATGAAAAAATAGAATATATGGTCGAGTTTCGGAGGAGGGGTGGAGAATGGAACCGAAAAATAAAACACCCTAATATTTATATATGTGGTTATGATCCGCCCAGGGGACCCAACGTCCTTAATAAACGACTTATTTAATTACGTTTTCAGATATGTCATAAACAGGTTGTGAAAGTGTCAATTTAAAAATAGAAATCTATAAAAACCGGCCTAAAATGTAATCATAATTGACAAATAATAATTGGTAATAGTATTAATGATGAGTTATTTCTTTAATCCTAAGAGGGTCAAAAAAAGACTTCGTCCTAGTTTTTCATCTTCTAAGAGTTTCATAATTTTTTTTTTCAATCTTCATAACAGCCATGCGTTAATACTGCAAACATAATTAATAACTGTATACGTAATTCAAAAATAAATGTCATAATAACGAATAAAATTAATTATTTATTTATCTATGCATGATAAAATGCAGTCCTTCGCGACATTGAACCTACCACATACATAACGGACAATAGAACAAATTATTATTTAATACGATTAGTTCTAACAAGAAATAAAGTATTAAATAATAATTATACATAAAGTATTTCACGGTAGCATTCAGTTTCGTTACAGAAAACTTTTATATAAAAGTTTTACAGACGAATAAAAGTCCGAAGTTTCAAAGGGTATGTAGTATTCAATTTTTTTGCAGCTTCGAATTAAAATTTTAATTACGTACGCTATTAAATTATTACAAATCTTCGCGTTCAATAATTCAAATGAATTTTATATTAAGATTTAAAACAAAGCATTGTTCACAAGTGTTTCCAAATAGAATATTTTTTAGTAACATTTTCAAAAGTTGCAAATATTAAATATTTAATATAATAATGTGCTAACGTATAGATATGTTTGTAGGGTTACATTGTGGAGCTATCTCCTTTCGTGATACAAAATTATAGAATTACCTTACTATCAAAACGTCTAACTAAGGGTTGGAATTAAATACCCTATTAATAAAGATTTTTTTTGCATATTCAAAATTAGAAATACATTTTGCATTTGTTACGATTTAAATGTTAAATTAATCAGCAATTGTTTAGTAGAAGCGTTCCTCATTATATTTTATATTATTTAAAATTATTTAATTTTACTCGTTTTTATTTAAATATCCTAAAAAGTAGTAATAAAAATTTACCCAGATATTGCTAAAACTAATTACAAAAACTGAATAGAAACTAAATGAAAGGAGTAATAACTGATAAAGTGATTGTGCAGATATTGATTTAAAAATCCTTCACAGATTACCTTTCACAATTACATGAGTTAACTAAAAAGTTTATTGTAACATATAATAAAAAGTGTATTTAAAATAAATTCAAGCAATCAGTATACCTGTACCTATATAGAAACAAACCTTCTAGAAAATTATATTTAAATGCACAAATATTAGTGGGTGTCGTTCTCATTACGCAAATTAAAATTTTAATTAACATTTTTCAAAAACAAAAAACAAAAGCTTCCACTTTATTTTTGTTTGTTTTATAATTAGATACGATAAAAAATCTTATGCAGTTGACCAATACTTTTTTTTAATTATTCATTAAGTATTCATTAATTACTTTTTTGTGTAATTTGCACCCATTAATTAGACTTACTATTTGCTTATTAATGATGAAGATATTGAATTATAATCATGTACAATGTGCTTCAAAAACAATAGTAATAATAATGGCATTCTATTATTAAAGTGTAACTATGTACTATGTAAATTCATATTATATTTCTATTATTTTAAATTACCTAGTTACAAATATAATTTATTTAAAAATAAAATATAAAAAAAAATTGCACTAGGTACTTGGTTTTCTTTTTAATTTGTGATTTAATCAAATTAACTAATGCCATTTACAAATTACAGATATGGGACAAACCATTTAAGTATTTGGGGTATGTAAAGATCGGCTGTTAAAAACGCTCATTTTTAATCACTAACTCTTCAGACAAAAATTATAAACACATGAAAGCTCTGGAATTCTCCGCCTAAAGAACTATTTTTGGAATTTTCCATTAGACTAAACGATTCCGTTAAAAGAGTATTTTGAACACTAGAAAGTAAACCTAAACTTAGTCAACAACATTTGGGTGGTTTTCCATAGGCTACGGATATTTCCGCGGTCAATCATTTTTTCGGTTTTGTCCTAGCTATTGATTAAATATTTCGATAAATTATTATCTGTTTTAAATGGTACTTTAAAATTATTCTTCTGTAGTTTGTGGGAAATTTTATTCGTGACATTACCTAAATATAAGATTAATTTGTAATTACTTTTTAAATATTTAAATTATTGGTATAAACTGATTTATAACGCATTAATTTCCTTTGTTGTTGATTAAATCACCTACGCATTACTTTTGCTGTGTATTCATAGTTAGTTGCTATTTGTTGTAAAGCAGAGACAGAGAATCAATCAACTTTATAAGGGTGTTTTGGCCATGTTATAAAGCAAGTTGAGCATTTCGAACACGATTAAGAGAATAACGAAATTCACAATTAAAAAAAAAAAACAACAGAACATTTTATGCACACAGTGAATTTCAAAGTACAAGAAAATTTTCAATGAATTAGTGTAGTCCTTATTCGGCCGTTGGTTGGAATTACTTCCTAACGTTTCGCTAGCTTGCAGTCTACATCAGCATCGGAGATGGAAGGACCTCTGAAGAAGCTCGCCACTCGTGCTAACGAAACGTTAGGAAGCAATTCCAACCAACGACGGCCTTTAGACCCGAATAAGGAATATACTAGTTCATCAACTGGCCTTAACCAATTTGTCAAAATTTTCAATACCTGATAATTCTATAAATATTGCTATTTATCATATTTTACTCGACAAATCCTTTTCATATATTCGTAATACACATGTCAAGCATTCCACATCCTAAGGCGTTAGTCATATTGAGTTTATAATCAATCAGACAGCCATATCGCATTGTTTGCAATCCTTTAATATTCTAGCTTATTAAGAACTAATAGAAGAGAGTGAGTAGATAAATACATTACGGTAAAATTACTTTTTAAGTTAAAAAGTCACTAAGATAAGGCCCGAATGTAACTAATTTGATAAAAGTGGCTAATATCATAATATTGATATTTACTGTTAACTGTTGTATTTCATGTTTGACAAGAGCTTTACGAATGTATAGGATATACAAAGGAGATATTTACACCTTGGTAAGGCCTCGTAAAACATAAAAAATAGTACAATTAGGAGTAAATATCTGTAGATAGCGATACACTGTCTACAATATAATATTGTATGAACTTCTAACTTTGGTTTACCAAAGCTACCTGAAGTGTGCTAATGATAACTAATTAATTCGAGATCGCAATACATGTCAGGTAATTTCGATAAATATCTGACCAAGAACTGAATGCTATTTAAAATACTTAAACACTAAATACCAATACATAAACATAAAAGTGCTATGTCCTTTCGTTCCTTCAAATATATAAATAATTTGTGTATCTCTATTTGCGTACAAAAGTGCATTCGTATTGACAATGCCAAATCCCTGACCATGGGACAAGGCTGCAGGCTATAAAGCTGAAGTTCAGGGAAATTAATGACCATTCTTACACATTATTTTACTTAATAAAGAGCTGTGTTGTGGAAGGTTGTACGCAGAACATTTTTAAACTTTGGACATTACAAACAAGCGAATACGAGACACGAGAAGACGGTCTTGAAATAAGCCATCGACTTATATTTTTTAGTGTAGTAATTGTAGCTATCCATCTACATATAAAGAAAGACGTGACAAGAATTACATTACAGACCTGCACTTAGGCTAGGCTATTGGCTTTGAATTATTTAAAAATACGGAAATTTATAAAACGAATTGTTGACAGTGACTGTTACTTTCGATGTGGTTCATATTATTAAGTATTTTGACAAGTTGTTAATAAAATTCGAGTCTTTGAGTCGATCCAACCAACAAATATAATATCTGTTTTGTGCGTATAGTAATTTTTGTAATGCACAGTTCACACGCCGACCTAACCTTGTGCGAAATTAATTAAAATGTAACATTCAACATAAAAATGTTTAAACTTTGTTCGGTGCACTTTTTGTGAAACATTCTTCTAAAGGAGTATGAAATTAAATTAAACATTGAAGGATTTCACTTTTTAAAGACTTTATTTCCCAACAATATTGTTTCGGCCAATCGGCCATTCTCAAGAGAGTACAAATATTACTACATTTCTAACACTAAATTATAATACTTTAAGGGTAAATGGTGGGGTAGGTTACAATTTATGGAATTTATGGATGATACCTGTGATGCAACTCACAGAGGTCAAAGTGGCCGTTGTATTAAAAAACGTATCAATGAACATATATATTCTCTAAACAAAAAAGACTGCAAAACAGGTATAGCAGAACACTGCACTTTAAATAACCATAATATTAATATAAAACAAACAAAAATTTTACATAGAAATATAGAAAAAAGTAGGAAATTATCGCTATTAGAAAACCTAGAGATTAAGAAAGCCATTCATAAAAATGTCAATATAGTTAATAAGCAGAAAGAACTCTGTACCTACAACTCCCCGCTCATCCTCCATAAATTGTAACCTACTCCACCATTTACCCTTAAAGTATTATAATTTAGTGTTAGATATTTTAAAATTTAGTAATCTTTGTACCCTTTCTTGATTGGCCGAAACAATATTGTTGAGAAATAAAGTCTTTAAAAAGTGAAACCCTCCAGTGTTTAATTTAATTTCATACTCCTTTAAAAATGTTTAGTTGACATATAGGTACATATACAAAGTTCACTTAACGGTAATGTGGTTCGTCAAGATCTAATCTTTCTATCTGGTCAAACAGACTACACAGACTCCCATTGTCTTTGATTGATAAACCTCACCCCTAATGGTAATACACCGATGGCTGTTAATATGAAACATTGTCATATCATGCAACAAATATGTAGGTCATAGATACAATATTCCTTTAAGCCCGTCAACAAGTTTGCAAAACTGTAAACATAAATCGGTCCAAACAAAATCTAACGAATTATGTAATGCATGATGATTTGTACATAAAAAAGATGAACTGCTGTTGCAAGCTTATTTTTATTACTAATTTATTTCTTACTGTATTTGTTACATAGAATAAAAAACTTAAAAACAATTATAAAAATTAATAAAGAACATTTAATTCTTGGTCAAAAAATCATCGAAATTGCTAGATGTGGATCGCGATTTTGATCTTATTAGATCTTTCATCACCACACCACAGCTTGCAGTAAATATCAATAGATGGCGACAAACTGGCTCAAATACGATATTATTCAATTTCCTTTTATGGTAAGTCTATGTCCATAATCGAAAAGGTCCTTGTCAAATATGGGCGTAGCCGAAGTTGCCACCAAATTATACCTGACCAAAAAGGTACAACCGATCTTGCCACCAACCAAAAAGGGACTTTGAAAAGGAACAAACGATTGTGCCACTAACACCTAGCATTATAGGTAGAAATTATTCTAATAAGAAAGGAAAATACTTTATTGATATTTTATGGCATTTATTTAAAAGTAATTAATAAGGATAGAAGTTTAAATTAAAATCCTTTAAAATTTTGGATTTTAACAGATTAAATAATTTTTCGTATGTTTGTAATTGTTTATTTCTCAATAAACAATATATGTAAGGCACATAGTGACCATTTTCATATCCATAACCTGGTGGCAAAATTGGTTGTTTACTTTTAAAACCCCAATTTTGTAGCAGGTAGATCTTTATTTTTAGTGGCAACTTCGGTCCCACCGTCAAATATTAACGAACTTGTAATTAGTGGCATATCTCTATAGATGACGTTCACCACGCCGCCGCTAGTTATTTTTGTCTAATAAACATTTGAAAACCTAATTAAAAAACGTTTAAAGATTGCAAAATATGAGAAACGTGTTAATTTTTTTAATACAAAAATGCTATAAAACAAACATTTATATTAGGGGAATACCAAATTGTTTAAACTTCAAGAATACGGTTAATTTGATTTAAATTAGCTACCTTTAAAAATGTACATTTTCAATTTTATGCCTATCTCAAATATATTTTTTTTAATTACGATGATATTGTGTAGAAACACTAATTACTATTGTATCTATAAACTGTTACAATGAATAGGAATGAAATTACAATTAGCCAAGTAGATTTAATAAAAAAACCATAAAAATTGATTCCCATGAATATACCAACCTTTGCTTTTTAATTTAATTGAATGAATTATAAACTCTACAAAAAAAACACATTTATTGGTGAATAATGAAACAGAAACAAAAATCAAATTGATGTATGATGTTTTTACTATTATTAATAGCGGGCTAAAAGTGGAAAATATAAGCCTATACTAAAAAAAGCTTAGTATCAATGTATATACAATTGAAAAGATGATTGATCCACAAAAAGGAACATTAGATGTTAATTATTGTTGGTTATGTATTGTTTTATTCAAAATACTTTCTCGAGAATCTTTACAACGCTGAAACGTACCATAAAATTTTCATAAACAGCAAGAAAATGATATTGCCTCTGAGACCTCGGTCGAAGTCTTTTGGGTGGCTGAAATAGAATCAAAACGTGTGTTCCTTTCAACAATACTTTGAATTTTGGGAATAGCCAGAAGTTCCAGGGAGCCAAATCAGGTGAATATGGAGGATGATTACGCAACGCAATGTTCTTTTTGTCCAAAAATTCGTGGATAATGTTGCTTTCATGAGCTGGTGCATTATCATACAACAAGAATATTTAATTTGGCTCTCGATATTTTGATCTAATTCTACGAATTCTGGCACATAAACGTTTAAGCACAACCGAATAGTAATTAGCACCAACATTTTCATCTTCTGGTACGAATTCCTTATAAATAGATCTTGATTTTGCTGTTCTGTGTTCAAACCTTTTTTGGTATCGAATCTTCTGGACTCTTAACATATACTACACCTTTAGTTAGTCGTTTCGCTGTTTTCTTGGTTACTAAGCATACACATAAAATTACTTATATCATTATAACGTCACTACTTCAATCTATCACACTGCTTCCTCTAACATATATTTAGTCATTCATCCAAAATGCCAATAACAAATGTTTACTTGTATTGTTCTTAAGATTCGTGAAAGTGTTTTGTACTTGTAATAAATTGGAGATATTTTCTTGTTTTATTAACCTTCGTTTTCATCACAGTTAACACTTTAAATACACGGTGCAACCTCAGTTCGGGTTACATTCAAGATGGTCACCTGATAAAAGGTTAAGCCTGCAATTATAAACAATACTGACTGTTCTTCCTACTTTCAACAATGCTTTTACACATACGTGACCACAAACCTTGAAAAAGGTCTTAAGTAGGGCTCAACATTACAAAAATGTTTATTCTAAAACACGTAACACAATATTTCCATGATGAATAAACATTCTGTTGCAAATTCACCATCTTCAGTGTCTTCTTCATTCTATGTTTTATTCATGCGAATATGATTATCGTAATTGTTATTTTATTTCATCGATTATCCTATTTAATACGTTTCATGTTATATTCACAATAAAAATTATCGCTATAGGTTTAATAACAAATAATTGCTTGCATGAAATATGAAAAATTTCCTATAAATATTTATGTTTGTGATAAATACTGCTAATAAAAACTTCATAATAATGCTTATTGTTAAGCTAATTATTGCTTATTCCATTACATTCTTTCAATATAAAAAATTACTATAACATATACTTATAATATTGATACACCTTGCAATATAGAATGACGACAAAACATTCCTTTCATTGATCTGCTAAACAAATCACTTCTATCTTAATCATTCCCTAATTATTTTTATTTTTGGATTTCATGGGGTACGTCTTTAAAAAGTAGTTCTAAAATTGGTACAAAACATCGAGACTACTTTTGATGACGTATCAGATAATTAATTGTATTTTAATTTTAAATGTATTTAATTCATTAATTATAATGAAGTATGGTATGCGTGAATTGCATTCACGAAGGTTAACGAGCAAAGAACCTGTTTTTTATCTACAAACATAAACAGATAGAACATTAGATAAGGTTTACTTAATCAATATTTTTTAAATAAACGAATATTACATTTCATTCTTCAACAAGTGTCTTTTCGAAGCAAAAAGCAGTGCGTTGATTCACTTAGGAATTTATAATATATATATATATATATATATATTAGGATCATTACTAGGGCTATTTAAAACATTGCTCCAAGCAGATACAATAATTTTATATACTTTTTTACAGGAAATTTATCGTTTTAATGTAAAACAAAAAATAATTATAACAGAAATTATATTTATTTTGTGAGAGAAGTAAGTCTCGATAGTATCCAGAAAATTAGGTGAAGAGGCCTCTTCATCTACTTCACCTAAATATCCACTGGCGTTAGAATGCAAAAGTCATTCCAATACTACACAAATTCTTCTTCGGCTGACTTAAGTTTTTATAACTAAATCTGTAATTGGCATTTCTATGCATAATTGGTACATAACAATAAATTAATTTTTACAGTTTGACGCGAATACAAAAACACTTGGGTTTCACAACGATTGCACCACGAAAAGCTTACATTTAAATTAATTTTTTGTCCTTACAGGGCAATTAACAAGCTAGATACAAAATTAGTTGGTACGTGTAAAAATAAATAAATAAAAGTAAGTTAAAAAAAATAAATTGAGAAGAATTTACGATTATTAAATTTAGAGTGCACAATTGAACATATAACAATAACAATTTCCAGTAACCGTCTGATAATTCTTGCGAAACAAATCAACCGATACTATCTTCAAACTATTAATTGTTACAATTTTATATGCAGGTTATCTAAACGGCTTATCAAAGAAATCAACATGTTAGCAATTTTTTTAAACGATTTAAGTTCCGACGTAATATGGTAGTGAACGGGAACAATTCTGTTTCGAAAAATGTCTAAAAACCTTTCATTGACCCAAACCGGGCATTCACTTTTCTTAAAATTAACTATACGGCTCATTTAAATGCTTATTGGGTATGCAATTTTCGACAATAAAGGCAGATCACGTAGACAAATTCGACTATAGTTTGAATACCAACACACATAATCAGTAATCGGTTATATAGCTCAAAACAAAAACATACGAATCATTAATTTTAAAACAATACACACTGTGTATGTATAGTAAAAAATAGATATTAATCATCTTTAAATTTAATTATTATTAGCTGCGCCCGCGACTTCGTCCGCGTGGATTTTAACAAAAAAGTTATTTTAAAAATTTTAAACGAAGTCGTTGAGACACAACCATAACTGTTAGCAATAGCCCGCTCGCGGGTTCTGAGCCCGCGCGACAGGCAGCCTTTGCGATATTAAGTTGCGGGAGGCGCTTTCCAGGAATGTTCTGGAGAATATATTTTTTTGTAAGGTTAATAATAAAGTCTCCAGTGACATAATTATCGTATACGAGAACGAATGTAGCGCGCAATTAGTAACAACAAAAATCAAACACCGTGAAAAATTTTATTGTTGATTATCAACCGTGGGTTTTCTGTTAATCTAAATAAACATTTGTCTACGACTGCAGAACAATAAGACTATTGGCAAATGGTAATATATAAATCAAAACCAAACAATCAAATTATTATCCACCCACCAGAAATATTAATAATAATAATAACTAATCCAGAAGATGTTTTCCAGTTGGGTTTAGATGTTTGAAGAGACAAATCATTAAGAGTTTTTGCGAATAAATAATGTTTCATTTATGAACTTCGAGTTTTCTCTTTAATAAAAATAGTAATGAAACACAGTTTACAATGGGAGGTATTCCGAATAATATTGAATAATCTGTATTCAGGGTAAGATTGAAATGCTAATTAAATATTATATAGTGTAACTGACTCCATTAATCGCCATCGTTCTTATAGAAGTTTAATCTTAAATGAAAGATTTAGGTACTAAATCAAATTGACTTCATAAAAAAATTTAACGCAATACAAAACGATGCTTCTCGATTCTATTCTAATAATATTATTACATTACGACTAAACATTTAGCTAAAGAATAATCGGTTCTTAACAACAACTATTATTTATTTCAGTATCAACTTCAGCCTTAGAGATGAGAGTCCTCCAAAGGATTTTAATATTTGTGTTGTTCACGCCGCTTTATGCGCAATCACTTGTTGGGTCATTGCTAAATTACATTTTGGAAGGGGAGCAACAAGATACTGCTGAACCTCCCGACGCTCCAAATCTACTGCCCGAATATGATTTTATAATTGTTGGATCGGGAACGGCTGGATGTGTGGTGGCAAATCGTTTAAGCGAAAATCCAAACTGGAAAATCTTACTGATTGAAGCAGGTAAGAAAGACAATGAAATAAACCAAAGAAAGGAAATGGTCTTAACCCAGACTCTACTCCAGTCTTGCGTTGAAAATGCTCACGATTAGTAGATAAGTGCGAGAAATACGTGTACGCATTTGCAAAAAATGTCGTAGTTAGTTTGGGATAAAACCATCTATTTTCTTTTGTTTATTTCAATCACCACAGTCTCTTCTTATATTTATTCCAAGACAATGAAAGTTGTAGATACCTATAATATAAACCAACAATTCTTGACTGATTCTGTAAGGTGTTTCTTTTTTTCTGGTTTTACGAATATCATTTTTACAGGACGATCGGAAAACTACATTATGGATCTGCCTCTACTTGCCAACTACCTTCAATTCACCGACTCCAACTGGAAATACAAAACAGCACCAAGCGGCAACTACTGCATAGGCATGGAAAACTATCAATGCAATTGGCCCCGAGGTAAAGTGATTGGGGGTTCGAGTGTTCTCAATTACATGATTTACACTCGTGGAAATTACCGAGACTATAACACCTGGGCGGATTTAGGAAACACCGGCTGGTCATTCAAAGATGTTCTACCCTATTTCAAAAAAATCGAAGACTTTACAATCCCAGAGTTTAACGACCCCAACTACCATTCTAAGGGTGGCTATCTCACAGTTGGTTATGCGCCCTATCGTACCAAAATTGCTGATGCTGTAATACAAGCTGAAATCGAAAACGGTGCTAAATATGTGGACTACAATGGAGCCACTCAGATTGGAACCTCATACCTTCAGGTGTCTATGAAAAATGGAACAAGAGCTAGTGCCAGCAGAGCCTATCTACATCCCATCAAAGACCGAAAAAATTTCCATGTGAGAAAAATGGCAATGGTAACTAAGGTTCTTATTGATCCTAAATCCATGCGTGCCTATGGAGTTGAATTCGTACGAAACGGTGTAAAACATATTGTTAAAGCACGAAAAGAGGTTATTCTGACAGCTGGTGCAATAAATACACCTCAGTTATTAATGCTGTCGGGTATAGGTCCAAAAAGACATCTAAGGCAATTGGGCATACCTGTTCTTAAGAATCTCAAAGTTGGTTATAATCTCATGGACCATATCGCAGTAGGGGGACTGACGTTTATGATCGATAAACCATATTCCATTACAACCAACAAAATGATAGAGCGAGATACCCTGATGAAATACTTCTACTACCATGACGGTCCTCTTTCTTTACCAGGAGGTTGTGAAGCATTAAGTTTTCATGACACTAAGGATCCTACTAATCCAGACGGATATCCTGATATCGAGTTGCTGTACCAAGCCGGATCATTAGTCTCAGATCCTCTTCTTAGAAGAGATTTCGGGATAGATGAAGATATTTATAATGAAGTATATAAATCCATAATCGGAAGCGAATCGTTCATGGTCTTCCCCATGCTTCTACGTCCAAAAAGTAGAGGAAGAATAATTCTCAAAGACAAAAACTACTTATCGAAACCTTTAATATTTCCCAATTACTTTGCTGAAAGAGAAGACATGGACACGATTGTCGAAGGGGTAAAACTGATTTTGAACATCACTAAACAGCCCGCCTTGCAAGCCATGGGTACCCGTGTGCACACGAAACCCATACCGAAATGCGCAAAAATGGGTTTCGGTACAGACGCTTACTGGGAATGTATGGCCCGTCATTTCACGTTCACCATTTACCATCAAAGTGGAACATGTAAAATGGGACCCAAGAGCGACAAGAGTGCCGTGGTTGATCCCAGATTAAGGGTTTATGGAGTCGAAGGACTTAGGGTAATGGACGCGTCCATTATGCCTGTTATTCCTGCAGCCCATACGAATGCACCGACGTTCATGATAGCCGAAAAGGGTGCAGATATGATCAAAGAAGACTGGAAGAACATGTGAACATTCACTTAATTATAATCTGTGATAAATAGTATTTAATAGAATATAGTTAGGTCAGTGTGCAATAGAAACATTCTGAATGTTGTATGAAGGTAGTTTTTAAGGACAAATATTATTTATGTTATTTTTCACTAAATAGTACAATAGTACAATAAAGCAAAACGACTTCCTAGTTAAGTAATAAATTTCAAACTCATCAGTCAATGTATAATAAAAAAACAATTATTAAAATATAAAATATTAAAATAAGAAATTGTTTTTTAATAAGTAAAACTCCTTTCTGTATATATGTATACAGGGTTATTCACACTGAGTGGTACATAAGACCTTTTAAGGAAACTAAGCCTGTAAGCGATTTGAAAGGATGATCTCTTTATCTAAAGTAGTTTCAACGTCCGATTGTGCCGAAAATTAATGCTAACTTTGTTATTTTAAATGGAATAGTATATTTTTTATGACGAATTAGTATCAAGCATAACATTTTAAGGTGACTTTGATAACCAACCTATATGCTTACGATGAATAGTTTACGAGATAATTTAATTTATATAAAAAAGATCACTACCGCAACCCAAAAAAATCTATAAAAAACCATAACTTCCATAAAAAATGACTTTAAATTTTTACTAGTTATTCTCGAGACTTAAGACTAACGTCATGCGAAATTAAGCTACGCAATTTATACCGGGCGTTCAGAAAAAAAATATAAAAACTATCATATTGTAAATAAAGAAAGGAAATAAATAATACTGCTTTTTTGTTTTACACTTGAAATTGTATAACATCTTACTCTCTTGAGAAAGGCTTAAATCAGCCGAAACAACTGTCGAGATTTAACAAATTTTCAAGTGTGAAACAAAAAAGCAGTGTTATTTATTTCCTTTCTTTATTTATAAAATGTTTCACAAAAAAACAACTGCGAATACTATTCAAGCTATTACCATATTTTATTTTGGCATTCCATTGCTTTTTTTATCCTCTTTCGATATATTGGGATTTCCCATTGTTTTATTTAAAAAAAATCCAAAATTATTGAAACATTTTCAAATAAAACAATAGAAACATACCGAAAGAGGATAAAAAAGGAATCACATGGCAAAATAAAATATGGTAGGTGCCATTTGAAAAAAGTAAAGTTATTCGTGTTTATGTTTTGAACTTTGTTTTTTCTTTGAACATTCTGTATAAAATATGAAGCTTAATTTTCGCATGACGCTAGCTTCAAGACCTGACTATAATTAATAAAAATTTCAACACTCTACGTCATTTTTTATGAAAGTTACGATTTTATATAGTTTGGGTTGCGATAGGGATCCTTTTTCTATAAATTAAATTATCTCCGAAACCATCATCCACAGCATACAGACTGGTTATCAAAGTCACCTTAAAATTTTATTCTTCATACCAATTAGTCATAAATATATGCCATTCCGTTTAAAATAGCAAAGTTGACATTAACTTCCGGTATAACCAGAAGTAGCAGATAGTTGAAATTATTTTAAATAAAAAGATCATCTTTGATATCCCCTACTCTCAAATTTTGAAATCTGTAACAGGCATAGTTTCTTTAAAACGTCTAATGTACCACCTGGTTTGAATCACCCTGTGTATATTTATTATTTAAAAAAAAAAACAAAAAAAGTGGAATAGTTTTGTCAGCGATCCGAACTAAAAATGGCATTTGAATATAGACGAAGCGGCATGTAGGCACATATTAAGATTATGAAATTGAATTCCGCATTTCAAATTCTTTTGTTTGTACCCACATTGTGTGGACGGGAAATTTTGTCTACTTTTTATGCTAATTAATACGTTTTATATCGTGAAATAACATTTTAATTTATTTCAGTAGTTTTAAGTAACAATTTTTCAAAATTTATTGACTGTTAATAAATTTGTGCGTGACGGGGCGTATAATTTATAACCAATTTTAGCACAAAACCTGTACAATTAATTATCAAAAATAAAAAACGTTTTGCCTACTGTAACATTAGCACAAAAGAAAGTCGAATATTTTTTAAATAATGTTTATCACAGAAACGCGCTACACGAGTATAATAAGTAAATGTAATTAAGACATTGCGATACTTTGATGGAATGAATAATTTTATCTTGTCACTCCATTAGAAGTTTCACGTTTTTTTTTTTTTTTGTAGTTCTAATTCGATAATATATTTCTTTCAATCGCTTTCGTAAGCAGCTTTTGGTTACGTGTTCGCTCGATTCTTATCTACTACGATTTTTTTCAGAATTTCTCCTTCTTTTTAGTACATACGTAATATAACAACAAATGCAACTATTTTCTTGTTTTGTCAACGACTGCAGTTTATCAAGAAGGCTCCAAACAAAAAATCAAATAATCAAATAATTGTTAATTATTAAACCAATTTCTAGAAATGCCTTTGTAATATTTTGAAAATAACAGTTGCCAAGTAATTATTAGAATTTTATGATTTAAAAAAATTACTGTAACACACGTTAGACACCCGCATCCAGTTGCACACAAATGCTGGAGCGGTAATATCCCACAGATAATCTTTCACTTCTCTTCTGTCTTCGTTTCGTCTGTCTCATTTTCCTCTCCCTTACCACACCACCCCACAATTCCCACGACATTTAAAATTTGAAGGAAATATTTCTTGGGTACTCAAAAGGAGCACCAATGAAGGATTTTTTAACATTCCATCCCGAAAGGGTTGAAAGGTATGTTAAAGGTTGTATGGAGGAACATTCATTTTTAAATCATTTACTGTACTAGTCTTCTCTTGTTAAAACTCCATTTTAACAATGTGTTAAGAAACACAGACCTTAAAATATTAATGCAAATGTAAAACTAATAAAATTTATTTAGTGTTAAAAGATAATAATAAACACTTTTTAATTATTTTTTAATAATTAAAATTACTTATCTCAAACATAGAATTAATTTACACCCATGCAAGTAGCTATTTGAAATTATAAGGATAGAAAACGGACAAAGAAAATAGAGTTGTCAGAAGATGTTTCGTCCATCATTACAATTTTGTTTCATCGTCAATTCCGAGCATTAAATTCATATTTATAATTTAATACTACAAAACGATTTGTGTAAAAACTCTTATTAATTCTACTAATAATTTACTTATTTGTACGCATTAACCAAAAGTACAACGATGTTTTTTTTTATTATATCATACAAATGCCCTTATTATCAAGAGTAATTATTTAATTAGTAGTAGATAGGATAATGTATGGCTTTTTCAATCAATATGTAATTATGTACGTGTTGCAAAATTGGCAATACTGATATTATTTATTATCGAACTTTTGACTTTATCTATGTAATTACCCGTGGCATGTTTTTAATTATATAAAAAAAGAAAAAAGTCTACTAACTATTAGTATTTGCATTCAATTTTTATGAAGGTTTATTTATAAACGAAATTATTTTATTGGGGTTAATTAGGTATTTGAATTAATTAGTTTATTTATATTTTTCTTGAACTAGCTTAAAAATAACTACGAATTATTTTACAATATTATAGATGGGAATTGTTCAAGGATATTTGTTATTATATAAGATATAAAATAATTAAATTCGCAAATTTATTTACACATCTCAATAAAGAGAACTTACCCAATTCTCCTGATATTTTGTATTAAAACAATAAACCCACCTGAAAATAAAAAGCATGTGTTAATATCACAAAAATGTATATAACAATAACAACGACCAAATACATACATCTGTTTATAAAGGTTATAATATGATTACAATTGGTTATTAAAAATTAAACTATTGATAATTAAACAAATCCAAATATTAGTTTATAACATACATGTAAATAATTTTCCTTCCCGAAAACTTTTTACGGAAACGCCATTGCTCAATATTTTATACAGAATTAAATAAATTCTCCACTTTGTCTATAGGCAACTATATGTCTAATTACACCGGTGCTTGACAAGTTGTCTGACGATTGAGTTAAAACTGCAAAAACATAATGTAATAAAATTAAAAACCTTTGGTAATAGAACTGAAATTGTTTCACACAGTTAATGAGTATTCTTCTAAGACCAAAAACAATTAACAAACTAAATCAAATAAATAAAAATAATACTTTACTTATGTTCCCGAAGGATTTCGACCCTTTAATTAAAAGTTAATACCTGCATTTCATGAGCTCAGTAAACAAATTAAAATTGAATGTAATACGTAGAAATGCCTCAAGTTGACAAAAATTAAAAGGACTTAGCTATTTGTTGTAGATAAGTGCACAAATTTGATTGTGTTCAAAATAAATGTTTTTGAATTTTTACCTATCCATAAAAATACACCGTGTCTCAAAAAAGTGTATAAAACGATTGGATTTACAAAATATCATTACTGATAATAGAACCGCAAACGAATCCTGTGTAAGATTTTTCTCAAAAAAGTTGTTTGAAAGATATAAAAATTATTAACATCTACTAAAAATATGCGTACGTAATACTTTAATGACTCCTTAAACTATTGACGTAGTCAAAATGTTGATATATCTAGTGTGTAAGTACTGCAAAATTTTCAACTTAAAGAGGTTATATTTTTTGAAATGAAAATCGAAGTTAATTAACTGTGACTATTAAAATAGTGCACATTTATTCTAAACTTTTTTCGGTTAATATCCCCGTTACCTTCCCCACCTCTCTACTTCGCACAACCACCTATGCTTTTCCAGGCGTTCGAACAAATGAGCAATGTTTGTATGGTTTTTTTATTACTTACGCGTATTTGAAGAATTTTTTTTTAATTTTGAACTTTAACAATCTGTTTCAAAATTTAACATATATCAATCGGACGAGGTAGAGCAGCCTTTGCAAAATTAGTTGTTACAATATTGTAATTGCAATTGTACAAAAACAAAGTCCGACAAAATTTTTGGCTTTCTATTGCTCCCAATAATCACTACTTCTTCCCGGAAGGCCGATGTTAGAAACGTTAAATTAGCGAAGTTATGATTTTTTTAAGAATGACCTTATGAGGGTTGTCACGTTTTTCTCGATAGAAATAGTTCCGATCGAGACGTTTCAAATGTAATTTTAAAGGTCTTACAATTCTCTAGACATATTGTCTCATTGGGTGTTATGATTATTCTAATAGTTTTCGAGATAAATCCGAACAATAAAATAAAATTGCAAATTGTAATGTTCAAACATTGTTTAAAAAAAACACTAACTTTTGTTAAGATTAGAGTCTACTTTACATGGTGGTTTGTTCGAAAAGTCGTTAAAAATTTGAACTTCAAAAAAACTTATTTAGAATGGCATATAACAATAATAAATTTAAATATAAATATAAATATGAAATCAAGAGATACAACTACTCCGAGGGCTAATACCCCTACCGGCATTGAATTACACTGTTGATTCCGATGGATTCTTAGACAAAGATATAACATATTCAAAAAAGAAGGTATTAAAATCCATTAGAATCCACCGGAATCAACAATGTAATTCAATGCCGGTAGGAGCATTAGCCCTCGGAGTAGTTGTTTCTGTTGATTACATATTTATATTTATTATTAAATTTATAATATAGCCTGTAAAGGCCTTTCTGCCAGCGCCCACCTGATGAGACCCGATAGGTCGAAACCGGTCGTAGAATATGGCTTTCGGTTCGTTGTGCCTACTTGGTAGGACGCGTTCCAAATGTGAGATTTTTGATCTTAATATTTATACGAATAAGGATCCTAATTCTTTATTTTTTGAATAATAAATTTGATTCTGTTACTTATTAATTATATTATAAAATATCACATTTCACTTATATATAAATATAGCATTACATCCAAGTTATATAACAGCATCTGCTGAACCTGTTAAAAAGAACTGTAAAAGGAATTGCTAGTTATTTTGTAATGCACATTAATTTATAGATTTCGTAAATCTGTGGACTATTTCAAACGATATTATAAATACTAAAAACTAAAGTAAACCTAAGCAACAAATCAAGTTCATTTGGGCAAGTTCAGAGATATTTACTTACTTTCATTTCAATCTGTGAGTGGGCCCATTTAAATATTCAATGTAATACATATCTTGATGGCATATCATTATGTATCAGGGAAAGCAGAAAAGAAAGGAAAATTCAAGCCATTAGATATTCGGTTACAACACAAAATAATCAAGCAAAAAAATAACCGTTATGAAATATGTAATGAATTGAAATTTAAAAAAATGCAAATTAAATAATGCAAGTTTCGGGTTTATCATTTCTTATTCACAAATCGTGTTGCTATTAGGTTTAATTTAATTACTTGGCCTTAAAATTTATGTGTATAGCAAAATTATGATTCACGTACCAAATAGACGTAAAATAATACGTCAAGGCCGCCTGCATTTACTTTCCCTAAAAAATAATCTACTGATTGGTGATAAAGGAACTAACTGGCATAACAATTATTTAATCGTTAAAAATGCAATCAAATGACTCATTTGGTTTTTATTTTATCAAACATCTTTTCTTGATTATAACAGCAGAAAAATATGTAATATAAGAAATATGACATTAGAAAACTAAATTAAAAAAAAAATTTAAAAAAGTAAATATCACTTTCTAGACGAAACAGCTAATAGATATTGGCCTTTCTTAAAAGACTTTTGTTTTTAAATACGTAAATAGAAAAATAACTTATACAAATGTATTTATCAGAATACGAAATAATCGTTTCGGTTAAAAAGTCATTCTTAAGACTATAATTAAAAATATATATAATAAATATAAATATGGAATCAACAGAAACAACTACTCCGAGGGTTAATACCCGTACCGGCATTGAAATACACTGTTGATTCGGGAAGATTCTTAGAAGAAGATACAAAAGATATCCAAAAAAGGAAGGGATTAAAATCGTTATTCGTCTAAATATAAGGATCACAGATCCCACATTTGGAACGCGTCCTACTAAGTAGCACAGCGATGCGTTCCAAATGTGGGATCTGTAATCCTTATATTTAGACGAATAACGATTTTAATTCCTTCTTTTTTGTATATCTAAAATATAATGCTAATATCGATGAATAGGTAGGTTTGTAATAAAAAACGGTGCAGCTATCTCCATTGATAATACGAACTTCTAGAATCAGCAAACTGTTAAAACGTTCAATTAAAAGATCAAATTATGCCTTAGGCTTGCTTTCGATATCCAGGATGTGGTCGATTAAAAATCGCGAAGTTTTGACATTTTGGACATGTTTAACTGCCAGTGTTCGATTGTGCCCAGGGGATAGACTAGCTTGCTTGTAACAAGGAACGCCGTGGTTAAACTATAAGTGCTATCTATGCACCATCGACAGACATCGGTATCAATCCGTGGAAATTTGAACGGGTTCAGCCAGTACATTTAAAATTTGATTAGGGATGTTGTATCCCTATTCCTTTACTTTGGGAATATAAATAAAATACTGCATGTAGTTTTCCCTTACTTACTGTCAACACTTATGTAACAGTTAATACTAAAATACCTAATTTCTACTAGAGTTTGTGAATATTGAACTACTTAAAACGACTTTGTATAAAAGGAACGACTTACGATAAAACGAAAAGATTCGCGTATAATGAGTTCGAATTTCAGAGTAAAAACTACTCTGAGGAAAACTAATGCATTGCCAACAGTTCGTTTTCCCGCCAATACCCTTATAAGGGACTGGCCGTCAAAGAACGCGTCGTTTTATAGCACTAAATGCTTGAAGTTTGAGTCTCTCTGATACTGTCAACCGAGCGGCGTGGCCTAGTGCTGTAGATCATTCCTCAACATTTGGGAGGTCACCGGTTCGAACCCGGGTCTGGCTGCTCTGATCCAAGTTTTCTGGATCATTTAGGCAAATGCTTGGGCAGTGATTTTCCACAGATAATCTTTCACTTCTCTTCTGTCTTCATTTCGTCCGTCTCATCTTTCTCTCCCTAACAACATCACCCACCCATCCCACGATTCCTGAAAGGAGGCTGAAGAGGGCCTTACGCCCTACCCTCCGGCTTTGCACTATAGTGTAGGTCGGAGGGACTGCCCGCCCACCAGCACGAGTAGCTAGTAGGAATGAAACACAAAAAAATTTTCTTTTGATACTGTCCTCTGAAAAAGTGCGGCTCGAAATTTAGAATATTTTAGTCGTTCAGAAAACGAGCTGTTTTATTTCAACAAGTGATTAAAATTAGATATCTTATATACTATCCTTCTAAATAATATTGATACACATTATTCTAACAGAATCATTAGATCAGTAGATCATTACAGTCGAGAAGCAGGGCGCCCGTGCGAATTCCACATAGATTAGTGCGCGTCCAAAAAGAAATTCTGCTGCAATTCCTTTACTTCTGCTGCTTATTTGTTAAAAACAATTCTATTGAATATGTTCCAAAGGTCACTTTTTATGAAAATCACCTGAAGATTACATTCCTGCCACCGCCTTAGAGAGATTTCTTTCTGTATTCATTTAATGTGATCACCACGCCAAGTATTTTCCATTGACAATACAAAACAAGTAAAATGATCCAGTTTTCCTTGAAATAAAATTATCCAACTATGAGTTAATTCAAAAATTTTCACTGGCAACTCGAATGTAAAGATAAACAGCATGTCCAAGTAATCCTTGTCATTCTTTCGCGATTAGTTAACGAAAACGTTTATATTTATATGTAATGTAAAATGCATCTGGAACAACGTGTGCCCTTGTGTTCCTGTTCCCACGCATCATTGTCTTCGGTCGAATATAATTCTAGTCATTCGCACACTTTCGATTTCGTGGAATAAATTCGACTCTTTGATTCACAATAAATTGAAATATTTGGAGCATTTTCAAATCATTTCATCATGAGCAAAATTTCGTTAAAAAGTTTAAAAATGAGAATTATTATTTAAAATTTCGTTAGTTAGGTTAGGTTAGGTTAGGGTTGGGTTAGGTTACTTTACTTTCATTTTCAAATTTTCAGTAGTTTTATAATACGTTCGATTATGCAAACAAAATGTATACGCCCCATTACATAACAAAAGCAAGAAGAACATACAGGAGGAAAATGTAATCGTATCTAAGGCCGTCCTCAGAATATATTTAGACAAATCCTGCTTTGTAAAACTTAAAAATCGTGTGTTTAGATTGCTCTAAATTTATCCTATTTTACAAAATATGTTGACAAACTACATAGTTTAACTAGAAAATTTTTGTACTAATTACAATCAATTTTAGGCTCAAGATGGAATAAAAATATATTAGGCAACAATATACTTCTCTTAATTTGTATGTTAGACTTTCCATCTAAACCTGACAAAAAAATGGTAAACTAAATCGACAGTACGTGTGCACTTTATGTTATTATTTCTTAAAACCGAAATTCTATGTACAATTTTGTACTAAACTTTATTTGAATTGACTAAAATCAAAGAGGATCACCCCTATACACCACAAACCTCTTACAAAAAAATCGGACACGTGTTTCACCCACTACTATTGTTATGTCTCGCGCTGATAACGCCCGAAATAGAAAAAAATATTTTTTTTAAAGGTTTATGGTATATAGGGGTGAATGAGGGTAAATCTGTTACTTATATATTTATAAAGTTACTGATAGACAAAAACTATGTAACAGTACGTAATGATCGTTTATAAATTCTATTTGTCAGGTGGTCAGTTCTTTTAGAACTCCAAATTCTTCATTCATATACAGGACGTCTCAAAAATATTTATAAATAAAATCGAAACGCAGTCGTTTTTTTTTTATTGTGACGATGCATTAAAAATACATAAAAACGAAATGTAGATGGAACGAGAGAACGTTTTGCTCTTATAATGTACCCAAAAACTTGTCAGAAGGTCAAACAAGTTCAACAATTTGTCCAGAAGAATTCGAGAAGAAAACGAAGGCTTTCAGCAATGCTGACACCGACGACACGGCGATCGCATTTAAGAAAAGAAAAAAAAACAAAAGAAGGAAGCAAATCAAACTTCTTGGTGGTAGCACTGCGATGCAGTCCTCCGCGGGCGCGTCCCTATAAAAGACACGAAAGTGACTTTTTGTTATTACCATTATTATTTCGAACGCGCTAAGCGAAGACACAACAACAAACAACCATGATCCGAAACGTAAGTAATAAATGCATTTCTTATCCTAATTACATACATTTAAACTAGTGTTTTGAAATTTGAGTGACGCAACTAGGTGTGTGTGCCAGTATGAGTAGTGTCTCTGTGTGTGGGTACTAATGTGGTACAGATATGTAAAAGTGTCTTGTCGCCTGATGCATACCAACGAAGACGATTGCTAATGCATTTACTCGAAGATTCCAACGATTGCAACCTTCGAATGATCTAATCACCAACTTCAATTTTACATTAAAATCTTACGTTAGAAATGTGACAAAAACACAGTAAATAATTCAATTCATGATTTAAGGTAGAAGTGGTGAATATTATTGAAAATTCTTTGAACAACAGTATCAATTTCTTGGGCATATCTTTGAAAAAAATATTCAAATAAATTTGTTTTTAATATCTTTCGTTAACGTACCACAACTGACAGTTATTCCGGTATCTTCTTCACATCCCAAATCAATACAGAGTTATCAACTATTAAATATATTGCTTTTGCCAATGGTTATTTGCCCCTGACTATTGATAAATTACTAAATAAAAAGTTGAAAAAACAAGTTTCTACCATGTACAACAGTTCTTTAGTTTGTCAACAAAAAACTACCTTTTCTCCAATCAAATATGTTAATAATTTTAGCCATGAATACGAGTTTCTTTTACAAAATAATTTCAACTGTTATATAATCGAAACTAACTCCACTAATCTTAGTTTAATGATATGTAATCATAAAGTTAGTGTTCCCCAATCTAAAAAATCGGTTTTTTGTAACAATTGTGACGCTACATACGTTGGACAATCAGGCAGGGCTATCGGTAAACGCATTTCAGAACATGATGCGGCTATAAGAAACAAAAATGTAATTCCAGTGGGATAGCTGAACATTGTATTGAGTTAGGTCATTCTCTAGATGTAAATAATTTCAAACTTCTACATTCAAACATTCTCAAACAAGAAAATTGTCTCTTTTAGAAAATTATGAAATTAAGAAAGATATATTAAATAACCTTAACTTAGTTAACAATCAATTAGAATTAACCACCTATAAGTCTTATAGTCTTCTACTTTTCAATTTGTAATTACAATACTTAAATAGCAGCGAGTAGTTTTTAATTTTAGTAATCATCTGTATTTCTCTTGTAAATTGCCTTATTAGGCCGAAACAAATTTGTCGAGTTGATAAATAAACTAGTGAAACTTATTTCCTTTCTTGTGTTTTAATTCATGATATTTACGTCCTATTTATAAGTGTCATGTTTGAATCAAACTGCTCAGGTGTGTGACATACAGTAGATATAATGTTTCCCAATATAAACACTAACGAATGTTCCGTACTAACGAAATAAGATTCTGATTTAAACGTTTACAAATAAAAGAAGCATTAAACGAAAACAACAAATTTTTTTTTTTAGATTTTCGTATGTCTGCTTTTCACACTTGTTGCCTGCAAACCGCAAAACAAGCTTGATCCTTTACAATACGAAAGAGAATTAGAACAAAACCGAAATGCCAGGTAAGATATACTTTTTCTCATAAATATTTTCGCGTTTAGCAACTTTTATCACAAAATTCAATTGAACTTTAAAGAAATCACGTATTTTAAAAAACTCTATAGTTATCAATCAAACAAAAATAAACTAAAATTCGAGGTTCAATTTTCCATTAATTTATTTAACAACTTAACAATTATTTCACCCAACAGGGGCATCTTCAGAAGACAATGAAAATTGAACCTCGAATTTTATTTTATCTTTGTTTGAAAACTTTAGTGAAATATAGCCAAGTGTTTGATTCAATACTGTTATTAATCATGTTTCACAACGAATTCACCGTACAAACTTCGGAACTTTTTACATCTGTATTGGCTTTGATCCAGTAAAAATTAAAAATGTCTGTTACTGAAGCTATTCCTGAAGAAATAAGTAAAATAATGTTTTACATGCAATTGAAAGGAAAATATGCTACGAAAATTCTTGTTATGAAATTGTTATAGTTGGCCAACTTTTCTGAGACATGGGTTGTAGTATATGTTACAATGATAAAAAGCTATTACTTTACACCATTTTATGAATATTCATAAAAATCAGTTGCTTGGGTAACAATTCGTTTGAAGTAATAATTTTCCTCAAAAACATAAGCTAAAATTCAAAATTTGGAAAAGTAACAAAGCTTAATAATTACCGCTTGTCGTAATAGTTAACACTCAAAAACATTTGCGTATATGGAAATCTAAGTGTACAAGATAAATATCCCGAAAAAAAAAGCTTCTTATGTCACTTAATGCATAAAAACAAGGAGACAGCATTTAATACTATAGCAGTGATCTTGAAATAGCAAGTAATTGTGGTTCGCCTTTCTCGCTCTAACGCGGCCTGAATACCTGGTAGAGAGAAATACGACTATTGAAGAGACAGCCAATCATACCGCGTTAGAGGAAGAAAGGCGGACCACAATTATTTCCTATTTCAGGATCAGTGCTAAAGTATTAAATGCTGTCGCCCTGTTCTCTCTATACACTCTACTGCTGCTGCTACATAAAAACTTTTTCTAAAAATTTTTAAGTAACACATACTTATCGTCAGTAAAAGTGTAAGTAAACGTCATTATAAGAAGCTGCAATTTGTCTTTATCACGGTATGGAACTCTTTGCCTAAAGCTCCTTTCTAATTGTTAGATACGTTTTGGTTTTTTATTGTTAATTTGTAAATAGGTAAATATATCTACAATAATATTTGCCACAAATTACTTTCAAACTTATGAATACAAACAATATTATCTAGTACATGAAAGTTTGGATTTTTAAATTATTGCTATTATTACCTTGTATATATGCAGTAAAATACTTATGGTAACGAAACGGAAACATTTTCTGCTCTTTATTCTTATTTTTCGTAATGTCTTTATCAATTATTATTTCCAAATGCTCTGAAAGTTTATTTGTTTCATAAATGTATCGTTAAATTTATCATTAATTATTATTCTTATTATAATAAAGACTAATTTACAAAATAATGCAATTAAATATTATTAAAATATTTTAAATATGCAGACAACAAACAAGAAAAAAATATAATGTAATCGTTATAAACAAGTATGATAAGTTGATTCTGATTTCTATCAATCATTACGCAGTATTCAGGGACTACTAAAAATTTAAATTTGTTTTTAATGATCATAGTTTAGATATAGATAAGAAACAAAGTCACCTAAATTCAGAGGATATTTGATATAGGTACTTATAACAACACATAATTGAATTAAGTAGGTACACAAATTAATTAATTTAAAAAAAAACTCTTTTAATTAAATATTAATTACGCAGGTCAAAGAAATCAGGTATTGAAAAGGAAAGGAATCATTTATGGCAAAATTTGAGTCCAAATATAGTCTCAGAATTTACCCAGCAGGTCAAGATTATAATATAAACCTCCCCCTTAAACTCAAACAAAGCAGTATTTGACGTCTTTGAGAGTATATTGAAAAATATATGAAAACACCAAAAGTCAAAATTGGCTTTTTTGAATTTGAAATTAGGGGATTGTGAAGCCAGATTCAAGTTCATTTTCGAAAAATAGACTGAAAATGATTACCCTTGTGTTTTTTGTTTTCAGCCCGCCATAGTAGTGCGATCTTTTTCGAGTACCCTTTCTTTTTCCTTTTATTTAACGTTCTAATGTTTACAAGAAGGTCAAAATTGATGTTTTTGTAATTTGATGTTAGGATATCTCAAAATCCAGACGTGTTGTGGCAATTCTGAGATTGGAACGTTTGTCGGAAATGATTTCCTTGATCTTAGCATCCTAATCTAAGCTCAATGATAGTATTCAAATATTATATTAAGACGTGATTTCGTTATTCACTCTTTATAATAAGAAACCTATAAAATCTGTTTAGTGAATAGTCATAGTCAATTGCGAAATGGACGTTCGAATTCACTCATTAATAAAATTTCAGATACCAGTTCAACAATGATGTCGACGATCAAATTCAGGATTTAACACAATCACGTCAAGAGACCCGCGAAGGCCTAAAAGTAACCGGAAAATACTCGTACAGTGACGGGTTTGTTAAAAGAACGGTATTCTATGAAGCTGATGACAAAGGATATCGCGTAACTGCGTAAGTTGTACACATAAGAAGTTCTAATAGAGAGAAATTCTGTAACTCTCTCTTGAGAATGACCTGAGAAGGTCGAAACAATATTGTAGAGGTTCAATATAGTTTTAGTGAAACATACCCAGTATTTTCTGTTTCTCATCCTTTCCTTTTATTATTTAACCATGTTTCACAAAGAATGCTATTCAAACTCTATCAAATTTAATTCTAGTAAACTATGGAAAATTTATTTCTAGGTAGGTCCCTCATACTTTTGAACAAACTTTTCCAAAACTTGTTGATATGTGATAATGTAATTCAAATTAAAAAATTATATGTCTAAATTTCAATGTAAACATTTATATTATTTCAAATTATTTGTGTGTTTTTTTTATATTACTTTTTTAATAATTTAAAATTTCTATATATTCTAGAACGGAATCGGTACCATTGGGTAATGGACCTCAATTCAATCCATCTGGTACAGCCTCTGTTAATTTAGCTCAGCATGGAAAAACCTTAAGCTACAGGGTGGTCGGCGTTCCTCACGAAGGGCCCGTAGTAATGCATGTCGACAGCGAAAAGGCGCACAGAAATAATTAGTTAACGACTGATTAATCTTAAGTTAATTTAGGTCTATAATTATAGTACTTAATAGTTGTTAATTAAATACATATAAAACTAATAGGGTGTTTATTATTTTCAAGTTACTTCATTTCAAATTCGAAAAAATAAATAATTGCACAGGACCTGCGGTAATACAGTTCGTTTTTGGCTCATATTGAATTCGCAAAGAAATATTATTCTAAAGCTAAATCGAGTATATTCACAGTAGGCACAGCGTACCGAAAGACATATCCCACGGGAAGGGCATCCAAAAGGCTATTTTAGCATCAATTCTCGTCGTTTTTGTTTTTTTGGATCATTTAATAGATACACAAATAAATTAAAGGGTAAGAAAGCTAGGACCTACATACAGATAGGCGGAAGGCAAACCGAAACTACAAAGGTTCCTAGTTGGCTCTGGAATGCTAAAAAAGACAACTTCACAGTAATACTGGTTGCATAATATTCCAACAGTTATTATCACATTTAACCACTTGTAATAAAGTAATTGAGAACTTCATAAGCTTTCCGAACTTGCATGAGACACGTTCTGTGTAAAACGATATTTAAAATGCACTCTCACGTCTCAAGTCGGCACTGGTGAATTTAATTTTGCAATTCGCCACAACAAGTACTTATTAGATAATTTTAATTAACCACATAAATCTTTTTATAACAATTATTACGAAAACTTTGTGCAATATAATGTATACGAATAAAAAACATGCAGGACAATTTGTTAACATATTTACGAAATATTTAAATTTTATTTCAATTAAAAACACTAAACCTCTCTTAGATATGTGTTGTGATTTGTTACACTATATAATTAGATTAATATACCAAATCGTTTCTAAATCTTGAACTGTAATTATTTAAGCTCGATAAGTAACTGAGTTACAAAAGTTTATACTTTTGTGTAACAACCAGACATCATATTATTGTGAAAAATGAAATATATATTTACAAATCGAACATTTCCTGATAATTAGGCTTTATTCAAAATGCCTGTCACCGGTTTCTGTCATTTACTAATTATCGCTAAAAGTAAATTACTATAATACATATTTGAAAACATATAATTGATTGACTGATTCTATTTTAGAGTTTCAGGAATTCGCTTTCTCTTGTACGAAATAAGTACTATTTCTGTACAGCAACACCCTGTATATACAGACAGATGCAGTGGGAAACATAACAGTTAATAAAATAACAAAAAAACGATTTCTACAAAGACTCGTTTTTCAACAAAAAAATATAGACTCAATCAATATCAAATTCAAAATCCACTACACAGCAAAGAATATTATAAATTTTGAGACTTTGATCTTAATATTTAGACGAATAAGGATTTTAATTCCTTCTTTTTTGGAATACCTTTTAAGGAACACAAATAATGTATTGTATGCATAAGATCATCCTATTAAGGACCTACTCGTTCTTTGAGTACGGACTCAGATTTTTGTGTGAATAATTAAGATCATCTACTTCTTTTAAAAACGGGAGTCTCCTTAGTAGTAGATTTAACATTTTAAAACGTGCGCCTTTATATGCTCAAGATTGCTACTGTTTATATTTGTAAATAGTTTGCGACTATTGTTATTGTTAACTACTTTTAGTAGGGTTGCATGGCAACAATAAGTGGTGAAACAGTTTAGATATTGATATATTCCTGAGGATTATTCTCTTCTTAGAATATTCTTTGCGGTACCGTGCTTCGTCGGGATCCGCTCGCATTATCTGGCCAGACGGACTGTATGACCCCCCATTGTCCTGCTGTTCCAGATAATCGAACTTATTGTTTTACCGTGTGTCTTATGATAGTGTACCGACAAATAACATCGTCACAACAGAAGGGGAAAGATATCGCCCAGCTTTTTTTTCACTTATGCACATAAAAACCTGAGTAAATACTCAAGGAGTACATTTCAAATCGAGTAACCACTTTAAAAATGTGAGACTATACTAATCACTCAACATTTTGCATACAACCCCCTACGAATATTTAAGAAGGACATGCTTGATGAAACCAATCTTGCCAAAGCAACAAGTTTTATACCTAACCAATAAACATTCTTAATTTTCTAAGAATTTACTTACTAATTACGGTGAATGATATATATCCGGCAGTAAAGGTTAAAAATGTTCACACTTTGGTAATTGGATTACATAGATAGGTTTCGCAAAGTTGCCAATTATATTATACATTCACAAATAATAGTAATTTAAACGAAAGAGGGTTCTTTAGTGAAAGTAGGATTAAATCAAGAACTAATCTAAACTACGTCAGTAAAATTCAAAAAGCTGAAAAAGTTGGTCAATAAACTTCACAATATTTATTTTGAAAAATATACAAATGTACATTTTAACCACCAAGTGGTCATCTTTAATGTACGGTTTATATTTATATGCTTGTGCAGTATAAGTAGTACACCGAAGATGACCACTTAGTGGTTGAAATGTACATTTCTATATTTTTCAAAGTAAATATTGTGAAGTTTATTGACGATTTTTTTCTTCTTTTAGTGTACCTTTACAATCGATTAGTAGTTAAAACATATTTATTTATATATATTTTATACATTTTTTTCTGATAATACAACAGTAAAGTTTATAATTATTTTTTATTTGGACATGTCCTAATCTATAACACTAGGTGACCTACTACTTACTCTATAATAGTTTAAAAATCAGCTTGTTCAATTTTTTGTAAAAACCAAAACGGTCGATTTTTCAGAACATTATGTTTATGGGCGGAAACTAAACGATGTTTGTCGTTTCGTCGTTGTTACTGTTGTCACTCCTAGCTTAGTGGCGAGAGCATTGGCGCGGAAAGCCAAACGTCCCGGGTTTGATTCGCGGCGATGTCATGACAGTATTAACAAAAATTTCCCTATTAATTTGAGTTACATTCCAGGGCTTATGGATCAGCGAATAGCCTGTCCTAGAGGTAAAGATCTTGGTGGTTCATCTCTCATAGATTTCTTGATCTACACTCGCGGGAATAAAATGGATTATGATATGTGGGAGCAGATAGGAAATACGGGTTAGAATTACGAAAATATGTTACCCCATTTCATTAAATCCGACAAGATGGAACTGTAAATGTGGAATCAACACCACTAAAGACTGAAGCAGGTTACGCATTTATACAAGCAATTAATCGTCTTGGATACAATTATACGGACATCAATGGCAGAAATCAAAAGGGAGTGTCATTCCTACAAACAACAACGAAAAGGGGTAGAAGACTCAGCACTGATAAATCATACCTTCATCCAATCAAAAACAGAACAAATATAAAAGTAGCTGAAAACGTATTTGTCACAAAAATTCTAATTTCCAAGAACAATAAAGCATATGGAGTTCAATTCTTTAAAAACGGTTTATTTTCCAAAAAGGAAGTTATTATATCAGCAGGTGCCATAAATTCCCCACAACTTCTAATGCTCTCAGGTATTGGACCCAAGGAAGATTTGGAAGCCTTTGAAATTAAAGTCCGTAAAAAGCTCGGAAAGTGTATATATGTTTGAATACAACGCCGGCCATGAAAGCCTGAAAACAACAGTCTCTTGCCTTGCTTCACAATCTACAGATCCATTCACTATGGCCATAACCTTTTTTAAAAGCCCTTCCTATATTGCAGCATCTTATGCTGGCCCATATCTCCTTAAACTCTTTATTTTTGTCACCCCTATTTAAATACTCTGCCCCATTTATTTCCGGAATTATGTGTTTGTATTTGAGTAATAGGCAATTTAAGGTACTAATATTATATCACGGTCGGCCTGGCCTTTAAATTAATTTTGACCGATAGACGTACCCATACATTAATATTTAATTACAAAAATTCAAGAACACATTGTAAAATGAAATGGGTTGTTGAACCTAGGAACTGGTTTGGGGATCGCAATTTGACCATTGAATTTCTCCGAGACTATAAGTACATGTGCGTCCCGAATTTTGTATAGTATAGTATAGTAGTGGTCACTTTTTGTTTACAATCCGAATGTAAATAATCAAAATGCGCGCGTGAGCTAAATATCCACATTTTGCGTAGGTACAACGTCCGAAAATGTGGCGGTCATTGGGTCTGTTGTTTGTTATTGCCATTCTAACCCAGACATGCGAAAGTGATGTCAATATTACTACAAGTAGCAGTAGAAGACCTAAATTTCTTTTTTATAATTCTGATTACAATGGTAAGTTTGATAACATAGACATTACATAATCGACAAAATGATAGTATGTTAACTTATTTCTTTATTTGCGATATAAATATAGGGTGGTTTGTAGTTTTTATATATATATTATCAAATGTATAGAAACACAAAGTTAATGTTATACACTTTTTATTAGAAACTCTAACAATTGTTTCGACTTTTGTACAATTACATTACAACAGTTGTAATAATACTCTCTGAAGATGACTGCATAAGTCGAAACAATTGTTAGAGTTTCTAATAAAAAGTGTATAACATTAACTTTGTGTTTCTATACTTTTGATAATATTAAAAAATGTTTTACAATCATCCCACCGCTGAATCTATCAACATTATTATATATTTATTATGATTATGATTAGAATGGCTTACCACAAAAATTAAAAAATCAGATATTTAGTAACTAAACTAAGTGATAATTTAGAATTTGCTTAAAACTAAAAATAGGTTCTCATTAATATTATTATGAAAGATGAAATTTCAAATTTACATATTATATAAAACAAAGCCGGATTGGGTTAAAAAAATATTTAATTGTAGTTTTGGCATAAGAAATTGTAATTATTGCTGTCTTTTAACTATTTATTGTATTTATAATTTTACCTCTACGAATTATGTTGTTTAAATTGTGTTTTTAATTATTTATTATTTTAACCTAACTCTTGCTTAAATTAATTATCTGGCTTGTTTTTAATGAGTACCTGGACGACAATCACACCACCTGAAAAATATAATAAGTTGGTTCTACAATCGAAAAACTCTTAACCCTATCTGGCTTTGATTCATAACATAGAAAAAATGGAAACTTTCATATTTATTATTTTAAATTGACTTTAATTTTCTTAATTTAAAAGAAAGAAAATAAGCTGTATACTACTTAAAAGAACAAGGATTGATAAGCTTGTTTGGCCCATAATGTAGAATAGGTATATATTGTAATATTTTTATAAATTTTTTGGTAGGTACCGTGTTATTAGATTCCGAACATGCACTTTGTAATTGTGTAATTTATGTATTATTTAATTGCCTATAAAGTTACTTAGCAGTTATCACGTACTAACAGCGTTTTCTCTCACTTTATTTCGAAGTATTAGAATAATAAATTGTACTCTATTTAAATACCTCATTTATTGTTTAAATTTCTAACTTTTACTTGTGATTTCACTATTACAAAAATTCTCTACTTTGGTTTGTTTTTACACTTATGTCATATCTCAGCTCCTATCTATCCCATTTTAGTGAAATAACACGTTTTAACGAAAACTTTTCCTAAACAAACAGACAAACAGTAATTCCAAAAATTGTATATTTTACCTCATTATCATTAATTTCATCAGACTTGGCAATAACAAAGCTAAAAAATTAGTTTATAGGTAGACACGACAATTTTATTACATTATTTAAATATCTTGGCCTGAGATCGATTTAGTTATATTTAATGAATTTCGTAATGATTTTTGTTAAATATTTTTAAAAATTACACTTTTGAAAGCTTCTAATTAAACAGATGCATTAATAGAAAAAAAAAGCGACAAAGCAATTTTTCGAAGTTTCGTCCAACAGCAACGTCTTCAACGGATATATTTCATTCAGGCAGTTAATTATGTGAAAATATTCATTTAGATGATTTCATAACTAATTTATAATCTAATTACATATAAGAATTCACAAAGCAATAAATTAATTACTTATACTTTATAAATAGTAATACTATTAGAAATAAAATGGCTATGAAACTGATTTGGCCTTTCTAATAATGTTGTGTATTCGTTCCTTCAACTTGTTTAATTAATGCACAACCATATCGTCCATAAGTATAATCATTATATTACCAAATGTGTAACTGTAGATGTCAATAATTGATTTTTATTTTCATTATCACGTTTCCCCTGAATCAACAGAACTATTTACATTATTGAATACTTAAGTTTTGAAGGGCAATCCTTTATTTTGTTTCAGTATTATTTACTACAGGTAGTTCATTTTTTTTTTTGTATTTTGCAATGAGCGATTTAATTATAATAAGAGGTAAGCGACAATAGAGAAAATTGTATTAATGTTGGTTACATCCTATTTTACGTTATTTTTATTAAAATCGCTTGATAATGGCAACTGTTTTGCTGATACGATAACCGCAATTTGTGGAAATAAAGTTAGTGTTTTAATTATTATTTCATTAAAAAAGAAACAGTCACAGCATGATCAACAAACCATGTTTATGTAATAAAAATGTTATAGAGAAATAACCTTTGAACAGATTGGGTTTGATATACGTATTTGGTTTTCGTATATATCTGATAATCGTTTTACATAAACAATTCGTGTAAATCTTTAATTTCAAAAAATCACTTTTCATTTTGTTACTTATCTACGAGGCATGTTTTTTAAGTAACTACCGTTTTGAAATTCTGCCGCCGCAGCCCTACAGTCAGCGTTCCGCGCATGCGCACTGAGTACCTACATCTCTCACCTACGCACTGACGCCATTACAGTCTGACGTTGTTTACTAACTGTTTAAGATGCCTCCTATAATTCCGCCGACTGTGAAGTCCGGGCTGTACGATTTCTTTGTACTAAAGGACTAAAACCGATTGGTGTTGATATCTGTGCAGTTAATGGACAAAACATTATGAGTGATGGAATGGTAAGGAAGTGGGTGAGAACACATAAAGATGGCCGCACAAATGTGCATGATAATCGGACCAAAGATCTCATCATATCTTTTAACTGCGAAACTCTAGATCATTCTCCGTACAGCCCTGATCTGGCGCCCAGTGCCTACCATTTGTTCCTGCACTTGAGGAAACATTTGGGCGGTCAGCGTCTTCAAGACGATGACGAAGTCAAAATAGTTGTGATGCAGTGGTTAACAGTTAGCAAATCAGGCGGCAGAGTTCTATGAGAAGGGTATTCAAAAACTGGTCACTGGTCAAACGTTATGACAAGTGCCTCAATATTGAAGGAAATTATGTAGAAAACTAGATTAATGTACAGGCTTTCATGTAAAAATAAAATTATTAAGATATCTTTGCACGTTTTTTTATTAATCTCAAAACGGTACTTACTTAAAAAACATGCCTCGTATTAATACTAACACAGTATTCATAATTTTGAATTGTTTGATACTTACCAAATTAAAACTACAATTACGTTAGTAACCATATATATATGAGATTTAAGAAATTGTTTTTTTTTTTATATTATAATATAATTATTTATCAAAACAACGATTCTTGCGCACGACAAGGATTAGATTCCTATTATATGTCAAATTATTATTTATATTTATTTGAATTATTTTGCCTCTGTTTACTTACTAGAGAGTCAAGCAGTATTTAAGAGCGCGTTCAATAAAAACTTTGCTTTTAACATTCGAGGACCATTCGGGGGCCATTCACCACAACTATATCAAATTGTTTTGTGATTGTGTGCAAGCATTTATTTACTTGTGCTGCCCTATATTATAGGATGTGTTCATTTATTTGATGCAAATTAGTTTCATCATCTAGTTCGTTTGACTGTAGTTTGCACTGAACGAATGCTAATCGAATTTGTTCTTCTTCTATATTCATGTTCACTCAGTATTAGCGTACTTTAACCTTTAAAAACTTTCTAATTTCCGTACAAAGTTATTTATTTCTCTCGTTGAATTTTAACCCTGTCTGTGTGGCTGCGCATACCTGCTCGCCACAACAGTTCATTATTTAATATTTTTATATATATTTCTATTATACTATTATTCTATAACTGTTTTGCTTTGTAAATATTTCAATTTATTCTATTCAAATTTTATTATATTATTTTTCTCATACCACTATGTAAATATCTATCCTAATATTCACCATCGAATCTTTTGTATCTGTACCCTGATATTGTGCTCTGTATAAATAACTTTATTACTTGTACTTTCTTGTGATCCTTTCCAACATATCAATTTCACGTACTAAAACTATTTTTCCATTTTAATTGCTTTTTATTGATAGGTTTCTTCGGTAGTCAGGGTTAATATTCTGTATATCTATTTGTTAGTATTTTGTATGTTAAGACTTTCCAGATTTCTTTCTCTTCCAGTTGGTTCCCTACTTTAATCTAAATTTTTCTAGCTCCGCCCTAATAGTCTTCGTAACATTTTCATTTTCAAAACACTAACACTTCCTAATTCAGTTTCCTACAGTCAATTTCATCTTTGCTAAGTCTTCCACTAGTTTACATTTCATCTTCTAAATTTAATTCTTACAGTTTTGTAAATATATTGTCAACTGTTTACTCTCATGTTCATTTTCATCTTGCGATCGCTAAACCTGCATAATTAATTTTATTTCGGTATACCACCATATGCATTATTAGATTATTACTTAATAAAATGAAAGTAAACGTGTGCTTACATGATTTTTTAATGCATTTTATGACTAACTTAATAAAAGAATTAGTCCACGCCTTTACATGAAATGGATGGAATTTCAAACAGGTGTAAATAATGTAATAACAACACAATAAAATCTGTAACGGTATCATGTAGCGTAGAAGATTTATGAGAAAGTGTTTTTACAATCGGTTCACCATAAACGTTCTTTCTTCGTAATATATTCACACAAGTGTGAACTGTAAAGGTTATTATATCAATTAAACCTTTAAACGGATTTTCTTATTATTTTACTAACTAGGTACCTATTTAAAAATAATTTACTTCAAGGTAACTAATCATAAATGGCGGACCTCCAAGAAATATTTTAATATTCTCTGCAAAACTAATCAGTCACTATCATAATTTTACAAATGGATACTTAATATTAAATTTGGATTATTAGCTACATACGCCCTTTCTGACAATAAAATCATAACCTACGTGCCATTCCAAGTAATAAACAAGTTAAGTATGTCCATGTTAAACAATTTACCACTGTAATTAAACAACACATATATAATTGATAATATAATTTTGAAAGCTATAAAAAAAAGAAAATAAATTCTTGCAAATTGTAGTAATTAGATAATTGATTATTATTAAGGCACCTTTTAAAATACTCATTAAGCGATTAGTTTGCGATAAAAAGCATATTAAGTAATTTATAAGAACCATTAACATTTTTTTAAAACAATTGTGGAAAGTAACTTTTATCTTTTAATAATTATAAACGTTAATTTTATATATAATAGATTAAAAAATGAGGTGTGGATACAACGACCATAAAATGACAAAAAAAGAGAGACAATAAACAGCTTTTAGTTAATTAATAATGACATAAGAAGTTACTAAAAAAAATAAAACAGCGTCATTAAAGAAAACTAATAAAAACATTGACTTTTAAAATAACAGATAATATGAAAGAAGACAAATATCCTAAAATAATAGCAGCTCAAGTGTAATTATCGAATCATTGCTTTAAAAAGTCTTACTCTACAATTGCTATGGTTTCACCGAAATCTAATGAAATCGTATTATCGAATCTATTTGTAAAAATACTGAGATGTGTAGTTTGCATTTAGTATTTTTAAAATCGAAAATAGGTTAATAACTATCCAAATATAAGTACAAAATTATTATTTACAAAAGAGCATTTAAAATAGAAAATAGATCATTCATATTTCCGGAATCAGGTACTTATTATATCGGATAAGCTATGGACTGTAGAGTATTAATAAAACGTGGTTGTATTAAGGATGTGATAGCGACAAAATCGATAACCAAGGCGCCGTATTATAGGTCTAAACGATTATAGTTAGTGGGGTGAGATTCACCCTTATTTTCGTAAAGCTAATAGAATTGTAAGTGACGTACGGAAACAGAATCAAATAGATCGAACACTGTCGTGTATTAGAAATACCAAATACCTTATACGAACTAAATATCATCTGCATCTATTATTTTACTGTATGTTCAAATAGGCCACAGTTATACAGAGTGTTCAGAAGAACTTTTGTGATTCAACAATTTTAGAGAAAATAAATAATAATGAATATTAAATCAGTTATATCAATATAGGAATAAACAAGCATTAACATTTGGATAAATGTTTTTCTTCCTTATTGAAAAATAAAAATACGTAAATATTTTGAACTATTACTAAGAGTTTCGTAATTAGTATAAGTATCAAACCTACAATAGGCGAAAAACAACACTATATTTAACAACCAACACTGAAGCTGTTTCCATAACTATGTATAATGCTTTTGCAAGGTATATATATTATAGCAAAAGGAAAAACGTCGTCGGTATTGAATGCTTTAAATAGTGTTTTTGGCCCATATTGGCAGATCTTGAAAAAGAAAAATTCAACATTTCGTAACTTGATCCATTCCTTACTGAAGAACTGTCAGATTATTTTCTGCAGAACAATGAAGTCCAATCTCCCTTTATGTCCTGCATAATGTTTATTATTTATAATTTCAAAATATTCATTCACCAACGCCAAAATTAAGGTAACAGGCTATGCTATTCTTCCTAATTTAATTTTTAAAATACGAAAACTTTTACAGTATCTTCTTTTATATAGAAGATTTGTTATAGTTTATTGTTTCCTTAATGGGAAAAATACAAAAATATTTTACCCGATTTTATGGCACTTTTTCTTACTATTGATAATTAATTTATGATACCACTAATGATGAATAATGATAATAATAAATGATAGTTTTACGCATTCTCCTCGATTGCATTTTTATTAGATAAATGTTATAGACAAACCAATAAACGGTGAAGAGTTCGACTTTATCATAGTTGGCGCGGGATCAACGGGATCTGCAATTGCGAATAGACTTTCTGAAATCACACAATGGAAAATACTGTTGTTAGAAGCGGGTTATCCACCTGTGGAAGCTATCGATATGCCCATATTTGCTCCAGCTTTCCAGTTTACACCATACAACTGGAAGAATCTCATGGAGAAACAGGAGTACATGAGCTTAGGTAACAATAATTGAAATAATGTTCTGCATATTGGCAAATTTGGTCGAGTTGACGTAACATTCAAAACGAAGTTTGAACAGAAACCGATTAACTAACATATTTTGATCTTTTTAGGCCTCCAAGATAAAAAGATGAGTTGGCCTAGAGGAAAAGGTCTCGGTGGAAGTTCCTTGATCAATTACATGATCCATGTCCGAGGTAACAGATTAGACTATGACAAGTGGGCAGCCATGGGCAATCCTGGATGGTCCTACAATGATTTACTACCATATTTTATGAAGTTAGAAGAAACCCGCATCCAGATCCAAGATTCACAGTATCGAGGCCATGAAGGATACGTAAAAGTAGAAGATGTAATATTACGAACCCGATCAGCAAAGACCTTCGTAGATGCTCTTCAACAAATGGGATTAAGTTACGTTGATTATAACGGTTACCAGCAAATAGGTGTATCATATGTTCAAGGGACTCTTCAAAACAGTAAGAGATGTAGTGCTGAAAAGGCATATCTCAGAACGGCACAAAAAAGGGATAATCTGAAGATTATTAAGAAAGCCCTTGTTACAAAAGTTATTATAAATCCCGTTACATTAGAAGCTGAAGGGGTAAAATATGAACGAAACGGAATATATTACACTGCTAAAGCCAGAAAGGAAGTAATTCTTTCAGCTGGAGCATTCCATTCGCCACACCTGCTCATGCTTTCTGGAATAGGTCCAAAGAACCACCTGAACGAAATCGGCATCCCCGTTCTTAAAGATCTTCCTGTGGGTCAAAAAATGTACGACCATCTAACCTTCCCAGAATTGACAATCACCTTAAACGAGTCAATCGTGTTCTCAGGCAGTTTTTTCGACATCAGCGTATATAAACAATACTTCTCAAATCAAGCAAGCCTAATAAACATTCTTGGAGGTGTAGAAGCCTTGGCGTATCTGAATCTAAACCTTACCAACCGAAATCCTAGTTATCCAGATATCGAACTTATTTTTGTGGGAGGTGGACTACACTCAGACCGAGGACTACTTGCAAAAAGAACATTCAGAATTACGGACAAAGTGTATAACAGAATTTGGAGACCCATTGAGGACAAAAATGCCTGTCAAATATGGCCCATGTTGGTGCATCCTCAATCTTACGGTTATATCAAACTCAGATCGAAGAATCCTCACGTTCAACCCAAACTTTATGGAAATTATTTCACAGACAGGTACAATGAAGATGTGAGAACATTTATAGCCTCGATTAGGGTGATACAAAAAATTATCAAAACCCCTGCATTTCAACGTTATAATGCCCAACTGTTGGATACGCCCATTCCGGGATGCGAATCGTTTCATTTCGACTCTGATTCGTATTGGGAATGTGCACTGCGTCATTTAGCAGCAACACTACATCATCAAGTGGCAACATGTAAAATGGGTCCTAAGCAAGATCCCGAAGCAGTAGTGGACAATTCTCTTAGAGTCTATGGGATTAAGAGGCTGAGAGTTGCCGATTTGAGTATCGTTCCCCTACCATTAACGGCTCATACTAACGTACCAGCTTTTATGATAGGAGAAAAGGCGTCTGATATAATAAAACAAGACTATAGGTATCAATCAAACTAAAATAATTAATAAAAAGGAAAAATAAATATCTAATAATATTAATTGATTCCGCGGTTGGATAATTGCAAAACATCTTCAATAAAGTAAAAACAAACACAAGATTTTATTTCACACTATTTATTAGAACTATTCTAACAATTGTTTCGACCGATTAGGTCATCATCTGAGAGTTGTAAAGAAACTAACTTATGATTAAACAGTAAGGTCTATTTATGGTACCCCTATTAATTAGCTAATGTCTGTGATAGATTTAAATACAGCCCTTCTGTTAAATCATTTGTGATATTTAAATTTGAATTTAGAGCTTTTTGAATTTCAAGCTTTTCCAGATAGTTTAATTTGTAACCTTTATTTTCTAAGTGAATAACAGATCATTTATTATTATTAATATAGTGTTTCAATGTAATACAATGTTGTGACAGACCAGTGGATAATTTGTTGTTTAAATTGAAGACTAAAATAACATGAAAAAATCAATTTTAGACAACAAATTATCCACTGGTCTGTCACAACATTGTATTACATTGAAACACTATATTAATAATAATAAATTATCGGTTATTCACTTAGAAAATAAAGATTACAATTTAAACTATTTGAAAAACTTGAAATTAAACAAGGGCTAAATTCAAACTTAAATATCACAAATGATTTAACAGAAGGGCTAAATAGTCCTATATTCAAATCTATCACAGACATTAGCTAATTAGGAGGGGTAGCATAAATAGACCTTCCTGTTTAATCTTAAGTTAGTTTCTTTACAACTCTCAGATGATGACCTAATCGGTCGAAACAATTGTTAGAATAGTTCTAATAAAATAGTGTAAAACAATATCTTATGTGTGTTTTTACTTTAATAAATATCTAGATAAATGGGTATATTGTAGCAGTCCGTTTACTCCTTATTAATTTTAAAGGGATTACAAATACAACAAACTACTATGTTACTCCAATGAGATGGATTTCCACTAAATATTGAAAAGGACTCACTCATATAAATAGCCAGCTCTCTCAATAGCAAAATAGTGAGTCTATACTAGCCTTACAAGCGAATGGACACTGGTTAGAAAATTTTAATAAAATTATAATCAAAAAATATCTTTTTGGTTATAGTTGCCTAGGCTTATTGCTTATTATTATTATATTAGGTCACTTTCACATTTTTACTACATAAAACCCGTTTTAAATTTGAATCAAATTTTCCATGTATCGTGTAGTTAAATATTACTACCGTTACTACTTCGTAACATTTTTGGGATAAATCTACCTTCCTTGACTTTAGTTACAGTAATGAATTATATTGGACACACAATTAACCCTAATCATCGCGCAAGTGACCTATAAGATTCGACTTCCTGAAATTCTTTTCTGTCCGTTTCCCAGGGAAAGATATGTAGCTCTGTACTAAACGACATAAAACGCTTTTTAAATATAAATAAAGTGATATTATATTTAGGGTACTAAATTAGATATGTAAGTTTTCGATGTTGTATTATAAACTTAAGATTATAAATATGTAACTTTTTATATAAAGTATAGTTTTGATATCAACAACGGTAGTTTTAAATCGATATGTGTAGAAAATAAAACCGGTTGTTAATAACAATCCGATTCATAATTTAACTAATTATTTTAAACAGAACGTTAAATATAACCCAAACTTTCGATGGTGCCATTATTGTGGAACTGCATCTTAACAACTAACAAATAAAACCAATAAGAAAAAAGAAGAATGTCACTCATTTATTCGAAACTCGACAATTGTTTCGACCTGTTACCAGGTCATTATCAAAAGGAATACAAAAATCATTAAATTTTAAAAACTACACCCTAATCTTAAATATTAGTACAAATTGGAAAATAGGAGGGGAGAGTTGTATATTGACATTTCAGTCTGATTATTGACCAGATTTACATTCTTATTTAATGCAACTGTTATATCCAGAGTTTCTGAAAGGGATAATTACATTAAAGCATCACTTTACAAAATCAATTTTAAGTATATTTCCTTCTCAATATATTATTTAGTAAATGAAAGCTAGTTAGGGGTAAATAAAAAATTTTTGTTGTCGCAAACAATATCGACGTTTCACCGTTAATATAAAACAACCTCAAGGTAAATTTTCTTTCTAAATTCTGATTTTTAACTCCTTTGTTCATTTATTATCAATTCCTTTCCCTTGTCAATTTAGTCTCGAATCCTTTCCTAATTACACTACCATAAATCGCCCATAAATATCAATAATTTTTCTAGCTGTAGCTGCCAACCTCCTAATCCTAACGTTCGTCAATTTGTATCAAATTTCTGTAACATTTATAACCATACACAAATACGCTACAAAAAGTTCCAAATCCCACTTTCCTCACTTTTAACACCCATCATCATTGTTCTCATCAACTTTAACCACACCCCCATCCCTTTCCAAATTATTCTAAAATCTATAAATAACCTTTTTCTAAAAGAAGATCATCACAAGCAATATCAATTCATATTAAACTATCTATCAGCTATATTCAACTTATATCAATCACCAAGTCTAATCAATTAATAATATTCTTGTGACCACTTAATCGTGACGCAACGCTTCCCGGTAGTTGCTACCAGTATTATCCATTGTAAAAAGTGTAAATATATGTATATAAAACCTGCTCAAAGACTTTAATTCAAACGACATACAAACGCTACTTCAATAAAGAGTCAACACAAATACCTGGACTTCATCAAGTTGCAGTCCAGGACGATTCATAGCGAATCAAAACACACATTATTATATTAATTAATATATATATCCTAACGCTCCTCCAAAAACCTGTTATACCTGACCGATGTCATTTATAAATACACTAAGTAGTACTGAGCCTAAATTGTCGTACCACAATACAATTATATTGAAAAACAAAATATCAAATTCCTTCCTTCGTGGATCTCAACAGACGAATTACGATTGTCGATTTAAAGAAATTCAAATCAGGTACACGAAAATCGTGGAGCTTTCCTAAACATAAAAGCTTTAAAGTCCTTCAAACGTAGTTTAAAAGTTATCCACCATTTACCGAACACCCTGTGTATGATACGTGTACTACACTTCGAAACAAGAAGCTGTAAATCCCCGACGAAACCTTTCCGCATCAAAAAGAGGAGTTGAAGAGCCATCCGAATTGGCGCCTAAAGTATTGATTTTACAAAACGATGTCAATAAGCTGTGCAATACTTAACGAAAACGTCTTTTCATTGTCGTTCATTGACTTTCACATACCGAAGAAGAACAAAAGTTTACTTTTAACAAACTTTTACTTACATTCTCTCAAAATTAGCCACCGAAAAAAAAAAGATTTTAACCCTTCAGATACAGACTTGTGGAGGTAAAAAGCATAATTTTTTGTAAACATTATTTTTGTAATATACCTACAATATTTTCTAAATTTATTTTTGTCAATTCCTTCTAAATTAAAAAATAAAATTAAATCAAACAAACTTGGGAAATTTCACTTAAAACTTATTATACTAAGTAACAAACAGCAAATAAATTAATTTATAGTACATCCTAGGAGGGTGGGGGGTGAACAATATTTGTTATAGATATAAAAATCCCCTATTGGATCCAAACATTGTTCACCCTCCACCCTCTTAGGATGTACTATAAACTAATTTACTTGCTGTTTGTTACTTAGTATAATAAGTTTTAAGTGAAATTTTCCACGTTTGTTTGATTTAAATTTTAATTTTTAATTTTGGATCATGTTTAACCAAGTGATAACGGCAGATACCCTTAAGTTATTTCTTCTAAATATTATTTCAATGTAAGCATTCAACTTCGCACCTGGTGTATGCCTTTGTTTCGTTTCTACCTACGTTCTATTGCTATGTTACTTAGCCTGTACCTAGAATTTCCTCTTCGACACTACCTGCATGCACCCCTTACTAATAGCTGCTTTTACCTTCAATTATTTTATTTGCATTTCTGTACCTTCTCTAAACTTGTATCTTAACCTTTTGTGTCTTTATTTTTCCATATAGTATATTCTTTCTATCACTAACAATCCTGTAGTATAGTCGTTCTCTTCTGTCTTCATTTCGTCCGTCTCATCTGCCTCTCCCTAACTCACCACCCAGCCGGCCCCAACATTCCTAAAAGGGGGCAAAAGAGGGCCTTTCGCCCTACCCTCCGGCTTTGTATTATAGTGTAGGACGCCAGTATTAGTAGCTGGTGGGAATGAAACAATCAAGTTTTAAAGTTACTGTTAAAAACGTTGCACACACAGCCATCACGAAAATGACGCTGCTGCTTTATTGTGTAACGGGTTGTCTACCGCTACCTAAAAAACTATTGCGGCATCGTTCTTCTAGGAAACCGTAGCTTAAATCTAGGTAGTTCTTCATAATAAAAATCCCATTAAAATTAGTTTAATGATTTTTTAATCGTAGATAACAATCTGCTTTCACAAAAATCATTATTCCTCTCATTACCCTTAGCAACGAGACGATGTTGAAACAAAGTAATAGTAATAAGTACTTACAAAACAACATCGAAATCTAATTTTATTAATTAATGGTTTATGTATATAAGCAGAAAGAGAAATACACAGACAAATACCTTCTGCAGGCTTGCATTAATATACTAATATTTTTAAGGAGTATTAAAGCCGGAATTTCGAAAAAAGTTTTCTCGTAAACCGTTTTTTTTTTTAATTTTATTTAACAATTCATTACACATATCGCAGTATTCTACACCTCTACGTGATCTTCTAAAATTCAATATTTACCAAATCAAAAAAAAAAATAATAAACCTTGTATCAATGAAACAAATCATGTTATTTTTAATTAAAAATTCAATCTTATCACGTGTATGCAATAATCAACAAAACCAACCTACCAATTTCATAAAATAAAGGTAACTAACTTCGGTGACACTATAGACATACAATATTGCAAAATGACGTAAAAATGTTACAAATTAAAAGTGTAGATTCCAACTTTCTATGGTACATTTATTGTGAAACATGTTCACTAAACTTTTATTTAACTCGACAGTTGTTTCGGATATTAACCCATTATCAAGAGTAGACAATACTAAATTTCTAATGTATTAGGGATCTATCTATTTATTACGGAAACATAATTAATAGAAGTGGTATGTAACATTTTTACGTCATTTACTTCAATTTCGTGTTTAAACATAGTATAATGTTCGGAAATCCCGGTTTTTAAACTAAGTTGTACATGTTCTTTTAGTCGAGTACATATCGACCTGCCTGATTGACCTATATAAATATCGTTACAATTATTACAACATAGTTAATAAATGCCACTTTTTTCCAGTGGTTCCCCTTTATTTTTATTATTAACTAAAAGATGTTTTAGAGTAATATTGTTATTTTCTACTGGTGTTAGGCGAATTATTGTATTTATAACTGATGGATTTTAAGAAGTATAAAGATACAAATTATTTACTAAATTTAGAATTAACACTGAGTTCATTGTTATGTTACAGTTTCTTAATTTATCTACTAGTGACGTATTGTGCCCGTTATTTTTGGCTATTAATTTAATAACGTATAATTCTTTTCATAACTGCTAACTGATAAAGGTAAGACAATCAATCTATTAATTAAAGAATGAAATACTGCGAGTTTGATTTGCCAGGGATCCCTGAATGTGGTAATGATAATCAAGAATGGCTAGAGCACAGTATCGAAGCTGAATACAATTGTGACAACATTAAGTAGACTCAATTGAAGATAATCATTGTAAAACAGTATCTTTAGAAAAACATATATGATTAGTTACGGGAAAATAGTATTCAAATATATATTCGAAAAATGATATTGTGGATAATAATTTTACTGTAACAACTTTTCTGCCAAAAAATAGCTTACTTATTTTAAAAAACATTAACCGGCAGGTTAAATTAACTTTTTTAATTAGAGCAAATCTAACAAGCATTAAACAGTCGTAGAAAAATTGTCATAGTCATGGTCATGTGACAATTTTGTTTATCAGACATCATTTGACATTTCACAGAAAGTAAAATTACAATTAAATCTGTACGAAGGTCATATGATAAACTGATCTACACGAAAGACACTTTGTGAAACCAGATAAAATAATTACTCAATCCACACCACACATCAAGATACTACAAAACTAGTCGTATTGCCAACGAGGACATGGAATGCCGTGGTTATTATTGATATAATAACATTAAAAACCTTATTACCAGTTCAGCCTTAACCATAGTATTCCTGAATTTGTTAAAGATAATGGGAAAATGACAAGTTAGATTATAATTCCTTACAGGAACACAAACGATAGGGTGTAAAAAAGGAATAACCTGCAAGAATGTAATAAAGAGAGAAAAATTAAATACCTGAACATTCGGAAAAGAAGAAGAATGTTCATCATTGCATGTCGTTTCCAAAGAGACTCTCCATTTTTTAATAGAAGAACGTTCTGAATTATGGAAGAGCGTCAACATCAGTGGGCATTAGACCGTTAGGGGAACGTACACAGGTAGAGAAGGGGTTTTCTCTCTGCGCGCCATTTTTTACTCTTGCTAACGAAAGAAATCAATCAAAAGATGAAACAACGACACAACATTAAATTTTTGGGAAAAAGTCAGTGTCAAAGTGTTGAAGGCTGTTTATGGAAAACAGTCCTCTTCAAGTGTATTAAGCGTTTGAGTAAGGATCGTGAAGACTGCTAAGGTGATGTAAGGTCAAGACAACCCCCAACCTTCTGTGTTGATAAAAAAATCACATATTCAACCACCGCATCAAAACATATGGATAATTTGTAATGAAACAAGTAATTTTGCAGAGCCTATAAGTCTCAAGAAATCGAATGATCTGCTAGCTTTATATCATCCTAGCAAATCATCCGATTTCTCGAGATCTATAGGCTTTACAAAATTAATTCTTTCACTATAAATTCTTTACACATTCTCTACAAAATATGATGCCAATTAGATAATTTTGTAAGCCCTGAAATCTACTAGCGTAATGCACGTGCAATCTTTTGTGCTTTCCAATCGTTGATTCGTTATTTGGATGATTACTGATGAGCTAAATTTTGAAAAATTGTCTGTGCACACACTGCTATCAGATCATTGTGTGATAGTACCAAATGTTAAGGTTAAATGAGTTGAGTTTCTGGCCTGTATTCCATCGCCATGCTAAACCACCTTCCTACTTGGCCTGACTTGGCCAAGTGGGATTTCTTTTTGTTCCCTAAATGCAAAATGGGCATCTTGAGGAGATGGCACTGTTAGGATATGGATATAATAAATAGCGAATTGGCGAAATGATTGAACAGCCCACCTTCTGAAGATTTCCACGGAGATGGTATTAGTGAATTACCACAAACGGGGACCACCCTAAAAGGGATAAAATTTATGTTCCCTAAATTTTGTTAAATAAACTTCTTACAACCTTAATGTTGAAAACTTTTAAAAGGCAACAAAGCCACCAAAATCCAGCTTGTGCTACTTCATTTGAAATTAGGCTTCAACTGAGGTCAAAGTTTTTACAAAAACTATATAAACGGTTTCATTGAAGAAGAAAATCAAAATCGTTACTTTAAATCCGAAAAATTGTCACACAACCAAACATAAATCCAATTCAAATTTGAATAACGACTTGTTTAAACATTCAGAACCGATTTCCGTATTCGCCATGGAAAGTTATTCTAGCATAAAAGCTGTCCCTGACGAATCACTATTAAACAAAAATAAAAGTTGAAACGTGACAAAATGTATCTAAACAATTTGAAATAAATATTAATGTTATTATGAAGTATTTGACTTAATGAATACAAAAACTCACTGGATAGGTTTCACAAAGTTTATTGAAGTCTTCTGACTACCGTTTCGGCCAATAGGGCATCATCAAATATACAAAATTTTTGATTGATAATGGCCTAACAGTCGAAATGAAGACTTGAATAAACTTTGTGAAACCTATCCAGTGATTTTTTGTATTCATTGACCCAAATATTATCAAAATGTTTCACAATGAATGATTCATGAACAACATTAATTACAATATAATGACGTGTTTGGTGTTTGGGTTATTCTAAAATATCCGATTGTAAATATAAAATCCTGAAAAATGATGGATTGATCAACGTCTCGAAGTAAAGTTTACGTTCATAATTGTCTAAATCTTTACAACTTTCGTTATAATTTTCCTGAATTTTCCCATTCCTATTTGAGATTTGTATCTATAATGGTTTTTAACTCATTAATTTAATTAGTACAAATAAGCTAAACGAATAAGGAATGAAGCTTTGTGCTGAAAGTTTAAAAATAATTTCATAATTACGTATCGACCTTTAAAAAATCTACGAAAACATAATGTCGAATCATATTTTCTTACAAAAACTGAATTCCACGAACTGCCGGAAACATATTTCAGTGGCAGGTAAAATACGAAATCTTTATAACAAATAAATATTAAAAACATAAGAGAAATATTTTTCAATTATTTTTTTAAACATAAAACTCCAGTTCAACTCTTACATAAAATTCCAAGAAATAGAAGCTTAAATAAAATGAGATGGACAGTCCAATACACAGGGCTGTACTTTGTATACTGCAAATATGAATACTATAATAAAATCAAGCAAACATATAAATTATTGTTAAGTATATGTTAGTATGAGTATTATCCACGCATTATGATATATTCTGTTTCTTTTTCCGTTGTCTTTTTCCAAGAATTGTCCTTGTCTAAAAGAGATTGTTATATAGAAGAAGGCGTGTCACAGGCAGGGTCAGGGGTTCATAAGCTTTCGCACTTCAACTTCCAAGTACGAAACTTTCATATCAATTTATTATTTATTTATTTATGCGAGACTAGTGGCGAAGAGTCGCCATTCTACGAACTAAGGTTGTTGTGAAAAGAAGTGAAAAATAAACAAACATATTTTTATGATAATTTGGATATTTTGGTAAGTAAGCAGAATTTTCAAATATCTACATGTTTATTAACCCTAAGTTATTACTTCTCACTAGTGATGTGTGTTTAAATACAAGTGGTTGCATTTTTACAATTATTTAAAAAAAGATTTGGTGATAATTACGCCTTTTGAAACAATACGTACTTATCTACTGACCTAAATGTAATAGTAAAATTTCAGAAACAAAAGCATAATATATAATAAAGGTTGCATGGGTCGTTGTATGGTCGGTCGTGTAATTTGCGGTCAAACGTAAAAATTGTAGATTGAGCGGTCACTTTTTCCATCTCATTTAAATATGTCGATTTTGCGGTCAAGGTAACATAAGACTGTGGAATATGCGGTCATAAATTCAAATATTTTGTCAATATTTATTTATAAAAATATACATCTATAAATACATTGTTATAAGAAAAATAAATAAGTATACATTGTACACGTGAAACGCTTTTATAATACATTGTTATTCTTAATCTACTTTAATAATCAATCCTTTTCAATCCTCTCATCCAGGTGGATGTATTTTCTTATTCGCTTTTTTCCGTCTAAATTTAATTCCAACCTCATTATTTTTTTATCAGCTCCTTCGGCTACTTCCATAAGTGTTTGAAGAATGGTTTTAAATCTCGGATTTGTTCTTCCGATTTTGGAGTTTATTTCGTGATTTACACCTTCAGCTGCACCAATAACCTAACCTAACCTAACCAATTTGTTTTCAAAAATAAAGGTGTATACATTACACACGTGAAACTCTTTTTTGACCGCAAAATCGACAGGTAAATTTTACCCTTCCTCCATTTTTACATTCAAGAAAGATTTGACCGAAAAATCCACTGACCGCTCGATGGACTGACCGCAAATAGGACGACACCATAATAAATATGGTGTAATCTGGAAATGCACCTAGTCCCTTTATTTAAAAATATATATATATATATATATATATATATATATATAAATATTTATATCAATATTGTTTCTTAAAAGTGACCCCTAAATTTTTTTGTGTATTAAAACTTGCATCTTCCATTTCGAATAAACGGGTTCGTAAGTATATCGGTATAGGTCAACAAAAGTGACCAAAAATTACAACTATATTATGCGTCAAAGTCAAAAACTAACAGCGTTTAGAATATTTATGGAATGCTTAAATTTTCAACGAAGAAACAAAAAATACGTTGAAGTGAAAAGAGATTTAGTCAAAACTATGACAAAAATTATTTATAAAATACATAAAAGAAAGTGGGCAAAATCTCAAATTAAGTACTCTGTTCACGTATACCTATGGACAGTTTTGTACATACAACCGAAACTTCCATAATTTTCACAATTTTATTTTTTTATTTTACAAATAATTGTTGTTATAGTTTTCAGTAAATATTACATTTCGTGCAATAAAAACAATTTTCTTTCAACCCCAATTCTCCCTGCGTAGCCTCGTGGTCATGCATAAAAGGTTTCATTCAAGAACAATTCAAACGCAACGTTACTATAAAGTTTCAAATTTCTGATTTTCCTATACACTTTTACCCTCAGATTGTCATGGGATGCCTTATATATGAATTAGGGTGGCACAAAAAACGGCTATTTTTTATCGATTTCGCATAAAAATCTATTAGTTTATTCAGTCCACTCCTTTCTAGCCTGAGTCACTCTTAGCATTTTTGGGGACCTATGTCCCACTACCTTATTTTTCATATTCATATCAGACTACTGTCAGTAGCTACTGATGCCGAAAGGCGAAACAGCTGTCGCAAACCAAAAATTTTAACAAAAATTCGTAATATGGAAAAACAAAGAAACAACACAACATTATAGTAAAGAATTAAAAAAATATATCGGGAACAATATTTCATTAAAAATTTATCTGTAATACGCCATATTTTAACTTTCTCTCATTAAATAACCTTAATTTTCCCAGTTCCCTTTTCTTACAGCATTATAATGAATACATTAAAAACAGTCGCCTATTACTTAATAAAAACAGTTGGTCACTGTTTGTTTTGAAAAGGCCAAGTTACGACTTTGTACATTAGTGGTCATCATTGTTTATTGCCTTCAATTATGTTTAATTATGTGATGAGTAAAAAGAATTTTCTTTTTTATAAGCTAGCAAATTTAAAGAGTATTAAAGAAGCGACAAGAATTGTAGACAAACACGAATCGAAAACAAGTCCAAACAAATGATAAAAAAACTGAAAAATAGTTCCAACAATACAAAAACTCAAATCACTTATCTAAACAAACTACTATTACAACATTCCAGAAATACGTTTACAAAATCTAAAACGCGTTTTGACGCCCCAGATGTCATCCTCCATCTACACGATGCAAATATTCCTTTAAACCCGAGATTTGTAAACAAAAGCTTATGATTTAGCAGTAATACATGCTGTACAATTTATTCCGACAAGTAATGTGACCAATCATCAACAGTCTTTCTGCTTCCACAATATTTCTTTGTTTTGGATGTCTTTTTTGCACCTGCCCAATTGATAATTGCACTTAAATTATTCAACTTTTAACCAAAAATACTTCACAACCCCATACAACCTAGTACTTAAGTGTATTAAATTCCAATATGGACGGAAGTGTTAATTAAATGACAATTTATAGTCTAACCTAACCTCTTAAATTAATATTCTTTAAGTAAATATCATTCTAAAAACGTTGATTACAAAAATTAATTAATAAAATTTGTCAAAATGTATTTCTACGAATCAACGAATTAGACATGATAATGATTTCAATTACTTACATCCTACTAGTAGGTTGGTAACATTATTTTATCAATAACTCTTTTTAAATTAAATGAATTGTTTAACTGTATCCTAATTTAGCCTTATTATTCTTTCCTTGAAGTCAACTTTTATTTCTTAGTTTTTTTCTGGAAATATGACAAAATATGATTATACTATTATTATACTAGACAAGTAAATACTATTGAATTAGTAAAGAATAAATTTCAATCATTGTTCTTGCTTTAATCGTAAGGCCATCATAGGTTAATTGATTATTGCAAAAAACTACTCTATAAGAACTGACAAAGAATACCATTTATTACCTACATAATATTGCATAGATACGTCAACAATATTCATACAATCGGAATAAAGTATGTTTCAAGGATAGTTTCGCAATATATAACAACGCTTTATTCAATTTACTAATGTGTAATAACAGTTCAGTAAATTTACAACACGGAAAATATCTTTTATTAATTCTCTTACATATATATCTATATAATGTGTATAAATAAATGCATTCATTCTGTTAAGCATTGATCAGATAACTATTATTACTAGATGGCTTGGGAAAATAACAGGGTGTGTTACTGCTTTTTAAAGGATAGAAAATCACGCACCTAGAATTTCACACAATAGTATTGTGAAATAAAACTTAAACAAATGATCATTTCATACGTTAGACAAGGACCTTACTAGAGTATCTACTTGTCCAACTGAAACGACGACACATCTTATATACGTGTAAAGAACGTAAACCAATCTGATAAGGACAGACAGTAACAGGCGGGCTGAGAAGTTCGTAGGCTAGCATAGAAAAAAATTTTTTTTTGATAGAATTTGATTTTATTATTTAATATAGTTCCCTTCGAGGGCGATACAACGATTATAGCGGTCATACAATTTTTCGATACCATTTTTATAATACGTTTAAATTTAGCAAACTTTCCTGATGCAAAATCCGAATAATGTTTATCAAACCAAGCCTTGGTTTCAACAGTATTTTTTTTTCGCCAAAAAGCAATGCTTTATTAATAGACTTGAAATTCCTTTTTATCTATTTTTTTCAAAGTAACAAAAGTTCTTTCACTGAAAATTCTATAACCCAGATACTAATAGTGCAACAGCTGTCAAATTTATAAACGCGTCTTTTGAAGGTTACAGCTAATTAAAAATCATATGGATTTGATACTAGTAGCGCCATCTATGGGTCAGTCTACGAACTTTTCATCCCGCCCGTTAGATAATCGGTTATAGTGTTTCCCATAATCCTTCATAATCCGTTATAAAAGTACGTAGATTAGAGAGTTCCGATACTTCTCAGTACTAAAACTATGTAAGTATCTATCTCAAAGGAATGTTTATTTTAGACTGACACTATGAAAACCCTTCCTACTACGCTAGTGGGATTCTTTTTGGCAATTTCCACGGTTTACGCATCGCCTTTCGAACTAACTGACAATTATGTAGCCGAATTTGAAAGAGGAATGGAAGAACTGAAACATATTGCTCAGGAACACCATTTTGATCATGAAGATATTCATTACGACCCTGACCACCACAATGTATCAGAACCACTCACAGGTAAACAAAAAATCTATCTACGTAAACTGTTTCATTTTACAAAACAGATAAAGGTTTGTAGGCAAATTTTCACTAACAAATCTAAAACATATTTTAGAAGCAGAAAAGTATGACTTTATTGTAATTGGGTCCGGATCAGCTGGGGGAGTTGTAGCTACCCGACTCTCCGAAATACCTGAATGGAAAATCCTCCTCTTGGAAGCAGGTGCTCCCGAAACACCTTACACTCAAATTCCAGGAATGGCATATCACTTACAGAACACTCCGTATAACTGGGGTTACACCACAATACCCCAAGAATCATTTTGTTTGGGTAAGTTTATAAGAAGTCACATTTCTTCATTTGCAACAGTTTGACAAATCGAAATTGATAAATTTAATGTTAATATTAAGGTATGGAAGAAAACAAATGTGCGTGTGCAACGGGTAAAGCTCTAGGAGGTTCAACCGCCATTAATTCGATGATGTATACCAGAGGTAACAAGAGAGACTACGATCTTTGGGCGGATAATGGAAACTTAGGTTGGTGCTATGACGATGTGTTACCATATTTCAAAAAAATGGAAAACATCGACTTCCCCCACTTTGATCGTAAATATCACCATCAAGGAGGTCCAATACATGTGGAAGAACCCCAGCATCTTTCAGAATACGCCGAAGACTTTCTAGAAGCTGGTAAGGAACTTGGAATAAAAACTGTGGACTACAATGGAGCTGACCAGGTAAAAATAAGTTGTTACTTGATTTCCTTTTCCATAGTCTCTAATGCTTCTTTATTTTCTTATTTCGTAGATGGGCTTTGGTATTACCCAAGTAACCACAAAACACGGAAAAAGAAACAGCATTGCTCAAGCCTACCTAGAACCAGCGAAAAAACGTCACAACTTACAAATCAAACCCCTCAGCCACGTCGTCGAAATTATCATTAATCCCCATACCAAAGAAGCTAGTGGAGTCAAATACATCCATGATGGTAAACTATATGTGGCTAAAGCTGAGAAGGAAGTCATTTTATCAGCTGGTGCATACAACTCACCACAACTACTGATGCTATCAGGAATTGGACCCAAAGAAGATTTAGAACATCTAGAAATACCGGTTGTAGCAGACCTACCAGTCGGAAAACACCTTAAAGACCATATATCATTCATCGGTATGGATTTTATTCTCAATAAGGAAAAAGACAAACCCACTGATCCTCACGATGACCTTGTACAATGGCTGAAAGAAGGTAAAGGGCCACTAGCTTCAATAAGGGCTGAAGGATTAGGATACATCAGAACTGAAGTTTCAAAAGAACCAGAAGATTATCCTGATGTTGAAATAATCTTTTCTCCAAAATCTCGCAAAATCGGGGAAGAGAAAGCGAGAAACATCCGAATCAAAAAAGAGATATACGACAGCCTTTGGAGACCTCTAGAAGACAAAGAAACCTTTTCTATAGAAGTAATGTTGACGCATCCAAAATCCACCGGAACTCTTAAACTGAAATCCAAAAATCCCTTCCATCCCCCTCTATTGGACGCCCGTCAACTAACCGATCCCGACAACCACGATCTCGAAACCATGCTGGCAGGTATCAAAAAAGCTTTAGAAATTCCAAAAACGCACGCGTTCCAAAAATATGGCGCGCATTTGAACGAACACCCTATAAACGGTTGTGAAGCTTTAGAGTTCGGGTCGGAAAATTACTGGAAATGCGCAATAAGGCACTTGTCGGTCAGCCTTAGACATACGACAGGCACCTGTAGAATGGGACCGAAACACGACAAAGACGCCGTTGTCGACAACAAACTTAAAGTGCACGGAATTCATAAATTACGTGTGGCAGACGCAAGTGTGATACCTGTTAGCATTTCTGGGCACACTAATGCTGCAGCTATCATGGTTGGCGAGAAGGCTGCTGACATTATTAAACACGATTGGCTGTAAAAAGTAAATTACCGGATTTGCGGTAAAATATAAAAACTTTCCAAGATCTACGTAGGTACATACATATATGTAAAAGGATTTAAAAACAATATTCTTTTGGGATTTTAAGGCACTTATATGCATGTAGCCATACATACAACACACAATGCACATGTATTATCTTTACAAATACTATTACACATAATATGTAGTAGATAGTTATATAATTTACAAAGGGGTACATAGCTTACTTTTTAACCCTAATAAAACAAATATCACACTCTAATTTGTAACTTAGTGTGCGTAACAAGGAATGTGAGATTAATTTGTACTTTTATACCGAATAAAATACCTAAATAAAAAAACTATACCGATAGATCAATTTATTAGAAATCTTTCAATGCTCATTGTAAAATGTTCAAACATAATTAATTACACTTTTAGTGTTATTTCTGAAAATTGATGTAAGTCAAATTACAATAAATGCGATGTTACTTTCCAAAGAAAACAACGTGTTATAACAACAGAATATTCTCGAGCGTATATTGTTCGACATCGATTGGTCGAGATCAAACGCGCCGCTCTCGGAGATTCACCGCCCACACGTACACTTTCGCTACAATAAGTTGATTAAGGTCATATCTGCGAATATGAAATACGAATAAATGCTTATTGAAAATGACTATGTTTGTTTCTTAATGTATCTTGAATCATTTGTGTGGTATTTGCTAAAAAAAAGAAACTTTTGGGTGTTTCATTCCCACCAGCTTCTCATGCTGGTGAGCGGGCAGTCCCTCCGACCTACATTGTAGTGCAAAGCCGTAAGGGCTTCTTCAGCCTACTTTAAGGAATCGTGGGAATAGGTGGGTGGTGTGGTTAGGGAGACGGATGAAATGAAGACAGATGAGAAGTGAAAGATTATCTGTGGAATATTATTGCCCCAGCATCTGCCTAAGCGATTCAAGGAAATCACAGAAAACTAGGACCAGAGCAACCGGACGCGGATTCAAACCGGTGACCTCCCGAATGCTAAGCAATTATCTAAACCACGTGTCTTTCAAAAGTATAAATGCTGATAACACTGAAGATCAGTAGACGTTTCTTAAAATTGTTGAACAAGATTATGGGTTATTTGAAGATTTACGGGATGAAACGCCTTGCTTCTATGAATTTTGATATCTTTCTATAGGTAATGTTATAGACCCAAGAGTTCATTCATTTCCGATGCTATTTAATTTTATGATAGACGAACTTTTCAAAACTCCTGGAACGTACTCTAACAATAGGCTCAGTTTTCAATAGAGCATCTTATAAACTTAATGATACTCAATAAATATAATAATAAACGTAGTAATGATCCAAGGAAACCACAGAAAACTTGGACCAGAGCAGCGAAACCAAGTTTTCTGTGGTTTCCTTGGATCATTTAGGCAAATTCTGGGGCAGTAATATTCCACAGATAATCTTTCACTTCTCTTCTGTCTTCATTTCGTCCGTCTCATCTTTCTCTGCCTAACCACACCACCCACCCATTCCCACGATTCCTGAAAGGAGGCTGAAGAGGTCCTTACGCCCTACCCTCCGGCTTTGCACTATAGTGTAGGTCGGAGGGACTGCCCTCCCACCAGTACGAATAGCTGGAGGAAATAAAACACAAAAAAGTTTTTCCAGTGTTTTATATTACAGTGACCTTCACGTGAGGCAGCCACTACCCTTAATCACATAGACCCCGGCTGGGTCATATAAATTTATGGAGTTATTTCACCCCAGGTACGAGGTATCGCGACATCTCATAGTTAGACCACGCCTGTGTACTAGTAGATGAGTTACGCGAAGGCTGAGCTAACCCAAACTTGTGGCTTCCGGTGTAGTATAGTAGCTTTAGTCTAATTATTGGTATGTAAAGATAATGAGCAGTCGTCTTGGAACCACATGTAAATGTTTTGATATCCAAAGATAGACTTGATTGATTATGTGAAAATAAATTCAATGCTAAGGTGGTCCTTTGGAGGACTAGACGTTTATGTTTATTTTTCTTTATCTAGTCCAGGTTCGACAATTCACTACACAGCAACGCCATCTGTATTTACCTATTGGTCTTGATAAGTTGTAGTTATTTAGTTTGAACATTTAAGTGAAATTTTATGTTTGTATAATCTTCGTATTCGAATTCGTCAAAATCTAACCGATCTTACAATTCAGGGGTGGAATTTATCAGCATTTTGCTTACTATGGATATAGTCATTTTTGTAAAGCATGAATATTTGTATAGAAAAATCAGAAGAATGTATATACAATACTAACAGTTGCAACAATAGAACGGTCAAAAGGTCTCATATTTTGGCAAAATAACTCAAGCTTGCGACCTTTCGAACAGTGGGTTCAATTAAATTAACAATAATTACGAGTGTAACGAATTTAATGCTTTGATCGACACCGAATACAGTTTAAGTACTCTTGATAACGTTCGCTGTCGATCGAAACAATATATTGTTGAGTTGTCAAATAAAAATTGATGAAACAACATTTAAGTTACACAAATAATAGTTTGTCATCACCCTCAGTAAGAATAGCATTAGACATAACTTAAAATAATTTGGAGGTAATACACTACAATCTACATTAAGTACAGTGGAAGCAACATAAAAAATCATTATAGTTTCTCGAGTTTTATGGTAACTACACACAGACGTCTAACCACAACTTTCATTTATGTTTTTATATGATACATTTTTCTAATAGAAACCCTACTGCAATTTATTAGGTCAAAATGAAATTTACTCAATATAAACACGATAAGGAAGAAGTAAAACCCCACAACGCGGAGGAATTTTATGAACTTTGACTGTAAAAGCCTACGCAACATTATGATACATTACTTGTGAATCAGAAGTTAAGAATCAGTCAAGCAGTATGTAGTTGGCGATAAGTGATACGGTTGCGTATGTAAATATTTAAACATTGTTGGTAACGGATAACGATATTATTATACGAAATATTTTCTGCTTACTGGCAATGTTGTGTTTCTCAAAAAATAAAAAAAGGAAAACATAGAAAAGCAGAATAGAAAGATTATACGATTGCAGAGTTATTCAAATAAATGTATTTGCCTTTATAAGTCTCGCTAGAGTTAGAAGAGCTCCCTCAATTCGTTTTATAGAAACATCCAAATTGTTATGGATATATTCATTTTCTACGAGAAGGGATCTAGTATACAAAGGACATTTTAGTTTATTACAAGTATATGTATATGGGTCATAACAGCGTTTTTCGCGGATGATTTCTTCACAACGTACTAAAAATATATATTTTTTTTTGGTGTTATAATAAAATAAAAATTCAATATCTCAATCCTCAACTAACCCTACGCCAATATTTAGGGGTTTAAAATCTAACTTTCTAATTCTCATTGAATACATTTTTGATCCTTTTGGGTAAGAAACAAAAACCTTTATTTGAAAAGAAGATAATAACAAACATACGAAAAAAAGTGACAAAAAAATATAAGCATAATTTAAATAAAATATTGAAATTAAAAAATAAATGCGTATTTCTGTACATAGCACATATTTTGGTACTTTCTTAATTAGAACAAAATAAAAAAATCGAAGTTTAAAGTAAGACCATATTGCTAAAAATAAAAAAACATTTTTATCGCAACCACACATTAAGTAATTAATGTAAATATGTTTGTAGTCCCTTTTGCCGCATTTTTTTTTTATATGTTTATTTTTATCAACCACATAAGTATTTTCTTTTTCGTTAAAAATTATTATTTAAACAATTCCAATACACTTTTATCTTTTTCTCTCTAAGAATACATCGGAATCAACAGTGTAATTCAAAGCCGGTAGGGAAATTAGCCCTCGGAGTAGTTGTTTCTGTTGATTCCATATTTATATTTATAAAAAATCTATTTTACAAAAGGGGAACTATACCGGCTTCGCTGATCACTGTATTATAATTGATCATAATTTAGATGTCAATAAATTCAAAATTTTACTCTTAACTCTCTTACAAATTTTGCACTTCAATTCTACCCCGTCAAATTCTAAATCTGGCTAATTTTTTGACGTCGACACGAAATACTTGCAGAAAAGAAAAAAACAACGCTATAAGATTATTTCTGCAGAAATCCAAAACGCCTAGCCATGAATAAAATTATTTTTTTACATAATAACAACGAACACTCAACTATTATGAAATTTTGATCGAGGGCCTAAGCACGAACCTCATATGTGCGAGAGACTTATAGACTAATTCTAACGCTAACTTATTCTTTATTTATCTGCAAATTCATATATTCGACCCCAATTAATCATTTAACTCAACGTGCAGCAGATATGTCATTTTTTCTGTAGTACACTGTATGTATTATCACTTCAAAATACGATCATCATCAGAAAGAAAATACAGAATTAAATACATTGTTCGCGTAAGTAATGCAAAATAATGCAAAGTAATCCAAAAATAATTAATTTACAGTGTTTGCAGATACACATCGATTTAAGTACTTTTCTGTTGCATCTTATAGTGTAATTATTAGTCAAGATTCAAGGACAAACTATAAAAAGCACATCGTAGAAATTGTTTTGTGGTATTTCAATGCATATTTGCAATGTATTTTATCTGAATATTTACACAATGTAACAACACGTGACATTATAATCGTGCAAAAAAGCGAATAGATCTATCTATCTTTTTGATAATTTTCAAATTAGGTACCTATATAGGTAGTAAATATTTATTTTATTTAACGTGTTCTAGAAATATGTATTTAAAAAATTGGTTTTAATTGATGTTATAAAGCTCCCATTGCTATGAGCACATAATTACAAAATATTACGAAAAAATACATAAGTAATAATTAGTTAGTAGTATATGTAACTCATGTGTGTATTCCATGTTAGCAGGTACCTACCTGGTGTTTTTTGTTTGTATTGCCCAAAATTTGGCGGTATACTTTTTTTTTAATTAAAAAATTGCAATCGAAAAATTCAGTACATTTTAAATATTAATAATTAAATAAGTACATGTAGTATTACAATATTTTCTCATCCTGAGAATAATCTAAATTTGTATTAATAAATCTAGATAGGTAAGTAGATACTAAAAAAAAATTACCTGAAACAATTAGAGCTTCATTAGGTCCAACCGTGTGTATGTTACCCATCGCTAAGATTATTCACACCGCACAAAACTACTTCGACGGATTAAAAAACGATCAAAACACGTCCCAAAAAAAACTAAAACACTGTCAGAACAGCCCTTTAACTGTGTGTAAGACCGGCCATGCTAGAACCATTTGATAATCAAGACGGGCGCATGCGTTTATTTTTATATTATTAAAAAAATGCAGATTAATATTAGAACAACGCAAATTACTCAAAACTAGTTTTCATTGAAATATTAAATGTCAGTATAGAGTTTAGCGCAGTTAGCGTCTTTTAAATTTCAGTGAAAACAAAAACAAAGCGAATGAAATGTGACCAGTCCCAAACAGTGAGTATGTATCGCAGGGCAGCTTTAGCTACGACATACGTGATCGATCAAATAATAACTTAAAAGAGAAAAGATGTAGCCAATATTGTCTACAATAATAGGGTACTACTTTACACAATTTTTGTGATGGTGTTGTTGGAGCTAAACAGTGCTAAATAGTTTTAACGAATTATTACAAAATAATAAGTAATAAATCGGTCGTGCAATTCAAAAAGAAGAGATTTACAGGTATTTAGTTATAAAGAAATTTACAGCTCTCCGATATTTAACCTGCAGTATTTTTATCACGATTCTCACATAGTTTAGGTAATCCTAACCTAAATTTGTAACCAGCTAATAAACTAAATTTTACAATTACGTTATTGCATTTGAAATTATTAATATATTTTGTGTGTTTTTAAGCATTTTTAAGGACTTGTCATATATTGTTCGTTGTAGATTCAATTCAGAATGTCAGATACAAGTGATTTAGATCGCCAAATAGAACAGCTAAAAAGATGCGAAATTATTAAAGAAGCAGAAGTAAAAGCCCTTTGTGCCAAGGCAAGAGAAATTTTAGTAGAAGAAAGTAATGTTCAAAGGGTGGATTCGCCAGTAACGGTAGTAGTAGCTATTAGACTTGACCAGCAATCTGTTACCTGTTATGAATTGAATTCAAGGTTTGTGGAGATATTCATGGTCAATTTTACGATCTAAAGGAGTTATTCAAAGTCGGAGGAGACGTACCTGAGACCAATTATTTATTTATGGGAGATTTTGTTGATCGTGGTTTTTATAGTGTTGAAACATTTCTTTTGCTACTTGCATTAAAAGTAAGTCCTTAAGCAATTGAGAAACATAATCAATTCTTGTTCACTAATTGTGCGTATGTTATAAATAGGTTCGATATCCAGATCGTATAACTTTAATTCGAGGCAATCATGAATCTAGACAAATTACCCAAGTATATGGTTTCTATGATGAATGTTTAAGAAAATATGGGTCAATAACGGTTTGGAGATACTGTACTGAAATATTTGATTACTTGTCTCTTTCTGCAATTATTGATGGAAAAATATTTTGTGTTCACGGTGGGCTTTCGCCATCTATTCAAACCTTAGATCAAATCAGAACCATTGATCGTAAACAAGAAGTTCCTCACGACGGACCCATGTGTGACTTATTGTGGAGTGACCCAGAAGGTTAATATATTGCCATTTGGAATGTAATAAATTAATAAAAAGTATTTATAAATATACATTTCTTTATAGATACTCAAGGTTGGGGTGTTTCTCCGAGAGGTGCTGGTTATCTATTTGGTTCAGATGTAGTTGCTCAATTTAATGCAGCTAATGACATTGATATGATCTGTCGTGCCCACCAACTAGTTATGGAAGGTTACAAGTGGCACTTTAATGAGACTGTTTTAACAGTATGGTCAGCACCTAATTACTGTTATAGGTAAATTTACTTTAATGTTAATTTTCAATTAGTATGTAGCTAAAATACCTATGCAAGGTCACCAAAGTTAACTTCAAAAACTTTTATGAACCAAATCTAAATTTAACACGAAAAAGCTATACCATGTTTTAACATGATTAATTGACACTACTTTAAATAATGTTTAAATTTTTCTTTTCTTGTGTAAGATGTGGAAACGTAGCGGCAATATTAGAACTGAATGAACATCTTCAACGAGACTTTACAATTTTTGAAGCTGCCCCTCAAGAGACTCGCGGAATACCGTCGAAAAAGCCCCAAGCTGATTACTTTCTTTAAAGATTTCCCCCCAATTTTCTCAGGTCAGCGTTGTTTCGATCGTCAGCTATTATATACTACCTTAGTAGTTTTCGACTGAAACATCAGAGCTTATTTATAGGTCATAAAATAATTAACAAAAAAAAACAACAACGGACTGCCTGTAATTACTGTAGTTAATTTTTTTCTTTTTATAATTTATGCCCATAGACTGTAAGATTAGATGTTAATATAAAAAATTATATTTGTAAAGTACCCAGTAAATTTCATCGTTTTATTAAAATGATTCGTGTTTTTCCTTATGTATCACGTAGAACACTTTTTTAACTGTTCCGATTCATATTTGCAATTTGTAAAAGTATAATAAAAATTTTGTAAGTATTAATGTTTATGTTTCATTTTAATCATTTCAAAAAATAAGAACTTCCTAATACAAAAACAATTAAGAAAATATATGTATCAGGAAATCGTACGAAATAAATTATTAAAAAACAAATGATACACAAACTTATAAACCTTATTCTTAATAGATGATACCTAAATTATATTTATACAATTAAAATAAAATAAATTGTTTTCAAGAAAAGTTTGCAGTTTAAAATATTAATTTTTAAATAGTATCGTTATTTGTTACAGAAACCATCCATATATGAAATGTTTTAAAATGTAAATAACAACCATGATTTACAAATTAAAAATCTTGTTAGTAATGTAAATTCAGGATTTTCTTTTTAACTTTCCTCATGTAAAGTGTAATTGCAAAACCCACCACAAAGGTGCTTCGATCGATTTTTAAAAACCAAGGACGGTAATGTCAAAATCGAAAGATTATTTTACATAACCTATGCAAATTTGCCAGTAAGTTTCAATATTTTCAAAAAAATTATTACGAAATAGTGATGACCCAAAACAACCATTTATTTCTAAAATATCTCGTATATTTACAGCGGAAATATTGTTCAAATGTGTATCAATTCGTTCCTAAACACCCTCCATTAGAAAAATGTGATGTAAAACATTTGAAAGAGTTTATAGTAAATTCTAGCAAATTGCTTGTATTAACAGGTGCTGGAATTTCAACGGAATCGGGTAAGGCATTAACAAAAGATTATTTTGTCTTATAACAATGGTTGTTTACAATTAGGAATTCCGGATTACAGATCAGAAGATGTGGGACTATATGCAAGATCAAACCACAAACCTATGACCTATCAGGAATTTTTGACCTCTGCCTATGGTCGAAAACGGTATTGGGCAAGAAGCTATATAGGTTGGGATAGATTTTCTTATTGTCAACCTAATGCAACACATATTTCACTGCGTAATCTAGAACTTGACCATCATAAAATTAACGTTATAGTCACACAAAATGTTGATAGACTTCACACCAAAGCTGGCAGCATTAGAGTTATAGAACTTCATGGAACTCTTTATGAAGTTGTATGTTTAAGTTGTCATGAAAAGTACTGCCGATTTAAAATTCAAGAGCAAATGAAAAAATTAAACCCTAACATCAAAGACTTTGCAACTATGGTGAGACCTGATGGAGATGTAGATATTTCAGAGGTAAGTTTTTTCATTCATGTATGTATACAGCTTATTTTTGTGGTAGGTATCATTCAAAGGAAAATAAGACAACTAGCACTAAAAAAAGTTCCTAATTGATATATGTTGAAACTAATGGTATAATAAGTTTTAAAATGTTTGTATCTCATTTAAATTTTGCACAAAAAAATATATAGGTATTCCAATAATATAGGTTCAAGAAAAAACAAAATTGATTAATAATAATTTAAATAGAAATTTAGTTTGAACTGTTAGTAATAGTTAATAAACATTTCAAACTCTTTCTATATATTAAATTTTAAGATTGTATTAACCCCCCTCCCCTATTCCATTATATGAGCTCTTGGTTTTTTACTGTAGATTTTTCTACAAATCTTCAAAAGTTTGAAAATTGCAATATAAAGAAAGCATATAATAAATGTAACTTTACTATTTTATTTTAAGGATCAAATAAAAGAATTTACAACACCACAGTGTGAAGAATGTGGTGGCATTTTAAAACCAGATGTGGTTTATTTTGGCGATAATGTTCCTAGAGAAAGAATTATGAAAGTGGTACAAGCTGTAACAAACTCTGATTCTTTGTTAGTACTGGGCTCCAGTTTATCTGTATTTTCATCATATAGAATAGTTCTACAGGCTGCAGAAGAAAAGAAAAACATTGCTATTGTTAATATTGGTCCAACCAGAGCAGATAATTGCGCACATCTAAGAATATCAGCAAAATGTGGTGATATATTACCCAAAATATGTTGATATATAGTACAAATATTTACATTGTATATACATTTACTTTTAATATTATATTTTTATTTTGTTTCTAGATTCTACTCATGTTATTGTTTAATAAAACAATTCAAGAAGACGACGTCGTCGATTTTTTTGTTTATGATATAAATGCCATTTGAGCGTTTTATGCACAACTGTAAAAAAAGTCCCCGTCAGATTTTTTGCATTAAAAATAATTTTGATTTTAAATTCGCTTTTATTTTAGAAATTTCGTATTTACAGGCTCAGGTAATATGTTATAATATTCTGAAAATATTCATTTCACCTGCTTTGGTTTAACAATTATTATAAGTACATGGTACATATTACCCAGTTGAATTTCGATTTTGTCATTGATCAAAGTCAACAATAATATAAATTTCGAAAACCGCTTTCCGAATAGTTTGAATCTGATACAATTTCCTATATACGTCTATATATAAAAACGTTCTGAATGTTAAAATCGTGAACGAACACATTAAACATCTATGAAAAAAATAATCATTACAAAAATATCTTATATTCCAGATATAATACTGATAAATAGTTCTTAACTGTTGACAAAAAAACAAAAATAACATTAACAAAAAAAACAACAAATATACATATTTGACTTCTAACACTTTTATATTTAAAGTAAATCTCTAATGGTTCTGACTCATTCTATTGTAGATAATTGATCAGCCACTAGCGAGTTAAAATACAAACTGTTACATTTATATTATTTCGAGAAATTGTAAGCTCCTGAGAAGAGATTAATCACTCTAAACGCTTTTATCATTTCTTTGGTTTGTAATTAAGATGAATGAGACGGACAGTTTAAATTTTAACTAGCTGATGTGAATAGACTAATTCAGTTCAATAAAACAGAAATATCTATAAGATAAATAGGACCTGATAATCTCATAGTCAGTTTCAGTCATTTAGAGGAAAATTTATTGAGAGTGATACATTTAACACTCCACAATAAATTCACACAAACTACTGAATTTGCCTCTGTAATTTCCAAAATCATTCTTATTTCGGTAAAACCTGTTTAATGTTTCCAAATCTTCGTCAAACTGATTAATATAAATATATGTATGTTTAAATAAATAGATAAATATTATCTATGCTAAATCAAAGTTTGTTAAAATGTAAGTTTAGTACGTAAACACTAGGTACGATTCTGAATAGTAATCTAAAATAGATAATAAATAAAATTAACGCAACCGTTATGCATAGAAAAATAAACTTTGGGGTTGTAACTTCTACGGAACTGGTATGGTACTTCTAAAGTTAGGCCTTTAAAACCCCCCACAGCTGGTTCAGGTTACATCTGTCCGTTTCATGGGTGAGCTTATGGGCTAAATAGTAATGTTTCATTACAAAATGTTTTTGGCAAACCTGACACGTAAATTTCGACTGTTTTTCATGAGTTTTTTTATGTTTAAGTAAATTGTCATTTCTGGAAAAGCTTTTTTCGCATATATCGCATGTGAAATTTTTGGCGCCACTATGTGCTGTCATGTGTCGTAATAGGTGCTCTTTTCGCATGAAACATTTATTGCAATTATCGCATCGAAACGGTCGAAAACCGGTGTGCAATTTTACGTGTTGATACAAATGTTCTTTCCTTTTAAAAGCTTTTTTACAAATTTCGCAAGTGTGACTTTTTACTAAGTTATCATTCTGTATTGATGTGGTCATGAGTGATATTGGTGTGGGCGGACTCAGGCTGGTACCGTTTAAGTTCGACTGGTTATTTATAGATGTCATCGCATTATTTGTACCCAAGTCTAACGAGTTGTTGACATTTTCTGTTGGGGTGTTTACAGTTTGATTGCCTATATGCATAATATTTGTGGATGAAATGCTATTCACTTTAGAATGGTTTATGCCCAAATTTTGATTTTTCATGTTCGCGTTTGACGTGATATTATGGATAATCGATGGTACATTATTGGTAATATTAAGCACAGATGAATTATTGGTACTTGTGTGAATTTCTTCTTCTGACTTAACATTTAAGTTTGTATTTGATATGTTTGAGAGGCCGTTCATACTAGTAGCCAAACTTAAGTTGTTCAATAGATTCGCATTGGCGGAAGATAAATTCATATTTAGAATGTTCATGGCAGGTGCAAAGGCACCCTTTTCCAAATTAGCAGAATCAATATGTGTACTAAGATCTAAATTGTTGATTAACCCATTATTATTTGGTGCTGTTGAATTCATACTATAACTTTTACGATGAATAACGTTTTGAACTTTAGAAACACCATTTTGGTGAATATTAACGGAGTTATTTGCAATGTTTTGCCCTAAATTGTTAGTGGAAGAATGCTGATTAATATTGTGGTTGTAACTCGCATTTGTATTTGCATTCATGTTCGTAAGATTAGAGCTGAAGTTTAAATTGTTTGAATTTAAACTCGAAGGAATGTTTATAGCATTCAAATTTACATTTTGCAAACTGATATTGGACATTACATTAATACTGCTAGTGTTGATATGAGAAGCATAACCAATGTTTGAGTTGGTTGAGAAAACTTGTTGATTAGGTTCATTTTCGGGCAACTTTGTTGCCTGAGGTATATGACTAGAATTGATGAACTTCTGAACAAGTTGTGTAGGATTTAACTCAGGTACAGAGATTACTGCGTTTGTGGAACTTTTGTAACTATCATTCGTCTTAAATGCATAGGCAATTTTATTTGGCTGTGTACTTGATTTGGATTCTCCGCAGGTTCCTAAATGTTGTGGTTCCCTTTCAGTTAAGTCTATTTTAATTATAGCATCTTCTAAATAAGTGTTATCAGGCCTCTTCTGATGTGAATCTGGATTCTTGGGTCTCTTTCTTCCTTGAATTGTTGACTTATTTGATGTTTCTAGATTCCTTTGAAGTTTTGGAGTGTTGTTTTGTGATAAAAGAGTATTACTTTGTGCCAAAAGTGCATCAAAGTTTACTATTGGCCCAATACCTATTATCTCACCATTTGCATTAACAGTCACATTAGCTACTGTGTCATTCTTTGCAGAATTTTGAAGGAAACTTTTTAGTACTTCTATATTTACAGCATTCAAATTATAAGCAACTTGGGGTTGACTAGTAGCTGTCTGAATGATTTTTGTATGTGATGTATCTGACTTAAGGTTTCCTTTTGAATTAACATTTGATGTGATACCATTTGGAACATGGACATAAGAAATATCTTGGGATGAATTGTCAACAATATTAACAAAATTGGAATTTCCATATAATGATTCACTTTGTGTAGTAGATGTAGCAGAATTAGAAGGAATAGATGTTACTAATGTGGATGATGTTGGGGTGACAGGGTTAGGTTTTGAACTTGTATCTTTAATATAAACCTAAAATAAAGTATCAACTCAGCATTTTCTTATTAACCATTGGTAATATGTTTGAATACCTTTCCAGACTTCTTAAAATCCTCTGTATACCTAAAGTTATTAAAGTAACTTGAAAGCATAGTCTCTGAGCCCTGACATTCTTTTCTAAATGTGTAACATTCTTCCAAAGTATTTAAACACTGTGAACACACAACTTTTGGTAAGAAATCGTTTTCACACACCTAAAAACGTGTAAAAACGTTCAAATTATAGTAAACAACCACTTCTGTCAACAAACCTTTAAAGAGAGGCAACATTGTATTTTATTTTGTAATTGTATTTTTCTTCCTTCTTCGTGAAATATATGAGTTTTTTCTTTTTGTTGATTTGTAGCACATAGCCGGCATAATTCATAAAAATTTACTCTTTTATAACCTGACATTTCTAAACATTTATTATCTTTTAACAAAACCGACCTTCGGATTTTCGTGTAACCTATGTCCTAATGTCTCCAATGTGTTTATAGAAGCAAACCAATGCACAACTAGACGAAAATATTTAAAATAAAATTTAAATAAAACATAATCACACAACCACTTCATACATACTATCACGACCAGAACTCATAACTCACAAAATTTATAGAAATAAATCGTTATTTAAAAAATGGAACAAACAAAAAGTACATCAAATGACAATACAGTAAACACTTCCTTAATAACCTTAAAGTATTTTGATATTCGTCTGACGTTTAGTCGATAAATAAAAACAAAACTATTATATCCTTTAAATTAATACTATTAAACGTTTGTAAATGATTAGTTATGCTCATAATATTAAAACCAAATAGGTAGTTTCTTATTCCTGTACTAACTCGATCCGAAATGTAAGGCCGTGTAAACTTATATTCCAATTTTCAATCGAAAACCAGTGCTTTGAAAAAAGGGTGTGTTGTTTTTTCCTCAAAAACCTACTTTTCTTTGAAAATACGAGCAAAATGGGTTTCTCTGCTTCACCTTGGAATATTTCTCACCAAGAAAACTTGGAAAACCTGAAAATGGATTCCAACTTTGCTTGGTTACTGTGCAGTTTAGTTTCTGCAATATCATGGGTCATATACATAACATACTACAATTCAAGGGTAGCAGGGTATATAATTACAAAAATAATGAATAAATTTTTTATTCGACATGGATCTTTTAATATAGGTAAGTAGAGTATCTGGTTGATTTACACAAGTCCTATATCATTAGAACTATTTACAGGATCATTTACATTAAATGCACTTTCCGGCAAAATTATGTTTCGAGATATTTTTTATATAACAAATGATTATACCATACGAATTCAGGATGGTTATTTAATATTTAGATGGTGGAGATCATACGTTCCCAAGGATGTTAGTGAAGGTGAGATTGAAAATTTTTGATAAAGTGTAATTTATATAAATAACATTTTTTCATTATAGATTTATCCCATTCTGATACACGTTTATCAGTGGTTTTAAATGGATTTGAGCTGCATGTATATAATAGATCGGATATTTATGCACGTTTAGAAAAAATATTTGGCTTAGAACCTGGTATATTTCCTGATTATGGTGGACCTGATAAAGATACTTCTCCAGGAAATACGAAGTATATTTTTTATATATATCTTTTATGTTGTTGCTTATATCTCAAATTAACTTGTTATAAATTACTGACCAAGAACTTGATGTTCTTTTTTAATTGGTTATTTTTGAACCACAAATTAATTGCTAAATATAACTTTTTGTACTAATCAATTAGTTTTTATGTAAAAAATAGAGCTGGTAATGAATCAGAACGACAAATTGCTTCAAGAAAACAAAGATCTGAAGCAGCTATGGCTAGAACATGGAGAGATTTAATACCTGTTATTAAAGTGGATGTTTCATCCGTAAGTATGAATTTAACAATTTTTCAAGTCTTTATTAATAGAGATACATATTATTATATGTCTCATCATGTTTTGAAGATAATTTGAGCCTTTAAAGCACTTACAATGTTGGGGGACAACAAATACTTTTTTTTACCACATTAAATCAAGAGAAACAAATTTCAATAAATATTACATCCCGACAGGTGCTGCAGCTTCACAAATGTGGTTAATTAATTATGAATTTATGTTTAAGCTAGAAGTGGTAGTTTAATAAGAAGTTATGCTACAAATAAAAAGGCATAATATGCTAAAAATATATAAAAATATTAAATACCTATTCACTGCAACAAATTTCAAATTTGAAATAGAGATTGTCACGAATAATGAAAAATAACTGTTAAAATAGTACTTACTTAATTTATAATTCTTACTTTATATAATGTTGAAACCGAAGACGGCAATAATTAATTACCTTTCACACTACTGACCACATAAATACTGAACAACCTTAAAAAAACTATCGCATCTAAAAGTAAATTGCCGCGTTGCCAAATAATCTTGTCTTTAAAATACTGATAAAAAATATACCAAATTTTATTGTTAAAATAATGTTATGCCTATCTAGTAAATTGCTAGAAAATTAAACTCTTCATGCAAATAACATACATACGCTATATTATTCAAAAAGTTCGAAATTGTGTCAATTTAAAAAAGATAATTAAACTGAAGCAATTGAGAAAAAAAATCATAAAACATAAATTGAATGTATTAGGTACAGCAGACGATTAAAAAAAAAAACAAGAATAATGCAGGTAGTTGTAGTACCTATGTACACTAAGGTAGTGTTTGTTTAAATTGAATATTTATTTTTGTTAACTCTTTATTCTGAAGAATAGAAAACATTCAGTCTTGTCTCAGGAATTTTTGTAAAAATTTACACTTAATTATTCAAAGTTAAGCAAAGACTTTCGAAGCAAAAGTAAACAAAACCATGGCAACACTGGTGCGCGGTACAGTCCGAAGCAAAATTTAATTTTTTATATAAAAAACAAGTAAATAGTTTAATACCTTTAAAAATAATTACATTATATTAGCCCAATAAGCTTAAGAAACTCTATTGCGTCATTGCTTTCATACTACCAAATTTTAACACTTAAAAAATGGTAGGTTTTATTAAAGACGAAAATAGCACATTACTTTAAAAAGTACACTAAATAGATTAAGATAAAACAAATGAGTGCGTCAGATTGTTAACGTAAATATATTAATCAGTTTAAGAAAATTCAAAAATTTATTGAGAGGTAACAAAGGAGTTGATCGATTTTTGCGCTAAAAAATTATGTTTATATGTACTTAAGGGATTAATATGCAAAGTTTTGGCTCATAATCATGCAAAAGCAAAAAACACTTACCTAGATATCCTATACTATCCTAAGCATTTAATCAAGGAAGAACACTTGTTGATATCCATACACTAAAAGCACAATCACCACACACGAAAATCTACGAAAATGGCAACATAGATATTTTCACTACCCGTGTCATCTCATTTTGCGATTTATTTCTGTATCGTAAATACCGTAAAACCGTAATAAAAACGATACATACAACATCAACAAACGTATCATTCGACAGGAGTTTAAAAGCACGACTGTAAGAATTATGAATACATATGTGCACGTACGCGAAATAAAGTGGTAGGGCAATTATTTCCACCTCTGTGTTTTATAAATAGGGTTAGGTTGCAAATTAAATAAAAAACAGAAATAATTATGAAAATACTTCAACATGATAAGTAAACTACTTGAAATAAATATATAAAATTTGTAAAAAGCAGGTTTATGATTTTTGTACATTAATAACACCAATACAACAAGACCTGGAAAATTTTGTTTGATACTAAAACAAAAGTTGCTTGAAACTAACTAAAACTCTAAATTAGTTACAAAATGAAGTGATTTACTCATAAAAACAGTTTAAAAATTAACATATTACTAATAAATTCATAATTCTTACTCAAGATAATAAAACCCGCGGCCATGTTTTTTATAACTCACCGCCTACTAAGATCACCGCTAAAACTTTTTTACGTACTTTCTCGGTACAGTCTGAGACAGAATAGACATCCGTTCATGTTATACAGGGTGATGAAAAGCACATATACGTACTATTTTATATTAATGTATATATTTTGCCAAATAAATACAAATAAATGCTGGTTTAAAAAAATTAATCCTTTTATTTACGAACATGCAAGCATTAGCCCATTATAATGTATGTATATATAGTCAAAAATAGTTTATTTAATAGAATCAAAAGAAGACATATATACAAGGTGAAATTGTTAAGACAATAAAAGAACAAGTTGTGCAAAACTTATTAAATCGTTTAGTTTGTAATTATTAAAACTCTTAATTTAACTTACATAAAAGTTGTATACATAATTGTATTAAATTCAATGTAGGTATCTTATGTACTAAATTACACATAAAAATTAAGATGATTAATTACTTAAATCGCGTTTCCTATACTGAAGATAAAGATGCCTAAATTTAAATTTTAAAAACCCCACTCAAACTGACTAATTATTTCAATTTTTCAACTAGTTCGGTATACTTTAACTATGTACTAACTTTAAACAAAAAAAATATTTTGAAAATTTTTAGAGCCGTGTTGTATTCGGTAACAGACTAATTCCAACCACAATGAGTATTGCATTAGAAGAATCGCATTTTGTTTATTCTACAAAACCTGCAGTTTGTACACTGGACCGTTTTATGCATTTTATCAAATGTAAAGCTGAAAATGTTAGAGTAATGCTTGCTCCAAGTCCAAAATATACAGGTAACGACATCAAAACTGCTTTACTCTTTCATTCTTCACTAGTTTTTTTTTTTTTTTATAAAAGGTATGCTCGATGAACCACCCAGGTTTATGGGTGAAGGATTTGTGATGATGTCATCGAATGATATGGAACTGTACTTTTATATGGACGAGCCAGGTAAATGTTTTATACTTTAAAAAAAAAAACAACGAAACAAAAGTACTACAAGGGTCTTATAATACATTGAAACTTTTTTTTAATGAAAATGTCGAACCCTTTGCCTCTTCTTATTTTAAATGTTTTCGGGAGAGAAATCCATTAAATTAGTGCGTTTTTGATGAAATGTTTTTTATAAGAACAATAAAAAAATTAAAGTTTTCAACACAGTTTAACAGGCGGGCTGAAAAGTTCGAAGGCTAGCATAGAAAAATTTTTTTTTTTTTATAGTATTTGATTTTATTATTCAATGTAGTTCCGTTCGAGGCGATACAACGATTATAGCGGTCATACAATTTTTCGATACCATTTTTATAATACGATTTGTCTTTAGCCTCAAAATAGGCTTCAGTTTCGGCGAGTACCTCTTCATCGGCGCGAAATTTCTGTCCAGCGAGAATCTCCTTGAGGTCTGAGAACAGAAAAAAGTCGCTGGGGAGCAGATCTGGAGAGTACGGTGAATGCGGAAGCAATTTGAAGTCGCAGTTCATGGAATTTTGCCATCGATTTCATTGATTTGTGACACGGTGCATTGTCTTGAAGAAACAGCACTTTTTTTTTCTTCAAATGAAGCCACTTTTCCGCGATTTCGTCTTTTAAACGCTCCAATAACGCTACGTAATAGTCGCTGTTTATGGTTTTCCCCTTTTTAAGATAGTCAATGAATATTATACCACGAGCATCCCAGAATACTGATGCCGATGCCATAATCTTGCCAGCCGACTTTTGCGTCTTTCTACGCTTTGGAGTCGGTTTATCACGTGCAATCCACTCGGCTGGACTCCGGTGTGAAATGATGGAGCCATGTTTCATCTATGGTCACATATCGACGTAAAATTCGGATTTATTACGATTGAACTGCTCCCAGCTCCAAACACTGCTTAGAATCATCGATCCGTTGTTGTTTTTGGTCGATTGTGAGCTCGCGCGGCACCCACTTTCTACAGAGCTTTCGTATATCCAAATATTCATTCACGATATGACCAACACGTTCCTTTGATATCTTTAGGGTCTCAGCTATCTCAATCAACTTCACTTTACAGTTATCAAAAATTATTTTGTGGACTTTTTTTATGTTTTCGTCGGTTACAGCCTCTTTGGGGCGTCAACTGCGTGCATTGTCCTCGGTGCTCATTTCGCCTCGTTTAAATTTAGCAAACCACTTTTCTACGGTTTATTTTCCTGGTGCAAAGTCCGAATAATGTTTATCAAGCCAAGCCTTGGTTTCAACAGTATTTTTTTTGCCAAAAAGCCAGAAAGCAATGCTTAATTTACACACGAAATTCCTTTTTATCCATTTTTTCAACGTAACAAAAGTTCTTCCACTAAAAATGCTATAACTCAGATACTAATAGTGCAACAGCTGTCAAATTTATGCACGCGTCTTTTGAAGGTTAGGGCAAACTAAAATTAATGTGGATTTGATACTAGTAGCGCCTGTTATGTGTAGTATTAATGTGGCTATTTATTAGTTTTACTTTTAATGCCTTCTTTACTCTTGAAAACAATCGAAGCGGTTTTGCTGAGATTCGATTAACGTCTTTTTAAACAATTTAATTTGATCTATTTCTTATATTAAACATTTAATAAAGAAGGAATCAGATTTTTTTAGATATATTTAATAAAAAAATACTTATAGGTCTTGTACCTGAGGAGCCTGTCCATATTGTACTAGCAAATGGAGATGTTGTCGAATCTAGTCCACCCATGTGGGGGGTTGACATTAAGTGTGGCAAAGGTATTTTTATTATTACGTCGTTAAGTATGTTGTTGTTTCTCACGATTCGTTCATTTCAACCACGATGGTTCGAGATTTCATTTTAGGAAACAATTAATCGATTCATGCGATTAATTTTTAAGAGTCGTTCAAATGAACGATTCGTCCAATCGTTACCCATCTCTATTCTTCACTATTTTGAAATTAATTTTTTGTCTTTCAACATTCTCACACTTTGCAATCCTAAGATATTGATTGAATACTTTTTCGCTTACAGATGATATTTTTTAAAATATTTTCAACTTCCAGGTACTGATTTCAGTTATGGTCCTTGGGCAGACCGTCAAAGGGAACACTTGTACAAGTTCTTTTACCCTACAGACTATCTGCCCATGGAGACAACGAAAACCCCAAGGCCTGGCGAAAAGCGTCAAATGCAATCTTTCGACATACGGTTATCATTACAAAATGAGTCAACTATCGACATACTTTTTACTAAAAACAAAGAAACTAACGCGATCCATATTAATGTAGGAGCCGGTAGCTATTTAGAAATCACAATACCATGGGTTGTTCACGAAGATGGGTAATTATTAATTAAATTATTAGATTGAATGAGTGCATTCTGAAAATGCTTTTTTTTTAAATTAAGTTTTACGACCAAAATAAATGGGCAGTTACTTCATCTTGAATCTACAACCAGTTTACAATTTAGAGATTTATTGTCAAGTGAAACATTGGAATTTTGCGTGTTATGTCATTACCCCCTCATTTGGAACGAACATCAACTGTGGGAATTAAATTTAACCGGTTGTAAAGCAACACTAAGTTTGATATTTGCTCACAAATGGTTCTTTCAAGGTAAGAACAATATAGATCTCTAAAAAGTGATACAAAAAAAAACTTTGGTTTTTTTTTCTATTTATGTATTAGATTTAGTAAATGATTGGGCATCGAAACAAAGACCTGATATTCTACATTTCCTTCCTTATACTTGGCGCTTGGGATTGACTTTGAAACATTGTGAATTAATAACATTGATCAATCAATACAATTGGATAGATTGTAGCAGCGTTGGTCAAAGACAAAGACTGGAGCATACTCAGTTAGCTCTATGTGCTCATTTCTTACATCTATCATTTGACCTTCCCTTTGACGAATTTTTACCCGAAACTATACCACTTAATTTCAGTATTCAAGTAAGTTAGTAAATTTATAAAAAAACAGAGTATCTACCGTCAGAAAGTTTGAAAAGTTTCTTGTATATACTCTACAACTTCAAAATCGATCATTTCTTAAAATCCAAAAGAGATTTGATTTAAAGTCCTAAATGTAGTATTTACAAGATGTAGTTACTTATTGTAAGATATGAAGATGTTTGGAAAAAATATTTCGAAAATGTTAAGACAAGAGCTACGGCTCAATTAAAATAGTTATTGCTTTTGAAATGATATTCTAAACTTTTTAACGATAGTATATGTATATGAAGGGGCTCCAAAGTATTTGATTTTTGATAATATATTCTATATAGGGTGAAAGTATAGATTTGAGTCTTTTCATTCCCGAATTCCACACTAGTCGGAACGTTATGTTATCCTTACAAAAGAATGCTAAGGTCCTTTCGAAGGATGGTTCAATGACCAAAAAGACTGAGATAATACCAAAATGGAGAAATGTCTGCCACCAAAGGTAAATACGGTTTGCTCTTGTATCGTATCTATATTTAACAAAATGTTTTTGTATGTGTTTGAAACATATATAGCTCGGGGTGGGTTGATTTTTGGTGGGTACCAATTGGTGCGATTAATATTTCATACGTGTACCATCCATGTCCACCACTGGGTCCCACGCCCCAAGCTGACATTTCAACACCTGTAAAAGAAGAACTTTTACTTTCTCCAATTCGGTTTCCACACAATTTGAGAGTCCAAAGGCCATCGGGGGTAAAACCATTTAATTTATTTAAAACTATCATAAAAAATAATGAGCTTGTTTCATAAGGATGGTGCTCATCATTTCGACCCGACTATTTTAAAGGCAGATAAAGTAGGGGTGGAACTTGAGATAGGCCCATCAGTTTTCTTGCTTTACGGCACCGCTATAAGAAACTTTTTGAATTTCAAAGTGAGTAGTATAGTAATAAGTTTCATTTTTGGGATAGCATTCCGAAAATTGTGCACATATTTATTTTGAAAGGAAAACGTATTTGGAGAAGACCAAATGTTTAAAGACATGCAACGTAGCAACTCTCCCCCTGACGAAAAGGATGCTGAGTCAGCTGACCTTGTGCCACTGGAACTGAGAGAAGATTTCGATCATCGTAATTACAGACCTTTCGAAGTTGACGTATCAATAATTATGCACGATATACAAGCACATTTGCTAAAGGTATACATTCTTAAAAAACAAATGAAGATTTGGTGATTTTAATTGTTCGTTTTTTCGGAATAGAATTGTACAAAAAACGATCCTCCATGTCCAGTAATTTTGATCGAACGTTTTGGATTTGAAATGAAAAAGCGTTACGATCAAACAGAATTACAATTATTAGTTAGTCCGTCAGTGCTACTTGTTTCGGACAATGTTAATCGTCCTTCAAGAGAAAAGCAATTAAGTCAAGGAAAAGTCACTTTGTCCGCCTTACAGGTAGGTATTTTGAGTGGGGAACACGGTGAACCATAAACCACATTGGTGATCATATTTAGGTCAGAGGTCACGCCATGTTCTCGGATATAGGATGCCAATTGGACGAAGACACCATAGAGTATGCTTGGCTTCTGGAAGCCCAAATGGGAAAATTAACGGGAAAATTAACTGCTCCTCAACTCTATTCCCTCATAGTAAGCATGGAAACGTTGATACTCCTGATAGAAGATGATGAAAATGAGTTGAACTCACCGAAAAACATATCTGCCTTGAGTCAATGTCAGAATCCGACGAAACCCAAAGTTACTCCCCAAAATATATCCCAAAATGTCCAACAAACCATTCAGCAGTTTTTACAGAATAAAGGAGGCGGTGTTGGATCGATCAGTAAGTCAAATCCAAGTCATGGGGTATCGGCAACAGGAACAACATCAATCAAAGGAGATTTTGCTGAGAGGATTAACAGAAGTATGAGGAAAAGTGATTCGGAAAAACTGAAGCGCAGTGAAAGTATTAATAAAGAAAAGAGTGGCGTGAAGTCTGCTAGCGGAGATAAAACTGATAAGGAAGAAGAAGAAGTTCGGTATGATCCTCATAAGTTGAAGTACAAATTTTGTCGGTTGGCTGTCGACTCAGTAGATTTTTGGCTGGTAGAATGTGGCACTGCTTTGGAATTGTGGGTAAGTCAGAAACATTTAAAATATTAATCGACGGTAGTACTTTAGAAATATTACTCAAAACCTACCCCGTATAGAAAGGAATATAGGAATATGTATTTGTTCTTTCTATTTTTTAAAAGTCTGCAGCTTTGTGAACTTAATGACTATTATATTTGAACAAGAATGTGGGTTGATGAGGTCGTACTTTTGATTAAGTACAAATTTGATTGTTTAATTAAATGAACGTTGGTATTTGAATTTTTTGGTTTGTGATAAATTTTTGTATGACAACTGCTGAAGAACATTTCGGCTGTACGTCTTCTTCACATTTTCGTTAATTGCAATATTCTTTTAGTTGAATTGTTTTTTTTTTTCTATATAATTCCAGTGTGTGTTTTATCAAAAAATCATGTTAACTCCAAATGTCTAAATTGATTACTGTTTGAAATCAAAAGCACTAGATAAAAAAACAAAAAATATTTTTATTTAAATATAATTATAAATTATTAACAGAAATATTGTGATGTTTTTGAAAAAAAAAACCTATGAAGCGATTCTCTAAGTATTTAATATGTTAGACAAGAGCCTTACTAACATAGAACACAATAGATAGTCCAAACTCCTAACGCCAAAACACGACACCTACCTTCTTTAGGGATTGAATAGAACTAAAAACTAACTCAGTGTAACAATTATTATTACAACTTAATATTGTCAATATTGATCCTATAATTTTCAGTAAGAATGTGTTGGGCAACACTTGATTTTTCTGTTCTATCAAACCTAGCGTGAGCCAAATGCTCCTTGAATATAACTTGAATAGAGCGTCTAATTTGTCCAACATATTTCTTATTATAGTCTTTACAACCAATCATATATCTTCCCGACTTCTCAAAAAAAGGAGTTTTATCCTTAGGGTTACCACGTATATAAGCTGCGTCGTCAATTTAGTTGCACAAGTTGATACCCTTGTAAGCCCATTTTCTAACAAATGAAATACAACTAAGCAATTGTAGATTTAAACTATCCAAATATAAAAAGAAACCATTATTCAAAGAAGGGAATTTAAAATATAAAATATAGCTATTCTAGGTATTTTGCGTTTATGTTTTTATTTCAAATATAACTAATTCAAACAAACCACTCCTTTGTTTAATAATCATACGAAGATTTGAAAAGCTTATATTATTATTTGTAGGTATCTCCTATTCGTTTGTCGACATGCAATTTGCATGGAAAACAAGTAGGATCAGGACTCAGTTGTGTCATATACAGCATGTCCTTAAGACAACTTATGTGGCAACAAAATAAATACAGTCATTCTAAGTAAGTGTTTCCAAACTAAATATATAACATATATATACATTTCATCCCAGTAAAACAATACAAGCCATGAAAAGTGAGATATTTTTAATCCTGACAATTTCCTCAAGCTGATTTAAGGGACTTGTCGTGATTAAACGTTTTCTTCACTTACAATGTTTGAATTTTTCACTGTCATCCTTGATAGAAATCTTTCAAATATTTATATTATTAACAATTAAAATATAAGGGTTTTAATGCATTATTCAGACAAAACTCCGATATTTCCGATTTGTGGTTGGAAGTCGGTGCGATCAATTTTGGACCGTTGGTCGTAGAATCTGCGGTATCTTCAGATGCAAAGAATCAAAATTTGCACATGGTGCAACAGAAGTTCTTAAAAATGCACGATGAACGTTATAAAAGACTGTGGTTTCTTTGGCCCGAACTTAATAAAGTTATTGATAAGTGCGGGTGTATAGGCGGTTGTACTTTCTTTGGAAATAATAGAAATGGCGAACGATTTTTTAAACCAAGTAGGAAGGATTTGGAAGAGGGATATAACGTTGCAGCATTCTGGTAATTATTAAGAAATATTGTTTTCCTTCTTTTCGAAAACGGAAAGGGTACAATAGGGAGAGAGATAAAATCAGGCGAAGATGTCTTTGTTCTTTGTAATTTTCTTTGCTTTAATTTCTGTAAGTTTGCTCTGCAGTTTCTGGAAATTTATTATTTTTTAACATTTTTTATATTATTTTTGTTCATATCACTGATTTTTGTTTTGGTAGCCTTTACTTTTTTATTCCATATATAATTTTTTATATATATATAGTAATTAATAATATATCTTAATTTTTTTGTACTACTTACCTAATTTAAAAAAGCATATATGGAACATCAAAAACTGATAAAAATTAAAAAACGAAAATTATATTCATACTTATCAACTAAAGTAGGACAGTAAATATTTTCTAATGCAGCGGAAATAAGTTAAGACAAGTTTAAGAAAGAATAATCCAAGCAATAATTGAAAATTAAAAAAGAACGTAGACTTTCATGTTTAATTTATAATGAGAGTTGTAATTAAGTATTATTTTTTTATTAAACCATAGACTACGAAAAAACTAACCTCCTGTACCATTCCCCTTTAAAAATGTATATGTACTTTATAGTTTTATCGTTAATATTTTAGTATAAACGATCCTGGAATAGATTTTGGTTTTGGTCAGAGTATCCTTCATCCAGAATCTCTTATATTTAGAACACCCCCGTATATTGTAAATCAAATTACATTGCAAGATTTTTCGTCAAACAACCAAAAACCGTTTCCTTCTTCTAATATAAGAAGTTCCAACAGTCCTACAAATTCTTTCCTAAAACAAAGGAAAAAGGAAGATATCGAAGCAGAAGGTTCATCATCAGTTGATCGAAAAGTGAACAGGCGATTTTCGTCTGTTTCCATAAGGTAGATACATATATTTATTCTTTTGTTGATGGGTCAGTGTCTAGGTACGGTTTTATTGAAAAATGAAGGGTAGGTGATTTTATTTTGACAACAGTTTTGGGGTACACCAAGAAAAGATGCCTGTTTCAAAAATGCATCTTTTCATTTTAAGAAAGAACAAAATTTTAAATACCTAAGTATATTAAACGATTCGTAATATTTTGCAAAACTTATGTTTGTTTCAAACTTAAACTGTTCCTAGTGTAATTTTGTCAAACTGCATGATTAAACCAAAAAATAAAATAAAGAAGAGAAAGTTTAACAAATTATTTAATCGAACTCCACAAATTACAACATACTGCCATCAAGCTGGCCCCTAGACTATCTTCGGACTGAATTGGAATATCGTTTTGAAATTTTGGTTGAGTGAGTTTTCACAGAAGGCCTACCATTTTAAAATATTTTCGAATTTCTATCACTTCCGGGTATATCGGAAATTGACTTCAACTTTGTTATTTTAAATGGAACCCCCCTATTTGTTTTACATTTATGGATTCCCTATCAGAAATAAGGGTACATTTGAGAATACAACCCTACCTTCATTCTAAACGGTTTTTGAGTTATTCCATTTTTGTTAAAAATTATTCCGTTTGCCGCATTTACTTTTATCGCGGTTATCTTCAAAAGTAATTGATGGTATTTAATGATTTGTCGACATGTTCTTAATGTTGTTTTAGTAAGGTATTAATTCTCCAAAAATTTTTGGAAAAAAAAATCAAAAATGGAGTCAAAACGTGTTGAATATCATAAACTAGAAAAAGTTTCAAAGAAGTTTAGCAAAATACGAATTTAAATATGGCTGTCGTACCTAACCTACAATAATATGACGCCATTTTAAATTTACACTTGTTATACCTCAAAACTATTTTAAAAAAGAATCACAAACCCTGTATTAACTGTATAAATTTTGATACCCCCTCCCTTCTGGTTGTCTCCTACGTGGACACTGGCCTCTAAAAGGAGATGGAAATAAGGAAAACAAATAATCAAAAATTTTAGAAGCAAAGATGTTCCTTATTCCCGATTAGTAGAAGCCTATTGTACCGTTTTACCTGTTAAACTTGATAGTGATTCAAAATTGCATTCAGAAAGGGGAAAGTTGAATGTTCCAGAAAATAAAAAGTTACCTAAAAACAGTATATCAGACTCTAAATTAGCCGTCGACTATTTTAATGCCCCCCACGCGGAAGAATATGATGACGTATTGAGCACAGTAAGTTTAACTAAACTTATTAGTACGAAGATTGCTATTTATATATTGAGCCTAATAATGAATAGACATTTATTATCGAAAATGGCTTTATTGTTTTTCCAAGTATTCAAAAATTTTGGCCACGCAGTTTATTCTTGATATGCAGGAATAAGAAGTCATTTGGTGGCAAATCGGGGCTGTACGGAGCATGACCCATCGATTAGACGTTTTTGGCTAGTGAAATAGTCAAGTAGGTGGCTGTTTTAACCGATGTATGAGAGCTTGCATTGTCGTTTCTTTTTTCATATTTAACCAAGCAGTTCTGGAAAACAAATGGTTGTGTAAACACTTAGTTTTGCCAAGGATCAAAATATAGATAGCAACCTTCGTAATGAATAATAAGAAGTTACATTACATGTGTTTACATTTTCTTTCAACATTTATAGGAAGCTAATAGCGATAGTATTGTAACTGCAAAATCGAAATCTGTTAATATTTCTGAATCCCAGCATTCCTTGAACAATCAAAAGGCTCTGTCTGATGAAGAAATTCAGAAACAGGTATTTATATTTTATTATTATTAATTATTACTTAAATGCACTAACATTTACTTAACTATGTAACTAGAAACCAAAACGTTGGTTTACCACATATTAATCTTTATGTTAAGAAATCTATAGGCACAAATGAATGACTGATTTAATTTACAATAGGTAATAGAGGTAGGCAGTGCGATTCTTTCTAATGAATCGATTCAAACGATTCAATTTCACAAAAGGAATCAATTCTCACGATTCGTTCATTTGAACGACGATGGAATTTGTGCGCTGTTCTGAGTGGCGATTCCACAACTTATTATGATGATTATAACCATTATTATGCTTTTGGTCAGAAAGAAGAGCGAAATCGCGATCCGTGTCTGGTAGTTTCGATAAATTTCTGACCAAAAGCATAGTAATGGTTATTATTAAGCTTTACGTGTACATCTTCTGTAGCGGCTAAAAACCACTAGATGGCAGCAATTGCCTCTATGTCATTTTTACTATGATGATTTATTTGAACGAGCTAATTAAAATATATAATCATGCTAATCTTTTTTGTTCGTTCAATCATTGCCTATCTCTAGTAGGTAACTATCAAAGAATACTGTGTAATGTACGGGAAATAATGAATTTTATTTATTAAAAATAAAAATCATTCTCTCCCCTATGTTGCATAATTTTTGGAAAGTACTGTACAGTTTAAGTGGGCATTACTATATTATTATTCGAATCACATTAAATAAAAATCAAATAATACTCTAAGAAAAAAGGCAATTTGTATTTTATTTTAATATTTTTCTTTTATTTTGTCTATTTGCTTCTATTTGCTTTTTCCTTGGCGATGAATATTTTTCTTGTTTTTTTTTTTCGAAAAACTACGACGAGAATGTTTTGTTTTAATATTATAACTTGATTATTTTGGTTAAATATTTTTTCTTTTCCGTTATTTATAGACTTAAATATTTTTTATTCTCATACCATATGCATGTTTCATACCAAGATTACTTTTATTAATTATTGTGGTGACAAAAATAAAATGAATAATAATAGATAATAGGTACGTACTAGTAGTACTATGGGTTGCAAAGTAATATACAATTATTTCGTGGCTAGATTTCTATGAAATATTATTTTAGTTGACAACTGATAACCAAATAAAAAAATAAAATAAAATGAATTTCTTATCCGAACATGATGAAAATAATTTAGATGTAGATCTGCAGAAAGATATTTTAATAATAAAAAATAACAGCGTTGGTGATTATTATTGACCTTAATGAAAGTTACTAAAATCATGCCATTCCAAAGTGGTACATTAGACGTTTTGAAAATAAAGAGTTTGTGGAAAACTAAGGGTGTTAGAGATTTGAAAATTAGAAAGGATGACCTTTCTATAAAAAATAATTACAACTGTATGCCACTTGTGGTTATACCGGAAGTTGATGTCAACTTTCTTATTTTAAATTTAATGGTATATTTTTTATAACTAATTTAAAGTGGACTTTGATAACCAACTTGTATGCCTAAGGAATCGAATGATAAAATAAAATATGGTAGGTGCCATTTGAAGAAATAAAGCTATTCGTAAAATTTAAACTTTCTAGGGTACACTTACTGTGAAACATTTTTGACTTCAAAAGAGAAAATAAATAAAAGAATGGAAAAAGTTTCACCAATTGTTTATTGTAGTCGATAATATCGTTTCGATCTACGTGATCATTATCAAGAGTATTACTAATTACTAAACTTAAATTTAAACAAATAACATATATAGTTATAGTCTACTTAAAATAAGTGGGGAGGAGTAGGTTACTAATTCTAGTTGGTTGTTCATAAGTTCTTCTTTTTTATACAAAGCTTTGCTTATTTCTAAGGATTCTAGAAGCGATAACTTTTTACCCTTTGTTATATTCGTGTGTAAGATTTTTATGTCTAACTTAAAAAACGTGTTGGTTAATGTTAAACGTAAAAGTAATATAAAACAAAAAAGTGGAATTTACAAATAAATTTGTAAGGTTTGTAGTTTGACATCCTCTGTAGCAGCTAAAATCCAGTAGATGGCAGCAATTGTCTCTATTTCATTTTTAAATTTGTAAGGATTGTAGTGCGAATTATTTAGGACAAACAGGGAGGGCAGTAGAAACTCGTATATATGAACATTTAAATAATATTAAAAAATCTGACAAAAAAACTGACTGTTCAGATTATTGTCTAAGTCTAGGACATAAGTTAGAAAACACAAAAATCTTACACACGAATATAACAAAGGGTAAAAAGTTATCGCTTCTAGAATCCTTAGAAATAAGCAAAGCTTTGTATAAAAAAGAAGAATTTATGAACAACCAACTAGAATTAGTAACCTACTCCTCCCCACTTATTTTAAGTAGACTATAAATATGTGATTTGTTTAGATTTAAGTTTAGTAATTAGTAGTATTTATGATAATGATCACGTAGATCGAAACGATATTGTCGAGTACAATAAACAATTGGTGAATCTTATTCCATTCTTTTATTTATTTTTTCTTTTAAAGTTATTCGTGTTTGAAGATTTTAAACTTTGGTGTTTTTCTGAACGGCCTGTATAAATTATGAAGCATAATTTTTCACCGGAAGTCACAGACAGTTGAAATTATTTTTGATAAAAAGATCATCCTTGATAATCCCTACACCCAAATTTTTAAAACCTTAGTTTTCCTAAAACGTACGTAAAATGTACCACTCAGTTTGAACAACCCTGTATGTAGGTATTTATAAATAAGAAATACTTCATTTTTTCATTTAAAACTAAATGGCAAAACTTCTTTTGTGTTATTCCAAAAATGCAATCCGAGTAATATACAGATGTAATTCATCTAATTTTTAAACAATATATTGTCATAAAATAAACAATAAAAAACAGGTTCAAAGGACGATATCGATATGTAGTGAAAATCAATCGGAAGCATTTTTCTCTGCCGATGAAGAATTTCACATCAATTCAGGAAGTTCGAGTTTGAGAAATTCGATTCTGGGTTCAAGAGCTACTCTTACAAAGCAAGACAGTATGAATACTCCACCTTCAAGGTATATGATTTAATCGATGATCACAAAATATTAATTTACTTTTTTTTTTAATTTTTCATCTGTTAATTTTACCTACGTGTCAACGGGATACAGCCAAAAAGTACACATGCACACATATGTATATTTATTATTATTATATAACATATATTAGGTAAAATATGGTATTATCATTATTTACAAGAAAATGAAATCAAATTCTGTGGAACAAAATACTGTTTTCCAAAATCCACAAATAGATACTCTCACGCACATGTTTGAGATTCTACTCACCTCACAATTTTTATGCATTTTAAATGGAGTATACTCTAAAACTTGAGACTGTACCAAAAGCACTCACTAAGGCGACCTTTTTTTAGTTTTAAAATTGAATATGTGTATTTTGAGTAACAAACAATGGGTTATTATTAATTATCCTAAATTATTAAATTTAATATTATAAAGAAACACATAGATTCACTTTTATTACGAATAGCAGAAATTTTTGTTCAATTTACTGAAAAAATTCAATCCCTTGAGAATTTCACATTTCTCTTTAAATTGAAAGAAAACTATATAATGTTAAATACTTACTTCTGATTTAAGCAATATTACTACAAATAGAATTTAATCAAGAAGTTTTTGGAAAACAAAAGTAATTAAATATAAAATAAAAATATCGAAAGTTTCAAAATCTTTACCTTAAAAAGATAAAGTATTAGCGAAACAATTGCAGTGTCAGTAAACAAATATATTTCTTAAAACTTTTGGTGTTTTTATTTTATTTAAATCAAGGCTTCAACAATCAACAAAAAACAAAAGTATTTTTTCAACTTTCGAAATGTTTTGAGTATCATCCTATAAACGTGCATCTAATATTTTGGCTGTAGTCCTACGGTTTTCTCTTAGTTATGAGATTTAAATTCAATTAGATTATATTCACTGAGCTCAAGTGACAATTTTTATTCTTATTTGATAGTAATAAGAAATATTCGAGTGAATTAAGTATAACTGAACGACCGCCGATACATGAAAAAAGTCAACAAAGTTCAAGTGTTCCTTCATCAACTGTCCCTAAAAGTAAATTGATCTTGCCCAGTCACAGGAGTGATCACGAAATTCACACTCCCGAACATCGAATTATTTCTCATTACAAACAGGTTCGTTAACAAAAACAACAAAGAATTCAATAAGTTAATAAGACAAGATGTACATCAAAATTCAGTCTGTAGAATATAAAATGCGTAATCTCTGACTGGAGGTTAACATTAGAGCATGCGTTCTTTTCACTTACAATAAACAGGGTGTCCATTTTATTGATTTTTTATAAAACCAGAAATTATTTGCGTTTGTAGTAATGACGAAAAATAAATACGAGGAATGTTTTTTAAGTAAGTACCGTTTTGAAATTCAGTGTTCCGCTCTTGCGCACAGAGTACCTACATCTCTCACCTACGCACTGACCCCATTACAGTCTGATTCGCCCTTGCTTACTGAGTGTTTAAGATGCCTCCGATAATCGACTGTGATGTCCGGGCTGTTATACAATTCCTTAGTGCTAAAGGACTAAAACCGATTGATATTCATCATGAGATCTGTGCATTTTACGGACAAAACATTATGAGAGATGGAATGGTGTAAGGAAGTGGGTGAGAGCATTTAATGACGTGCCTAATCGGACCAAAGATCTCATCTGAAAAACTCTAGATCATCCTCCGTACAGCCCTGATCTGGCGCCCAGTGACTACCATTTGTTCCTGCACTTGAAGAAACATCTGGGCGGTCAGCGTCTTCAAGACGATGACGAAGGCAAAACAGTTGTGATGCAGTGATTAACAGTTAACAAGTCAGGAGGCAGAGTTCAATGAGAAGGGTATTCTAAGAGTGGTCAAACGTTATAACAAGTGCGTGCCTCAATATTGAAGGAAATTATGTGGAAAAGTAGATTAAGGTACAGGCTTTCATGTAAAAATAAAATTATTAAGATATCTTTACACGTTTTTTATTAATTTCAAAACGGTACTTACTTAAATAACATACCTCGTATATATTTTCAGACCTACTGTTACAAAAATGATCATTATATCTAGCGCTGGATACAAAATAATTGAATGAGATCTGCTATTAATGAGCAAGTTTATAAAGGATTAAAATAAAACAGATACCCTGTAGGTATTGTGTTGTATCATAGTAGATTTTAATACGAAACAAATGTTTAAAATTTAGTGCATGTAGGGATTATTCTGCTTGTACTTTTTTAAACTAATTTTGTTATTAGATATCATGTACAATGGTTTATATTCTTTTTGGGAAGCTTGGAAATATATTTTAAATATACCTGCAGGTATCTTTTGCTTCCTATTACTTTAGAATAATTATAGAACGTCTAAAAAGTAATTGATAATGGGACTTGGCGTTTTTCATAATGTTATAACTTTTTTGAATATTTAGTTCCTGCTCTTACTTTGAACCCTCTTTATATCAACCACCAAGTTTCTTTTTGTATCTGCACTGTAATCACTCAGCTAAATTTTAAGTAGAACAATCATTGTAATAAGTAATAGTTAATGTAGGAATTGTAAAATTAGAAGTACAAGTATGTAGATCAATAATTAGTAGGGCAATCGCAGTAGAACTTGCATGTCGTAAAAGTATTAGTATTTTTACACCAAAATAATCAAGTGCTTCTTGTTTGGCTTCACAGGCTGACTAAACATTTTGCTTACCAAGGGCTAAACCACAGTCAAAATAATGTACATAAAAAATCGCTTCTTAAAAAAATATCTTTGTATTTTCCATGATTTCCATTTGGTCTTCTAATTTTCTCTTTAAATCCTTTATCTATTTTTACAAAATTTCACTCAATGCATAAGCAGAATCGTTTTCGTATTCAAACTCCTATTACTTCCTTTGACATCTTTTATAGAAGTGAGCAATACAATTCCTTCCGGTGAATCAATTCACACCATTCAATTTCATAAAAGGAATCGATTCTCTCGATTCGTTAATTTTGTAGTATACATCATTTCCATGATTCACTATGACGATTCATTTGAACGAGTTACACCGTTCAATCATTGCCCACAGTATAGAAGTAATGGATTATATATAATTCCTTTGGTATCCTCTGATTTCATCAAGACTGTAGCTATTCAATATAACAGGCAGGCTGAAAAGTTCGTAGGTTAGCATAGAAAAAAAATTTTTTTTTTGATACAATTTGATTTTATTATTCGATATAGTTCCTTTCGAGAGCGATACAATGATTATAGCGGTCATACAATTTTTCGATTCTATTTTTATAATACGATTTGTCTTTAGCACAAAATAAGCTTCAGTTTCGGCGATTACCTCTTCATAGGCGCTAAATTTCTGTTCAGCACCATCCTCTTGAGGTATGAGAACAGAAAAAAACGCTGGGGACCAGATCTGGAGAGTACGGTGAATGTGGAAGCAATTCGAAGCCCAATTCATGGAATTTTGCCATCGATTCCAATAATTTGTGACACGGTGCATTGTCTTGATGAAACAGCACTTTATTTTTCTTCAAATGGGGCCGCTTTTCCGCTGATTATGGTTTTCCTCTTTTTAAGATGGTCAATGAATATTATACCATGAACTTCCCAGAATACTGATGCCGATGCCATAATCTTGCCAGCCGACTTTTGCGTCTTTCCACGCTTTGGAGTCGGTTTATCACGTGCAGTCCACTCGGCTGACTGTCGATTGGACTCCGGTATGAAATGATGGAGCCATGTTTCATCCATGGTCTCATTTCGACGCAAAAATTCGGATTTATTACGATTGAACTGCTCCCAGCTCCAAACACTGCTTAGAATCATCGGTCCGTTGTTGTTTTTGGTCGATTGTGAGCTCGAGCAGCACCCACTTTGTACAGAGCTTTCGCTTATCCAAATATTCATTCATTCACGATATGACCAATACTTTTCTTTGATATCTTTAAAGTCGGGTCTCAGCTATCTCAATCAACTTCACATTACGATTATCAAAAATTGTTTTGTGGACTTTTTTGATGTTTTCGATGGCAACAGCCTCTTTGGAGCGTCCACTGCGTGCATCGTTCTCGATTCTCATTGCTCATGTCGTCTCGTTTAAATTTAGCGAACCACTTGTCTACCGTTGATTTTCTGGTGCAAAGTCCAAATAATGTTTATCAAGCCAAGCCTTGGTTTCAACAGTTTTTTTTTTGCCAAAAGTAAACACACGAAATTCCCTATTATCCATTTTTTCAAAGTAACAAAAGTTCTTTCACTAAAAATGCTATAACTCAGATACTAATAGTGCAACAGTTGTCAAATTTATACACACGTCTTTTGAAGGTTAGGGATAACTAAAAATCATACGGATTTGATACTAGTAGCACCATATATGGGTCAGCCTACAAATTTTTCAGCCCGCCTGTTATCTCCAGTGGTTTACCCCTTGTTGTTTCCTTATATAATAACTTTATTGGTAGATAACACTTCATTATTATAAATTTTGTGGCGCTAAACAAATTTTGCAACACCAATTACGCAGTTTTAGTGCATAAACATTTTATAAAAAGAGGTATGTTGTTATTTTAAACGCATTTGTGAATTTAGCTTGACGATTCCAATCGGACGGTGATAGGTCTAGTGACACCTCAAAGATATCCCAGTAGTAATAGATCTGTCAGTCCCCGAGTATCAGACCGGGAATGTCCCAGCGGTAGTCCGAGTGTCCACACGTCGTTTTTCGAAAATGGACTAACCGATTCATCCTCCAACGAAAGCTTAAGTAATGCTTCTTACGCATCTGCAGTGGGAAGCCAAGAGGATTTGACCTTGATAGATCTGCACATGCAGGTCAACAGGCAAATTATGGACTCACCAATGCTCATGTCCAGCTACGTTACCTGCCTCACACAGGTAAACATGTCGATTTGATCAGTTGTTATTATCGTACATAAAAACAAAAAACATGGACGACGTCGTTGATTCTCGAAGTCTGATCGCATCAAATGTTTGCATTATGCCAACATTCTGTCACCGGTGTCAAGGTCTCTTCAGATTATTTGAAACAGAAGAAGTAGCGTTCGTAGCTGGGCTATGAATAATTTATACTTCAGTTAAGCTTGACTGAGAATGTTCTGTGAAACTGACAACAAAATTTCGATATTTTGTTAACATTTGATGCGATTAAAGCCCAGGTAGTCAACTGTTTCAATAAGCTAAACTAAAGAAAATTATGTCGCCTTCTTCATTAACAAACACTACACCGAATAATAAACAATTTTGGAATACTTTGATTAGGACTTTCGCGTGATTTTTAGACCTTTGTTTTGTAGTTTTACGGTTTCTCGAAGTTTCTCTAACGCGCATAACTCTCATCTTCAGGAGCTTCCCTGATAAGAATTGATTCTGAATTGAATTCTTTTTTCGTCAAAGAAGCCCCTGAAAATGGGCACTATATAATACACAATACTGAACAGATACATTTCTTTCTCACCATCATCTTTGAGACTCTTATTATATGAAGAAATAAAGTAAAATAAAATATTCGTAGGTTCGTTGTCCAAATTGGACCCAACCAAAGGGTACTGAATCCTTTTCAGTGCCTTTGTTTCAGAAAAACGTGAACGGTAAATTAGTTTATATCGGTAAGTAGTAGGTATTATACACAAAATACTCCTGAAAAATACCAACATTTCCTCTTCAATAGGAGGAAAATTTGTACCATTTACAGAAGTAATTTCCGAAGGATTGACTTCATTCAAAATGGTCACTAGATCGGATTATACAGAGTCCCCGTTAGTTACTGGACGCACTCCCACATTTCCATATGGATTCGTCTGGGACCAAAACATTGAAGAAATACAGTCAGAAATAGATGCCAGTAAAATCATTATTCTATCTCTTATTATGCGTAAATAATGTTACAACAAAATATCTTTAAGGTAATCTACAAGAGGAAGAACTTTTGGGTTCACAAAGCGATGTCGACTCGAGAATTTCTGTTATCTTTAAGTTAAAAGGGGATTTGGATGTGGCAGTTAGTCCGTTATTATTGGAATCTTTACAAAGGTTGTAAGAAATTCAATTTCTTTTATTGTGTACTCAAGTTTATCGAAATTATAGATTCGTGGATTCTCTGAGCCCCATTTTAGCAAATTTACATCCATCCACTGTCATTGACCATTTACACGTTTCTTGTATAGGTCAAGTAAAAAAATGTAATATTTTGAAAACAACTGAAAACATTTTGAAATTACGTCAAGCGGAAAAAGATGGTCGAGCAGAATCTGGAGACTATGAAGAAACTATTACATCACAACTTCAAGCAGCAATATTTTTACCAAAAGTAACATTTAGAAGAAGTTTTCAAGACGAATATAATAAAATAAAAAATCCTTTTTTAGATTAATGTCACATTTTTACAAGTGTCTATCGTGGAAGAAATAATTTCCTTTTCAGCCCTTGATAACATAAAGGACCTTACATGTGTTTCTTTATTTTCTATCTGTTTTGATGAAATTGTCACTAAGTTTCACTACGATAAACAGGTCAGTAAAAGAGTAGATACAGATAAAAAAAATATGATGGCACTAAGGGGAAGGTTTCTAACGTTCCCATTTTCTCAACGTCTAAATAATTATGAATTTTTTTTTTCAGATTCGCGAAGTACTTCAAACATTCCATAGACCTGCTGTAGTCCAAATGGGTAACAAAAAGGGTTTGACTAAAGCAAAAGCGTTCCTTTTAGGGCATCACACTCACACTATAGGGGACATAGTTCGTGGTGAACCTGTTTCCATAGAAAGTTGTGAAAAAAAACAAGAGCAACTAGTGGTTTGTTTGAATATAGGAAAAGTTCATACTCAACTGAGACGTTTGAAAAATGAAAGTTCTATATTGGACGATGCCGTTATTACGGCGATTCCCAATTATTATTCGAAAGTTTTATTTACATCTATGAAAATTGGACCCATGCACAGGGGTGTAGACTATTACATGCAACCAGTTAAAAATGAACAAACGGTTAGTAAAAATATATCTAAAAAATTTCGTTGACAATAGTATTTTTTTGTTGTGTAAAGAATTTGCATTTACTTTAAAGTTTTGAAATAACTTTGTTTATGAAGCTAATTTAAATTTTTATTTAAATATCTTTGGGAAACTTCTGAAAAATAAAAAAATTGCTATTTCTTGAAACAATTTTTTACAGTCTCAACAGCCCGAGATTGATGACGAAGAAAAACTGGGTTTCATAATGTTTGAATGTGGATTTGAAGGCATCAATTTAAAGGTAGAGAATAAATGTATAGATTATTAATATATATAGTGAAACTTTTGGAATTAATTCCTTAAATTAGAAATCAAAATTTTATACTCTTATCATTTTTCCCAAACAAAACATTTTCATCTCTTAAACGTACCTCATTTTTTATATCAGATTAAAAATTAAACTAGAGTTTAAATAAATCAATGTGATATTAATTCATTTAAATTTGTACCCACTGCAGATTACCTCAAATTAATGAGGTTAGGTTAGCAGCAAAAGTATTGGCGCGTAAAGCCAACGATCCCGGATTCGATTTCGGGCGAGAGCTGACAGCAGTAACAAATTTTCCTTCATTAATTTGACTCAATCTGTAGGAGGTACAAATTAGTTCAAGAATTAGTATAAGAAATCACATTGATGTATTTAAATTTACCTCTACTTAAAAAAATCTCAAAAAAATAGAGTTTATTCGGATATTTGGAACTTATTAAACAGAAAAATTGACGTTTTCATTTGTCAGGATCAAATTAAATTAACTAAACCACTAATAATAAACTCTTATAAAGTATAATACGTACACTTGTTAATATATCTAGGTGGTAAATAAGTCAACTACAGAACAAGGTCCAATTAATGGGGAACTCAATCCCGAAATATCTGAAGATACCAACAGTGCAACTGTTGCTGATCCTCCATCAAACGAAACCCCCAGAATTTCTAAACCGGCACCAAAACCCGGAGAACAAGCCAAACCTGTTCCAACACAGGATCAGAAAACAAAGGGTGAGCGAAATTCACAAAACTCGAAGACTACCACATCGGAAATGGGAAATACAAAAGAAAAGCCAGAAAATGTTGAAGAACTGAAGTTGAAAACTGTTCAATGCGTTCCTAAAGACAGTGGCAACATTTCTTCGTGTATCATAGAACTAAAAACTGTTTGGTTTAATTTCGCAGCACCCCCGAGGACACCAATTACAAAGAAAATTGATTATACAAGGTAAAGGTCTACAAAATGTTGATTTCTTTATCTATCAATAACTTTCTATTCTTATTCAATATTCGTGAGTATGTAGTTTGCCATTGAACCTTAGACCTTATATTAACTATGTTTCCGTTATTATATGGAACTCTAATTAAGTGTATAGTTCAGTCCACCATATAGGGATTATAGTATTATTTTCTGCAAATTACTTTGTAAATTAAAAAAAAAAACTAACATTAAAGATACCTGGCAAATTTTAGATTAGATTGGAACTTATTGAGTACTGCTTCTCCAGCTATAAACGCTTGGTTGAATCCAAGCAATCGTTTTGCAATAAGACTAGTTAATTTACTGAGAAATGCATCTCGAAGATCAACCGCTGTTGTTGCCTGTTTAATGGCAGAAGCACTTGACGTGCAAGGAATTCACATACCAACGAGGGTATAATAATTATTAAAGTGATTTTAAGGACGTTTTAAGCTCTTTTATCATTTTTAGAGTCGTTATAATATTCTAACACCTCTCGCTAAAACTTTGCAAGAAGATCCCAGTTGTCAACTTTGCGTTATTTTGCAAAAGTATATTTTGCAAACTGATATGTCAGCCATAGACACCAATTTAAAAGAAACAGATTTACCACATTTGTCCACCCTTCGACAGGTATCGATATTCCTCATATAAAAATTAGGCCATAAAATTAATACATTTTTTTTTTCTACTCAAATTTAGGGCGTAATTGTGCTTAGTCGTCAATGGAAAAATATTTTACATACACCACTTCTGTTAGATCCCAACCACAAGTCTAAAGTAAAGCCTTTGAATGTTACAATTGCTGTACCAGAAGTAGAAGAGGTAAGAACGTTTCATTTTGTTTTTTTTCTTTGAAATTTATAAACCATCTGGGCACCATTATTGTCGAATTGTCTCAAAAACAACAAACTTCGACAAATTGTCTTCTCCCTAGATCTTATTTTTAGTTAATTGAATATTTGTACAAAACAACTAGGTACATATTAAAACAAATAATAAAATCACAACAATATATAAGTTTAAAATACGGTTCATCAAACTACATAATCAAGAAATTAATCTTTAATGCTTCATACAAGTATTTGAAAAAGAGAAAATATTTTCAAAATTGACTAAAAAAAGGTACATTCCTGTCATAATTTTCTTAAGGGAGGTGAAGTTTCTAATCAGACATATGCATTGATTTGCCATCCGACTATGAATAGTCAAAGTTAGCAGATGTACACTTCTGCAAATGCTATCGGTTTTCGAACAATAAAAGATAGTAAAGTTGTAATCGTTATAGAATTCTGCAAAGAAAGAGACAAAAGTTCGTTAGAGGCAAGGGTTACAGAATTCTGTATGTGACAATTATTATTTAGTAGCAACATTTTATGTAGCATAAACACAATGATGAAGTTTTACACTTTATTTAGCAATCTCTAACAATTTTGTTTCAACCTTTCCGTTATCTTCAGAGAGAAACTATATAGAAACTAACTTAAAGATAAAAAAAAAATAAAGATAAAGTCGTACATCTATTTATATCTAAGTGCTAATGTTGGGCACACCCCCTCCGTTAGATATATCACTAATAGTTTTAAATATAGGGCTATTGAGACCTTCCGTGTATTCATTGGTCAAATTCAATTTTTTGTAAATTGCTTTTTCGATTTCAAAATTTTCAAGATGGATAATTGAAAGGCTGTCATTATTAATTGAGTGGTTCATCGTAACACAGTGTTGTAATAATCCAGTCGAATGTTTTTTGTCGTTTACTGATTTTATGTGTTCTTTGAGCCTGACTTTAACATTTCGTCCTTTTTGCAAACAACGGAGGGGGTGTGCCCAACATTAGCATTTAGATATAAATAGATGTACGACTTTACCTTTAAGTTAGTTTCTACATAGGTTCTCTCTGAAGATAACCGAAAGGTTGAAACAAAATTGTTGAAGATTTCTAATGTTTTACAATTACCCTATCGCGAATACTATTAAAATTATTTTATGTAGCTATTAAGCAATTAAGAATAAATTGAAAAATTAAAATTGGAAACCTCTGTAAATCAGGCTGAAAATAGATAATAATTATGAAATTAGATTTATACTTTAATAGATTGAACTGGCTTTCTGATTTCTCAAATGCGATCTACTCTGTTAAAAATAGAATTTATAAAATTGTTTTATTTTTACAAATAACATTTTCGTTAAAGTGAAAGGCATTTTTTTGAGTCGAGATTGTATTAATATGGAAGAATAAGACGCTCACCACGAGTTTATCTATCAGCTACTACTTCGCTATCTATTCTGTTTTGATAACTGAAAGTAAAATAAATTACTAAATTAATTTCTGTAATCTGTTATGTAATCAATTAATTAGTCAGTATACACAGATGTAAATAGGGTTTTAGGGGATGGTAGAAGTAAAAAATATAAAAATAAAACTAATTATTTTTAACAGATTAGCGAGAACATCGCGAATGAACTGAAAAATCATGCAAGGGAAAACCTTAAAAGTAAGAATCAAAATTCGCTGGTTAGCGGTGGCTTATAGGGCGAACGGCACTTTTTCATTTCATATTCTTAAGTGTTATTACTGTAATGCTAATGGCAAAAAGACTTTCGTCACTAATAATACGAAGGGATTTGGAGCATAAGCTTCATACTTGAATGTTTGTTTACTAATTTTAATTATTAAAAAGATTGCTTCTCGTATACAGGGTGATTGATATTAACTAGCGTTAGAGCGTAACTTTTCGGAACGGTGTAAGGATTTGATTTTTGTTTCTTTTACTTACTTATATGTATTAATAAAATAATTTAATGATGACAAAACAGTTTGCATCACATTTAATAAAACACAGATGAGTTACAGAAAGTTTTTATCGATACCACAATAATATTATTTCGACATTACAATGTTAAGTAAATATCATATTTAATTTTAAAAGTACTTCAATTTTGTGATATTGAACTCTAAGAAACAATTATTTACGTGATTTCAATATTAACCACGAATAACTTTTGAAATTGTTGAGTTAGTAAAAAATTTTAAGAGATATTTTGTGAAACATTAAACTTATCTATCGTACTATAAAAATATGTATCGTAAATTTATGTATACTACCCCGTTGCTAAGATACAATATTTAGAAGTAACTAATCCAATTTTCTCATGTGAATTACGTTATATTTAATAAAACACAGATGAGTTTCCGAAAGTTTTTATTGATACCACAATAATATTATTTCGACATACAATGTCTTCTTCAGGTGGTGAAGTAATCTAAACTTAAACTAATTACAAGTCGACTTAAATACTAAATTATAAGGGTGGAGGTGAAAAGTTTAAATGTTTAGTAGAGGAGAATTGTTCAAAGCGGTTTAGTAATTTAAAATTAATCCTAATTTATTTATTGCCATAGTTTCTAGTAAGTTCAATTTAATACCTATGTAGTATAATTCAGTATGTAGTATCTTAAAGTTATCATTAAAGTTGTGTGAGTTAGAAATTAAGTGATTAGCATATGTAGACTGATCATTTTTGTTTTCAAAACATTTCTTGTCTTCTTTTATACGATCCTTAAAAGCTCTTCCAGTCTGTCCAATGTAAGATTTGTTGCAGCTACCGCAATCTAACTTATAAATTCCAGATTTATTTTATTTTTTGGTGGGGTAAATTGTAATTAGTTTAAGTTTAGATTGCTTCACCACCTGATGAAGACATTGTATGTCGAAATAATATTATTGTGGTATCAATAAAAACTTTCGGTAACTCATCTGTGTTTTATTAAATATAACGTAATTCACATGAGAAAATTGGATTAGTTACTTCTAAATATTGTATCTCAGCAACGGGGTAGTATACATAAATTTACGCTACATATTTTTATAGTACGATAGCTACATTTAATGTTTCACAAAATATCTCTTAAAATTTTTTACTAACTCAACAATTTCAAAAGTTATTCGTGGTTAATATTGAAATCACGTAAATAATTGTTTCGTAGAGTTCAATATCACAAAATTGAAGTACTTTTAAAATTAAATATGATATTTACTTAACATTTCGACATTGTTTTGATCTTTTAATGGTATGGTCACCCTGTATGCAAGAGAACTACATGCTATTAGAATAGTTGAACATACTTGAAAATTTACTTCATTTGAAAACGTTCTTTGTAAGTGCCTCAAGGACCAAAAGCACTTACCTTAAAGATTTTATATTTCCAATTTTCATAGCTACAAAATGCTATATTGTGCTAGAGAAATAAAATTGAAGAGACTTACCCCTAATACCACAAATATTTTCGAAAAACGTAAGACAGTCTTACGTTGATAATGCCCACATTTAAAGTGGGCGAAACACGTGTCCGTTTTTGAAAATTGTTTGTAGTATTAGGGGTAAGTAAGTTTTGGCACAGTACCCTATAATATTTTTATTTGTACGAGAAAAAATGAAATTAATATTGTACTTTAATTTTTGCTTTTATGTTTGACTTATGGCTTTGTTTTATGTTTTTGGGGATGTAGGATATTTGTCTAACAGACGGGGAGGCAAGCGGGAATGACGAAGGTGATATTACTGACGAACACGCTATGCTGTTGCACACTGGCATCATTCTTAAACCTCACTCGCAAAAAACCGTTGGTAGGTTTAGGTTTAACTTGATTTCTGAATTGTATGTACACGTTTTACACTTTTTTTAATTTTGGCTAAAATTTATTCTTCTTTGTTTTGTGGTCAGTATTTACACTTAAATAAACACATTTTATATACAATCGTCTTCAAACAATCTTTTTTCGATGAATCAGCAGGTTCGTCTTTTAAGGATAAAAAATAAAACAAAAGCGTTCAATTTCTTGTTGTGGTTTTTATACTTTCAACAAGTTTTTTAAAACAGAAACAACGCGACATCAAAGTGGCCCTCAAAAGTTTTTGGTTTTGAGTTGCGGTCCCTTTACTTATAGTCCAGTAAAGGAATAATGGTTTACATTGGGGAAATTTTACTATAAATAAGATTAACATAGTTGTGATGTTTTTAAAATAAAAAATGCAATACATGATACGATTACCTACTTCAAAAACTATTTCTGAAATTGTTTTAAAAAATGCATTCGAAAAGGTGAACTATCATAGAAGGATAGGAATAAATTTGGCATCGTTTTATAAATTCCTGTTTATACGTTTGGTCTACAACTCAAATAAAGTTTTAATAAAAAAACACAAAACTTGAAGGTGCAAGATTATCGGCTTATCAGCATACAAGTGAATTTTGGTGCTTATTTTTGTAAAAATGTTTATTGCTTACTTTTAAAGAGATTCTTCGATTTGGTCAGCGATTTATCCAAACTGTCCAAGGGGTGATGATGAATCGAACTTGTGATCTACGAGGCATGTTTTGAAATTAATAAAAAACGTGCAAAGATATTTTAATAATTTTATTTTTACATGAAAGCCTGTACCTTTATCTACCTTTCTACATAATTTCCTTCAATATTGAGGCATGCCCTTGTCATAACGTTTTAACTTCGTCATCGTCTTGAAGACGCTGACCGCCCAAATGTTTCTTCAAGTGCAGGAATAAATGGTAGCCAGATCAGGGCTGTACGGAGGTTGATCTAGAGTTTTCCAGTGAAAAAATATAATGATTAGTCACATGCGGACGGGCATTGTCATGCCATTTGTGCAACCATCTTTAAATGCTCTCACCCACTTCCTTACTTTTCCATCACTCATAATGTTTTGTCCGTAAACTGCACAGATCTCACGATGAATATCAATCGGTTTTAGTCCTTTAGCAGTAGCACTATTCACGATTATCGGAGGCATCTTACACACTCAGTAAACAACGTAAACAAGGACGAATCAGACTCTAATAGCATCAGTGCGTAGGTGAGAGATACAGACTCAGTGCGCTGCGCGGAGAGCTGACCGCAGCCCTAAGGCGGCAGAATACAAAACGGTACTTACTTAAAAAACATGCCTCGTACATCTGGTAGTTTCGATAAATTACTGATCAAGAACTTTACTATTTTCGTCAGTTATCAATTAAAATTTGTGAAAAACGTATTTTGTTTTAATTAAATGAATTTCCTATAAATTCGAACCTATTGATTAGATACACTATCTGCTTTCCTTTAGTTACTGTGTTCTTTCTTCTATCTTTAATTTTTGTACACATTGATTGATGTTATTTTTAACGCATTTTGTGCTAATTTGCGAGTGCTATAATTAACATGCCTATTTAAGCAAGAAAAAAGACATCTCCTTATCAATTCTCTATAATTAGGTTTATCAGCGAAAGATTTCAAGCTACCTTCGACATCTCCAAGAATCAGTGGACCCGAATCGTTGCTTTCTCCGCAAGTTGCAGTTGTTTCAACCGGTATAGAAAGTATACTAACTTCTCCTAGTCCACCAGGTTAGTTTCATTATTCTTCTGAGTTATAGTAATTATTTACGTATATATCGTGCATCGGATGTTAGTTTAAAATGCTGAGAACTGGTATTTCTACTTCAGAACTTTATGTTTTGTCGTGGTCTTCGGTTTTTATGGTTAGATTATGGTTAGAAAGTTGCTAGTTATTTAGATATATGATTTTATCGTTACTAATATTAATATGGATACTTATCACAAAATCTTCACATTATTGAACTGAGATCGTACGATAAAATCATTTAAGCAATTTGACCAGCTCCCTAGCAAACGTTTTGGCGCACTTTCTTTATCTAGTAAGCAATAAAAATAAAACTGGTAATTTTTTAATATAATTGTTATAATTAATTCATCGTCCTTTCACGAGACAGTGCAGGGTTGATAAAGCAAGTTTTAATAGGCAAAATCATGTAAACATAAATAAAACTTCAACAGGTGTATTTGAACAAATCCGATAATTGTTTAGGCTAAGAAGTGATTATTAAAGGAATAATTGCACGAAATTATAATTTGGCTATTGCTAATTTGATTGACCGATTATTTTTAAAAACTTTTACCTAGCCCTTTTAAGCACATACGTTTTGGAATTCTCATGTAGATCATAAATTAAAGAGAAGTGGAGTGTCAAGAAAACGGTGTTCTTTCTGGTTATTCATAATATTTTTGCTTGGTTACAAGTGTTTTGTTATTTCTGTCAATTCAAGCAAGGTTACTTTTTTGTTAATGAAAACTATTGATATTGGCCAAACTAGTCATCCTTTAAAAACTCCATTTAAAGAACACATAAGTAGTGAATTAATTTTTCCAATATTTTGGGAATTGGCACTGACCAGAATTAAAATTCAAATAAATGCATGGATTTTGGAAATAGGTACCAACAGGAAATCGGCTGTTTGTGTTACTGTAATGAGGATCTGATACTATAATTATAATTATTTATAAAAAGTTTTGTAAATTGTTTGGTATAGATAGGTAAATAACTGTCTTAATTTTCTAACAGTACCCCAACGTAGACGTAACAAAGCTTTACAAGCAACAACATTACCTTCCAGCACTAGAGCAAGCGTCGTATTTCCTTTATTAACCAACGCTAATCTGTTTTCTCAAAGAAGAACTAATGATGATCTTTGTAAGTTTATTACTAAAATGCACCTTGTATAATACATATTACACATATATTTAATCAACATTATACTGCCTGTAAAACATGCTTATCATGTTTGTACTATTTTCTTCAAAAAAAAAAATACTCTTATTTGAGTTTCCAATGCATCTCGTTAGTTTACGAATATAGTGTAGAAATTATAGCCAGAATGGGGGCAAAAACTAGTTCATGTAGTAGGCCAACAACTTTTCGCCTTTTTTATAATGTCTGTTAGTTCCCATGTGGTCTTCGATGATTTATTTAGGAGAATAAAGGGCGCTAGGGCAAAGACAATAAGAAAGAGGAGATATAGGTTGATAAGACAACTTCTAAGACATGCAGGGCTACTTAGAGACATGGTAGAAACAGAAATGAGAGTAAAAATAGAAAGATTGGTCCAGCAGTCTTCGGACTGACGGCTCTGATTTTTTAATTTATTGTTTTATTTATACGTATTATGTTTTAGAAATTAATGTTTGTACATCTTAATAGTAACTAAAATACATTCATATAAATATGAAATCAACAGAGACAACAATACCTCCTTTTTGGATTAAAATACATTATGTACTATTTTCACATCCAACACAGTAAACGAATTGGGTGTTGCTTTATTAAAAACAACTCTTTTAAGTCCCCAGCCTAGCTTTGATTTCTACACTATACTTACTGTAAGATAAATTTCGAAATTTATAGACATATTTAGTGTATTAATTTTTCGATCCAATGCGTAATTACCACTGTAGGTATGTTCTACCTATTTTCTACTATTATTTCATCATTGTCAAATAATAGGTTTGTATCTATCTATAATTCAAGAATATCGTCACAAATTTTGACTGTATTTGTCTGTAGGTATGAGACGACCCTATTCAGTTTGACGATTTCTATAAATTAAATTATTTTAAACATGGTTATTTATTAAAAAATGAACTTAATAGAGTCTACTGATGTTTGATTGAAATTAATTATAAACAAATAATAACATACTAATTTCAACTTGACAACTGTTTCGCCAAAACTTTGGCTTAATCAGAAGTTTTACATGAAACTTAAAAACTATTACATACAGGTTGACTTACATACTTATATACTAATTTTTAGTGGCGGAGATGGGGAATATGTTTAGTAATGGTGATTGACTTAGGTCGATTTGTTCATTTATTAATAATTGGGTTCTTTTAAATTTATTGATTTCTAGCGTTTCTAGGAATGACAATCTATAGTTATTAATTTATAAATTCATCGTTAAATTTATGATTTTGGGAAAGTAGATGGTTGGCATAATTAGACTCTAATTTTTGCATCGATATGATCTTTTGTGTTCAGATATTCTTGTCTTAAAATTTCTAATAATTTTTCCAATATAAAACCTGTTTTACGGTTTAACACCATTACTAAACACATTCCCCATCCTCGCCACTACAAATTAGTATGTAAGTCAACCTGTATATAATAGTTTTTAAGTTTCATGTAAAACTTCTAACGAAGCCAAAGTTTTGGCGAAACAATTGTCAAGTTAAATTTACTGAAATTTATATGTGTTATTTATTTATTTATTCATTTATTAAAAAATGATTTGAATGTTCTAAATCAGGAGAATTTTAGAAAAAACCGTTCGCGTTCTAACATAAATTTACATCACCATAATTGAAAACCCAAAATTAAAAATTAATAAATAATTATCTACAAATCTTATTATTAAAAGAGCATCCGATTTGCCAACTTCTACTTATTGTCTTGTATCTCACATAAGAATCTTATTCTTGATAGACAGGACAGAACAAGATCGATATATTCTAGACTCTTGCGATACTACATCGACTGATACATCAAAACTGAACGGTGAACTAGAAGCTAAAAAAATGTGCCTACTGTGTAGGACGCGTTCGAAATGTGGGATCTGTGATCCTTAAAATTTAGACGAAAAAGGATTTTAAAGCCTTCTTTTTTTGAAAATATTATATTTCCGTCTAAGAATCCATCGGAATCAACAGTGTAATTCAATGCCGGTAGGGGTATTAGCCCATATTTCATTATACATTTATATTTATACAAATCTACTGTTTCTGTTCTCGCCGTTTTTTTAATATTTCATAATGTTTCACGAAGATTGCGATATGAATTCTTTCAATCTTAGTTATATTTTTATTAGAAAAACTGAACACCCAATATAGATTCATGTCAGAATAACAAAAGATGTTTTTTAAATTAAAGAACTACCAATTTTTAACTGAAAGACTGAATATTCTAATTTTTGTAAGAAATAATAAATTTTACTAGGGAAGTAGGTACGCACTTGATCGAAAAATTAAAAACAAAAATCCGTCATATTGTTAAAATTGCGAGTAAGTATGGAACAGTATGTTTTTCTTATGTTAATACATTTTCTTAACACTATGTATATATACACGCCTTTCCTTTTAAAAGGGGTATTAAAGCAAATATATAAATAGCTATCAATTAGTCGTTGTTTTGAAGTAAAATTAATTCACTCTACATCATATTATATTATTTATCAAAATAATTAATTCCGTTTTTGAATGCGTTCGAATAATCAATTTAATTAATCATTAATCAAAAAAGGTAAATATTTCTTATTATCACTATTATTTACTTCCTTCCTTCTTCCTCATATATTTGACTATTTAGAAAGCATTGGCTTTCATCAAAGAAATTTTGAACAAAAAGAAACACACTGAGCTTTAAGATAAAATCTTTTATTTATGCATGATAGCTAATTACTACCTAAAAAATACCATCAGCGCAATAGTTTGTGTTACATGTAATGGTCCCTGGTAACTTTGAAATGGACCCACCCTTCTGGGCTTTATTATTTATACTTTTGTAGAGTTTTAAGCTTTTACTTTTGAGTATTTTACCGACATTCATCATGTGGAGGTTGAGTTAAGGAGAGTAAGTTTTTATGAAATCTGCCCCAAAACCTGATCCAGACCGTGGTAGCATTCTTTCATTCCTCTCTAGATAGATATTAGTTAGAGGTATAAGAAAGCTAAGACGCGAATTAGTTTTTAGAATCTCAATATTAACTAGTAATTATTTCTATTATTATTTGTAACGTTAAATTAGTAGGTTATGGTACATTGAAGGAAGACAGAACAATAGTAAATTTAGGTTCTGACCAGAGTGTCTTTACTCATTCGAGTCCCGATTTGCCATCGAGTCCTTTACACAGAAATATCAATCATACACGTTCCACCGAGGATCTTTACAGCTGGATGGCCAAACAGGACAAGTTAGGAAAACAATTAGAGAATATTGGTTCTCTCAAAGGTATTATATTCGGAAAGATCAAACTGTATGAATTTACATTATACAAGAAGCTTCTGTTTATTTTTTATTTAAAACGCTTTGGCACACAGGTTGAAGGAAGATTAAGAACTTAATTAACAAAACATTCTCGTGATATATAAAAAAAACAGTATTTTTCGTTAATTGATATTTCACCAAAGCCATTCAGGCAATCTTGAACATTATGTCATTAAATGTAGAAAAAACTACAAGGGATCGATTGTTGACGTTGTATTTACATAAATCATATGTAGCTTTTGTTGTCTTAAATAATGTTGAATGTTAAAAAAGTAACGTCTGCGATTTAAAAAAATTAAAAATATAAATTTTTCTTTAATTAAATCAGGTTTTATGGAATCCAAAATAGACACCTTACAAACTGACTCTTCTGGTGAAGCGCCTGGAGAGGAAGACGGATGCGTCGCTTTGTACCCTATGCAAGATTCATTACAATTATTAGATGCCCATTTTATATTTCAGCCCCTTCTATCGAGTCTGGGGGTAATGTCTAAACAGTTAGTAACCACATTAACAGGTTCATCCAGTGAGTTCTCCACAAATCATTGAATGTGTCATCAATGTGATTGGATGAAATTATAATTTTTATAGGTGCTGGAAGTAATCCAACTTCTCTGGATGCTTTAGGATCTAATTTATCATTGGTGGGGCATATGGATACAATGAGAATAGATATTGTGGTATCCGAACATGGAAAAAGTGATAAAAAGAAGGGAAAAGGTAAATCCAGGACGCGATTGACTGTTGAAATAAATAATGGTAAGTTATTAACTTACAATTACGAAAGTTTTATGTAGTTGAGCAATTGACGAATAAATATCCATATCCTTTCTAATTTCCCATCACATTTCTTTTCGTTTCCTATACATACTGTACATCGTTCCTTTTAATTTTGCAAAGACTTCAACTTTTTACGTTTACCTCTCTTTCTTGCTATTAAATTTAGATAGTCTTAACAATTTTCTTTTATTATTATAGATTTCTTCTCATTTTTAATCTTTTTTCAAATTTCGTTGTTTTCATTGCACTTTTTCGTACCTTACCGTTTCTATTAGAAAATAAAACATTGATTAAAACCTCTCCAGTTTCATTGTTCATCAATTTTTGCAATGTTTTACATTCTTCAAACTTTCTCCATCTTCAAGTCTATTGGATATATGTTATGTTAGAATGCTTTTTACCAACGGATCAAACAATTTCATTTGGTGTTCAATCTGGAATTTATCCTCATTCTTTTTCATCTCATGATTTTCGATTTCTGTACATTCAATTCATTCTTGAATCTTTTTTTCAAATGGGGGTACTAATGCGACAGTTTGTCAATTTTCAGACGAGTCGTCTGCTTTTATGTGTGAAAAAGTTTCAGTAGGGGTTGAAGTCGATAGGAAAGCAGATGTAACAGTAAACGACATGATAAAAGCAAGAAACGTGCTTTACATATCGCGTGGTCAGTTGAAAAAACACACAAGTACAGTGCTGCATTTCAACATTGAAGTCAAATTTATCACGCAAAGGGTAAATATGCCCCTCCTTCGACTTCTCCATCAAATCAGCAACATGTATCAAAATGTAAAAGATACTCAGAATGAGTTGCGTAATCAGCAGCCTGTCGAAATTCGACCCCCAAAGTCCAGTGTGAGCGATCACACCGATTTGAAACACCAATCAAGCACCTCAGATATTCAAGAGATAAATGTCATCGGTGGTGGTAAATCCAAGACGTCTGACGTCGGCTCGGTGACGTCACAGATAAAACCGACGGTCTCACCATCTCCTAGTGTCAGGTCGAGACCTCAAACGTTCACTCAAAAACTCAGATCGACTGGAAAAAGTGTGAAGGGCTACGTGAATTTGAATGAAGGTGTTGGAACACCGGCATTCACCAGCAGCCCTTCTGGATCGGCCCTTGATCATATATCCCACGTGTCTTCAGAAAGAGGAAGCACTGGTACAGGAAAATGCTGGAAAACTATTTATCACCTTTTGGACTTGTATGCAGCTATGCCGGACACTAAAACCATCACTCACAGGTATGTATAAACTTAAATTTTTTAGAAATATCTTACAGGAAAATATTTTGTCCCGTTTATCAGATCAAGTCCATTAAAACTTCCTCAGTAGATGAATCCCAGGGGTAACAACTACTATTTTAAACGATAAAAGGTATTTGCAACGTTGCTTTATTTAAACTTTACCAGTCTTGATTATGCCTATGACTTATCTAGAAGTTTGATGAAGTTTAAGTAAAAGATTGAAACGTTGCAACTAATGGCACATAATGCAGGTTGATAATATGTCCTGTACAAGATTAAAGGACCAAAGCATTAAATATCTATATATCATTTATTCGGACTTCCTCTTGGTCCGAAATTGATTTAACAGTGTGGATAAACGTTTGTTTTTCTTCTGTTGATAATGATCTAACACTAGTTAGCTATGGCTTTTGTTCCCCGGGATTCTATACTAAACAATTTGTTTTTACGGAATGTTTTAATGTTTAATATCACAATGGTGCCAATTTTTTAGATTTTCCATGGCTACAGGAGATATCTCTGAATACTACAAGGGTAACAGAAAGTATGACATCCTAACCGAAGTAAAATCATCCGATGAATTCGACAAGCAAGGTCAAACTACACCTTTACCTATCAAAGAGGCAAATGAAAGAACTAAACTTATGGTGTTTGGAGTTGCACGAATAAATAAGACGAAACTTCTGGCTACCCTTTCGGGACTAAAACTTGATGCTGAAATAACTGGATTGCATTCGAGTGTAACATGTCGAAATAAGTCCAAACCTGTTTCATTAGAATGTTCAGTAACTGGTCAAGTTGGAAGAACGTATATAAAATTATTGGAGGGGGTGGCGCCCAATCAACTACAGTAAGATTTTCTATTTTCTATTATTCTGTAATAGTTTCGATTACATCTAATTAAAATTGCTTTTGAAGGACCGTCGTTAAAACAACGGTTGGAAAATCTCAAGCTTTATATTCAAGTGTTAGTAAGAAGGGAAAAGATAAAAACTCCGCGCTTTTTACAATTGGGGCGGTTATCATAGAAATTCCTCAACATCCTGTTGCCTTACATGGTATGGTTACCAGAAGTAGTAAACAACTAAGTTCCACTTTACAGGTATTCAAAGGAAATGTCGATCTTGGGATTTTTTAAGTTAAAATATCCTTCATTTTCCTTAGGAATTAAGAGTGACGCGGACATCCAGTAGACTTTCTAGAGGTCAGCAGCCTGACGACGATCAAACTCAGCAAGATTCCCCAAGCCAACAAACAAAGATGATGCCTAAAAAGTCTATCAGCCGACATCATGTCAACGAATCTAGTCTAATCCAACCTCTAGTTGTTCAGTTTTCAATAATGTTACAGGTACCAATACTTTTTGAGGCACTAGCAATAATTTTGTAAACTCACATTGATATTTTCCAGAGTTTAAGTGTAACTGCTGCTCTTCTACCTTCTCTTCAATCTCAGTATAAAATGGATCAAGTAAAGAGTATGGGAACAACTGGTAACAAAGCCAAATTCACTATTGATTTGCCTCATCACTCGCTTAGCTTTACAACAAAGTTACCAGTGAGTGGAATATGATTTATTTTTTTTTTATCTTAAAATTCTAATTATTATTTGATACTCATTTATTAGGTAAATCAAGTGGCAGAGGTGAATCTTCCTCCAGAAGCGTGTATCTCACTGCCAGCAGTTCACGTTTCTGCAGAATATGTACCAGAAGGAACCACTGGAGCGCTTAGAACGGATGGTCACAAAGGCACTGAAGGTGTAGTTTTTAGACAAGGTGGTTACTTAAGTGCCCAAGCTGAGATTGGAGTTTTTGAACATAGTTTGACTACAGATCTTTTGAATCATTTGGTCTTTGTGCAAAACATATTCATGAAGGTATGCTTTTTTAATTTCACGTTTAACGAAAATTTAATTATTGTCTTTTTCCTTTCAGGAAGTGAATGAAGTCATCCAGAAAGTGTACGGTGGTGAACAACCTGTTCCTATATGGTTAGAAGATTCAGAAGAACCATCTGCTTTGGATCGCCTTCTCTTTTCACTAATCATTATTGTACAGAGAATACAATTGACAGCCACTACAGCTGGAAGCAGTGCAGTAAGACTCGAAACAGGTATCATGCACGTCAGTTTTATAACTGTTGTACAGCTTGTTACACTGACTTTTTCATTTCAGGAGCTGTAACTTTAGAACTTTCCAACAGAGTTCAAAATGTTTCTGGTAGCAACCAAAGCAATTCTTCAGCGCGTTTGTTCGGAAGAGCTCAAGTAGATTTGAACTTGTCTTTAGGGCAGCTTCTGAGAAACGCATTATTTGAAGAAGCTGAAGCTGAACTCCAACAATTTGCTTTCTTTAATACCAGGATTGTGTTAAGGAACGCATTCCAGGTAATACTTTTAGTGTATTCTAAAGAATTTGTTGTATTAACGGAACACTTTTTCTAGGATGAAATAGTTGACGGAAAAGATAAGGAAGTGGTCCTTATAACATTAAAGAGACCTCTTATTTATGTCCAACCTGTTGCTGTGGATAAAGCCATTCTTGTTTGGCTTAATTATAAAAATGCTTATGATTATTGGAATGAAAAACGAGCAACACTGAATCCAGATGTTCAAAATGCCACCCAACAGGTAACCATTATTTTCTCTTGTTTGCCAGGTCCTCATTACAATTATTTTTCTGTATTAAGGTTTATGAAAAGCTTCAATTTGGACAAATAACAAGCCAATTAAGTGCCCAACATCTAGGAACTTTATTTCTACAACTCACCGTAGAAGACATGGGCATTTGTTTGCCTTTAAATTCTCTTCCCTTGTCTTCCTGGGGACAAAGAAGCATTTACGAGGATAGCAGAGGAGCTGTTGTGGTCACTTTGGAGAATACCAGCATATCTGGTAAGTGAAATAACGAGAACATCTGTTTTGAAATAATTTTCTACTTCGTTTTTTCGTTTAGCCTGCAGTTCTGGATCCTTGGTAAGTAAAGGAAAATTTTCAAATCTGTGTCTTCGTTTTGCTGATGACTTCGAAACGTCATTGGACGATTGGAAACCAGATATGACCGACACCAGCATTATGAACTTGTGCGTTGTTAGCGAAGGAACCTATGAAGTTTGTAGTCGTACGATTGCAGCCAAACATACAAACGGTAGGAAACATTTAAGGACTAAGCATTCTTACTTTCATTTTCTTTCTTTTAGAAAACGCCAAATGGTTTTTAAATGTCCAGTGGCAAATGGAGGGGGTTGATATCCATTTAGACATCAACGTTGGCAAACAACTGTCTGCTTTGGGTTACACTTTGACTTCCTTGACAGGAGCAGAAGATCCACCCACTTCCATTCACGTAGATTATGATAGTGATGATAATGAACCTACCAACGGAACAAGGACTTCTCAGGCAAGTGAAACAGAGTAAAGTGCAAAATATTTTCTTTTATTTTAACTTATCATTCCTTTCAGGAAAGTATATTACCATCGTTCCTTTTTGACCCTACATTGGACAATAAGCAAAGATCAAAACTGATAGAAAGGGAAATGAACGAGCAGGCAAAGATAATAAACGACTTGAGATCTCTGGGTGCTTCCCATGGAACTATTGAATTGGAATTGAAAAGACTCCATGAACTGGAAGCGATGGTTTACAAGGACTTTAGAAGGTAATTTAAAAATGTATTAACTAACTCTTTCATTATTTTATTGATGTTATTATATAATTAGGGACATGATTCAAAAACTGCGAAGACAAAGTGTGAAAGCATCGTCGATAACCAAAGGTAAATTGGGACTTGGAACCAACGCCTACAGATCCAAATCATTTATGGTTCCGAGTCCAATGGCCGACACTCATCCTGAAATCATGGAACGATACAGATACAGGTAAGTTTTATAATATCATTCGGTTCGTTACTTAACACAAACTACGTATTACACTCGTTAAAATGTGAAAGTTCTTTTCGTTGTTTTTATTTTTTATTTAACAACGCACAAAGAAATGTTGGCAGATAGAAAACATATTAATGGTAAGGAATTCCTCGAAGGACACTTGGTGAAACTACCCAGTGCTTTTATTTTTGATTTTAATTATAATTTTCATTTATACTCGTTCTGCGAACAGTTCGTAAACAAATTTGTTTCAAAGTTTCTTTTAACACCTTACTCACAAAATAATCGTTAAAGCATGTGTCACAAAACCCTTGACCGATTGATTTTAGTCCGGAAGACGGTCAAATAGGGTCAAGTAGCATCAATTCAGGTAGCTATGAAAGCTCACCCAAGTCCGGTCCATCAAGATCCGCTTCGCTTAGAGTTAAAAATACCACAGGACCAAGGGTTACCTTTAGTGATGCACAAAATATATGTAGGTGAGTATGTCCTGGTAATGATTTTAGTTAGTGTGGAGTCAAATGTTGAATTTATACTGGATCAGTTTGTTTTTATTGAGAAGATGGTAACACTAAACATTTTTCAGTATAATTAATTTACAATTAGATACTGTTGTACACCTAGATGTTTCTTTTTTTTTTCACCCCAGAAATTAGTATATACAAACCGTAGAGTTTCGAATTTGAAACTATTTAGAAAATTGATAATAAAGCATGGTAAACTGCACTCCTTTCCCCCTAAAGGTAGGACATCGCAATAGTAATAATTGTTGTTTGTTTCTGATTTGATATCACTTAAAAGATTTTGGTTGGATTTTTACAAATGTTATACTTTTGTTCTTTTCTCTATTCAAAAATTAATTTGAAACATTTAGACAATCATCTCTGCCAACTGCAAGTTCTGAACTCAGTCTTCCTGAAGGAAACCTAGACTGGGTAAGCCATTTAAACGTAGATGGAGAAAAGGTGGAACTTCGTAAAAAGTTGCCCACTTCTCATGAGTTTGATGAAGGATCATCTATTGTCGGATCGTTCACAAGAGATCAACACTCAATGTCGAATATCGCTCAAGGTGGTTTGAGTCAAACATCAACTAGTCAAAAGCAGCAAGAACCCAATATTGATTTAGAACTCGATGTCAAAGTGTTTATCAACAGTGGCAAGTGTGTTCTTCATACGAAAGACACCGCGAAAGAAGAAGAAATTAAGATGTAAGTAATTTAATTAGAAGAAAGATTTGGTTTCTATTTGGTTGTGACTTAATTATTCAGGAGTCGAATGAGGAAAGATAGAAGCTGTTCAGCTGGGCTTCTGGAGTTTACGGTTCCTGTTGGGAGTCCAGATACTTCTAGAAGAAACAAGGAGAAACTCACTACAACCGCTAGTTCTTCCAGATTACGAAATACTGCACATACATCACTAGTTGATTTGACTATATTCCATATACCGGGGATGGACGTTAAGCTTCATTATCAGTCGAAAGTAAGATACACCAAAAGCTTAATTATTGTTTTAGATATTTATTTGTAATCATATTAGGTGATTGTGGAAGATGTAGAAAATGGCAATCAATCTGCATCTGAGCCCTTTTCACCACAAAGTCCCGATTTTTCACGGTCCTTTCCTCCAAAAGACTTTGGTGATTCATTTTCACCAAAAACTACCCAATCAGAAGAAGAAAGAATTGAAAATGCATTTAGAAGACATGATTCCAGAAATTCCCCAGTGGAAACCACAAATGGAACCAAGGTACTTTTTGATAACCTTTTGCAATAAAAGAACCATAATGTAATTTTGTTTTTGAAAAATTTTAGGATGAACCCAATTTGTCTGACGATTATATAATGGCGGACTTGAAAGGTTCTGCGTCTTCCCATGGTATTTCTAACCCCAATTATGCCTGCACTTCATCATCTTCCAGCAGAAGCAGCGAAGAGAGCATGCCCCAGTTTCAAATGAGTGTGACACCACCCCATGGAATGTACATGGTGTCAGGTGCAGGAGGCCTGGGTTTCAAGAAATCGGGAGTGAAAAAAGCAAGCTTGTTTGCCTGGATGACGTTACAGAGTATCCCAGAGGAAACCATCATAAGCCCACACATTTTGGAGTTTTTGGAACAAACTCTTGAACCCATACCAGCCAAAACGAATTTTAATACCACGAGTAGGTTTTTCTATCACCTTAACGTATACATGTATTGTTTATACTGTATTTTTTTTTAATTTCAGCTGATACATCTTTGTTATCTGATCAAGATGTTATAAATTATGGCCAGTACGTCTATGCCAGTTTTCCTGTAGATGTTATTGTGTACTTCCACATGCAGCCCAGCACTTTTCGATTCAGTTGCCTTCCCGTCTCCAGAGTGGAGTGCATGTTACAACTTCCTTCTCTCGATATAATTTTCAGTTCTAAAAGGGCCGAAGATGAACTTTTACAAAGGTAGGTAATACTAATTTATAAAGATGTTTTACATTATTTTAATCGTTATCTACAAATGTTAACTATGACTATATTTGTTATATCACTCATTATGATTTCATTTCGCCGTTTCAAAATTCATAGTTCCCATTTTTTGAAAAATTAGACAAGAAATACTAATAATAATTCAATTAATTATTTGAAGGTAAATTGTTATCTTATGTTTACTTCTTGAAAAAAATGAAGCTGGTTTAGAACAACAAACTTTATAGGTACTAAAATTGCAAATGGGAAAAAAATGCAGCCTCAAATATAATTCGCTATTAGAAACAAATATTATAAGTAGCAATGTTGAAATAACGACGTGGTCAGAATAAATGGAGAAGCTTCATTAGACATGAAAAATTAAAATATGTTTTTAGGAGAATCAAAGAAATTTTTGGGTAAAATTAGCCACTCTGTTATCCTTTTGTAATATTCAAAAATCACTTTAAAAAACAATTCAAAAGTGCTTATATGTAGAAAGTGTGATTTTTTCTTATTGTTACAGTGAATTTGGTGACGATACACCCAACACTGCCGCATCTGCCGTAGGGGGGCTTAGCGTTACTGGTTGTATGTCTGACTTTTCGGTTTATATTTTTCATCCCTACGGTGGTAAAAAGTCCGCTTTGAAAGAGGCACAGTGGTCACCATTATCAGACAGCGAAAGAAAAGATTCATTATCTATAAATGTCGAATTTGTCAAATTCCATTTGTCAAGATCGAGAATGTTAAATTTCCAGCAAGAAAATTTTAAGGGAAAACCTGGATCAGACCAAAGCAGAGCAGTTATACGTTTTTCAAGTAAGTTCACTTGTATTTAATTTAAATTTCTGATGAGTTTTTCTTCATTTTCTTTTGGTGCTTATTTAAGCGAAATGTTCTCAACTTAGACAACAGAAAATATTCTTTTTTTCCAGAAGAAAAAAAAAAAAGATTATTAAGAATGTATCAGAAATTATTGTTTCGATTTGAAATTTAGTAAACTTTAAAGTTTTACCGTTTTTGCTTAGGTACTAATTTTTTTAAGAATTTTACTTTGAAAATAAAAAATTACATTTAATTCAGAGGTTTGAATACAGGGAAAAGTCAGAAACTTTTTGAAAATTTGATTTAAGTTTTTATTTGTTTTTATAATCATTTATAAATTTTTGACATGCTTATACTCTGTCCAATTTTTTCATTCGCAAGTTTATATACTTATAAAATTTTTAAAAATTCGTCCTATACGTATAAGAATATTTTTTTACAATTTCTTATGTTAATATAAATCATTGGTATTTGTTACGCAACATCTCAGTCTTAAAAATAAAAACAAACGTACCTGCAAACAGAAAACCTGATTTAATGGTGCCAACGCCTTCTAGAATTGAACTTAATTTAAAGATATTAATATAATAATGTTTGTTTTTTTTTTTCTAAGTGTAGCTTGTCCCGTTATTTTCATGATTTTAATATTTTGGATTTAGTGAAAGCTAGTAAGATACCTTTTTCGTTATTTCAAATAATAAACCCTGAGTTTCAATTTTGGAAAAACATTACGGGAAAATAATAGTTTATGAAGTTGTGCTTTATTTTTTTGTTTCAAGTATTTTAGCATATCAGTCTTTTTAAAAGGAACTTACGAATGTTTATTATTGTCATATTTAGTGTTATCATTGGGTGTAAAAAGAATATTTACGTAACATAACATTTATACTTCAACAGAAAATGCGAATTATTGACTTTATTTGATCACCTCAAGCAGGTAAAGTTTTAATTTAGTTTCCACATTGGTATTAGTGGCGATTCGTAACTAAAATTTGTGGGGTGCTGCTCCAGAAAATTGTGTTCTTTTAAACACAACACCCAGACAAAGAAAACTATTTTTTGTCAGCATGCCAGGATTGGCACTGAGATAGCGGCAATACTCTTTATCCCTTGCAGCCTTGCATGCAGCTTCCTATCTGCACATACGCATTAGTCTAATACCACGCTGCGAGAACTGCGAAGCGCACAGTTCCATACAAACATTTTTACCTCTTCTTCATAAACTAAGGGATGACTGCCAACATTAAGTTTAAAAATTGTACATTTTACAAGTATAAAGAATTACATTAAATGTTGTCGATAACGTAATGTGGAAATAGTGGGTGCAACAGTTCCACAATGCCTTTACGCGGGCCCCCACTGCTTATAAATATAATTGTTGTTTATTTTACTAGACAGAAGTTATTATTGTGTATGTTAATAGCATTATTTGTGACTGATGTGAATACTGATTAGATAAATGAATGATTAACATTACGTGATGACTGCAATTACGTTCTATAAAAACATTTATTACATAGTGTAGCAGTAATGTAATCTCTTCGTTTGTTTTATCAAACACAAGGTACATAAAGGACCTCAGCAAAAAACATTTGGATTTTTGAAACTACGTAGATATTTATTGCGCTAAATGGAATTGTTTTTTAAAAAATTGGATTGATTTAGCCGTTACTTTGTGATAATTCATCTTAAAGATAAATGAATAAACATTGCTTTGTTTATTATCACTTTTTTATTTACAAATCCTTTTAACTATAGTCAAAGTAGTGTTTATTCATTTATCGTTAGAATTGTTTTTATTAAACATATTATGAATAAGAAAAATAATAGGTACAGAAATGTTGTGTAAATGAATCTGCAATTTCATATTCTTTATTGAAAGTTTACAATACAAAATGTATTTAAATGCTTTTAAAATTGTTCTAGAAAAAAATAGTTTCGTGTTGCTCAGACGTCTAGACGCAGAGCTGACCAATGCGTCTTTGAAACGTAAAAATATAAGAAGTAACATACCCAGTTAATAAAAATAAAAACCGACTTTACTTAATTTTCCACGCTTAATAGTAGAATATTTTCTTCAAATTTAAATGATATTACCCTTGATGTATAGCATGTTAAATAGAAAATACAATAATTAATACCGGTTTGCAATCTGCGAAAAATCGCGTAATATACCCACAAAAAAACACTGTCGAATTGAGAATCTCCTTTTTTTAAAAATTAAATCATTAAAAAAAGGTTGTATCACTGTGTTTTTTTTCGAAGCTCATCATTCGAATAAATGGTTTTCATTGTTTTAAACTTGATCTAACCTTTCGAAAAATCTGAATGAATTATATGTTATCAAAAATATATTCCATAATTGTGTTGGAAAAGCATCATAGTAACAAAAATACGTTTTCAAAGTTAATAATAATAAATATTGGCGTCATTGGCTTTTTAGAAGCCTCTATGGTCATCTGAAGCATATTTTTTTTAATCAAAAGTGATTCGTCCAATCCGAAGAAAAAAAAATAGTTTTTGATTTTTATGTTTTTTTCTATTTTTCGAAAATCACTTGAGATATTAGGAGCTGAATTTTTCAAAATTATAGTAATTTTATAGTTCCAACATATCCTAAAAATCGCGGTCCAATATTTTTTGGTACAATGTTCATATGATTATCCATCCCCTTATGCTGTTTCTAAAACTCTGTCCTTTAAATACATTAATACGATATTAATTATTGAATTAATTTATACCCTATACAGATTACATCATTCAATACCTCGCCCCCTGTGGGGGCGTGACAACAGCACCACATTTTTTCCCTCATTGTATGAGGTAATCTGTAGTGGGTATAAATTAATTCAATAATTAATACCGTATTAATGTATTCAAAATTTACCCTTACTAAAAATTCGTCAAATATTTCATTAATCTGTCCTTTTATGATTTTATTCAGCGCCCATTTTCATCTGGAGATATCACACGTAAAAATAAAAAATAGAACATTTTTTGAGTTCCTCATAACAAGCCCTTTCTAACGATATGCCACATCACGCATAAAAATTAACAAAAATTATTAATTTCTACGTCATATTTTCAAGGAAAGAGAACCGCAATAGACAGATAAGCGGAAAACGTAAGTGAAATGTTCGAGATACGGAACTTTGACGAGAAACAAAACAACTCGTTTCGATCGTACCTCGTAGGTATATCAGATTTTTTAAAACTGTACGTTAATCGTGCGCGCAAGGCAAGGCCGCATATAATCGACGCGCGGTTTATACTCTGAACAAAACATTGCTTTTCGACAATTTCAGCTTCACCTTCGGGCCTATTTCAAGTTCAAGACTGCTTTTTATTATATCGGGGCCCTAGTTCGCTCGTACCGATCTCGCGACATTGGGCCAAGGCTCTGGCATTGATTTTTTTTTCGCGCGTTAGCGAGACCTTGCTTCAAGAGCACGGCCTCGACTATGGAGGTTGCTCGATGAACTTCACCCAGATATATTCCCGGCTTCCCGGCCAAGGCTATCGTCCGTGTACGGCTGGGCGAGGTCGGAGAGGCTCGACCGACAGTTCATCTGTACTTAGTATTTCTGTTTTTTTTTTTTATTAACCTAACGTAATGGATAACGTAATCTGTCGACGCTGCTGGCGCTGTGAACGACGTTATTCAGACGTCATCTCCGCATTACCGTTATTACATATGCGATAAATTGTTACGTCTCACTTTGACCTCCAAAATTCGATATGGAAGATAAATAGCTGTTTAGGAACGAATACAACGTACCTACTTACTTACCCCCATCTACCATATACATATTCATCTATTTACAACTCCTTAGGATACATACTTAATCATTACCTATTATTTATTCGAATATTGACATAAAAGAAGATGAAATAAAATAATCTTTCAATTTCATAATGAAGTTGATCATCGTCGTAAAGCATAGACTACAAGGCAATCATAGTTTGACCTTTAACCTGCGTGCTACTTATAATTAATGTACAAACTACTGCTCCCACATTTGGTAACATATACGGAAAAAATGTATTTTCATACAAGTACTTATTGTGTGTAGTAAGAAATTAAGCCCTGTTCAAATAACCCCGACCGTAAAAACCAAAGTATTTTCATCAATTTCAAAACTGCCCTTTCAAATAAAGAATTGTAATTTGATCATTGTTGCTTACTAAGTTGAGAAAAATAATTTTTTAACATGATTAAAATTTCTCACTGTATACTGTTTGGGGGTTAATACTTTTATATAAAAATAGTACTTTGTAAGTCACTATTCGTAGGTATTTGTTTTAATACATTAATAGGATATTAATTATTGAATTAATTTATACCCACTACAGATTACCTTATACAATGAGAGAAAATTTTGTTGCCATTGTCATGCCCCCGGTCTAAATTAATTCATAATTAATATCGTATTAATGTATTTAAAATTTACCCCTACTAAAGATTCGTCAAATATTTCATTATTAATGATTAATTTTTTGTTTATATAAATGTGTATGTAGGTACTGCTGGCTCGTGAATCTCGATAACGATTACATGGTATCATAATATATAAGCACCTATATTAATCTGATATATATCTACGTACTTTATTGCTAAATTACTTATTGCGATTTGCGAATGTTACTAACAGATGAAAAGTAAATGTTAAAATTGTGCAAGAGTAATTGTACATTTTGTTCACCGTTTCTGAAAAGCAAAAATCTATTCTATTATGAACGACTTTAATTATTTTGGCGATATTCACGAGGTATCGACGTTTTGGGCCAAGTATTCGATTCAACAAGGTCCCATCTTCGGGTAAAACTGGGAAAGCCTGTTTTCATGAAGTTTTAATAAAGTGTGCGAATCTTGGTCATGCTGATATTCTATAATTTAATAAGAATAAATCCATGGGGTACGGTCTTTTTGGGCCGATAATTCGATTTAACATGGCCACTTAGGAAAAAACAATTTTCGATAGTAAAAAAGTAGTTATTTAACAGCGATCAATACTAAAATATATTACTCCTCATTCATCATCTATGATACCCGGACTACCCTAGTGAAGATTGATCAATTTGATGATTATAATGACCAAGAAGTATTATTATTTATTATTATATTATATTATATTCTTATTTTTGGCGATAAGTAAATATTCTAATTTAAGCAAGCAAATTAAATTATGTAATTCCTTTACGTATTCAATTCCGAAGTTCATGTTTATAAAACGAAGCTGTACGTCCTGCAAGACGTACCAGGAGTTAAGGGCTATGATGTTATGGGAGTATATTAAATACATTTCTAAAATACAAAAAATATTTTCCGATCTGTCCATTTATTTGTATACTGTCAGACAGCTTTTACTGTAAAAAGATCAGACTCGCCTACAATCATTAGCCATTGCCACTACTTTTTCTTTATACGAACAAAACTCCACCTGGCATCATATCAGCTTAATTTTCGAATAATTTCAATTCGATATATTTATCACCTAAGATTATTTTTGAATTAAAATCAATTTTTTTAATTATGTTGCTTCGTACAAGCTTTTTCTTTATATGAAGGAATAAATCTGATGACGATTTTTAATCAATTTGTATAGAGTATTCATTTAGGAAGGTATGTGTTGTTATTACTTATTAGCAGAATTAAATTATTGTTTTTAATCATTGTCCTATGGTTGGTACACGATAAAATTGAGCACTGCAGGACAAATCGATATGAAAACAGATTTTCTACGAATTCGTTTTAAAATCAATTATACGTATTGATAGGTATTATTGTATTGTTTCGACTAAAAAGTACTGAATGCGCTCTCGATAATGACTTTTAAGTGGAAACAATTGTTGAGTGTCTGATTAAACAGCTTGTTGAAACAATTACTGTATTAATTTTACTTATTAAAGATTTGTTTTATTAGAATTAATTTTTTATTGAGCGGCATGGTCTAGTCCTCTAGATCATTGCTTAGCATTCGGGAGGTCACCGGTTCGAATTCGGGTCCGGCTGCTCTGGTCCAAGTTTCCTGTGGTTTCCTTAGATCATTTATGCAAATGCTGGACCAGTAATAATTCTATTACACAGAAAATCTATCACTTCTCTTCTGTCTTCATTTCGTCCGTCTAATCTTTCTATCCCTAACCACATCACCCACCCATTCCTACGATTCCTGCAAGGTGGCTGAAAAGGGCCTTACGTCCTACCCTCCGGTTTTGCACTACAGTGTAGGTCGGAGGGACTGCCCGCCCACCAACACAAGTAGCTGGTGGAATAAAACATGAAAAAAGTCTGTTACCAGTATTTGATGATTTTCACCAGATTATTTCCCTTTGTTCCTTAACCATTTTAACTTTCAATACATTAAAAAAATCATGTGTTGAGCTGGTTTAATTCCTTCAATCATTAAAAAAATCAAGATTACTTATTTCTCTTATTTACGTTCGCAGTTATTACCGATATAGGATCAGCATCGTTCAAATATGATATGAGACGCCTTACCGAAATTCTTGCTTTTCCAAAAGCCTGGTACCGAAGATCGATAGTCCGAAGATTGTTTTTAGGTGATTTAAGCATGTCAGCTGCCTACAATGATGATGACGACTCCATGTTAAATTCTTCAGGAGAATATTCTCAAAAATATGAACCAAGGTATGTTGGAGATTTAATACCTAATATTATTGACGTTTTCTTTTATACTTATGATTTAATTATTTTAAATCAGAACACCAAAATCATCTGAAAAGTCGCCATTATTGGGAAAGGATAAAACAAAACCCTCACTAGATGCCGATGCATCCAGACAATCCAAATTTATTGAAGGTGGTAGAACGTTTAGTATGGATTCAGGAACACTTCCTAGTCCTGAACATAAGAATTCAGCAGCTTGGGAAACTCTGGTGTTGTTTGCACTCAATTTTAAGAAACTAAATGTTCACATGAATATGGGAAATGTCATGGGAAATGTTTGGTAAATTTAGCTACCATTAATTAAAAAAATACAAAAGTAAACAAGAAATGTTTAATAAGCAGGCATATAATTCTTATGACTTTTTTGAACTGACTTTCAATTACGTATTTATAACTTTTAATTGTATGTAAGAAATTACTTTTAATAGATGGAAAGAAAAAAGTAGAATTTGGCTAACATAAAAAATATTTTCCAGTTGGTTAACAAAAGACTTTAGAAGCGAAGGACGTCTCAGCATAGGTTCAACTGGTCACAAGAACATGTACATTGCTTTGGGATTGGGTGGATCTGGATTGGATGCGAAAGGTGGCATTGTTGGTGGCAACATTGAAATTGCCAATATTGATACTTACAGTAAGTTTCTACGTGTTTGATTCGTTTATATTATTCCTCCTGCAATAATAAAGGGTATCAAATGCCAAAACTTTATTGGTGTGAAAAAAAAGGGTAGAAATAGGTGTTGCGTCCGTCACGTATTTTAAAACAAGTTTATTTGTTTTATTTGCGACTAATAATTTACATGCGTTACACTTAAAATATCTGTTTCTATTGTTAAGATAGAAGACACCCAAAATTCCTACACTTACTCTTTCCACTGCTCATTAATTTCCTGTTAAACAGTTTCTAAATTTCTTATTTATTGACATATGATCCAAAATCCTTGCTTTCCACGACAGTTGAATTTTTCTTAGAACAACATCTGCTAATGTACATCCTTCTCTATCTTTACTACCCTGTTCTTTTTAAGGCACTAGCAAAAGCGGACCCACCTTCAAGCCCCACAAATCTAACCATTCAATTGTCAAATTAACTGTCTAAACTATACCTTCTTTCCCTTTCTATCTTAACAATTTAGATATTTAAAAACAAAATCCCAGTATCAAACAAGATTATTATCAAAGTTTAAGTCATCTCGAATCAATTTTCAATTTATATCAAACATACGCTTCACTCCTTCAATTTCAATTTTCTTCAAGGTGCATAAATAGTTCTGTTTCGTTTTTAATAATGTGTATATACTGTTTCTAAATAATTCATAATCGTACTATTATATTATCAAATGAAATCCTCAAACAAATCAATTGCCTATTACACAGCAATAAAAAACTACCGACAATAGGAATTGGATAATAATAATTACGAAACTTCAATTTCAGCTCATATCAAGGAGGAACCTGATTTGGAACCCGATCACACTATAGGATTAAGACTTAAAGCATTGGAATTAAGGCTGGATTACATGGCAACGTCTGTTCTTATGACAAGAGTGAGTGACCTAAGTGTTAATTTAAGGGATGAATGGAAACTGAACAAACCCACGGGAACAGGATCTTTTATACCTACAAGAAGGTAATATACAAAGAGATGTCTTCACTTATATTGTTGTGGTTTTGGAATTTATTTGTAATTGATTTGATTTGATAGTTAAAATATGAATTTAATTTTTTTTAGGCCTGCCAGTATTTTCGTTCATGGCGACATGAGCTGGGACCAGTTACAAATTATGATTTCAAAATCATCAACGGCCGATTTACTAAAAATGTTCAACAAACTCGAAGAATTCTTTTCGCAACAATTCAATAGCAGCAAGAGGGCATTCAGTGGATTTTCTCAGGCGGCCAAACCTCCTAAAGTAACACCTCAAAAAAGTAAGAAAAAAAAATGGTTATTCAAAAAAACAAGTTCGATGTCTTCTTTTGTTTTAGGCCGTGAAGGCTATCCCAATCAACAGCAGCAACAGCATATGCTAAATGATGCAAAACATCATAGACATTGGCAAAAAGTTTTGGCGAAAGTTGCTGGTCTAAAATTAAGTACCATGCATATTCCATTACCACCGTATGGAACGGTGTTGGGAGGGACGATGGAGTTGCATGGAAATAACATCTCCTTATCGTGCTTCCACGGAATTAATTTTAAGAGCAAATCTTGGGCATTATTCAGTCTAAAAGAGCCTTGTATAACATTTAATACTGAAGCTCAAGAAATACCATCTGGTACAGGTAATACTTATCACAACAATAATTACTTTATTAATTTTTGGATTATCTTCCAAACAGATAGGTAGTAAGGTAAATTTTTTAACAAAAAAATACTATTACTTTCTTCAGGACATTTGAACTGATTAGATATGTTATAAGGTAGGGTTAAAATCTACTGGTTATATGATGAGTTTTTTATATGTGGTAAAAAGGAAGAAAAGAAGAAAATGTGTGTTACTACTTTTTGATTTGTTTGCCAAAAAATTTGTTTTTCTTTTTCAGTTTTTGTCATGGAGCAATGTTTACGTGTACTAAATTACAATTGTTTTTAATTTTAGAGACCTCACCAGCCCAAGATGTCCACATAGTGCAAACATTAACCTGTAGTTTAGGCTTGAGCACTTACAAGACACACCATTCCATGGCTACTGTCTGTAAGGTGTCACGAAGTGTAATTTTCCCTCCTCAATTCAAAAGTTTACAGGAATGGTTCCACTATGCGTTCGCCAGTAGCCAAATTGACGGTAAATTAATTTTATTAAATTGATTATTCTAACAAACTTCTATTTCATTTTCTCTTCATAATATAGAAGTGGATAGATTTCCATCATTGGAGAAGGAAAAAATTGATGGTAACAATTCAATGGAAAGGAATCGGGGAGGACAGAAGTTGGTTGATCCAAATCATAATCGGGAAGTGATATTTGCACTTCCAAGTCTTCAAATACATCTCAAGACTGAACATTTACAAGGATTCAGTATTCCTGATTTATCAGGTATGTACCTAATTGTAGATACAAGGAAATAAATGTTTGAATATTTTGAAGAAGAAAAAATGTGAATTTGATGAATTCTTTTGCAGAAGAAAAACCGGTTGTGGAATGCAGCTTTATCACAGAATTCGAAGATCATATTTTCGTCACAGTTGATGCTGAAGCTTTCTTTTTCCTTCACGATCTGATTACTTCATATTTGCAAGGAAGAGAAAAACTGGTAAATGAATCTCACATTTTTACATTTCATTTCCATTTCTGTTATTTGAATTTATTTCATCAGAAAAAGTTTTCTAATTAGCCCCTCTCAATTATTAGTCTTTATCTACTACAGATTACCTGATATTAAAAATTTATGACTGCTGTCACTCCCTCGCCGGGAATCGAATCCGAATTCTTTGACTTTATGCACCAATGTTTTTACCACTAAGCTACGAGAGGTGACAATAGTAGCAATGATGAACGTATTTATAAATCACAGAATTATTCTTTGTAAAAAGATATTCACGGAATCCAATATTTTCCCTAACATTCATTACAACGTTTATCACTATAAGCCTAACAGTTTGGCCGAAGTATGATGAAGGAAACAGAACAGAAGGCTATGGTGATCAAATAAATGAAACAATAAAACAGATTCACCCCAATGTACCACAATAGACCTTACTGTTTGGACGAGTGTTTCACCCGTTATGTAAATATTATCAATGAGAGAGCAATGTGAGGTTACTAATATGCCCACATGAGAGATGGACAAAACACCATTCCGCTTAGTGAAGTTTGTTCTTTGTAAATTGGGCTGGTACCCCTTTTTAATTTAAATTTTAATGCATCAAATATCAAACATTTACTTCAACATTTTTCAATATTTACTTTTGAAGAAGTCACTAATAAAAATTAAGAAAATCGCATAATAAGAACTTTCTCAAAATTGGCCAGCACTTTAATTTCAACGAATTTATTATTATTAAACAATTTATTTTTTTTACAAATCTTAATTTAGTAATATGAACAGCCCGGGGTGGTTACCATTTTATTAGATTGTTTGGAAAATATTCCAGAAATGACTCACTGTTCGATTTTTTATATCTAGTGATAAACGTGAATTTTTAAATTTTGAAACGATGACTAACTATTGGATAATGATTAAAAACCATTAACAGTTAAAATAGTTAATCAGTCGGATTACTGCAAGAAATTTAATTATATATATATAAGTACTTCAACAAAAAAAAAATACTTTGGTTGATTAATTATTAAATGATCGATAAAGTTTTGCTTAAAATCGAAAATTTGAAGAGGTAACTACGTATGTAAGCCTTGTGATCAACGTATTGCAGAGAGGGTAACGATATAATTTTAAAATAATTTGTATATATGACTCTGATTGTTAATTATTAAAGACCAATTTAAAAGGGAATAGAAATATGAACGATTCTAGTCAAAAAAAAAAAAAAACATTTTAGTAAAGGATAATTCTCTACTAGATGAAAACAGAAATTATTTCTCGAAACATAAAAAGTAAGAAAATCGTTTTTCTTATGGTTTGTTCTTAATAATAACAGTGAAAGACAGCACTTATGTATACCGTGAACTTGATGACTCAAAATGTGTAAAATTATCGGAACTGCTATTTATAAATATAAATATGGTATATTCTATAGTCAGACCTTTATACCCCATTTGAAACAAAAATGTTACTTAGAACCCAATGGTTTTCAGCCCTCTAGGTATCCAAATTGTGGTGATAAATTTTATTCAACGAATTATTTTGTTTTCTTGATAACCAAAGAGAACGCATTTCAAATTTAGCACCGGTTTTCCTTTTTTTTTCGTATATCATAACTAAACTTTCTTAAAGATTGTTATTTTAATGTTTCAATTTACACCAGAGATTTCGACATCAATCCAACCACTGACAACCGAATTGTTTGTTAATTTTAATTTACAGATGAGTTCTTATATGGAAAAGCGTGTGAGTATAGACGTTGACAAATCCACTCCAATCACGTCCTCGTCTTCAACGAGCAGCCAATCGTCTCAAGTCAAAAAAATATACGATGATCCATTCACAAAAGACTGGCGAAATTTCAGTTGCAAAACTTGGCACCTTGAGCCTACAGTTCGTCTGTTAAGCGTCGCTGGGAAATATATTGAACCGTATGGTATCGATTACATTTTGCAGAAGTTGGGATTTTCGCACGCGAGAGTCACCATTCCAAAATGGCTGCAGAGAGGCTTCATGGACCCGTTGGACGCCATATTGGCTGTGTTAACACTCAATATGGTCGTTATCATCAAAGGAGATGGGCATGGACATAAAATTAAGGAGAGAGAAGATAGGAATGAAACTAAAAAATAAAAAATGTACAGGGAAGGAACCAAAACCAAAAAGATTTTCTTAAAGTATTTATTTACAGGATTATAATAATAGCAATTTATTTTTAATTTTAATGCGTGTATTATAGTGTTATAATGTGGCAATTTACATTTATAAATGTGTGATAATTGTATTTATTCGTTTAAAATGATATTTAAACGTAGGTAAGCATATAAATGATATTGCAGTTTTTAGTAGATTATCTAGAAAAATGACTGTTGGTAGTTTCTTTTCATTTATATTTCTTAAATGGTTAATGAATACTTGTATTTGTTAAATAAATATTTCTAGGTATCCACGGTGGTATAAAAATGTATTTTGTCTGATTTTATAGGCCCAGAAATAACACAAAAAAAATAAGTTCCAAGTCATTATCTGTGGTATTAAATCAAAATTTGGTAAAATGCAAAAGTTATTAAATTAATTAAATAATTTTTAAAGGCAGAAGCTAAATAATTTAGAAAAATAAAAAAAGGAAAATTATCAGAAAATACAACTTTTTATAGGAGCGAAAATTGGAAAAGGAAACGAAAGAAAAATAATGAATTGTACTGACAATCTTATTAAAAAAATAATGTAAATGAATTTCAAAACAAGAATTCATGTTTCTGAATAAGAAAAAATTACAGTTTGTAATTGTTTTCAATTTGGAAAGAGATTAAATACATATTTATGTAGCCATTTTTATATGTTGATATAAGTGATAAATTATCACTGTACATATAATTATTAATTATATATGTACGCCAAAGACGTAATATTTTTAAAAAAGACAATTTATTATTTCGAAGGTTTAAAAAAATCTAAATATAAAAAAAATAAACACTTGTGAAAAATTGCTGCAATTCTTTTGAAGTTTTGGTAAGTATATGAAAATGCTTTTTTTTAATTTAATAAACCATCAACGGTGCATTTATGACGATAACATTATAATTGAACAAAATAAATAAAAAAAACTTCTCAATTCTTTTAATAACTTTTTGGCGAAACAGTTAAGAAGTTTTTTTATCTATTTCATATATTTTGTAAAATTTCTTCCATCTACTCTCAATCCACCATTAGAAATGGAAGAAAGGACGGGGGTAGTTCGGCTGTGTACTTTTAATAATTCCAAACTATTTCACAATTAAATTCTTATCTTTACCTAAAGGAAATAGTTCACAAAAACTAATAAGATATACAAGTTATTAATAAATGTAACGAACTACCTAATTATCAACCAGGGTGTTACGCCACTGTTCACAAATAATGCGTCATTAGTTGCGTCATGTTTCTTGCTAAAAAAACAGTGGCGGAACTGATAGTATAATTTTAGGACCAAAATCTGTTTAAAATTTTGATTTAATTTTAGAAGATATTATACTGAATCTTGCTAAAGTAGGTATTTCAGTCATTTTAAATTTAAATTCGAGCAGAAAGTGTAAAAAGTAAGTAATAATATAGGACGTGAATGACTCTCGATGAAGAGCAATAAAACAATAACAAGCTGAACAAAACGTGAGCATTTTTGCATTTTAAATACACACCAACTTACAAGTACACAAGAAAAAAAAGAAAAGGAAAAACAAAACTATTTTGAACTATAATTTTTACACCTATAAAATTTGTTTATTTGATAGCTCAAAACTTCAATATGTCGCCAAAAAAGAATTACTACATTTTCTACACCATACAATTTTTACACATTGCAGTATTAGAAAAACAATTCACCGTGGATGAATGTAAGGACTGATTTTATTTTTTTATATACCTAAATTATAGGAAGTAAACGTTTCTATTACCAAAAATAGAGCTCAAAAAACTACATATAAAACAACTAAGAATTTTATTAACGAGACCAAATATGTATGATTTCAATTCGGGAAACATTGCAACTACATAACTAACGAGACGACACTGGTATTTGTCATTCTTTTAAAAATACATTGCTTACTTGTTTCGTTCAATGGTGGGGATGCGTGCGACCTTTACAATAACATATTCAGACGGTCGATAATTTAATCATATTCTTACAAAATGGCCGAAGTATATGAAACAATTGTGAATGCATAAGGTGATTTAGCACAGTGAAAAAGCGTAATAATGGCGGTAATAAGTGAAAATAATGAAAGTTTTATAATTAATTCAAGTGTTGTGTCAGTTTCGGAAAATAACGACAAAAATATTTTGAACATTTCACTCGCAATTTGTGCAAAAGTGGATTTTGAAGGACTGGAATTTAAAGGTGGAACAACAAATTCCATGTTTTGTAAAACTGTTCCGTGTATAGACAAATCTTGTAGAAGAGGTTTGTGTTGCTGAAAAATAGGACATTCGTAACGACGAAAATGTTTGCAAGCAAATTTTCAAACAACAAACGCTTTATGGCTCCACGAGGCGAGTTCTCTAAACCATGTAATATTCATTATTATTATTACAATCCAGAATACGCTGACATGGACAGTCAGAATGAGCACGTTATCACATTCAATTTGATGAACAAAATGAATTTGACAAGCAATATTTTGACAAACAAATATTTCAGTCAAAAATCATGTAACCAGAATTTCGATGAAGGCCTGAAAGGTTTTGTAGTTGGGCCATTGTTAGACGCTACAAATGCGTATACCAATTGTTCAAATGTCAGAGTTGCTCATCTTCATCCAACAAACATGCAGCCTATTAATGGGAATGCACATAAAATATCAGATATGTATACATATCTGATTGATCTTATCAGACGATTCTTCTCATCATGGAAGGGTCCTGAACAAGAACAAAATCTAACAATGAGTGAATGTTCTAAAAATAAAACTGATTATTACTCTAATGGCAAAAATAATAACATTGACAAAAACATCCATTTAATAGAAGACTGTGATTTGATAAATAATGAATCCAATTGTATTGTAACAAAGAAAGATAATGAAAACATAGAAAATAGTACAAAAAATAGAAAAATCTGCTGTGATACTGTTGATAAAAGTACATTAAATTCAGTTAAGCCTTGTCTCAAAATGAAAACTGAAGAGGAATGTAAAACAATGGATGATTATGATCTGGGCAGTTTTAAATATTCCAGAGAAGTTAACAGGCTGAAAAGTTTAAAAAAGAAAAAACAAAGAAGAATGGCTGCCCAGGAAAGAAAAAATCATTACAATTTAGATACAAATAGGAGATGGCAACATAACAATGACTGGATCAAAAACAAAATCGACATAAAACATAATTTAGATGTGATGATCACAACCAAAAAATGTAAAAGTGAATATAGAAACAGCTATGATGATGTTGATGTCTTAAAACCAGAAAAAGGGGCATTTTCCGAAAACTGTAGAAATATTGTTCATTCATCACCTACTGTTAACAGTAGCAGCATGCCATTAGTGATAAACACAAATTCCCTGGTTGTCATAACCAATCAAATTGTCACTTCTCCATATGAGGATTCACATCGAATTAGATCTAGAAATGTATCAGAATGTGAAAGTGAAGACAGTTTCATTGTCTTTGCTAAGGATGATAATGTATGTGATGATGAACAAAGCGAATTTGATGATGGAGAATCCTTTGATGATTATACTACTGAAGATGATGAGGATATTCAAATAAGTCAAACTACTCATACAAAAAAAGTAAGAAACAAAATAAAAAAATTAAAATAAAACAGTTGCTATAGGTACATGAAATACGTGAGAATTGGTACAATAATTGAACTCTCAGTATAAGTCAATCTATCGGAAAATAACAATAACAACGATAATAATAATCAATCGTTTTATAGAAAAAAAAAACATTTTTATGTGTATCAGCTGATATCTATCGAAAGCGTTATATAAGGTATAATAAAAACATTTTTGAAAAACACTATCTAGAACTATAAGGTATCTTGAAATGTCAGGAATATCTTGTCTATTTTGATAATTATCGAAAAACGCTAATAATTTTAATTAATTTTTAAAAATCAGGAAATCTTATCTTATATTTTAATTTAATTACTCTAATAGGTAGGTGCTTAATATGAACTTTAAATTAAAATAGGAAATAAAAGATGGCTAATTTTTACAAGTAAATTCTATTATCAATTCACATTATTAGTCGTCATTAATTATACAAACAATTACAAACATTAAAATTAATAAAAAATCGGTCACAATATTGCCACCCTTTTATTGGCCTAAAAGTCGAAATCTCGCTGACCGTATTAATCTGTATCCATTTGCAATTAATCAACTATTTGATTAATCGATTATCCAATTAATTATCTATTTGGAGATTCTATTTAATCGATTATTTTATTTGATTAAACGATTAGTTTTAGGACTGAATGTAATCAATTTATAATCGATTATTCGGATAATTTTCTCGGCCCTGGTTTAAACAATAAAATAACTTTTTATTTTCTTATGGTCCCATTTAATGTCTCTATTTAGTAGCAGTAATAAAAAATAAAATAAAATAGACCATGTCGAGCTATTTATTTTATTTTATTGTACCTTATCTCGTTCTAATAATAACTGCTATAAAAAATCGCTGTATCGCATATCCAAGTACATAGGTAAGTTTCCAACAATAACAACCGGTTTTTGACTTTCTGATAATGATAATTCATAATCTGCGGTGTAAAAGCTACATTCCCTTGAATTTTAGCTGATGTAATTTCATAGCATTATTTCAACAAATGCACAAAACAGAAATAAGAATAATTATTAATTTTTAATTCATTTATTCATTATCTATTCATTTATAAATAATTATTGATTTACGACCTACGATCTTCTTTGGGGTTAACGTTTAATTTCATATAATATTGACAAGTTGAAAATGATAACGATTGTAGACATCTACTTATTTTGAGAAAAGAATAATGTGGAAAAGGGCTTTTTTGTTAACTATAGACTTCTCTTTAAATAAGTTCTTTAATATTTAAATAACTATTTTAGCATCTATTGTTTAATCGATCGATAATATTGATGCAACTATAGATCATACGGGGTATAGCTTTAGACTCGTTAGAAAAGTAAGCGAGTTATAAATTTTCGGTATCCGCTGTACCTTTAATCTAGTTGTTTATAAATAAATTATCCAATTAATTATTTAAATATTTAAATAATTTGCCCTAGTATCTAAAGCAAGCAAAATAAGCTGCAACATTTCTTCAGTATTTGAAAGTATTTAAATTTATATACTTTTTTTGGTATTTTACAAAAGTTTGGTCTTTAGTTTATATATTTCGTTATTAATGATGATTATAATGATGTTCATATTCCTGGCATTTTTTTGTTTATAAATGTTATATTATCCTGGAGTAGAAAACTAATCACATGGTTAATTAAAAATTCGAAGCAATTAGTTGCTGAGGTCTTAATCGCTTTAACTGTTCGGAGTTGTTTCTTCTTTTCGATTACACAAAACATTTTCAGGGATCATATCTAAAATAACCCTTAAGACATTTTAGTGCAGTTAAGGCTTTGTGGTCAATTGAGAAAATAATAAATATATTAATGTAAGAATAGACTCTCATGGCCAGAATCGAACGATAGTAGCCTGAATTTGAATTATTACTAGTAGAATTAAAAAGACATTTTCAGTGGTAGCCGTAGTTTCCGACTGCTCTGGTCCAAGTTTTCTGTGGTTTCCTTTGATCAACTCAGGCAAATGCTGAAGCAGTAATATTCCACAGATAATCTTTCACTTCTCTTCTGTCTTCATTTTGTCCGTCTCATATTTCTTCCCCTAACCACACCACCCACCCATTCTCACGATTCCTGCAAGGAGGCTGAAAAGGGCCTTACGCCCTACCCTCCGGCTTTGCACTACAGTGTAATATTAATATTAATATTTTTTATCTTCATTTACCTATAGGTACTTGTTTAATTTCTAGTAATAATATTGGATGGATCTATTTGATAATGTGGCCATTTCCTCTTTTTAGGTTAGTTTTGCCGATGGTAGACATTTATGCCAGGTACATCATCTAGTAAAATGGTCATACGCGCACCAAGCAGCGCGTAAAGGGCCTTGGGAAGAATGTGCAAGAGATAGAGTGCGGTTTATGTCAAGGATAAAGAATTTGGAGCCCGAACTGGTTAAAGTGTTCGATCCGAAATTGAGGGAACGTATTTATAGCGAAAGATTTGCTGCAGAGACCACTAAAAGCAAAATTTAATGTAGAAACTCCCTTAAATAAAATGCAAATATTTCTAGATTTAAGGGATGCTGTTTTCTTCAGAAGGGAATCTTCGATCTTTATGTAAAATTATATTGAGCTGTCAGCAACTATGTTGGGAAAATCTTCGAAACAAAAGAAACTCGAACGTCATTTTTATTATTTTTCAAAAAAAAAAATGCAAAAATTTTTGTGAAAAATGCACAATTTTTAACATTTTACCTCAAATAATTACGATTTGCAAAAGATCATGTGATATATTTCGCCTATTTGATTTTATACAGCGTAATGACGATATATATAATTTTATTTACCATGAATACTTATTGCCCCAACTGATATTTTTTAAATAAACAACAAACAACTCCAACAAATGTAGGTTAATGTAAAGTTTTTTTCCGACATAAATGCAAGCCAAAGTGATATTTTTCTCGCCATTTTATGTGGTACTTTAAAACTCGCTGGTGTTTTTCTGTGGTCTGTAAAAAAATCTTTCGTTTCGAAATCTCCAAACAAAATTTTACCCTCGTTTATCACGAGTTAACATTTTCTTGCCTGATTAACTTTCTAAAGGTGTATATATGTATGATTAATGAGATAAATAGCAAAATATGTTACCGTTAATTATATCGATAAGGAAATCCCTATTGGCTGTGTTAAAATGGATAGATAAAGTACTGGATAAGTAAAATTTACCAAATATATTTATTATATATTATACTTTGGTAGCTGAGAAGATGGTAAATTGAAAACGAAGAAAATGAAATGTATCGCTAATGTTTTTTATACTTTCATTTTAAAAAACCAAAATGTCCAAATCTTTTTAAGATTATCTTAGTGAAGTTCTTTTTTATATTAGAACATTTTTTTACACTAAACTCGATAAAAAGGATATAAAGAAATGAAATATTAAGTTAAAGTTATTAGAATTTTAATTGCTTATTTTTATAATCCGTACATTTCCCATGTTTGAAATTGTAGACTCGCTTGATACTTGGTGAAACACTTTAAAAAAAATTAAAGTAAAAGAATTAAAACACTTGGCAAGTGTCACAATGTTAATTCATTTCTCTGACGATCGTTTCGGTGTTAAAACCATACACTTTTGAATACTCTGAAAATGGTTTTAACACCGAAACGATCGTCAGAGAAATAAATTAACATTGTGAAACTTGCCAAGTGTTTTAATTCTTTTACTTTAATTTCCCATGTTATGTATGCTTATATGACAGTTGTATTTTTTTATAACACCATAATCTAGTCTTTAATGCAATTTTAATTAGTTATTACGTTACTAGTTTATTAATGATACACCTAAGTTTATTAAAATTTACAAAAAGGGGAAATCAATATATGGGTACAAGGTAACTAGATTTTTATAATATAACCTTATGTTTGGCTAATATATACACAAATATAATTTATGTAAGGGCCCAAAAGAATAATTTTAATCAGCTGTTTCACTTACTATTAATTACGGCGATCTCTATGTAAGTTTTATTGAAAAATGTCATTTGATATTGATAAAAACGCTAAATTGTTTTTATTATTATTATTAATCTATTAGTTTGAAATATGTAAATATTTTGAATAAATCCAATGTCTTTATAAATATGTATTTTATTTTGCTGGACAAGAGACAAAATTTGGTTGATTCTATTAGTAATCATTATCTAATAATGTGCCAATATCTGTGGTGCTAGCGGATAGGTAAGTTTGTAAGGTAATTTTGTGGAGCTATCCCCTCTCCTGATACAAAATTATAGAATTACCTAACGATTAAAACGTCTAGTTAAAACTTGGAACTCTCACTCAAGTGTAAATTCAGTATCCAGAATGTTGTCGCTTAATTAGAATTTTCAATGGAAAATCACCAACCCTTTGACGTGATGAACCCATTTAAATGTCATCGAAGGGTCATAGAAATGACATAGTGTAGTTGTCGCTGAACGTCCGTTGAAGAAAACATTATATTAAATTATATTGCGGTATGGAGGAATGGCATGGTTACTATGTATGCGCTATGAACCATTAACAACGGTATCTATCCGTTCAAGTTTGGACGGGTTACACTAGTATATATGGACAGCCTAAACCGATGGACAACATAAGAGTTTTGAATTTTGAAAAAATATTCCTCAAGTACTCTACCGGTGTACTACAGAAGGTTTTTTGAAATTCCATCCCTAAAAGAATGAAAAGGTGTGGTAAAGTAAACCTCAACCACTAAACGTAGAGATTTGAAATTTATCGAAAGAAATATCCCTTCAGGATTGCAGTGGTATACTACCAAAGGTTTTTTTGAAATTCCATCTTTACAGGGATGCAAAAGGGATAGTAAAATTTGTATATAGAAATAATAATTTGCAAGGTGGAAATTTAAACAGGTTGGTTAAGAGGTAGTACTTGAAATATTGAGCAAATTCTGAATACGAAGGAGGCATTTTATTATTTTTATATATCACTAAAAATGCATTTTAATTATTGTTCACAATAATCCGCTTGGTTGATGAGGAAATCGAACCAGCCTATATAACGTAATTACAATTTATTAAATTTTCAATTACTAAATTATCATACTTCTTTTACATTTTATGAGTTGGTAACACTTGTATAAACTAATAAGTTGGGAATGACATATTATATGAACAGGCCATTTGGAGACCGTTTGTTGGGTGCGTTTGGTGAGTGTAAAAGCAGGTTATAATAGTGTTCTTCTAATATGTTTTTACTGAAAAAAACTGTTTTGATTCAAGGTAAGTTTTCTTGTTCGTCTACATTTAAGTTATTAATAATATAAATTTTAATGGTTTTTCTATTACTTCATGGCTTTTGCTATTATATCACTTTTATTTTTAAAGGCCTTTACATGCTATATTATAAATATAAATATGGAATCAACAGAAACAACTACTCCGAGGGCTAATACCCCTACCTTTCTGCCAGCGCCCACTTGATGAGACCCGATAGGTCGAAACCGGTCGTGGGATGTGGCTTACGGTTCGTTGTGCCTACTTGTTAGGACGCGTTCCAAATGTGAGATCTTTGATCTTAAAATTTAGACGAATAAGGATTTTAATTCTTTCTTTTTTGAATATGTTATATTTTTGTCTAGAAGTCCATCGGAATCAACAGTGTAATTCAATGCCGGTAGGGGTATTAGCCCTCGGAGTAGTTGTTTCTGTTGATTCCATATATTTATACTTATATTTATAAATTTTTATGTACGTCCAAGATAGACAAGTTTTACGTCGTTAATTAACTGTAGAAAAGAATCAACTCCTAACTTTTTAACACGTCAATGCTACAAAAATTCACAAAGGTAATCGGCGGCAACATTATCTCTTTTAATGCCGCCACGACTTAACGTTTGCTTCATCCATTGCCACGAGGCTTCAAAATTTTGAGTGTAGGCTCCGGAGTCAGGATCGACAAAATTTTCGGAATGGTTTATCGTGTTGTGGATGTAACCATGATCAGCAAGATTACAACATTTTTTATCCATTTTCAATTCTGAACTATATATACAAGCACGAACGCGATATACCTGTTTATGTAGATTAATTTTTAATGTATTTAATGCTGTTTGTGATGCATTCACTGTGAAACATTTTTACAATTAATTGGTGAAGTAAGTACAAGAACACCTTTTGGGATATTTCACAACACATTATTGAACTTTCCTGACGTACGTTTCGGCTATTAGGCCATTATCGAAGGATACAGATGTTTGTACTGATTTTTCAATTTCTCGCTTAACTATTTACACTAAGTTTGTAAATGAGGGAATTCGAACAGTAGTAGGGGCGAATTAAACACCAACAATTCACCCCTATTATTGTGAATTGGCTCTGGGACACCATAGGAACTTCGAAAAGGCGCAAATTTCAAATGAACAAAAGAAAAAAAAATTATCGATCATTAAAAAAAATTCTATATACTTAATAATAATAATAACCTTACGACACACATACTGACAAGTCAGTTTATAAAATATATACTGACTTGCCGCAAAAACATATTGTATTTTTGCTCTATTTTAAAATAAAAAAAATTCTATATACTTAATAATAATAATAACCTTACGACACACATACTGACAAGTCAGTTTATAAAATATATACTGACTTGCCGCAAAAACATATTGTATTTTTGCTCTATTTTAAAATACAAAAAACTCTTCTTTAGCAATTTTAACACACCTAACCTCATTTTATGGCACATACAAGCATTTGCGCCACTTTTAATGGCCAGATTCGTAATCAGCGCACCGAAAAACCGTTGTATGTAAAATTTCAAGACAATCCGAGGTACCTACTCCGTTTTCCGAAATTTATCCGTTCTAGTAAAGATAAGAAAGTCTTACTTGATGATTAGTCATCCATCTCGGGAACCAATACCTGTCATCCCCTGTATGGAGAATCTCTTTGTTCTTTAACACCAAAATCCTGTGATCGTTAGTGAACGACTGGCCAATCCGTAAAATTTCTCTTGAAATTCAACTGGTGCAACGATATTGTCCAAAAGCATCCCGACCAAATTTACTATTAGTTTTATCGACACTGCACCAATTACCCGCGTTACACTGTAATCGTAACCTCACACCCCATTACTTGGCTTGCACTAAGTTTTGCCTCTCGGTCACTGAATTATTCTGAATAACTAATGTTGCGTGTTGTGACGAAAATTTAATTTTAAATGAAATATTCGTCGATGTACTGCTGTACCACATGAAAAAATACCCGAAGGACCAATGCACTCGATATAAGTAAAACACGATTTCAAATAAAATAATAACTATTGAATAATGTTGGATCGTTTCAAAAAGTTCAGCCAAACATTTGAACTAGTTTAGTAAAAATAATAATAATAAACAATACAGAAGGGTTACATAAGAAAAAACGTTGCGAAATGTGTAGCGGTTCGATGGTTACTACTCGAAAAAGTAACTTAAATGTATACAAACCTCCTGAAGGAAGGACAGTAAATGTGAAGACAGTAAATACAAATGTTATTATTAGAAAGATACTGCAAATCAAAGGGTCCGACAAACACACCGCTAACAGTAGACACAACAAATGGTTAGATAAATGTATATATCGGCAAAACTGAATGACAAATAATGAAACATTCTGTGTAAATGTAAAGCTAAAACTACTATATTTTAATACCTAGAACTGAACAATGCCTAAACCTTGCTATTCGTCTCTATGAACGTACAACTATATTAAAACTATCAGCACAAAAAAGTAAAATCCTGAACACTCAAAAAATATATGTTACGTTAGAAAATATGTTGTGTTGTACTACATGTTATCGAGAGTGTTGACTATACACTATTATATTTACATCTTAAAAATCTTACCATCTAACTTATCATCCCTACTTAAAATTATTTGTAAACCAATTAGAACTACGTAGTGTGTTGTGAGGGTGGTGACCTTACCAATCCTGGAAAGGTCTAATTTCCCTTATAAACTGTAACCAAAGGCACAGGTAAAACACAAGGGAATATTTATGTTGTATATATAGATTGCAAATTTTGTACCTCTACCCAAATACCTGTTCGATAATATTGTTCACAGGAAGGACTGTTACTATTCAAAATACAATTAAGTAGCTTCGAAAATAAATTGATAAAATGTAAACAACTGATGAACACTCTGTATCCATATAAGCAAAGTAGTTGGTATTATTCTATTGATAGTAACAAAACTGAACAATTGACATACACAGCGGTTTCCACAAACAAAGCACGACTCGACCGTTATTTAATCGAACAGTGACTAGTTCGAATAGCTCTCGTGGTTTGAGATTCCCTTGGTACGGTTTAACGTCATTTACCAAGCAGCGAGGTCTAGTTCTCTAGATCAGTGATTCCCACCCGGTGGTTCGCGAACCCCTAGGGGTTCGCAATGTTTGCAGAGGGGGTTTGCGAAAATAATATTGTAAGGGCGGATTTTTTAAACGCCATTAAAATTAAAAGCAAAAAAAAAACAAAAACAAAAATTAAAGAACACACCCACTGTAAAACAGATTGTTCGCTGCCTGTTTGTTAAGAAATCTAAAATAAATTTAAATATTTTCATTTCTTTTTTCCTTATTTGTTTTTCAAAATTACTTCATCAATATCAAATTATATCAACAATTTTATACATTATAATTTATTTCTCTAATTCAAATAACCAAATACTATTCTCTCTTTATTACAAACATTTATTTATATTTAAATTTTATTGCTTTTTTACCTGTCATTAACGACTACATAGGGGGTTCGTCAATTTTTTTCGGACCTTTCTTTTGGTTCGCGAGGAAAAAAGGTGGGAAACACTGCTCTATATCATTGCTGCTCTGGTCCAAGTTTTCTGTGGTTTCCTTGGATCATTTAGGCAAATGCTGGGGCAGTAATTATTCTATTCCACAGATAATCTTTCACTTCTCTTGTGTCTTCATTTCGTCCGTCTCATCTTTCTCTCCCTAACCACACCACCCACCCATTCCCACGATTCCTGCAAGGACCTTGAAGAGGTTTTTACGCCCTACCATCCGGCTGTGCACTACAGTGTAGGTCGGAGGGACTGCTCTACCACCAGCAAGAGTAGCTGGTGGGATGAAACACAAAAAGGTTTTTTTAACGTCATTTCAACACCCTTAAATAAGCGAGTATATTCGGCGATATGTGTTCTCACAGAACTAAAATAAATCCGAGAACTTTACGTACTACCTACAAATAATTTTACTTATTCAACCAAAATTTATATATTCACAATAAACCCACTTTTACACTATCTCTTGTAGTCATGTTAGGATTTTTAGATTCAAATTCTGGAATCGCATCACATCCTCCAGAATGAAAGAGGAATTCTTGAATTATTTGAATTTGAAATCCGGTCAGCATGGTCGCCTCTAACGGTTAAAACCCGCATATCGTCGCTAAATGGCGGTTTGTAGGATCAGGATGTTGTTATCCCGAATTGTTTATCGTTGTTACTCATGAATCCTTACCTCACTCGTTAATTTACCACAATCGAGCATTTACTATGTATTTTAGTATTTGCACTCACATGTGCTGCTATATAATTTTTATATGTTTGAGGATTTTTGTTTTGTTTTTTTTGTCTTTCATTCCCACCAGTTACTCGTCTTGGAAACTCCTAGTTTTTTAATGTTTGTTTTACCTGGTCGCACATACGTATTGCTTACAGCTTTAAAGATTAGTTGTGGATGCTGGATTGTTGGAATGTTCGGATTATTGGATTGTACAGAAAAATTCATAATATGTCAATAAAATCAAGCATTTTATAAAAAGAAAACAGTGACATTTATAACAGTGATTATAACACTATCTAGTACATAATTATCGGTGAGACCAAAGTTGCCACTAAAAATAAAGATCTACCTGCTACAAAATTGGGGTTTTAAAAGTAAACAAGCAATCTTACCACCAGAGAAAAGGGTGCTCACCTACCTGATAAGGTAGTGGTAAGGAGTGTGTTACGAAAACGACAAACGCGTGTGAATCATTTCACTCAAAATTTAACGAATCTTTTTACACAGCTCATCCATCAATATATATATATTTGTCAAGAAGTTAAAAGAATTTCAAATTGACATTCAAGTCAAGATTCAAAGTTTAAAAACACCTTTCAAAATTATGGATGCCTCCGTTAGAAGTAAAGTGAAAACTACCATTGAATTGTATAAAAAAAATAAAAACAAAACAATATCGAACATCGACTACCTATATAAAATGTGTATCATATTTACGCTGAAAAAAGTGTTGACTGATATATGTATAAGTATGTATTTATAATGCCTTATTAATTACTGTTAAATAAATGCCATAAAATATCAATAAAGTATTTTCTTTTCTCATTAGAATAATTTCTACCTATCATGTTAGGTGTTAGTGGCTCAATCGGTTGTACCTTTTCAAAGACCCTTTTTGGTCAGTGGCAAGATCGGTTGTACCTTTTTTGGTCAGATATGATTTGGTGGTACCTTCGGCTACGCCCATAAAATACGTAATCCTTAATTGAGGTCTGTTATTTTGCAACATGTAGTCTTTGTTTAAAAATATTTTATCGCATGTTTCGAAGAGTCATAATATCTTTAGCAGATCGTGGGTAAGGAGGGGCGAGGGTGGCGTGAGCGGAGGGTTCCGGATTATTGGACGTACTGGACTACTGAAGTGCCGGATTAGTGAGACTCTACTGTACTTACTCAATTTTTTAATAGCAATTGTGAAAAAACTATGAGCGACAGAATTTCTCTTTGGTTCACTTTTAGTACACAACAATCACTAGTTTTTCCCAGAAGACTGATGCTGCAGACATTAAATTAGTTAATTCAGTAATTAATTTTTGAAAAATGACCATTTTGCAGAGGTTTTGTAATTGGAAAATTACGACTACTTTAATAGTTTTCGGGATAAATGCGAAAACTAGACAAAATTACAAATTGGAATGTTTAAGCATTGTTTAAAACACAACAAGAATAAGACAATTTGATTTTACATTTTAAACTGTGTAACCTAAAGTTTTCGGGCACAGTATTTTCTATATTATACCTATGACGTAACCACAATCTCTCATTAATTGTACAGTATGTATATATATAGATATTTCTGAGCCAGATGTTTTATTTCGATGTTCTAATCGTAAAACATCCACGGTCCGGTCGAGAGTTGTTATCGGATTATCTTATCGTTAGTTTCCATGACCATTTTTTGAAATCAGGCGATTTGGTTCGGTTACATTCCTTTAACTTGAGAAATAAGTGTGTGTGTGTAAAAGCACGATATATCTATTTATAGAATGATTTATTACAGTTCTTTGCGAGAAATAATTTATTGTCTTACGTTAATATTGAAATAAAATATTAAGTAAATTCGAACTTTGTTACAATTTACGTTTACTGGAAAGTGTTTCATTTTGATTAAATATATTTTTTTAATTTAAGACTGTACATATCAGTGCAGATTTATTTAATTATTCTTTTACCACAGTCTCCTATTTTCTACCATGGTAAAACATATTTATAATAAATAAACTTTCTTTTACCTTTATTTATTATGAATTTAAATTGTAACACGATACCATTTGTTTGTATAAAAAGTTTTCTAATAATATTTCAAACAATCGTTGATATTATTTCATTGGATTAAAGATCATCAGAACTACGAGTATTGAAGATAGCGCTAGCCGCCTTTTACGTATGACGATCGGTTTTTGATATCTCTCCATTTCACTCAGCAGCGTGTAGCTCATAATCAGTGCGTTTCGACGGGTCCGTTGGTCGGGACATGAGCAGTTAATATAAGAGGTAAACATTAGGAAATTTGTGGGAGTTTTGTATCGTGGAGTTTTTCAACATTATTAGTGCTATTTAAAAAAACAATTTCTATTTCATTTTACGTCCATAAGTTTGCATTATATGTTGTACCTGAAAGGGCAATTTTTCTACTATGGGAAAAGACATTTTGGAGTCTGGAATTTTTCAATTTGAGTGCGTATTTGGCAGTTTTTGTTCTAATTTTAAATAATGAAGCTCTTATGGATTAAGATCAGCTCTTTTCTATGGTTTGCGAGAAATTTAAATTATATAAGGTAGGTAATGTTCTGTAATTTACTCCTTCGAAATCCAGAATTATTTCGTAATTTAGAGTGCGTTTGTGGCGTTTTGAATAATAGATATAGGCTTTCCATGCACTAAAGTCCGCCTTTTTTATTGTCTCAAGCGGTTTTTAAATTAGTTAATTAATATGCTAGGTACTACCATGTAAAATAACTTCTGTTTTTGCGAAATCGAAAACTTTTTTGTATTTTGGAGTGCGTTTTAGGCAAGTTTTTGAGATTGGTGGAAAATAACTGATGCAATACCTCCTTGGACTAAGGTTTACACTTCTCGGTAGTTTTAACGCAATTAAATAACACTCCTAATGAACTAAGCAAAATTTAAATTAAAGTTTAAATAAGCAAGGTACGACCCTGCAAAATAAACCCTTTTTTTTAAATTGGGTCTTTTTTTATAATTTTTAAGATTATATATTAACAACCATTCCTCATGAACCATTTTTATCATTTCTTAAAATTAATTGTATATAACTCCAGGAGGCATCCTATGGACCACTGTCTTATGTTTTCGGTGGTTCAAGCTAAATTTAGATTGGACCATTAATAAGCCCCTTGCGGCTTTGCAAAGTGAATAGTATTTTTGCAAATTATGGAAATAAATCATAAGATTGAGTTCGCATTCGGTAGATTTTGGGAAAATTTTAAGCAACCAAAAAAGCCTTCTTATCGGTTAAACTGGACTGCTAATAAGTTCGGTACGGCCCTGCAAAGTGAACTCTGTTTCTGAGAAACCTTATTTTTTCGAAACCAAGAAAGATGTCATAATTTGAAGTGCGTTTTAGGTGGTTTCTAAGATTAATTTTAAATAACCAAAGAAACCATCTTATGCTCGTTTCGCTGGTTTAAATAAAATTTAAATTGGTCTCTTAATACTCTCGGCTCAGCCCTACAAAATAAACCCTATTTTTTTGAAAGCAAGAAAAATGTTACAATTAGCAGTGCGTTTTAGGTAGGTCTTAATATTAATTTTAAATAAATAAAGAAGCGTTCCAATGAACCATTAAATGCTCTTTCGAGTGGTATAAACAGAAATTTAATTCGACTATACATAAGCTGGGCACGGCTCTGCAAAATAAACTCTGTTTCTAAGAAATCAAAAAAATGTCATTATCTGGAGCGCGCTTTAGGTAGTTTCTAAGATTAATTCTAAATAACAGAAGAAACAATTTTATGGAACATTTTCTGCTCGTTTCGCTTGTTTAAACAAGATTTAAATTGGTCACTTAATTATCTCGGCACAGCCCTATAAAGTAAACCCCATTTTTTCGAAAAAAAGAAAAATGTCACAATTTGCAGTGTGTTTCAAGTAGGTCTTAATATTAATTTTAAATAAATAGAGAAGCCCTCATCTGAACCATTATATGCTCTTTCGGGTGGTGCAAACAGAAATTTAATTCAACTACATATAAGCTCGGTACGGCTCTGCAAAGTGAATTCAGATACTGCGAAAAAAGTCAAATGTCATAATTTGGAGTGCGTTTTAGGTAGCTTTGAAGAATAATAATAAATAGCCAATGAGGCTGTCCTTTGTACAAATGTGTGGCCGTTTCGGCGGTATAAGCGTAAATAATATTTAACCGTAAACCAGCCCGGTACGGCCCTGCAAAGTGAACTTTGTTTCCAAGCAATCAGGAAAAATGTCATGCTTTGCAGTGCGGTTTAGGTGGTTTTGAAGGTTAATTTTGTATAACCAATGAGTTTGCCTATGTACAATTGTGTGCCCTTTTCAGTGGTATGAGCATAAATAATATTAAACCATAAACCAAGCCGGTACGGTCCTGAAAAGTGAACTCTGTTTCCGAGCAATCAGGAAAAATGTCATACTTTGCAGTACGCTTTACTAACTCTGTTTCTAACAAACCAAAAAAATATCATATTCTGGAGCGCGTTTTAAGTAGTTTCTAAATTTTAAATAACTGAAGAAACCATTTGATGTATCGTTTCCTGGTCATTTCGCTGGTTTAAACAATATTTAAAGTAATCTCGGCACAGCCCTAGAAAGTAAACCCTATTTTTTCGAAAACAATAAAAATGTCATAAATTGCAGTGCGGTTTAGGAAGGTCTTAAAATTAATTTGAAATAAATAAAGAAGCGTTCCAATGAACCATTAAATGCTTTTTCGGGTGGTACAAACAGAAATTTAATTCGACCATACATAACATCGGCTCTGCAAAATAAACTGAAAAATTGCGAAATCAATAAAATGTCATAATTTGCAGTGCGTTTTAGGTAGTTCTGAAGATTAATTTTGAATAACCAATGAGGCTGTCCTATGTACAATTGTGTGCTGTTTGCGTCGATATAACCAGAAATAATATTAAACCATAACTCAAGCGGGTACGGCCCTGCAAAGTGTTCTCTGTTTCTTAAAATCAAGAAAAATGTCATTAGTTGGAGTGCATTTTAGGTAGTTTCTAATATTAATTTTAAATGACTGAAGCAACCATATTATGGAGCGTTGTCTGCTCGTTTCGCTGGTTTAAACAAAATTTATGTTGGTCCTTTAATACTCTCGGCGCAGCCCTACAAAATAGACACTATTTTTTCGAAAAGAAGAAAAATGACTCAATTTGCAGTGCGGTTTAGGAAGATCTTAAAATTAATTTGAAATAAATAAAGAATCGTTCCAATGAACCATTAAATGCTTTTTCGGGTGGTACAAACAGAAATTTAATTCGACCATACATAAACTCGATACGGCCCTGTAAAATGAACTCAAATTTTGCGAAATCAATAAAATGTCATAATTTGCACTGCGTTTCCGGTAGCTTTGAGGATCAACAATAAATAACCAAAGAGGCTGTCCTATGTACAATTGTGTGCCCTTTTCGGCCATATAAGCATAAATAATATTAAACCGTAAATCAGCCCGGTCCGGTCCTGCAAAGTGAACTCTTTTTCCGAGAAATTAATAAAAATGTCATAATTTGCAGTGCGTTTTAGGTAGGTCTTAATAATAATTTTAAATAAATAAAGAAGCCGTCGTACGTACCATTACATGCTCTTTCGGATGGTAAAAACAGAAATTTAATTCGACTATACATAAGCCTGGTACGGCCCTGCAAAGTGAACTAAGTTTCCGAGAAATCAATAAAAATGTCATTCTTTGCAATGCCTCTTAGGTAGTTTTGATGTGTAATATTAAATAAACAATAAGGATGTTCTATGTACAATTGTGTGCTGTTTAGGCGATATAAGCAGAAATAATATTAAACCGTAAATCAATCCGGTACGGCTCTGCAAAGTGAACTCTGTTTCTAAGAAATAAAAAAAATGTAATCATCTGGAACGCATTTGAGGTAGTTTTGAAGATTAATTTTAAATAATTGAAGTAACCATTTTATGGAACGTTGCCTACTCGTTTCGCTGGTTTAAAGAAAATTTAAATTGGTCCCTTAATAATCTTGGCACTGCCCTATAAATTAAACTCTATTTTTTCGAAAACAAGAAAAATGTCACAATTTGCAGTGCGATGTTTTATTTTGATGTTCTAATCGTAAAACGTCTATGGCCCGGTCGAGAGTTATTTTTGGTTTATCTTATCGTTAGTTTCCATGGTAATTTTTTGTAATCAGGCGATTTGGTCCGGTCACATTCCTTTGACTAGAGAAATAAGTTTGTGTATGTAAAAACACGATATATCTATTTATAGAATGATTTATTACAGTTCTTTGCGAGAAATAAGTTATTGTCTTACATTAATATAGAAATAAAATTTTAGGTAATTTCGAACTTTGTTACAATTTACATTTACTGGAAAGTGTTTCATTTTGATTAAATAATCTTTTTAATTTAAGAGTGTACCTATCAGTGTATATTTTTTAAAAATATAGGGTTGATAAATTTGTTTCTATTTTCTAATAAAATACTATCGAACGTCTTATACAAGGCCACAAGGACGAAACGTGTCACAGGCTCACTGGTCCTTTTATTTTTATTACTACATACGTACTTAATTGTTATTTTAACTTTTAGAATAATACCATTTAGATAGACCGACCATCTTATAGTACAAATTTCCCACTTTGAAAAACGAACCTCTAAAGTATTGATATGGCTTTTCAAACATCAATTATTGGTCTTTGAAAGGCATTAAAATTGATACTTGTTATTTTTTAAATTTTATCAATATTTCCGGATCTATATCCTCCAAATAATTTTTTTTTCACCCTTATCATTCATAATTTTAAGAGTCAACTGTGAAACTTTCAGATTTTTAATTTAAAAATAAAAAAAATTGCAGACCTTGAACCGTTGTAATAGAAAATCTCATTATGATGCAAATATATATAGAATATATATATTTAGTTATTTCCTTCCATGCATATCACTTTTCACGTTTCAAATTTTAAAAACTGCATTCTTTCAAACGTATGACTTTCATTTTCGTGCGTGATAAAAAAATTCTATAGCTTAGAGTTTTTATTTTGACGCAATGCTTTGTACTTATTTTGTATTTAAAATTTATCGTTCTTTCGAATGGCGCAATTAGTTTACAAAAAGACAGTTATTTTAAATATTTTTCTGAAAACTATTATCTTGTAAATAATTTTTTAAATAAATAGTTAATTTCTCACTGTAATGCGGTAGACTTTTTATATGTTGCTCAAAATGTATTCATGAACGTGTGTATGAATAAGTCCACCGTGGGAGAAATCGAACTAATATACATGTAAATTGGGCCCAGTAGAAATATTTATTACCGAAACAATAATAATGAGTTTTTAATGTGTTTGGTAATGTTTTTATTTATGGTTATATATTCCCATCAGTTCAATTATTTGTCCTTATACTATACATAGGTACATTGGTTATAAAAGTAATAGTTATATTAGAACAAAATAAAACAATACTTTATCGAAAACAGATTTTTTTTTAATTTACACGTTTAAGTATATTAACATGGAGTTACATTTAGTAATAGAAAATATACAAATTGTGTGATGATAATTTCTAAAATGTATTATTAAAAATTTTTGGAATAATAATGCGGCGTGAGTTTTATATAATCAAATATATTTATTTTTCCGTTATTTTATTACACAGGTAAACGACACCTGCAACCCTACCACATACCTATAATGCATACCTATAGATATCCATACTCGACACTCTAACACCTATTATAATTACGGGCCGAATTTACATTTTATTTTTGGGCCCGATAAAATTCTTCGGGCCGAATTTACCATTATTATTAACAGAAACCCATTAAATTGGCCGAATTTACAAACGCCGATCTAATATGATACCCTGGTAGGTAGGTATAAATAGACAAGATTTGGTATCTGTTTCAAAATGCGTATGTTTAGGCGAATCGCATATAATAGTAGATATTTTGATTAATCGCTCTAAAATGTAAATTCATTATAAGTGAAGAAGCGTGATAACGTGTTCGTGTTAAATCTTGCTTCGAAGGACCACCTCAGATATTGAGGAAAATGATATTTTGTTTGTTTAACTATATTTATTTGCATTAATTAAAAAATCTTCACCTTCACCATCACCAATTATTTTACAAGAGCAAAACTTATATTTACTTATAAAACTTAAAGAAATGAAATATTGATAATAGGATTATGTTTTGCTATCGATTGGTGTTCGTTCGGTGGTTCTATTTTATCTCTTCTTTTCAACGTTTGTTTATATGTCCTCAAGAGCCCTTACCATTCTCACGCACTTATCTCCTGAAGACACAAAACAGACCATGTCGTCAGCATTAGAATTCGAATGCGACAACTAACATGAACAGTGACGAATTTATGATCTACTTAAACGACAATTTGAACACTAAACAATAAGTGAGTTCAGAAACAAAATGTAAAAGCAATTGAAGAGGTTCAATTTTTTCCAAGAAAACATGATAATGTGATGAATCATCACACTGAATTTCATTAAAATCGACTGTATAGTTTTTGCACAATAATTTTACAATCTATGCTTGCGAAAACAATTGTAAATTTTCAAAATAATGCTGAGACGAAACTAAAGCCTTTAGATACATGAAAATTTAATGACATATAAAACATCACTCAGATTTACAAATGCATTTTGAAACGTAAACTTTCGATAGTGCAACGTTTGTGTAACATTTTATAAACTGTTAAAAATAACGTAGAATAAAACAATGTTATTTTACTAATTTTTATTGAACTCGACAATATTGTTTCGATCGTCAGCGATCATTCTCAAGAGTACTTAAACTAAAACTTAGAACTAATGCCAACATATTTATACTAATTACAGATTACATAGGAGTAGTGGGGAGCTTGTGGATCCTAATTCAGTCTGATTGTTAACTAAGTTTAGTTTTTGGAATATAGCTTTATTGATTTCTATATTTTCTAGCATAGATAGTTTTTTGCTATTGTGTATATTAGTATGAATGATTTTCGTGTTTTTTATATCAAATGAATGGTTCGAATCAATGCAATGTTCTGCGAATCCTGTTTTTTTGAGTTTTTTATTTATGCTATAATTGTGTTCTTTTAATTGCGTACCAATGGCTCTTACACTCTTTCCAATGTAAATTGCATCACAGTTGTTACAGAGCAATTTTTATACACCGCTTTTTGATTCCGGAGGTCCTGATGGTTTATTTCTTGCAAGTAAGATTTTTAAATTGATATTATTTGTTTCTATTGCTTTAAGATTATTTTTAAAATTGTGACTAATTTTGTTTATAAATTTAATGGAACAATAACGTTCAGAATTTGTATTTTCTGAGGAAGTGGCATTATAAATTAATTTTGAAATTGATTTGTTAACTTTTTTATTGATTAAATTATCAATGATATCAGACTTATACCCATTATTTTTGGCTATAAGTTTAATAGTGTTTATTTTTTTACATAATTCTCTTTAGATAACGGTATGTTCAAAAGTCTATTAATCATCGAATGAAAAGCAGCATATTTGGTTTGTATAGGATGTAAGGAGCTTGAAGGTATGATTACATCCCTATGGGTAGGTTTTCTAAAAATATTGAATTTTGAAAAATGAAAATCCGATAATTAGACAAGCCTAAGAAATTGTTAGTGATTTTTTCCATTCCCAACCAACTGCATCTTATGCAAAGTTTAATAAAAAAATGGTTGAATGTAGGGCCGGCGTTCAATCTTGGAGGTGATTTATCCAGGCTGATGGGCCGTAGTCTAGTGGAATTTCTTCCTGTGTTTTAAGTAGGTCTTGATATTAATTTTTTAAAAATAAGAGAAGCCCCCCTATGAACCATTACATGCTCTTTCGGGTGGTGCAAACACAAAATTTAATCGAACTATACATGAGATCGGTACGGCTCTACAAAATGAACTCAGAGTTTGCGAAATCAAGAAAATGTCGCAATTTGCAGTGCGTTTTAAGTAGGTCTTAAAATTAATTATAATTAAATACAGAAGCTTTCGTTTGAACCATTATATGCTCTTTCGGGTGGTACGAATAGAAATTTAATTCAATTATACATAAACTCGGTACGGCCCTGCGAAGTGAACTCTGTTTCTGGGAAATTAATAAATATGTCATAATTTGCAATGCGTTTTAGGTAGCTTTGAAGATTAATTTTGAATAACCAATGAGGCTGTGCTATGTACAATTGTGTGCCCTTTTCGGCGGTATAAGCGCAAATAGTATTAAACCGTAAACCAGTCCGGCACGGCCCTGCAAAGTGTCTCCGAGAAATGAAGAAATATGTCATAATCTGGAATGCGTTTTAGGTAGTTTCTAAGATTAATCATTAATAACTGAAGAAATAATTTAAGAGGCCGTTGTCTGTTCGTTTCGCTGCTATCAACAAAATTTAAATTGGTCCCTTAATAATCTCGACACTGCCCATTAAATTAAAGTCAATTTTTTCGAAAACATGAAAAATGTCTCAATTTGCAGTGGGTATAGGTAGGTCTTAATATTAACATCATATGAACCATAATATTCTCTTTCGGGTGGTACACTCAGAAATTTAATTCGACCATACATAAACTCGGTACGGCTCTGCAATGTGAACTCAGGATTTGCGAAATCAATAAAATGTCATATTTTGCAATGCGTTTTAGGTATCCTTGAGGATAATAAATAATCATTGAGGCTGCCCTACGTGCAATTGTGTGACCTTTTCAGTATTATGATCATAAATAATATTAAACCGTAAACCAGCCCGGTACGGCCCTGCAAAGAGAACTCTGTTTCCGAGAAAACAAGAAAAATGTCTCAATTTGCAGTGGGTTAGGTAGGTCTTAAAATTAATCTTAAATAAATAAAGAAGCCCTCCTATGAACCATTATATGCTCTTTCGAGTGGTACAAATAGAAATTTAATTCGACTATACATAAGCTCGGCACGGCTCTGCAAAGTGAAATCAGATTTTGCAAAATCAATAAAATGTCATACTTTGCAGTGCGGTTTAGGTAATTTTGAAGATTAATATTGAATAACCAATGAGGCTGTCTATGTACAATTATGTGCCCTTTTCGGCGGTATAAGCATAAATAAAATTAAAACGTAATCCAGCCCAGTACGGTCCTGCAAAGTGAACTCTGTTTCCGAGCAATCGGGAAAAATGTCATACTTTACAGGTAGTTCCTAACATTAATTTTAATAACTGAAGTGACCATTTTATGGAACGTTGCCTACTCGCTTCGCTGGTTTAAACAAAATTTGATTGGTCCCTTAATAATCTCTTCATTGCCCTATAAATTAAATTGTATTATTTCTTAAACAAGAAAAATGTAACAATTTTGCAGTGGGTTTTAGGTAAGTCTTAATATTAATATCAAATAAATAACGAAGTCTTCCTATGAACCATAATATGCTCTTTCGGGTGGTATATACAGAAATTGAATTCGACCATACATAAACTCGATACGGCTCATCAATATGAATTACCTGTGAACCCCTGTTTTAGCCTTTTAAAGATTTAATTTTGAAAATTCCTTCCATTTCGTAATATAAGAAACCTTTGTGAAAAAATTATAGTGCATCACAAGAAAAAGGAAAATTAGTTAAGCGACTATAAATCAAAAATACACGTATTTTAAATCATTCTTTTAATTTAGGTATTTAGTATTAGATTATTAGTATAGTAGTATATTATTTTTATTTATTTTTTCATCATTTCAAAAGCACGCCTTTACCTTATCCTTAAATAATTTATATTTTAGAACGTAATTGAGATAAGAATAAGAAAAACTAGTTATCTTATTTATCTCTAATACTCTCTGTTATGTTCGATTATATTTAGAGTTGTGATCAGGCGATGGAACTTGCACGAAGCAAAACGTATACATATTTACAATTTATAAAACGGGGATAAAACTAGCTACACGATTGGTTAAACTACGAAACATTTGCCGCGAACAGTCGCAGATGTCTAATGTGATGCTTCTGCGTCGCGTTTTACGCGTCATACCGGCTTCGTGCAGTTGCCATCGCAAATCCGTGCAAATCTGAACGCTCTGTTCATAACCGTCAGTCTATCGTGGTGCGTAGTTGGGAGAAGTTATGTTAGTATGTTTTGTATATAATTTTCCGAATTCATTTTCTCGTAGAATTAGTTTTATTTTATTGCAAATAAGTAGCTTGAGTTTGCGTTGTTTTATTTTAAGAGAATTAAAGTAAGCAATTAAATTTATACAGGTTAGTTTTTGAAGTGCTTTGTCCATTAATAATAAATCGTGTATTTGAGAAGGATCAGTTTTTTTTATTGTCTGTCGCAGTAATCAGACGGTCGAGGTGTTCACATAATGTAATTAATTTAAATACGTAATAGTTTTTAGTATGTTATTAATCAGAAAGTGTTGATTCTACATGTAATATCCTGATTGGTCATCGAGACCGATACATCGTCTATGGTTAACTTCATGTCACAATTATTTATATGTCTAAAGCATAAATTAACATCATTGTTACTGTTTTATTTGCTTTTCGTGTTTTCATTTTACTTAATGTTGTATTTATTTAATATTGTAGTTAATTCGTTTTTCTTGTTATTCTCCTACAGATTAATCGATAAATGAGAGAAGTTAATTTGGTCCTACTATGGTACTTATTGTTCTTGCTGGATACGTTGGCTATTGACTTGTCACCTTGGACGATTTTGCAGTCATTTGAGGTGAGAATACATACTATAATATAATTGATATAAACAAAGAAAAGGTTTCAGCATTACATTAATATTTCATTATTCACGCTTTGTATTAGGGAGGCTAACTGAATTATTTTTGAATACTCTTTGATAAAATTTTATTTTTATTTACAGGAACTTTATGAAACCTCTGGATACTATGTATTGTGAAGTGTTGATCGTATCAGTCCTCTTTTACTCCGGGGTGTAACAATACCTAAAGGAAGAGAGAAAGTGTCTTTTCCATTCCAAACAGAGGCAGTGTGATGCAGTTGCTAAAACTATGGATTAATGACAATGAATTGGTAAGTAGCAAGATTAATTAAAGATAGTAGTTGTGAAATTTTCAATAAATCATCCCAAAAAATCTGGATTTCTTTGACATTTGTAACCTACAATACCTACTTTTCAACAGTCAAGTTTTTAGTATCATTTGAGAAATGTCAAAAGCAGTATAGCAGCATTGAAGTGGAGCTATGTTCTTTCCAGCAATTTGAAAATTAGGATAGAATAAGTGATGAACATTAATTTTTACTAAAACTTGCTTTTAGGCGCATTTTAATTTTATTTCGAGTGTAGTTAATTTGTTTTTTCTTGTCCATTTCTACAGACTAGTCGACGAATGAGAGAGAGCATTGAAGTTTGTGCTGAATTTGTTTTGCCGTTGTCGTCTTCCCCTTACAACATTTACAGCTGTTTTTGGACCGATGAGACAGCACCCTGAAGTGTATTTGGACCGTACCTAACAACACATTATCTGCAATGGTATCACGCTTCTTGGGTTTTAGTTTGCTGCTCGCACTTGTTCTCTCTGAAACGTTACATCCTACTGCAGTTAATTAAGGTGAGAATAAATTTCATAATTAATGTTAATTACTCCTTACTCATCTATTGCCAACGTATCTGTTTCAGATCGACGGTGGAGAAGACAAAGAAGATTCCGTAGTTAGAATGCTTCTTTTATTTGTATTGAGTTTTTATATTTGAATTGATCTTTTATTTTACATTTTTTTATTTGAATTAATTTTTTAGTTTGCATGCTATTTAGTTAATTTTTATTTATTTTTATTTGAATTCATATTCAGTTTGCACGTTATTATATATTTTTTTGCATATTTGTTGCTTACCTCTTCGCTTTGCTTACTGCATATTCTTACTATCAAGCTTCGCATTTACACTACGACGTCCACATGATTCAACGTTTCGTTATCGTGTTCAATTCTCTTCTCAGCTTTGTGGGCCGAGGGAGGGCCTCCCCGAACGAATCCCCTTAGCCTTAGCTATTTAGTTGTTCTTTGAAAGTACCTTAGGTGCTTTCCCGCGAGTCTACTCTAGCGTTATTTCATTTCAGACAGGGTACAGCGGAGTTATCTGGAATAGAAGGAATAGCCGACTGCCTGGCTTGCCTTGACGAAATCTGTCCGATCTTTTCTACCAATCTATTAGTATTTGTCGTTAGTCCTGCTTAATGCTCTATTCGCTTTCAGATAATATGGTATTTCCCAAGAAGACAGAAGACATCGTATTTCTTTCTTTTTATTGTATTTTCTTTGAAATAAAATTTTTTGTATTGTGTTTCTCTTGCAGGTATCTTGTTTTGTAATTTATAAACTGTTATATTAATATCATCGTAAGTAAACTGGTAATTAACTTTTCTAAATTCATTCTTTTGGCATAATTGTTACAGCTAAATTGAATTTTATTAGTAATTTCACAAATTAGAAGTAATTTGGGCGGATAGGGTGGCTATAAGGGGAGATGCGGAGGCCACAGAGTGTTAGGGATTCTTTTTTGCCCCAACAAAAATCTTTGAATATTAATATAATAGTTTATTGAATTCTCTTTGAGATTTCATTGGTTTTCTTGTATTTCTCTTACAGGTATTTTGTTTTGTACTTCATGAACTGTTATATTAATAAAATCGTAATTTAAACTCGTATTAAAACTTTTCCAAATTCAGTTTTTACCGTAATTGTTAAAGCTAAGTTGAATTTTATTAGTAATTTTAATAATTAAAAGTAATTTGAACGGATAAGTTGGCTATAAGGGGCGATGTGGGTGCCACAATATATTAAAGGTGCTTTTCGTTCCAAACATAACGTTTAAATATTAATATAACAGTTTATAAATAATATATTGTATATAAGTGTGACTTTATTTTACAGGCATTTTCTTCTTTTTACTTTATAAACTGTTATATTAATGTAATCGTAATTTAAACTCATAGTAAAACCTTTCCAAATTCTGGTTTTATCATAATTGTGAAATCGAAATTGAATTTTATTAGTAATTTTAATAATGAGATGTAATTTGGGCGGATAGGGTGGCTATAAGGGGCGATGTGGAGGCCACAGTTTTAGAGGGACTTTTTATACTAAATGTACTGCTTATTTATTAATATAACAGTTTCGAACGCATTAAATCTAAGTAATTATCGCATTTTATTGTAGTAAACTCTTGCCTATTTGTATTAAAAATGTATTTGGGATTAATAAACTATTTGTGAATTATTTGTGTATTGAGCTGTACTGTATTCACCATATTTTGTAATAAATAAATTAATTAATTATTAGTGTGTTAAAATAAACAAAATTAAATAGTTGTATTTTCTCAGGTAATTTTGAATAAATGCATTAAGATTAGAAATTTTTTATTTATTTCTCATTAACCAACAATTTGAATTCAATAAATAAAGTATATTAATAGTAACTGATTTATCTTTGCTAGTTCGAAGTTACACATAACAACATATGAAATGATTAATTTAAATTCGATAAACAAATTCAATGCAAATACGATCCTAATACGAATTTAAATTTTGGTACTCAAGAAAATTTACTTTGAATTTACCTCTTTTAACTTATGCTCTCCTGATACAAATGTTCAAAATTTACATAAAATTTTTGCTTCTGAGCCTATACGAGGTCTGGTCAAGAAGTAACGTGACAAAAAGAAAATCACGAATGTGCTGTTGTACTGTATTTTATTGTCACGTTATTTGTTGATCAGACCTCGTATAGAACATGCAACTGAAATTTCGGAATAATTTTCGATATTTGTATCAGGAGAGCATAACAGCCTTCAGGTCATTTTTTCTCAAAATATTTCTAGTACGGATCGCCTGTTTCGAAAGTTTAGATTCCTATTATTAGTTTTACTATTCTCCGATAGATGTCCGTTACAGTGTTTTATATTTAAAAATAAAATGTTATAGATTGTTGTTTTCGTGGACTAAACAATATAATTATGGAATTAAAATTGTTTGTAAAATTAAAGCAATTTATATATAGTTTATTAATTCATTTATTAATATTCTTATTCAGAACAAATAATTTATTACATTATAAATTAATATACACGGCGCTAAAATGCTATCAATTAAGAATAAATATATGTCAAGATTATTTTATCATAAATACAACAAAATTATGTACAAAATATTATTTATTTATTTATTTTTCAACGGACTTACGTCCTTTACACGAATTGTATTACATAAAAGTGTATTGCATAGTAATTAACAGTGATTATAATAATCGGTAGAAAACAGTAACATATTATTATATAGATCGTTAATGTTAGAAACAAATATTTAATAATACATAAATGTATGAGATCTTAACAAAACATTAAAACTTGATAGGTTTTTAAAACTTCTTATATTAAAGGTAGACAATCTATAGACTGTTATGTTAATATTTAAATAGTATTAGGGTCAAAATTACGGTAAAAACTGAATTTGGAAAAGTTTTAATACGAGTTTAAATTACGATTTTATTAATATAACAGTTCATGAAGTACAAAACAAAATACCTGTAAGAGAAATACAAGAAAACCAATGAAATCTCAAAGAGAATTCAATAAACTATTATATTAATATTCAAAGATTTTTGTTGGGGCAAAAAAGAATCCCTAACACTCTGTGGCCTCCGCATCTCCCCTTATAGCCACCCTATCCGCCCAAATTACTTCTAATTTGTGAAATTACTAATAAAATTCAATTTAGCTGTAACAATTATGCCAAAAGAATGAATTTAGAAAAGTTAATTACCAGTTTACTTACGATGATATTAATATAACAGTTTATAAATTACAAAACAAGATACCTGCAAGAGAAACACAATACAAAAAATTTTATTTCAAAGAAAATACAATAAAAAGAAAGAAATACGATGTCTTCTGTCTTCTTGGGAAATACCATATTATCTGAAAGCGAATAGAGCATTAAGCAGGACTAACGACAAATACTAATAGATTGGTAGAAAAGATCGGACAGATTTCGTCAAGGCAAGCCAGGCAGTCGGCTATTCCTTCTATTCCAGATAACTCCGCTGTACCCTGTCTGAAATGAAATAACGCTAGAGTAGACTCGCGGGAAAGCACCTAAGGTACTTTCAAAGAACAACTAAATAGCTAAGGCTAAGGGGATTCGTTCGGGGAGGCCCTCCCTCGGCCCACAAAGCTGAGAAGAGAATTGAACACGATAACGAAACGTTGAATCATGTGGACGTCGTAGTGTAAATGCGAAGCTTGATAGTAAGAATATGCAGTAAGCAAAGCGAAGAGGTAAGCAACAAATATGCAAAAAAATATATAATAACGTGCAAACTGAATATGAATTCAAATAAAAATAAATAAAAATTAACTAAATAGCATGCAAACTAAAAAATTAATTCAAATAAAAAAATGTAAAATAAAAGATCAATTCAAATATAAAAACTCAATACAAATAAAAGAAGCATTCTAACTACGGAATCTTCTTTGTCTTCTCCACCGTCGATCTGAAACAGATACGTTGGCAATAGATGAGTAAGGAGTAATTAACATTAATTATGAAATTTATTCTCACCTTAATTAACTGCAGTAGGATGTAACGTTTCAGAGAGAACAAGTGCGAGCAGCAAACTAAAACCCAAGAAGCGTGATACCATTGCAGATAATGTGTTGTTAGGTACGGTCCAAATACACTTCAGGGTGCTGTCTCATCGGTCCAAAAACAGCTGTAAATGTTGTAAGGGGAAGACGACAACGGCAAAACAAATTCAGCACAAACTTCAATGCTCTCTCTCATTCGTCGACTAGTCTGTAGAAATGGACAAGAAAAAACAAATTAACTACACTCGAAATAAAATTAAAATGCGCCTAAAAGCAAGTTTTAGTAAAAATTAATGTTCATCACTTATTCTATCCTAATTTTCAAATTGCTGGAAAGAACATAGCTCCACTTCAATGCTGCTATACTGCTTTTGACATTTCTCAAATGATACTAAAAACTTGACTGTTGAAAAGTAGGTATTGTAGGTTACAAATGTCAAAGAAATCCAGATTTTTTGGGATGATTTATTGAAAATTTCACAACTACTATCTTTAATTAATCTTGCTACTTACCAATTCATTGTCATTAATCCATAGTTTTAGCAACTGCATCACACTGCCTCTGTTTGGAATGGAAAAGACACTTTCTCTCTTCCTTTAGGTATTGTTACACCCCGGAGTAAAAGAGGACTGATACGATCAACACTTCACAATACATAGTATCCAGAGGTTTCATAAAGTTCCTGTAAATAAAAATAAAATTTTATCAAAGAGTATTCAAAAATAATTCAGTTAGCCTCCCTAATACAAAGCGTGAATAATGAAATATTAATGTAATGCTGAAACCTTTTCTTTGTTTATATCAATTATATTATAGTATGTATTCTCACCTCAAATGACTGCAAAATCGTCCAAGGTGACAAGTCAATAGCCAACGTATCCAGCAAGAACAATAAGTACCATAGTAGGACCAAATTAACTTCTCTCATTTATCGATTAATCTGTAGGAGAATAACAAGAAAAACGAATTAACTACAATATTAAATAAATACAACATTAAGTAAAATGAAAACACGAAAAGCAAATAAAACAGTAACAATGATGTTAATTTATGCTTTAGACATATAAATAATTGTGACATGAAGTTAACCATAGACGATGTAACGGTCTCGATGACCAATCAGGATATTACATGTAGAATCAACACTTTCTGATTAATAACATACTAAAAACTATTACGTATTTAAATTAATTACATTATGTGAACACCTCGACCGTCTGATTACTGCGACAGACAACAAAAAAAACTGATCCTTCTCAAATACACGATTTATTATTAATGGACAAAGCACTTAAAAACTAACCTGTATAAATTTAATTGCTTACTTTAATTCTCTTAAAATAAAACAACGCAAACTCAAGCTACTTATTTGCAATAAAATAAAACTAATTCTACGAGAAAATGAATTCGGAAAATTATATACAAAACATACTAACATAACTTCTCCCAACTACGCACCACGATAGACTGACGGTTATGAACAGAGCGTTCAGATTTGCACGGATTTGCGATGGCAACTGCACGAAGCCGGTATGACGCGTAAAACGCGACGCAGAAGCATCACATTAGACATCTGCGACTGTTCGCGGCAAATGTTTCGTAGTTTAACCAATCGTGTAGCTAGTTTTATCCCCGTTTTATAAATTGTAAATATGTATACGTTTTGCTTCGTGCAAGTTCCATCGCCTGATCACAACTCTAAATATAATCGAACATAACAGAGAGTATTAGAGATAAATAAGATAACTAGTTTTTCTTATTCTTATCTCAATTACGTTCTAAAATATAAATTATTTAAGGATAAGGTAAAGGCGTGTTTTTGAAATGATGAAAAAATAAATAAAAATAATATACTACTATACTAATAATCTAATACTAAATACCTAAATTAAAAGAATGATTTAAAATACGTGTATTTTTGATTTATAGTCGCTTAACTAATTTTCCTTTTTCTTGTGATGCACTATAATTTTTTCACAAAGGTTTCTTATATTACGAAATGGAAGGAATTTTCAAAATTAAATCTTTAAAAGGGTGAAACTGGGGTTCACAGGTAATTCTTGAGAATAATATATGGTAGTTTGTCCTATTTCGTTTGAAACACCGAAAAAAGCCGACCTTAATAAATTATTTAAAGTTTGGCTAAACTCTCAAAAAGTGTACACGTTAGTCCATAGACGTTCTCATTAGTTAAAAAAAACTGCTGATCGAAGATATGAAATTTGAATTTTGTTTAAACCAGCAAAAAAAGCAGCTGTTAGTTTAGAGGAAAACTTTTCTAATTATTTAGAATTAATCCCAAACAGTACCTACACTACAAATTCTTATATTTTATCAATTTCGCAAAAACAGAGTTTACTTTGCAGAGCCGTACACTACCAATTTACTTTGTAATTTAAACTTTTCTTAAATCATCGAAAGGAGCAGACCTTCGTCCATAGAAAGGCTTGTTAACCATTTTTTTGGGATTTTACAAAATTAGAGATCATTGTCCAGGACCGTAGTTCCATTATACAGTCAAATTTAAATTTCGTTTAAACCACCGAAGAAACGAGACATTAATGAATAGGAAGCCCCCCTTAATTATTTACATTTAATCCTAAAAACTGAGAAAAAACGCACACAAAATTGTTTTTCTTTTTATATCGCTTAAACAGTGGCTACTTTGGGGGATTGTAGCTAGCTTAGTAATGGTCCGATTAAAATTTCGATTAAACCATCGAAAGCAGACAATAATAGTTATTCAAGGCCAAATTAAAATTTTGTTCGAACCATCGAAAAGAGCGGGTTTTAGTGCATAGGAATAATTCGTCAAATATTTGAAATTGCTAAAAATGCGCCCCAAATTACAAGAATTTTCTAAATTTCCCAAAGCGGACGTGACTTTAGAGGACCATATCTAGCTTATTAAAGGTGCAATTAATATTTCGTTTGAACCACCTAAAAGGGCGGACTTTTGTCCATAGGTATGTTTCATCAGTTATTTAAAATTAATGTCCCAAACTGCTAAAAATGCACCCCAAAATAGAATAAATTCCTAAATTTCCCAAAACAGACGTGACTTTACAGGGCCGTATCTAGCTTATTCAAGGCCCTATTATAATTGCGTTGGTACCATCGAAAAGGGCGGACATTAGTCCATAGGAATCCTTTGTCAATTGTTTTAAATTTACCTCGAAACTTGCAAAAAATTCACCCTAAATTAGAAATTTTTTCTCAATTTCGCAAAAACTACGTGCCATTACAGGGCCGTATCTAGCTAACTCAAAGCCCAATTAATATTCCGTTTGAACCACCGAAAAGGGCGGACTGTAGTTCATAGGCGTCTTTCTTCAGTTATTTAAAACTAACATCGAAAAATCACAAAAATGCACCCCGAATTACAAGAATTTCCTAAATTTCGCAAAAACAGACGTGAGTTTGCAGGGCCGTATCTAGCTTATTCATGGACCAATTAAAATTCCGTTCGAACCATAGAAAAGAGCGGACATGAGTCCATAGGACTCTTTCATCAATTATTTAATATTAATCTCAAAAACTGCTAAAAATTCACCCCAAGTTAGATTTTTTTTTAATTTCGCAAAAACAGACGTGACTTTGTACGGCCGTATCTAGCTAACTCAAAGCTCAATTAATATTCCGTTCGAACAATCGAAAAGAGCGGACTTTATTCCATGGGAATCTTTCAACTATTACTTAAAATTAATCTCGAAAATGACAAAAATGTACCCCAAATAAGAAGAATTTTTTAAATTTCGCAAAAACGACGTGACTTTGCAGGGCCGTATTTAGCTTATTAAAGGCTCAATTAATATTCCGTTCGGACCATCGAAAATTGACGGACATTAGTCCATAGGTGTCTTTCATCAATTATTTAAAATTAATCTCGAAAACTGAAAACTGCCAATAATGCACCAAAAATTAGAAGAATTTTCTAAATTTTGCAAAAACAGACGTGACTTTGAGAGTCTTGGCATTAACTTCAAATCTTTTATTCCGTTTGTAATAGAAACCCTTTATTCTTAATTTTTTTAGAGTTTATTTGGACAGAATGTACCTACAGTACTAGAAATTTTCCCTATTTTTTTAAACAGCCATATAGCTTTATGGGAGTTTGGCTTCCATATTTAACGATTGGACATGTTATAGGTTATTTCATCAAACATGGCGATCCACCTACAGAAATGTTTTTCTTATTACTCTTCTGCGCTACTATCAAAGTTTAGTATTAAATTGAAATTGCTATAATAATGTATCCATTTTAAAGTTTAACAATTTTAAATTAAATATCTTGCATGTAATGAAGGAATTTCAATTCTAGCGATTTATTGTTTTACTCGAATGTGTCGAGCTTCTGTAGTACGTATGATATAATGCACACCTCCATTAGGTATCTATACTGATGATTGATGACAGCATTCATTCATATGTACGTATGTATTTGAAACAAAAGTATTTGGAAGATATTTTTAACAACTTTTATGGAATTTCAAATATTACTTAAACATTGACAACTGAAGGTATTTAACGTTTGTGTTAAAATACTTCCACGAAGGTTTGTTAATTCGAAACATTGAATAGGTTTTGAAATACTAGGTATGACACTATTATAATAATCATTAAAAGAGTGGTCAAGTTATAAACTTTCTCTATACGTTGAATCTTCAATCTAGTTGTTTATAGACAAATTTTCAAATGAATCAAATAGTATTGTAATACTATTTCCTAGCATCTTTAGCAAATACAAATAAACTGTATTTGTAAATTTGTATTTCAATGTTGTTTTTGAAAAAGTATCAGCTATTATATATATTCAAATACTTTTGTTTTGTGTTTTACCCAAGTGTGCATTCACCAATCTGACAAAATAATGTTTGATGTCTCTTCATAATTTAAGTTTCATTAGTTAAATATTTTTAATTAATATTTATCTAGCTGCATATAATATAAAGTTGAGTTTTAACCAGGAATAGTTAGAGAAGGTACTAGGGTGCCATCTATTGAACAGAAGTCGCTTGTACAGTTGTGAAACAATCATGGTTCAAGATTTCCATTGGCATTACAAGCATTATGTACAGTTCGCGAAGTTTGATATGTGACCAGCAAATTTGTTACAGTATCAATAGAAAAATGTGAGCAATAATTTTTCTGTGTATAATAAATCAGCATTGCACGAAATTTCAATTTATTTCAGTAAAACAATGAACTCTTATTAGTTTAAATGACATTTAAAATTATAGTCACTTTTAATTTTCAACTAGATCTTCATCGCAATGTGCTGATGAGCACAAAAAAGTTGGAAATGACGAAACAGGATATTGATGAATAATCCTAATCGACTTTATGCATTAAAATAACAGAAACAATAAATTCAATACTTTCATCAGAATCACCTAAAATAAGTATAATAATACGTATATCTAATATAAAAAATATTATTTTAATCAGTTAATTGAAATAAAATTATTGAGGGTTAATTGTTATATATTCTTTTTTTTTCTTTTTCTTTCATTAATTTTTATGCTCCCCGTGTGCACGATTTATTTAGTACGACACAGAAATTAATTTATTACTACTAGCAATACCCGTCCAAATTTGGTAAGATGGGCATCGTTGTGGATGGCGCACAACACTTACATTTCAAATACATGATAGATTCAGAATTTACTTGGGGAAAATTCATGATCATTTTGTATAAATAAAACACGAGGAGATAGTAACATTTTTTGTAATTGTATTTATTGTTGTTTATCGTACATAGGCAACTCCATCATTCGCATTCCATATTTTTTAAAAAAGTAAAACTTTATTGTCTCATTTAAGACCCCAAATAAATTAAGTAAATTTGTAAAAAATAATAAAGATAAGATAGTGAAAGCTAATAAATCAGGCATATATGAATTAACATGTGGTTCCTGCGAAAACATTATGTAGGTCAAACAGGTAAATCATTTAAGACTAGAATTAGAGAACATTTTAAACGTTATGAATACAATAAACAAAATTTTTATTATGCAAATCATTTACTGTCGGAAAATCACAAGCTCAACAATGATTACTAGATATTATATACTTATAATAAAGGGAAAAACTAAACACTTTATAGTCGCTAGAAATAAATAAAATCAAAAACAAAAATTCAGAATTACTATTAAATGATCAACTAGAACTTATCCTGCACCACTATTAAAACTATTTTAAAGCAACTCCCACATTCACTGAGTGTATATATAAGATATATTTTTGTGTTTTTGTCAGTGTAACACTGCACTTGAAAAAGGTACAGTATACCGAAACAATTGTCGTGGTAATAAATATAATTTGTGAAAAATTTTACCTTTATCTTGTGTTTTACTTACATTTTAACCACAGTCACTGTTACATTTTATCTATGCTTTTACGACACGATGATCGAACACGTCAAAAGAATAGTAATCTTTTATTAAATATTCTGATTAAAAGATAATATCCTGGGAATAGAAAGTAAACCTAAGGTATAGTTACATCCTATCATTAGACGTTTTAATCCTCAGGTAATACCACTATTTTGTATCAGCAGAGGCAATAGCTTCACGCAATTCCGCAACAAATCTACCTATATACGCTAGCACCATAGATATTGACACATTATTAAATAGGTACATGATGATACCAAAAAATGAAATGAACGATTTTGTTTTTATATTTTCGTCAATTTTTAGTATCTAGTTCAAGATTTTTAAAAGCAAATCTTCTCAATTAAAATTACTCTTTCGATCAACCATTTTGCTTTATAAATATTCAATATTTTGTAAAAACGGTGGGCTAATAATGTTTCACAACTAATTAATGTAAAAAAAACATTTAATGGGTTTTACAGAAAGGTAGGTTTATTTTTTGAAGTCAGAAACACTAGAAATGTATGTTTACACGAGAATTTCTCTGTTTCGTTCATAAGAAGCAATTATTAAAATGTTTCTTATAATTATAAATACAAAAATAAACTGTTTATATGGTTTTATATTACTTATAGTAAACTAATCAATGAAAGTAGAACAGTTAACTCGCAAGGTTTTATATTACCGTTTACAATTCAATTACGCATTGGAATTAGGAAAACAGGATAAATCCTTCAATTTCCGGGATAACTCGCAAGGAAAGTAGGTTACCTTTGCCTTTATCGATTAATAGTGACGTCACATTTTTACGCCATTGCGTCATATCTGACATCAGTCTGTATTGATTTTACATTTGTTTAGGACGTTGGTTCTGCAATATTTTGCTAGATAAACATATATATGATGTCTAACAATATAAAACAGGAATAAAAGAGGGCTATGTACAAATTAAACAATTTACAGTTTTAGCCATTAAAAAAACAAAATTACATAAACGATTTCTATGAACATTAAAAAAATAGCGGAAGTTAATTTTGAGGAAATAAACGAAAAAATATCTTGGTTAGTGTTCAGTACCTCGAAATGAGAAAAACCGAACCTTTATACGATAACTGTCCATCAGGACACTTTTTCTCATGGACAGCTACAGCTAACCAGTTGAAATTGGTAACAAATACTTCACTCTACAGTCACAGTCCAAAAATTAGTTAGACACACACTTCTATTTCTTGTGCCCACCTATTCTATTTTTGATATATTTTGATAGAAAAACATCCACAGGAATAAGTTCACACTGTATAGATGATTAAGAAAAATGCTTTGAACTAGTTAGCCTGTTATATAAATTATACTACAGTTATTCCTTATTTGTTTTGATAGATACTTTATAGAAATGTAGGTAAGGGTAAGAAATTTTCATTATTAGAATGAAATCGAAATAAAAAAAGCAATGAATAACTCCGAACATTTAATGAATAACCAATTATAAATAAGTAATGTGACCACCTCTCTTATTTTAAATAACATATAAATATTTTAGCTTTAAATATTTGTATTTAGTAGTTTAAGAACTCTTGGAAATGATCTCGTAGGTCGAAACAATTGTCGAGTTGACAACATCAAATTTATCGTATATATTAATAAATTTTTACTGCAACTTAATAATTTATAAAAGATATCCAAAAAAAGAAGGAATAAAAATTCTTATTCGTCTAACTTTCTGCCATTCTGCCAGCTCCCACCTGATGAGACCCAACAGGTCGAAACCAGTCGTGGGATATTGTTTTCGGTTCGCTGTGCCTACTCAGTAGGACGCGTTCCAAATGTAGGGATCTGTGATCCTTGGTAGTTAGACGAATAAGAATTTTTATTCCTTCTTTTTTTGAAAATCTTTTGTATTTTCGTCTAACAAATTCAATAAAATCAACAGTGCAATTCAATGCCGATAGAGGTATTAGCCCTCGGAGTAGTTGTTTCTGTTGTTTCCATATTTATATTTAATAATTTATGTATTATAAAATTGTGGATAGTACATCGCCATTTACTATATTTGCCGTTAACTGTAGTATTGAAAAGATATAAAAAGCTCAATGTTTTTGAAATTTGTAGAGGTACCTGCTAAGTCACTGATAAAAATTCGAATTCAACATGCTTTTCTAATAAAATAGTAAAAATTAAAAAATCGGTTACAATATTTCTACAAATAATTAATAAATTAATATATTTCAATGAAAAACTCTTCAAGCAAAAAGAAACATTCCAAAATTATTACATTTGTAAAATTGACATTATACTGTACTGTATAATGGAATAATAGAATATTTTAAGTATAAAAAGAAGATTCTTTGATTTCATCCTTTATTGTGTTTTTCGGTCATGCCTTCATTTATTTTCTATTATCAATGTGCACTGGTGAATACACAAGTCGTCAAAGATTGGCAAGGGCTCTTTTAACCCCACCTATTTCCACAAAGTATCAGAAAAATTTGGTAAAAAGCTTTTCCTGTCGTTATCTTCTGTTCATTACTCTTTATTTTTGTTATCCCATACTTACTAATTTGAGTCATTATTCTTTAACCTATATACGAATTTAATTTATTTCTATGTAATTAAAAGAGAATGATGGATTCCAAAAGAATTTCGATTTCGAAAGGAAGTTCTCCGTTTGGGTTTTTACCTTTACTACGCTTTCTATTTTTTTGACAAGCCAGCGAAGGAGATACGGTTTGTGAAGAACATAACAAGATTATATTGCCTAACAAATATCAGGTTGCGGTAACGTCACGTTGTTGTTTTTTTTTCTGTCGAATTTGTTGCTTACCAATCGGTCACGTTTTTGGTCATTGCGGTTTCATGTTGATTAATATACTGCAGCAGGTTTGTCTTGTTTTGCTATCGACAGCAAGAAATAAAAAGTACAATGTAAAATAGTATTTGAGTTCGCCTCGAAGAAATTTGCCAATTGCTCAAAACTTTTCCTGATTATTAAGTTTGTCTACCTACTTTCTTCGATGTTTCTAGAAAGAATTGGTTTTAGCAAAACTAAACCATAAGGTCATGGTCGCAATTTAAATAACTTTTAATTAATTTAACAATTCCGTTTAAATAATATCAGTTTATTTTATACTAATTGGTAGTATAATCAATCCCCTTAGGGTTTTTGAATTTTCAGAAAGACATTTTGAGAAATTTAATAATAATAGGTATGTGTTAATATTTGAAAATTTTGAATAATTCGTTATAAATCGAATAGTAATATCCGATTTAAAATTTTAATCGAATATTCAAGCTTTTTCAGAAAATTCATTTTCTTTTCCAATCCAATTGTTTCTCTTGAGTACATTTATAACACTGATAAACACAGAACTTGTGACATGACAATTTTTGGGTGTATCTTATGTATTTTGAGACCCTAAAATCAAATCTAAGAACAGAATTTTTCTATCACCCACAGATATTCGATAACATGTACTTTTATGGATTACAATACGTAACATCCCATATTGCTGCATTTCTTGGCGTTTATCCCATGACACACGCACTTATATCATGTTAAGACCTGTCTATTCCTGTTTATAAGATGCGAGCTCTATGTTTAGAGAGCATATTGCGTTTATTAGTGGACTAATAGTGGCCGATTACATTACATATTAAGTTGGGACTGATGAAGAATTTTGTGAAAGCTATGGATCGAAATAGAAGAGGGTTTCTGAATTTAAAACAAACATTTCCGAGACTTAGTGAGGGAAAATTGAAGAGGGCATATTTGTCGATCCACAAATAAGGAAACTCATGAAGGATGATGTATTTCACAGTGCTCTAAATGAAATTGAATTACGAACTTGAAATGCTTTTAAATCAGTTGCTGCAATTTTTTTAGATCAAAGGAAACCATAGAAAATTTGGACCAGAGCAGCCGGATCCGGGTACCAACCTTCAAGAAAGGCGCTTCGTACGTTTGTAGGTAATTATGAAGCCTTTGATTTGTGATATCGACCATTCGTCCAAATTAAATAGATCGAGAGTGATTTATAAAATGAAATTCAAAAAAATCTCATATACCTAAAAACTACTGATGCGGTGTTAGAATTTTTCACAATGCACAGGCATAGTGAAGCACTTTTGAAAAATAATTTTTAATTTTTTTTTTCACTATACGCTTCATGTTGTTCATGCATTATCTTTTCTTAAAATTATGTGGTGGTTTTTATTTGGCTTTTAAATTTATTCTGCAGTTTCGATTTATAGTTAATACATTACAAAAATTTTGCATTAGTTTATGAGGAATTACATATGTTCAAAAACAGTAGGTACCTAGACACCCTCGACCTAAATTTTCAAAAACAATTGTGTACGTTTCATTATTTTTTGTTTGATAAAATTTGAAGTCACATGGCAGGCAGGTTATCAGTTCTGTTCCAAAATTTCACGTTACCATTTTAGACTTGATTCAGCAAATGTTACTTTAGGTAATAACTCTTTACATTTATTGCCTATTCACTAATAGCCTTTTAATGTTTTGGCTAAGCAGTGAAAGCATTCCAACGTTCGTAAACAATCTGTTGTCTTTTTCTTTAAATGAAAACTGCATTTTATTTTCTACGATCGTAATTTCGTAAAATCTCAACGATGTTTGTTATTGTTAATTTAGTGAATTGAAACAGATGTTAATAGTGAAAGTATATAAATTATTACTGTAGTAAAGTATAGACAAGCTTAACCATTGTTGCAAACATATGTAATGTTAGATAGGCTGCCTCTTTTTTTTATTGTGTGTAAAAATTTTCAAATTATATCTAAAAAAATGTCAGCAATAGTAAATGAAATCGTTAAAAAGTTGTGTAATTATACTATTTAAAAAATGTATATATTTATCCTGCCTTATCGACATATACAGACTCCAAAATTTTGTTACACCACAAAAATTAATTATTTTAGATACAAGTAAATTTAATTGTCACCTAAAACAACATACTAATATACACGGAAATAATATATAATAAAGATAAATTTACGAATCTTTTACACGTTTTTATTATGAAGTTATTTAATAAGGGAAAATAAGCTTAAGTCGGTCGATTTATGGATTGCTGTGATCTATTGTCAAGTAAAATTAAACGATAACATAAGTATATTAACATTACTGATCAATTATTTCAACCACATACAGCACGTAGGGGTGCACATTTTTGGAATTAGTAGATAACAAAATAACGCATATTTAGCGTCACATTCAGTCATTTTTCTCATCAATATTAAGTTTGATTTTTTATGGATAACGTCTTCACCTTTCACAAATTTCATTTCATAGTTAACTTTACAGTAATAAAGTGGTGCTGTCATTAGTCCAACACCAAACTAACTACTAGACTGTTTACCAAAGGATGTCCTTTGCTGGAAACTTTTGGGTGGGCAGTCTTTTCGACCGACACTGTAGTACAAAGTCGGAGGGTAGGGTATAAAGCCCCTGTCAGCTTCCGTTTCGATAGCGTGGGAATGGGTGGGTGGTGATTAGTGTGAGAAAGATGAGACGGAGGAAATGAAGACAAAAGAGAAGTGAAAAATTATCTGTGGAATATTATTGCCTTAGCATATGCTTAAATGATCTAAGAAAACCACAGAAAACTTGGACCAGAGCAGCTAGATTCGGCAACTTTGGCACAAAGCCCCACTTGGACCTGGTGATTTGTCAAAACTTTGACTTATTTGATAAACATTTGCAACAATTTTATGTTCTCTTTTGTTTACCAGGTCAACTTTAATTATAATATTAGAGTTCTTTGTTAAAAGAGAACATAAATAAATAACCTAACCTAACCCAACCTAACCTAACCTAACCTAACCTAACCTAACCTAACCTAACCTAACCTAACCTTTTAAAGAATTAAGTAATGAAAACATTATATAAACCACTAAATTCCCTACAAAAATGCTACAAAACTTGCTAACAACATAAAAACGATTAAATTTACTTTTTCCCTTGCCATTATGTATTAAATCTACTTGTCATATATTAACCATTGACGGATGAATATTATTATTATACAGATGTTTTTACATATACCTGTATATAGTTATAAATGTTGTTAGGATTATTAATTGAAGGTAATGACACTTACAAGCCAAATCGCCGATTTGCTGAGCTGTTAATGAAACCTTTAATTGAAAGTCAGTAGAGACCTGAAACAATAGAAAAAATAATCAATTAAAGTTGAAAATTTCCGAGAGAATTAACAACGTTCAAAAAGGAGTACAAGAGTAAACACAGAGTGTTGGCAGAACATTGGAAGAATGGTACATATACAGTGACGCATGATATGTGTTGAGTCACTTTATTATACCCGTAAAAGTTAAATTGTTTTACTTTTTTGTGTATAAACACGTTTCACACGGTGGGACCGAAGTTGCCACTAAAAATTAAGATCTACCTGCTACAAAATTGGGGGTAAATGTAAACAACCAATCTTACCACCAGAGAAAAGGGTGCTCACCTACCTGATAAGGTAGTGGTAAGGAGTGTGGTCCTTGTGTTACGAATACGACAAACGCGTGTGAATCATTTCACTCAAAATTTAACGAATCTTTTTACACAGCTCATCCATCAATATATATATTTGTCAAGAAGTTAAAAGAATTTCAAATTGAAATTTTGTCAAGATTCAAAGTTTAAAAACACCTTTCAAAATTAAGGATGCCTCCACTATATAAAATGTGTATCAGATTTACGTTGAAAAAATTGTTGACTGATATAAGTATAAGTATGTATTTATTAATTATTGTTAAATAAATGCCATAAAATATAAATAAAGTATTTTCCTTTCTCATTAGAATAATTTCTACCTATCATGTTAGGTGTTAGTGGCACAATCGGCTGTACCTTTTCAAAGACCCTTTTTGGCCAGTGGCAAGATCGGTTGTACCTTTTTTGATCAGATATAATTTGGTGGCACCTTCGGCTACGCTCATAATTATAATAGTGACATTAACATTACAACATTACAATTAACTAATTAGTTTTAAAATACGTAATCCTTAATTGAGGTCTGTTATTTTGCAACTTGTAGTCTTTGTTTAAAAACATTTTATCGCAGAGTCATAACATCTTTAGCAGATTGTGGGTAAGGAGGGGCAAGGGTGGCGTGAGCGGAGGGTTCCGGATTATTGGAGGTACTGGACTACTTAAGTGCCTGATTAGTGATTCTACTGTACTTACTCTATTTTGTAATAGCAATTGTGCTAAAACTATGTGCGACAGAATTTCTCTTTCACTTTTGGTGCACAACAATCACTAGTTTTTCCCAGAAGGCTGATGTTGCAGACTTTAAATTAGTTAGTTCAGTAATGAATTTTTAAAAAATGACCTTTTTGCAGAGGTTTTTCACGTTTTACTCAGTGAAAATAGCTCCGATCGAGACGTTTCAATTTTTATTTTAAAGATCTTGAAATTGTATATTTATTTTGTAATTGGAAAATTACGACTACTTTAATAGTTTTCGGGATAAATGCGAAAACTAGACAAAATTACAAATTGGAATGTTTAAGCATTGTTTAAAAAACAACAAGAATAATACAATTTGTTTTTACATTTTGTAGTGTAACTTATCCAGGTCTATTCAATCGTCATATAACTGACCTACGTTGTTTATGGGAATCAGCTGTTGTCGGTTCGATACACTGGCTATTAACGTAATTTGGAAGGATTGTTTATAGTTGTTTAATGAAAGACAACAAAAATGTGACATCCTAACTTTATTATGAATGAAATGATAAAATACCACGGCAATCCTAGTAATATCAAATTTTAAACAAAACAAATACAAATGCCAGACTCAGCCTAGGGCTGGCGTGGGGAAAGAATATGGCAGAGAAACCCACGATCTTAACCCTACAAATCAGAGATGTGTACCATCCGTAAAGTATGAAATGTATATAAATTAAAAATATCACTCTGTGAAAATCTACCCTGTACAATCCACATAGACAGACACATGTAAATAATCATTTAAAACTGAAGAATGTTGGTATTAGTTAGTAAACAATGTAAAAAAAATAATAAAGGTACCGAGGTTCCATACGGGAGGCAACCCAGCTATAAGTTGAGATTTTAGAGCACAATCTGGGCCTCACATAAAAATAAATTGCAGTAAATAAATACCAAAATAAACACACAAATAAACATGTAAATAAACGCGACGAATAAATATCAAAATAAAATGCAATAAATAAATACCAAAATAAACACACATTTGTGAATACTCCCAAATCAATACTCTACACGGGAGAAAAAAAATCACAAATAATTGTTACACATCACCGTTTTGTTCAAACTAATAAAATAAAAGTTCGAATTAAACAAAACATTACAAAATATGCAAAATAAAAATTATTGTGTCATTATAAAATGGATTGAAAGAACAATGAAAATTGACAACATTTGTGTAAATTTTATAACAAAATAATAAATATTAAAACCTCGTTGAAAAATATATGCAAAACAATAGTTTATTACCTGTGAATGCAGCTTGAAAAAGACACAAAAATAGAAACAAAAAACAAAGAACCAACAAACGCGACACTTTACTACACTGACAATCCCAAGAATAATCATACGACCCTCTACAACCAAGAATGCCGCTGAGCTCTGATAAATCTCAGACCTCTTGAGTGACATCTCCATCATCTAGAATTATTATCGTTCGTTCGCGTCTAAGATAACCAAACAATTCCTGATTTATGAGTAGTAGATAATAATTTAGGGAAGTGTGAAATTATTGAAACAGGCGATAGAGAATGACACACCCTGGTTACTACAATTTTAAACTGTGTAACCTAAAGTTTTCGGGCACAGTATTTTCTGTATTATACCAATGACGTACAGTATGTATATACATAGATATTTCTGAGCCAGAAGTTTTATTTCGATGTTCTAACAGTAAAACATCCACGATCCGGTCGAGAGTTGATATCGGTTTATCTTATCGTTAGTTTCCATGGCCATTTTTTGTAATTAGGCGATTTGGTCCGGTCACATTCCTTTGACTTGAGAAATAAGTGTGTGTATGTCAAAGTACGGTATATCTGTTTATAGAATGATTTATTACAGTTTTTTGCGAGAAATAATTTATTGTCTTACGTTAATATTGAAATAAAATATTAAGTAAATTCGAACTTTGTTACAATTTATATTTACTGGAAAGTGTTTCATTTTGATTAAATAATATTTTTAATTTAATACTGTACCTATCAGTGTAGATTTTTTAAAAATATAGGGTTGATAAATTTGTTTCTATTTTCTAATAAAATACTATCGAACGTCTTATACAAGGCCACAAGGACGAAACGTGTCACAGGCTCACTGGTCCTTTTATTTTTATTACTACATACGTACTTAATTGTTAATTGGAAAACAGAAGAATTTTTAAAATTTTAACTTTAATTAAATTGAAACGTTCAGGTCTCTGTTTAAATGATTGGTTATTATTTTAACTTTTAGAATAATACCATTTAGATAGACCGACCATCTTATCGTACAAATTTCCTACTTTGAAAAACGCACCTCTAAAGTTTTGATATCGCTTTTCAAACATCAATTATTGGTCTTTGAAAGGCATTATAATTGATACTTGTCATTTTTTAAATTTTATCAATATTTCCGGATTTATATCCTCCAAATAATTTTTTTTCACTCTTATCATTCATAATTTTAAGAGCCAACTGTGAAACTTTCAGATTTTTAATTTAAAAATAAAAAAAATTGCAGACCTTGAACCGTTGTAATAGAAAATCTCATTATGATGCAAATATATATATAGAATATATATATATATATTTATTTATTTCCCTACATGCATATCACTTTTCAACGTTTCAAATTTTAAAAACTGCTTTTTTTCAAACGTATGCCTCTGAAGTGCTGCCGTATCACATTTTCTATAAAAAAATTCCACAGCCTAGAGTTTCTATTTTGACGCAATGCTTTATATTTATTTTGTATATAAATTTTATCGTTTTTTCGAATGGCGCAATTAGTTTTCAAAAAGACAATTGTTTTAATTTTTTTTCTGAAAACTATTATTTTGTAAATAATATGCCTTATTAATTGCCGTGAAATAAATCCCATAAAATATCAATAAAGTACTTTCCTTTCTCATTAGAATAATTTCTACCTATTAGCTGTTAGTGGCACAATCGGTTGTAACTTTTCAAAGACCCTTTTTGGTCAGTGGCTAGATCGGCTGTACCTTTTTTGGTCAGGTATAATTTGGTGGCACCTTCGGCTACGCTCGTTTATCATTAAATCAGATGCATGAACTTGTTTTCAATTGACACACACTAGTACACACAGAAATGAAAAATGGTGCTTACAAACTATTTGAAGAAGAAGATGCAAAATACGAAATGATTTTCTATTTCAAATATTAAAGATTAAATTATTCAAAAAAATGCATTCGAAAAAAGGGCTAGTTTCTATTATTGTTTATTAATAAAATCACTATTTAAATATGAAGGATCAGTATTTAAATCGAAGTGGTCAATATTTAAAATCCAAGTGGTCATTATTACACTTTGGTCGAAAATGTATCTAAATACCGATAATACAGTGACTAACTTATTTGTGTTTCATTCCCATCAGCTACTCGTGCTGGTGGGCGGGTAGTCCCTTCGATCTACACTGTGGTGCAAAGCCGGAGGGTAGGGCGTAAGGCCCTCTTCAGCCTCCTTTCATGAGTCGTGGGAATGGGTAGGTGGTGTGGTTAGGGAGAGAAAGACGAGACGGACGAAATGATGATAGAAGAGAAGTGAAAGATTATCTGTGGAATATTACTGCTCCAGCATTTGCCTAAATGAACCAAGGAAACCACAGAAAACTTGGACCAGAGCAGCCGGACTCGGATTCGAACCGGTGATTTCACGAATGCTAAGCAATGATCTAGAGCACTAGACTGCACCGCTCAGTGGCAGCATTGGGAGCGATGTGCGAATGCCTGGCTTTTCAGCTGGGGCTAAGTGGGGGGCAAACAGTTGTACTGTTTCAGATACACCAAAAGACTGGTATTTTATTGAGATTGATTACGTTAGGACATCGTGAGGGTGGACCCAACATTGGCGTTTACCCGTGTAATTTTTTAAACTATCTATTGGATTGCATTTGTTCTAGTTAGGATTTATTTACTTCTTTATGTGTTGTTTATAATCAATCATTGCCGCACGCTACTTCGCAAGATGCAGCTCTTGAGAGGAACCCACTGGTTGCTATTTAAAGCTGGTAGGAGTAAATAGGTGTAAAAATATTATTATAATCGGTGATGAGCAAATTATTTACATAAAATACACCATTACAAAATCTCTCTTAGGCAATCAACAAGAATAATTATTGTAGATATAATCACTTCTAATTGTATGATAATTATGATTAATATCTAGTAATATATATATGAACTAGATAGAGACGTTTGGTATAAAAGTTAAAAATTAATTTGTGACATACGATGCAGTTATAAAAGGGGTGACCTTATAAATATTTTGATGAGAACTCCCCTCTAAAGTATTTTCAATTCAAAACCATAATAAAAGTGCCACATAATGATACAGATTTGTAAATAGGTACTTAATATAAGGAAGATGTTTGAAAAAAATTATATGTAAAAAATTGACGGAAACAATATTTCTTTTTCTATTTCTTATGGTTCCATAAGAGAAAGGACGTTGTCCTCTAAAGAGGACTTATCATGAATGACTCATCCGTTTCAAAATCATTCGAAAGTGCACCTTTAACGGACGCATACTAATTGGCTTAGTAAGGATGCAGTTGTAAATGTAAACACTCGTTAATAATAATAGGTTCTTTCGGCACAACTCAAATAGAGAACTTATTTCAAAAATACAAGCATATAACTTTCGTTCATTATTAATTCCGGCGTACTGGTAAACTGAACGTTTAATAAATTGATGATTAATATGTACGTAATCAAAGTAAATAGTTTCATTACGACACACCTATAATAGTCTTTTCGTTTAAGTGAAAGATAATCTATGTTATCTACTTATTATTGAGGAAGCTAAAGTTTGGCGAAACATATGTTACGAATAGTAAATAAAGTGCGTGAAAATCTTTAGTTTTGATTTTTCTAATTAAGATTGATTTTCATCAAGTATTGTAATATTAGTTATCAGTAGGCAGGTTGGTGGGTATTATCATTTTTCAATCATATCAGATTTGTACGTCAAGCATGCACAATCGTTCACCGCATTATAAAAGATCAGTATCGATTTCGATTCACACAAAAAGAAACTAGATGTTCGCCTCAAATTTATAGGAAAACCATAAAAAAGGTTCTCATTGTTTTTACAGTTTTTCGTTTTTCAAAATTGAGAATTTTCAAAAATTTACGTTGAGGAGAAAAGTATAGGAGATACATTAAATTGTGGTATAGAACTTTTTTCACGCAAATCCAATGCACACATAGCATTTTTGTGAAGTAGTACTTCTTACGCTGCACATGGGCTTTGACCATTTGAGGAATAAGTTGCTGGAAAAAATTAGATTTTGCGAAAGATAGTTACGAACATGTATAAATGTATAATATTTGACTTGGCGTAGTATCGTAGTATCGTTAACGAGAGACGACGTTTAGTGGTTTAGATCATAATTAAACATTCGAAAGTTTGATGTGATTTAGATCATAGTTTAACACTCGGAATTTTGATGGTTCGATTTCGGGTCCGTCTGCCCTGTTACAAGTTTTTCCGTAGATTAGATCAATAGTCAGTAATAGTCCACAGATAATCTTTCACTTCTCTTCTGTGTTCATTTCATCCGTTTCATCTTTTTCTCCCTAACCACACCACCCACCCATTCCTACGATTCCTGAATGGAGGCTGAAGAGGGCCTTACGCCCTACCCTCTGGCTTTGCACTACAGTGAATGTCGGAGGGACTGCCCGCCCACCACAATTAGTGGCTAGTGGAAATTAAACATCCAAAAGCTTTTTTTTAATTCGAGTATTCGAGGGAAACTGTGTAAGTCTCACCTATATACTCACTATTTTTAAATTAGATTAAATCGAGGACGGAAAGTACTATTCTTAAGTTACCACAAACCATTTGTCAGTCATAGATAGATTTGGAGGATGACCGTTCGATTACCACTATGCCAATTTTATTATTAATTAACTAGTTACAAGTTGAAGAATAACCGCAATTGAGGTACAACATAGTATTATAATTATTTGTTTATTTGGTGGGAATTGGTGTGCACCTTGCGAAACCTAGAACTTAGAATGACCCACATTCATTTGTTGAGAATGACCGGTAACAAAAAGTGTTCTTGGATGAGAGGGAATGTAAAATTTATGACGCCCACACAGATTTGATAAAAGTGCAAGCATAAATATTAATTTTGATCTTTTGTGGCACAAAATAAGCGAAAGGTCAGTAGACGTAAGGCAATACGTGCTGACTTATAATATTAAAAGAACGAATAAAGATAAAGAAAAAAAGTAGATATACCTTGACAGTTTTTACAACAAGGAAAAGATTGTAGCCTTGTAATAATTTAGTTTCGAAAAAAACTTTGTTTCTACTGTTCGAGTAACTTGTTTTAAAAATAAGTTCATAATTTTAGTGCATAAATATTTTGCTATACAAGGTTCGCAAAAAAAAATTTAAACTCGTCGGTAAAAAAAAATCGAGGACAACCCGAAAATTTTGGACAAAAGTACCTTGAAGATTATGTAAGAAATGCGAATGAAACGTTAGAATTACCGAGAAGAAAAAGTTTATTTTCCCATTTTATCCAATACACTAATAGATTTTGTACATTTGTAAAGTTGATAGTTATCGAATAACCAAATAGATATAAAATAATGTATAAATTAATTTAAGTTTGTAAACATCATAGTAAAGTAAACGTAGCATCTAAAAACTTTTTGAGTTCGTTAGAAATACGAAATACAAAATAAAAAACAAGTTGCACAAAATTTCTTATATTTATTTTAGTTGTCTAATAGCTGCAAAATGTTTCATAGTGATTTTACAATGATTGATAGTACCAATCTGAGCAATTTTTTACGCTATTATTGTTAAACTATTATTTCTAATATAGCTACTTAATTTTTATATCATTAATGTATTATTTTGGTTAAATACTTGTAATTTATACCGAATAAATTTGACTTAATTTTTGGTTTCTATATTGTACCCCTTTCTGTTACCTTTATTAGATAAACACAGATTCTGTGGACCCTTATGGAGTGATTCTAATTAATGACTAAGTTTAGTAGTTTTAAGCAATTACCTTTTTAAACTTTAACATTGCAATTTCTATATGAATGATATAAAAAATCTCTTTTTGAATGACTTTAAGAATGCTCTTAAGAATCTGGCAATTAATCTCTAGTTTTCAGCTTAAATAAACTATAATGAAATGGGGGTGGACAAAAGCTGTTGCTAGCCAGGGGCACATTATGGCAAAACGACCATAGCAACAACCCCACAAGTCATTGCACTCCTTCAGGTAAACACCCTGGTTAATTTGGTAATTTTACTAATACATTAAACGTGACAATACAATTAAAGTTTGACGATGAACATAACAATATGATAATAAAATAAAATGATTTTGAAAATATCGAATGCCAGTTTACGCTTAAATGAAATAAATATAATAAATAGTTGTTTGAACTAAAACCCAAATTTGGAAAATGAATATAACAATAAGATAATAAAAGTGTATGCAATTTTGAAGATATTTACGTTTAACAAAGGAAATGAATATAATGCCAAATACAATAAGTTCCTACCAAATTTAAAATTTCGTAGAAACTATTGCTTAAAATGCTACACCAACATTCCTACACACATCTATTGGAATAAAATTCACCTTACTTTAAAATAATAAGATATGGTTGCAAGATAACATTGAGGGTGAACAATGTGACGTATCATTATTCTTATGTAGAATTTTATGACGAGCATTTCTGCACTGACGATATTTTTCACCGGAAAGATAAATGACGAAAGCATCGTTAAATTCATTTTGGGAGAGGTTTTTCGCATTATAAGGGATGTTCTATTCACGATTGGGGTGGAAAATTTTTTGGTTTAATCAAATCTTTATAATTGTGTAATTTTTATAATAAAATGCTATTAAAAACTGTTTTATTAAAGTAATATTTTGTAACTAAGTACATAGCAAAATTTATCCCTGTTCGACGTTATTTTTTTTTTGTTTTGAGTCTCCAATGATTTTTTATACAGTATTCTAGATAGTAATATTCTCAGTTGTTCTATTAGAATGTTCAAATATTTTACATCACTGTAGTATGGGCGCCCAGTTGATGAATTTTAGTTCTAATATTAAGATCTTAGTTTTAAACGTAGTAATAAAGTGATCTTTAATTTTTTGTTGTTATTTAGTTGTAGGATGGACTTGAAGTTCTGTTGTATGACTCGTGAATAGATATAAATGTACTTGTTTACATTTAAATGTCAAGTTTCCATTTCTTCTTCTTAGTTTTAAGTATTGCATAAATCAAAGCCAGATAGGTTCAAAATAGTTTTTAATTGTATAAATAACTACCGACGTTTCGCCTTGATTAAGTTTTTTCAAGGTAGGTTTATTGTGAATACATTATATTAATAAGATGGTGTGGTCTGTGGTCCAGGCAGATATTAAAAACAATACAGAATTCAATTGTTTGTAATTATTTCAAATATGGCTTCACAACTGCCAGGCGTCCCGTGACGGATAACACAGTTTTTTTGTATAGCTAGGCTAGCCAAGATTATCTTAGCTTCTATTTGTAGTTTAATTACCATTTCTTCCCCTTCTTATAAGGAATTATTTACTATAAGAATTCCCCTTCTTTTCTTTTTGTTTGTTTCATTACCACCAGCTACTTGTGGTGATAGGCGGACAGTCCCTCCGACCTACACTGTAGTGCAAAGTCGTAGGGTAGGGCGTAAAGCCCTCTTCAGCCTCCTTTCATGAAATAGTGGGAATGGGCGGGTGGTGTGGCTAGGGAGAGAAAGATGAGACAGACGAAATGAAGACAGAAGAGAAGTGAAAGGTTTATCTGTGGAAAATTGTAGCCCCAGCATTTGCCTAAGTAATCCAAAGAAACCATAGAGAAACTTGGACTAGAACAGCCAGACCCGGGTTTGAACCGGTGACCTCCCGAATGATCTAGAGCACTAGACCACGCCGTTCGGTGCTATAAGAATCAAAACTAATTGATCTTTATGGTTTTATCTCTGTAATACTTTGACCAACATACACGATAAAAACATGTGTTGTTCAGCTATTTTGTAGGAAAAACCAAATGTTATGTTTATTCCTTTTTACTTTGAGTCGCTCTAAAAATATATGCTATATTATACACAGGTGGCGTCTATAAGAAATCAATGGAAATAAAAACCAATGCTGTGTAAATTTTGACATTGTATTTCTATTCTAATAAACCCTATATAAGAAACGAAAGCAAAACAATGCAAAACAGTTTCTTTGTGTCGGCAACTTGGTTTTAATAACTCGGCGAGAAGGTCTCCTACTAAAATACCGGCCTTCTCATAAATATTTCATTAAACAAATACTTACATTATAAAAAGCGGTTTCTTTTTTTATTCTACTTACACCATTCATTGCAGCTTTTTTGTTGAAATAAATTGTCAGTGGCAGTTTATATTCCTACGGCAACATTATTGAGGGATTGCGAGTGGACCAATTACTCAACGACATACGGCGCGACACGTATTCTATCATTTGTAAAGCCTCATATTAAAACTGGAAAATAAACTGGAACGTAAGTTAGGCAGTATACTAAGTTAATTGTGAATAGCGTCCCGATTTATATTTTTTAAATTCTACAGTTTTTGAAACTGAAGTTAACAGAAAAATAAAGGTAATGTAGTGAATATTTTTATTTAATTCCTACTTAGCTGGGTTTACAGCAATCAGGAGACCACATGAATAAAACTTTAATTGACTTTATTAAGAATGAAAGGGAAAAAGTGAACAAACAAAATAACAACGTTTTTTCTTTATTAAATCCACAGAAACTCTGCTATTCTAAATTTAAAACTAGCCACAGGGGGGTATACCACCTTCACCACCCCGCACTCCTACATCCCTAACCTACGGCTTTTCTCATTCATCCATCTCACTATCGTACACTCCCTTCCTTGCTCATACTGCAACACAGCTCTTACTTACATTCTACGACATTGCTAATCACCATTCTCAGCACTTGACACGCTCTACTTAAAATTTGAAACTTAAATCTATCTACCCTAATTCCTAAATTTATGACTTAAATCTACACAAACACAAAATGTTCTGTCCATTATTTCTGTCACCACAGTAATATCTAGTTATGACAGTATATCGGTATCTATTGAAATATGCTCCTAATTGGAGCATTTCATAAGTTAGACAAGGATTTTAAAGGTATCTACTTGTCTAACTGAATTGACAACTAAATATAATAAATATAAACATAGAATCAACAGAAACAACTACTTCGAGGGATTCTACTTTGGATTGTTATCTTCGTCTAAGAATCCATCGGAATCAACAGTGTAATTCAATGCTGGTGGGGGTATTATCCCTAGAAGTAGTTGTTTCTGTGATTCCATATTTATATTTATTATTTAGCTTGTAAAAGCTTTTCTGCCAGCGACCATCTGATGAGACCCGATAGATCAAAACCGGTCGTGGGATATCGCTTTCGATGCGTTGTGCCTACTGTGTAGGACACGTTCCAAATGTGGGAGCTATGATCGCTTATAATTAGACGAAAAAGGATTTTAATACCTTCTTTCTTTTAACTAAATATAACATGGGAAAAATACTGGGCGCGAAAAAGACAGCTATAACTTAAAAATTAAAAAGATAATAATGGATTGCTACATTATCCCAATGGGATGAATAAACTATGTTTTATGCGCTCAACACGCAATAGAAAAAAGTGTGTTGTAGCTTAAATACAGAAAATATGAATCATAAACATTCGTAAGAAAAACAATATAACAGATGTCCTACAGTATGACATAGGATAGAAAAGGAAAAGGGAAGGACATGTAGAAATATACAAAAACTGGAAGGGCTCATCAAATAACAGAATAGCTAGGGCCGAAGGGTAAAAAGCGTGTGGTAAGATAGAGAAAAGGACGGGCTAATGACATCATGGATGTAGCAGGAAAAAATTGGATGAGAGTTGCTACTAACACTTAAAAATGGAAAATGATGGAAAACACACCAAAAGCAAATCAAATTAAAACTGTATTAATTTGAGAAAAGAATATAAAGAAATTAGTGATGAAATGGGTTCTGCAGATACAGTGTCAATGAATTTTACCTCAATCAATCAAACAATCTTTACCTTTATCCTGCAATAATTTTATTAATTAATTTAATATTAAAAATCAAAGATCCCTCATTTGGAACAAGGATTTATGTTATCTTCGTCTAAGAATCTTTCGGAATCAACAGTGTAATTCAATGCCGGTAGGGGTATTAGCCCTCGGAGTAGTTGTTTCTGTTAATTCCATATTTATATTTATGCGGATAACATAAACGCAATTTTGCAATGGTCGTACAGTACATGAACCTTTATATTCAATAAAATGCTGAAAATAACCCACTTTCAAAACTGTTTCTCTATAATGATCATCTCATCTCATCCAAACCAGGTAATTATTCTTTTTTTCTGTTCTATTTTGGGCATTCAAACTGTTTTCTCTGTAACACTTTTCGTTATCATGATTGCAATCGCTAAGAGGAAACGCTCGTGTAAATCAAATAATAACCCAGACTAACCGAGCACGTGATGACGGCCCCATCCTGATTATAATGCATTTAATGGGTTAATGACAAAGCTGAACACGACATTCTAGTGCATAATAAATGACAAGAGAAAAGAAAAGGTTTTTTAGGTGAAGGTTATATTATATATACGTAGATGGTCTTAGATGGATCGGAAGTAAATTTTTTAAAAAAAATATTCTAATAGAAGGAAAATAAATTGTAACTATATTCATACTTTAAAGAAAATTCTACAACTGTATCAATAAAATTATGAATGCTGTATCATTATACAACTACAAACATAATTTTACTCTTGCTATTAATTATAAATAAGAATAAAATAGTCTTTTGAGCATATTTACGGCTTTGATTTTATCAACAAGGACGCCAAATTTTGAACAAATTAACAATTTAAATTTTGTGCTAGTTGGATATAAATTTGTATAAATTTGCAATGATTTTAGGAAATATACTAAGCGTAGAATTGACATTTTAAACGTGTTTACTTTTGTTAAATAAAAATGTCCATTATTTAATAATAGAGTAGTATACATGAATAAAATGAATTTTAATTACGAATTTACCGATTTCAAAAAATTTAGCCCCCATTTTTAAAGTAGCTTATATTATTCCTTCTATAGAAAACAATTCCGGGCAACGTTAGTGTTACAACTGCAATAGGGAACATTCAAATGAAATTTTGTATAATCATAGAAATGATATAAAAAATAAAATCGAGATTTTAACAATCTGACATGTATTCCTTTTAAAGTACTATAAGAACAACTTGTAACATCTTCTTTTACTGATACAAACTTATAATAACAATCATTTGGTAAATGTAATAAATAAAACACAAGTTTTTGGATATTTCAACAATAATTTAATGTACTCGACGATATTGTTTCGACCCATATGTGGTCATTATCATTATCATTATTTGGTGATTTTTTACTCTTGATAATGACCACATGTGGGTCGAAACAATATTGTCGAGTACATTAAATTACTGTTGAAACATCCAGAAACTTGTGTATTATTTATTACATTTATTAAAATATGTTTCATCAAATGGTCACTATTGATAGTTTGAATTACAATCATTTGGACTCAGTCTACCATAGAAAAAAATGAAATCCTTAATCGTCAGTAGTGCAGATTATATATGGCGCAAACTGGACGAGAACGCGGGTGCTCTATCTCAAAAACAAAAATACTTGATTAAATGCAATAACTTCCAAATGCAAGCCTAAGATAGAGTGAAAGTAAGCAAACACCGAAAATGATAGAAATGAAAATATTTGAAGATAATTCGTAGAACAATATATCATCGGTGCTAAAAATGAGACACGGACGTACCATAAATATAAATGAATTGGTGGCAAGCAGAAGAGAGGAATGGATAAATCATGACTGAGAATTGATGAAGACAAACCATTGAAATCAAACAAGATCTATTTATTGTAAGAGGGAAAATCGTTCTAGGGAGACCCAGAAAGAAATTATATGTGTATGTGTGTTTTTTATCTGTAAAAGTAAAAAGAAACTTAAAGTATTACGCGTTCTTTGAAGAACTCGCGGTAATAGTTAGAAGAAAGGAATGTCTAGAGATTTTAACAGATTTATTTACACAAAATAATGTTTAAACTTAACTTAACAAATTATCACTATATCTAGAGTAGTCTTGGGTTACCGATACACGTAAACAACCGCACGTAAACAGGCCGGAGGCGAGCGCGACGCAAAGCTGACCCTAAGGGTGCAGTAGGTGCTGGTCTCTACTAATTTCCAAGCAGACTAGACCCCTCAGTCTAGAGGATCTGCTAGGAGAGCAGCCGACAACTGTCGTTTCCCGGGTTTTTTTATTTTTTTTATTTAGTGTTAAACCTCGAGGAGGGGAAATCTTCATAGACACCCCCGAAGATGGGGGTAGTGTCGGGTTCTTACCGACTAAAACCCCTCCTCGAGAAGGGATTGCAACCCGAAGGTTTTTCATCCCTGGGGAGGTTGGGATCGGGAAGTGGGTTGTTTGAGGTGTTGGGGGGATTGGGGAGGGGGTGTAAGAATTGTCAGGTGACCCATCTCGAATATTGGATGGGTACTCGCGCTAAATAGCGAAGCTAGAATTTGAGCGGGATTAACGGCTCAGTGTAGAAGGTGGCAAGGCCTTCTGAAGCGGTCGGTAGCTTTCGGGGCGAAGTTGGAAAGTGATGAGATGGACGGGTTTGGGTGGCCTGAGACTGAGGCCCTGAGATTTGCTGCGAATTTGTTTGCAGCCTCGGTAAGTGAAGGGAGCCCAGTTTCTTTCAAAATTTGGAAATTTCTGACGAACCAGGGGTAGCCTAATGCGGAGCGAAGGATCCGCATGTAAGTGCCTTGAAGGGTTTTGAGTCGACGGGGTTGGCAGCCCCAAATTGGAATGGCGTAGGAGCATATGCTCCTGATTATTGCGTTGAACGCACGAATTTTAGTTTGGTCGGAGATGAACCTATTTTGGAAGAAGGGCTTGAGTGAAATAAAGGCGCCCAGGGCCTTTGCGCGGGTGGCTTGCATGTGTTTACGCCATGTAAGTCTCCTGTCGAACACGACGCCGAGGTAGGTGATTGAATTGCTCCATTTGATGGGGTGGTTGTTTATAGTGATGGGCGGAGGTGTACGGTTCCTCCGCGAGAAGAAGATTGCTTCCGACTTGGCTTCGTTGATGGAAAGTTTCCATCTCTGATACCAGTTTAGGAGCAGGGGCAGGAAGGCGTTGATTCTAGCGGTACAGTGGGCTATAGTTTGGCTAGAATTGACGAGTGCGATGTCATCAGCATAAAGTGCGGTAACGATCGAAGGGTGACATGGCATGTCAGCGCAGAAAATATTGAATAATTGGAGCCTTGGGGGACGCCAGCCGTGACTGGTTTGCTGGACGAACACGAGGGGTTTTGTCGGAGAGAAAATGCGTTTCCCGGGGTAGCATCTTCTTTTAAGTAGCCCCTACGTAGAGAAGGTGTAGTCGAGAAGGGTGGTGCGAGCTCTATGCTCCCACTCCGTTGGAAGGGGTGTTGTACAGTATTATCGGAAATCGACGGTGACTCTATCGTTGAGGGTAGTTGGGCGACGCGACGAACTACCCAACGCGTTTGGGCACGAAATTGAAACATAGGGGTGGTGTTACAAAGGTATATTAACAAAGATGTATGTTGTTAGAGGACAACGGACAGTTGCGAGCAGTCGTCATAAAAAAAAATTGGTTTATCGAATCTTATAGGTCTTACCCCGGGTTCGTAGGGTCAGTGGAATACCTAGTATAATAATTATTACTGTAACTAACCTCCTCCTCATGGATGGTCGGTCTATTTCAAAATGCTGCATAATAATATTCAGCTAAAAATTACATGGACAATTTAAATTAATAACTAGTAAAAAGGGTATTAAGGCTAGTACGAAAAAAAAAAAAGGAAATAAACCCTAAGCAACCATAACCTGGCCTAATCCATCAAAAGGATATTTGACTCATTTCTTGTATTTCCTTTATGTGCGCATGATGTTACTGGTCACTTTTACGGACCCTTTAAAGTATGTAGGGCGCGCTGTTGAGTAACACCCCTCATTAGACGCAGGGAGTAATTGTTTCATGGCCGAGCGGAACTGATCCATCATTTTTAGGGTTATTTGAGTCACAGCAGGGAGTAAACTAAACGCAACGCGCATCTGACTTCAACCCGATTAGTCAAGGGTGCTTTTTCTTGCTAAATGCTCTTAAGGCGTAGGCTTTCCCTGTTAATGTCAATTCAACGGACGTAGCCGAAGTTGCCACCAAATTATACCTGACCAAAAAAGGTACAACCAATCTTGCCACTGACTAAAAAAGGTCTTTGAAAAGGTACAACCGATTCTAATGAGAAAGGAAAATATTTTATTGATATTTTATGGCATTTATTTAACAGTAATTAATAAGGATTAAAATTTTGGATTTTAACAGATTAAATAATTATTCGTGTGTTAGTGATTGTTTATTTCTCAATAAACAATATATGTAAGGCACATAGTGACCCTTTTCATATCCATAACCTGGTGCCAAAATTGGTTGTTTAATTTTAAAACCCCAATTTTGTAGCAGGTAGATCTGTATTTTTAGTGGCAACTTCGCTATCACCAAATTCAACGATACTCTTACTTTCCAATCGGGCAGATGCTATATAATCCATTAGTATTATCCTCAATATTGACACATTTTGACCAATTTTAATTTTTTACATAGAGTTAAAATGAATGACAAAAGATGTAAAATTGAAAAACAACTGTTTTTACAAACAATACATATCATGCCGTTTTGAAGTAAGAACACGTTTGCGGGTCGATTATTTTATTATTATGGTCGAATGCCTTGGCCTTGTTTCAAAAAGAGATCGTTGTCAGTCACTATAATAAAATCGACGGCTTCACCACCGCACCGTAACAATCATGGCCTTCATGTCCCGTCTTGTTCGTGTGGTGACAGAACCGGGACTTCCGATGACGGTGACTCAAACTGTGTGGTTATTATCATCTGGCACGCACGCACTTTATTAAATTAGCTTACGAGAAAAGAAAAGTACGAAATTGCGACAATTTGCGGCTCGTTTGAACCCAATTTAAAGACAGTTTTTCTAAATAAAGAAATAATTGTGTCAATTATTGCGGTTTCCTAAAAACAAGCCAGGCTATTTAATTTACTACAGTTTATTAATAGAAATATTCAATTAGAAAATGTGAAAGTAGTCGAGTAAAATTGATTTTAGTCTGGTTAAGTAAAAAATTGGCCAAATGGTTTTTACAAGAAAGAACCGATCCCATTTCTGTTAATTCTAAGACCATCTAAAAAAATTTGGTAATTATAACCAGTTAGTTTTGCACCTTTATTCTCTTTGAAAGAATAAGTTAAGAAAGGTAAATTGTCTTGAGGGAAATTGAAGAAAAGAGATTCCTTTGTTATGGCGTCTCGCGAATATTTTGATACCAGAAACCATTGATGCTGTACGTGTATTGATTGTCATGTGACTTATCGTGAGATTAAGTCTTCCTTGGGCATTGGTATGACCTTGCATCAATAAGATACTGCTTGAAAATTTACCTGTGACGATTTGTTCACGTTAGATCCCGCACAATTTGACAGAAGCTAAAAAAGATGCTCGTGTCTATTGGTTTACAAAGAAGCTAAAGAAATACAATGCCGGTGCACCAGATGGTGTGTATAACAGCAACACAGGTGACTAATTCTGGATCTATGCGTATGAGCCCAAGACGGGCTAAATCCGACAAGTGATTCGCGCACGAAACAAATGATCGCCTGTTTCTTCGGAATAACTGGACATGTGGCAATCGTGCCGTTAGAGCAACGTACAACGGTGAGTTCTGGTCTGAATTGTACACTACCATTTGTTTGCCAGAAGTGCTAGGTCAAATACTAAAAAAGAATAGATAATGGAGGATCATTCTTCATCAATGCAAGCTTTCACACTTCGGCTGAAACAACCACCTATTTGACTCGCCAAAACGTCGAATTGATGGATCATGCTCCGTATAGTCCTGATTTGATACCAAATGATTTCTTATTTCAAATCAAGAATCAATTGCGTGGCAAACGTGTTTCGGCGACTGAAGCAGCCGTTGATGCATTTCGAAAAACAATAAAATCTTTTCATTATGAAACTCAAAATATAATTAGCAATCCTCGTACAATAACACGTATAATTCTAATGACCACTTGGTACCGCTTTATTGTTTTAAACAACATTAAAATTCAAATTTGTTAATAGTAGGTAGATATATATGTATTTATGTTAACGTTACGTTCGTTGTCCACTAACAACAATATCTAATTATACGTATTTTTTACCTTGACCTTACTAGAGGCACTTCTCTTTATATATGTATCAATGCAAACCTACTGACACGGTCCATTATTCACTTTTTATTTGTTTTTGTCTGTTAAAGTGCTTTGAATAAATAAAACAGACGTTTAAGAGGCGTAAATAGAAGAGACGGCTTCCAATATTTCACACAGGTGTTACTTAACACTCACGAAAACGGGGATTTGTAAAGCACATTGTTTATCCAATGCAACATTTCTCTCTGTCGTTTGTTTACTTAACAGCTAGAATAAGGTAATTTGCTCAATTTAAACACAACTGACTGACTTTGTTTTGAATTATCCTGAAAAGAACGGATATGGAGCAATTGCTAAGAGAGCTGCAGATATATATATACATATATACATTTTTATATTTTATACAGAAAAAATGTTTAGGCCGAACGTATACGTTTAAAAAATCGTAGTGTATGCTGTAGTTCTCTTCACATTTGAATAAAGTTTGTTAAAATTAATTTTTTTATTTGAAATTAAAAACTCTTCACTAAGAAAAAAAAAACAAGCAACAATTATTTCCAGTTCCATAGGTTTATGTTCGAATGAGAATGTTTACGACCCTCTACAGTCAGAACGTGTGTAAAGTATTTACCTAGTCATTAATCCTTCTTCTGAAGATGGGCTTGTAGATGTAAACTTGTTAAGAGGTTCAATAAAAATTGATTGTATTGAATTAGCGGATACTTGATGGAAGTCTAACATATTGAAATAAATACACAGTTGATAACTTCCATAATTTATTAAATAAACATAACACGTGCTTCGCCAACACTGTGGCTTCTTCAGAAGTACAAAATCTACTTAAAACTACCTAAGAGTAGATGTCTATAAATAGATGGTGCATCTTCATTAGAGTGAGGGAAAAGATTTAATAGTGGTAAGGGGTTTATATCTACTTGGTCATTAAGTAATATGTCTGTATTTTTAGATCTAAATTAAATATATGATTACCTTCTAACACATGTTTTGCATAGTTAGAATCGGTTTTTTGGTTTCTATATGATCTGAAATGTTCGTTCAAACGAATTCTAAAATTTCTTTCCGCCTTTGTCTAGACAAAGTAGAGAAATTATGAAAAAAACAGGCATATATCAACTTAATTGGGGTTCTTGTTCAAAAATTTATATAGGTCAGACAGGAAGAAATTTTAGAATTCGTTTGAACGAACATTTTAGATCATATAGAAACAAAAAAATTTATTCCAATATTAACTAGACATTGTTCATAGTTACAAGTGTTGTATGTTGAAGAAGATATTACATAAAAACATTCGCTTAGTTTAAAGCAATACTCATATCCTACATTTGTCTACACCTAACTAAAAATATTAGCAATAAAGGAAAATAAATTAAAATTGAGAAAAAATTAAAACACTGAGGGTTTCACTAAAACTGTTTTAGTGAAACCCTCAGTGTTTTAATTTTTTCTCAATTTTGAAAAATGTTTCACCAAGTGATAACGGCAGATACCCTTAAGTTAAAATAAATTAGTCAAAAAGTGACCCCAGATCCATATTTTTAATTAAGTCAGAAATGTTCTGATGTGGAATGTCAATAATCGGTCAAAATTCGATAATATATAGAATATGGTAAAGGTTGTCGTTAAACGCTGATGGAATCTTAAGATTAAGATGTAAAACTGCTATGAACCATCGATAAAGATACTTATCCGTTCAAATTTGAACGGGTTCAACTAGTTAACAGACATTTTACTACGGAAAATTTTACAATTTACATCTTAATTTGCAAACTCAGGCAACTTTTGCTATAAAGCTCGTGAATTCTTCCGCGTTAGAATTGCCAGTTGTACGTGATAATTACATAATCAATAAATAAATAAATAAATAATAGATTTCTTTGCATTTAACAAAAGCAATTGTTCATCGAGAAATAATTATACATACACAGGTGAATTGAGTCCATTTTCTGTGCAATTATACGTGACCAGTTTGTTTAAGCGAACAGTTACCATTTCTAATTTATAGGAAGCATACTGTGAATAAGGCTTTTTAAATAGTACATTGAAATTATTCAAGAAAAATTCCGATTAGATAATCGATTCGATAATACGGCACACTAACTATAACCTATATATTTATGTTGAATAATATTCAGCGTATACGACTTAATTGTCATGCCGAAGATGAAGTAAAACATGGAAGAATGCCAATGCTTGCTTTCCTACCTTTTATTTCGAATAGCTCTAATAACTTCGTTGATGTAGTAATTAAGTTTTGGGAATTCGAATTAAAAAAACTCGAAATTACAATGTCAAGACTTAATTCTAAGAGATAGAAATCGTAACTTAATACAAAGAAAAAACAAACTCGAATTTTTCTTTTTAAAATAATACTTCATGATAAAATTGATGAGGCATTAAGGTACATTTAACAGGCGGGTTGAAAAGTTCGTAGGCTAGCATATAAATTTTTTTTTTATTTTTGATAGAATTTGATTTTATTATTCAATATAGTTCCCTTTTAGGGCGATACAACGATTATAGCGGTCATACAAATACGATTTGTCTTTAGTCTCAAAATAGGCTTCAGTTTCGGCGATTACCTCTTCATCGGCGCGAAATTTTTGTCCAGCGAACATCCTCTTGAGGTCTGAGAACAGAAAAAAGTCGCTGGAGGCCAGATCTGGAGAGTACGGTCGATGCGGAAGCAATTCGAAATCCAATTTATAATAACGCTACGTAACAGTATCTGTTTATGGTTTTTCCCGTTTTAAGATAGCCAATGAATTTTATACCATGAGCATCCCAGGATACTGATGTCATAACCTTGCCAGCCGTCTTTCCACGCTTTGGGTTCATCACGTGCAGTCCACTCGACTGACTGTCGATTGGACTTCGGTGTGAAATGAAATGATAGAGCCATGTTTCATCTATCATCACATATCAACGAAAACGCAAAAATTGGGATTTATTACTATTGAACAGCTCCAAACACTGCTTAGAATCATCGATTCGGTCCGTTGTTGTTTTTGGTGGATTGTGAGCTCGCGCGACACCCACTTGGCACAGAGCTTTCGCATATCCAAATATTCATTCACATTCACGATATGACCAACACGTTCCTTTGATATCATTAGGCTATCTCAATCAACTTCGCTTTACGGTTATCAAAAATTATTATGTGGACTTTTTTAATGTTTTCGTCGGTAACAGCCTCTTTGGGGAGTCCACTGCGTGCATCGTCCTCGGTGCTCATTTCGCCTCGTTTAAATTTAGCAAACCACTTTTCTACGGTTGATTTTCTTGGTGTAAAATGCGAGTAATGTTTATCAAGCCAAGCCTTGGTTTCTTTTTTTTTCTCGCCAAAAAGCAATGCTTTATTAACACATGAAATTCCTTTTTATCCATTTTTTCAAAGTAACAAAAGTTCTTTCACTAAAAATGCTATAACTCAGATACTAATAGTGCAACAGCTGTCAAATTAATAAACGCGTCTTTTGAAGGTTAGGGCTAACTAAAAATCATATGGATTTGATGCTAGTAGCGCCATCTATGGGTCAGCCTACGAACTTTTCAGCCCGCATGTTACGTGGGTTTGTAATGTAACTTTGTGGAGCTATCTCCTCTAATAATACAAAGTTATGGGACTAGCTGACTATTGAGAAAGAATTACAAAAGTTTTCATACGTAGGATGATAAGTGACACCAATTTCCACAAAATCAACTTTCATTACTAGAATTCAGAGAAAGATTTAATTGGGTCGTATGTCCCATGAAACGCACATAATTTTTTTAAGAATGATCGAATTAAGTAGATCAGAGGGTAGGTTTCTGCTCACATTTTTCTAAGAATTTATTGAATTTATAATGTAGGCTATTTTTTTGAAACAAATTCTATAACTTATTAAAGTGGCAAAATAGTAAAATTCTCTTTTAGATTAATTTATATTGAAAATGTTAATAGAGCCGGCCTTGTTTTTTATTATTTATAGGTATTGTATTCTATTATGTGTATTATTTACTACATTAGTTACCCTTGAGAAAGTCCTAGATCTAGTGAATAGATAAATGCCACCTTTGAGAAAAAAGCTTGCAATCGATACAAAAATAATTTTTTTGTTCATTGTAAACAGCTATGAATAGTAGTTCAACGCAGAAAGTTGAAAAACATTACTTATCAATTGAAATCAATTAACAAATAAAATTAATTAACACGAATAATATCATTTTTGTAAATGCAACCCGCCATATTTTATTTTGTCATTCGAAGGCCTTTTTTTATTCCCTTTCGACACATTCAGATGTTTCCTACAGTTTTATGTGAAATTATTTCAATAATTTCGATCGCCATTTTAATCACGTAATGATAAAAAAACTCAAAATAGTATAAATTAAATTTTAAAATAAACTTTTCCCTAATTGAACTTGTTCATATTTTTTGGGTTTAATATTTGTTTCACATCTAATCTACTCTTTTTCCCTCCTTTAACATAATTTCTATTGTTGATCTTTCTAACATATATCCATAGTGATTTACCCTCTGTCACTATGTTCTTTTCCTAGACATTTCCTTATTGCTTTTTCTCCGTCGTTTTTATGGTCAGGCTGTAGTAATCTTAATTATGTTTTATTTTTTATTTTTGAGGTCATGAGTTACTTTAAGCTTTGTGTGAAAAGCCTCCACAGATATTGATCGAAACGAACGCTAAAAGCAAATATTTTTCTTCCTTAATTCTGAAACACCGAAAGTAAAACAGACAAAGGCGTTGAATCCTTTGATGCTGTCTCGACATAACCCCAAGAAAGGATTCTATACCCTTGCTATATTCCCTGATGATGTCAACCAAAGGAGGTGTATAAGAAATTATTAAGATAAATATAGTCACAATCTTGTAAGGAAATGTTTTCATACTATTTTATTCAGCACATGCAAGAAAAATAATTTCTATGAAAAATAAAGACTGTAACACATGCAGGTACGTATAATACAATAAATTCGCATTACCTAATCTTTATTTTAAAACGAAGGAAACCATTGTACGACCCGCATGATTTCAATTTCATAACATGACCATTATTTAAATAATCTCATTTTATTGTCACCAGACATTTTTAAATTCCGCAATTTTCTCTAAATTTCGAAACATGTAAGTAAGGTGACCAACTATACTCATTTACTGAGTTTTGTACTCTTTTTTCGCAAACCGCACTCTTTTCAAATCCTATACTCTGAAAATACTCATTTGTATAATTTTATACTCATTTGTATTTCTAAAACATTTTTTTAGATTATTTTATTTCAATTTATTAATTAAATATTTAAAATTATTTTGACAGTGATTTGAATTTCACGCGCGCATATTGCTTGCCGTTTCCGGCACGTCAGAAGACAGGGCAAACACCAGACACGAGTTTGACAGTGATTTGAATTAAAATGAAGTTTTAAAAGAAGTTAAATTTTTTTATAAAATTTGCTATGAAGAATGGATAGTGAACTTTATTAAATTGTTTCAAATGGACCCTTCTAAATAGTAAAATTGAACGGAAAGAAGTTTCTTCAGCAGTCGAATTTGTAATTAAGGAAGTAAAAGATATTGTTATTAACGACAATTTTCTCTTTGAAGAAATTCGAAGAGTAAATTTATATTTAAATGAAGAAAAATTGAAGAAATGGAACGATGAGAAAATAGAACTTGACAAAAGATGGGTAGAAATCTTTCGGCATTTTAGAGTAGAACATATCTTACATGAAAATTTAAATGTTTTAATAGAAATTTCCTTATGTTGTACAGGCTCTAATGCTGCTGTTGAAAGGGTATTTTTACTAGGGAATGATTATTGGAGCAGTGAGAAGTCGCAACTTTTTGTAAAAACATTATCTGCCGCCTTAACAGTCTTTTTTTTTCACCTATGAAATACATGCAAAGTGTACTCTTTTTGAACAAAAAATAGTTGGTCACCTTAATGTAAGGGTCCTACCTAAGTTCATATGCCATTTCAGCTTTCTGTCATCACGAGACCTATTATTATTATTATTATTAATATTATATTCCATTTCATTGTAATAATCACGTTACTAGGTTATCTGTTGCCCCACCATTTACTATTCATGTATATTAAGCATCACCACAATTATACCAGACTGAAACTCACAGCGTTTAATCACCACCTCTCTTTGACACCTTCTCCATAGGCTTTATAAGCCGGTCAGTTCACCGCGTCTGCAGTCAACCACTAATAATCCATCAGCTTTGCCAGCTTTGTCGCTGAAGAACACGCTTAGTGCACCAGTGCGTCATTAAAGAAGAACGCGAAGAAGTACAAGAAGAAAATGAAGGTTTTCATTGTGTTCTCTTTGGTTCTCGCCTTCGCTTTGGCCGAAGACAAGAAAGAAGATAGCGCCGCGGCGCCTGCCAGCCCCGTCGCCGAGGAGAGACAGAAAATTTTCAGGCGACTTATCCCTGCTGATGTTCTCAGAGGTAAGTGACGATAATAAAATTAAACGATAAAATAATTGCCGATGATTTGATAATTTTTCTTATTTATAGAAATAAAATACGTTAAATATTGCTTATTTACGAAAAGTTTATTATTTGCAATGAGGAAATTAAATAAAGTTATTCTATTTTGTAATTTTTAAATTTCTAGTTTGATGCCAATATATTAATGTATTGGTAACATATTTTAATAGAAAATTAAAAATATATACCTACAATTACTATTATATAAACAGGGTCATATCGAGTTCGATAATATGGACTAGACTTCTGAGCGAAATTTACATATATTACATATATATACAAATAACTTGTTATTGGGGATTTTGTGAAAGTACGATATTGGCCAATCTACTTTGATTAAAAACTGCAATATATAGGTATATTTTTGTTTTTACTTCTCAAAACTTTATCAAGAATGCGACTATTAATAAAATGTTATATTAACATAATGACGAGAGATGCTTCTTTAAATTTCTAACAATCATACATGTACTTAAGCGGATTAAATTAAATATGATTCAAATTTACGATTTAGTAGAAAATCTGAAAATGTGAAAGTTATTTCAAAATAAAACTTTAATTATTTAACGTAAGAAAACATGCAACTGTACAAAGCTTAACACTCATTAGTAATTACATTATTGTGTCAGTTACATATTCGTGGGTATTATGAAAACACAAACTAATTAGTGGCGTTGTCAAAAAGCAAATGTGCATCGAGCATGAACAAAAAAATAAAATAAACAAACAAATAATGAGAAACGGTTTTTTAATCAACCTCGGAAATTCATGAGGACAAAATTTGACCCTACGCACGCATCAGGGATGCTGTAGCCGGAACTACGGCTATTTACACCTTTAAACCGGACATTTGACCTCAATTTCGGAAACGCGAACGCTCATGTGAGTCGACCTCACAATAACTAAACGTGAGAAATTCGAAACTAAACAACAATAAGTCAAAAAGGCCATTGTGCCCATAAACTCAGCATGAACTTTTAACAAATTGGTGGGAACCTACCTAACAAATTAAAAAAAAAATTACAAATACTCAAAATGAACTGAAACATATATAATGTTACCCCCGTAAGTGTTTTGTGTGATAAAATCCACAATTTTTATAATTTGGTATGTATATGCCCCTCTGTATATTCAAGAAAAGTCGTCATTAAGAAATTAGTAACATATATTATCAAAGAAACATTAATGAATGCAAGGGAAGTCACAGATGAAAATGAATTCTTTTCAAATAATTACCGATAATTATTCAAAAATTAGTAGCAGAATTATTAATAAATATTTATACTGTTAATGTAAATTTTTGATTATTCCTTCTGAAAAAAAATTAATGAGCTTTTAATGAGTCAAAACAGAAATAATTATGTCTCTTTAGGTCCTGAAAACAGAAATGAGTGAATAACCATTAAATATTGACATACACAGTCTGCACAATAAATTTGCGAATTGAAATCGTCTGAACTTTATAAACAAAATTTAAGGGGTACACCAATCTTATATACTTCAAAATCTAACTATTTTGTGGCAATTGATTTGGTCCTCAACTGTTTCGTGTCGCTTCTGTATGACTATTTTGCATTTATGAATCAAAAAGGAATTGCAGAGGTTAAGTGTAATGGGTGGGGAGTGTGGTTGAATTACGGGATAGAAACTCGCATAATTACATCACAAAATTTTTATCTTGCATGACTCATATTATCCCTAAAATGTTTAATAATCAGTGCGAAAAATCAACATTCGCTATTTGCCTTAGAAGAAGATATTCATGATAAATAAATCTATTAAAATCAAAGCAAAAAAAGCAGCATAAGGGTTGAGGGTTCATCTAGTCTATTCAGTTTTCACGACCCTTAAAAGGTTCCTGTGGTGTTTTATCTTCATAGATGGTCCTCAACATTTAATCAATTTTCTGAGGGTTTGTCATACAGTTTTACCAAAAATTTAATGTTAAATCGTTATTTTATCTAATGAATACCGAGCGGCATGGTCAGCATTCGGGAGGTCGCCGGTTCGAACCTGGGTCCGGCTGCTTAGGTCCAAGTTTTCTCTGGTTTCCTTGGATCATTTAGGCAAATGCTGGGGCAATAATATTTCACAGATAATCTTTCACTTCTTTTCTGTCTTCATTTCGTCCGTCTCATCTTTCTCTCCCTAACCACACTACCCACCCATTCCCACGATTCCTGCAAGGAGGTTGAAGACGGCTTTACGCCCTATCTTCCGGCTTTGTACCACAGTGTAGGTCTGAGGGACTGCCCACCCACCAGCACGAGTAGCTGGCGGGAATGAATCACGAAAAAGTTTGTTTTTCTAATGAACGATTACCATCATCGACAAGATTAAAAATACCACTACAGAAGATCTCTCCTCTAGCTGCACGCTTACCCTAACGGTCACGGACCTTCCAATGGGGTTTCCTCCCATGGTGCAGCTAGTGCGCATGGCCATACATTACCTTAACCCAATTCTACGAGATAAGTTCCCGCATTTATTGTACAAACTATGTAAATCAACTTGTGAGCTTCATCAACTTCTACACTTTGTAATATTTCTAAAAAAAATGTTTATTCTGAATAATACCTCGGTAATTTTGGATTTCATACATACTGTATATCAGTTTTCCACTGCAAATAAAACCTACATTTTCATCAATGTTTCAAAAAATATCCAAGAAAATTTCTGTTCTGAAGTTTCATTAGAAATTTCAAACTTTTTGCTTCATTAACGATTTCTGTCACAATACCTAATGCGTAATACGACACTCGTTATACTATAACACATAAATATACACCTGATATCCATGTGCGTGTAAATATTTTGAATAGTATGAAAGAGAAATTATAAAATTTCATTGCAAGCATTAAAAGTGATAGCTAGCGTTTTGTTTACTTATATGGCAAAAAAGAAACACAAAGGAACAACTGCCAACAAGGTGGTATTTTTGAATAGTTCTCACTTTCTTTTACAATAAGACTCTCATTAGGCTAATGGTTAATAGTACCCATTTGTTTTGCTGTTTTTACTTCGTCTTGAAAAGTTTTGTTGAAATGTTGGAGGAACAGTTGGTATTTAAATAAGTATATAACTTAGTAATGGTCTGGCGACAACGCTTCTGTCATAATTTCACCGATAGAGAAATTCTAACTAATCAAAAGTTTCACCAATAGACATAATAGAGTAGAGTAGATAAGCCATCGGAAGCATGTTATATGAACAGAAAGAAACATTCATTTGTGAAAAACTAACAGGTTTTGATGACTGGGAGGCACTGCTTTGAAAAACTAGAACCGTTCATGTTGAGTTTGTTTTAGCTTAAGAGTCGTTTGCAATATGCCCCTCCCCTTATGTTGTTTTTAAATTAAATTGTCTACAGATGGCGTTCACTGTGCCTTCTGTACTCATTCATTGAACGCAACAAGAAGATTAGTAGTTGTTCTGTCGGAGCTGACTACGCTGCAGCGTACTGATGATAAAAGAATTCGAAATCGCGACCCACGACAGAATAAAAAAAAAACTTAATAGTAGTTGACGACTTTCACTTTCATTATTTATTTCAATATGTGCCCTTATTTTATTATGTAGTTTTAGAGTAATTAGGTTAAATAGTCAAGGGCAGCTACTTACCCGTAACACCCTCCTGATTTCATTTTTTCTAAAGATAACGAGACATTTTTAATTAAATAAATCAATGGAACTGGTTAAGTGTAAGATGGACTCGTACTTTGGTAAATCTTAAGAAATATAAAGAAGTTTTAATCGTGAATTGAAATTGCCTTTTTAAACTTATCATTAGTAACAATGTCCAAATTCAATTCTTTAGTTTAACACCCTACATACTACCCAGTCCTACGGACGGCTGTCTTTTGATGTTTTCCCCCTTCCACGAAAACAAAAAAAAAAAGATTTTAAGAAGAATTGTCTTTCTATCGGAAAATAAACGTAATTTTATAATTTACACGATGTTTGGCATTAAGGTTAGTTATTAAGAAGAACTATATTAAATAAATATTATGAATATTAAACTGCCAAAATGTGTGGTACATTATATTGTATTCACTTAAAAATTTTTATTTTAAAACGAACATGGTTGTATATACATTTTCCTGCAATTTTGTTCATATTTACTACCTATATACCCACCCATAGCATAAACATTAGTGCATTGTATGTAATTACGTAATGATTAATTTCTAAGAATCTATTATTTCCATTTCAAACATAAAGACTAAAAAGTAATATTGATGTGGCATCCAATTACAGAACTCCTAAATTAAATGTTAAAGTGTTTTTTTTTGCATCGAGGACCTAAACGTGTTATTTTCCGTTAAGACGGCGGTGGTACTAATGGAAAAAAAGTCGACGTGTTATTAATGATATGCAAGTGGTTCTTGTTCGGTCTATTGGTTTTCGTCTGGCTTGTAATTTGAGCTTGACATCTTACCTCCGCGAAAACAAAAGTGCAACGTGCGTCTGGCCTACTTCCTATGCCAGTGAAACAGTGAAAGGATCAATGTGGAACGGATTCAATTTATATTCTTGTTGAGACAGGCGATCGGCGAAAGTTGCAAGTAACGATAATAATATAGGTACAAAGGTATATATATAACAAATACACATACATCCATATTACATATTTATGTCTGTACACATATTATGTATTATGTCTGAATGTTCAAATTTATTACTGCCGAGAATATAAGTATGTCGATTAAATACGGGAGTTGTTTTACAACTACAACGTAGTCTGTCTAATAAATGCACGAACTGGGGCCATGAGAAGATTATTAAACAAAATTTAGGATATATGATAAATATAAATATGGAATCAACACAAACAACTACTCCGAGGGCTAAGATCCCTACCGAAATTGAATTACACTGTTGATTCAGGTAGATTTTTAGACGAAGATACGACAGATATCCTAAAAACATAAATAATTAAAATCCTCATTCTTCTAAATATTAAGATCAAATATCCCACAAATAGGAACGCGTCCTACCAAGTAGGCACAGCGAACCGAAAGTCATATCCCACAACAGGTTTTATAGGGTGGGCTCTGGCAGAAAAAAGTTTTTCAGCTATATGATATAATATGAGCTTTTTTCTGCCAGCGCCCACCTGATGAGACCCAATTGGTCGAAACCGGTTGTGGGATATGGCTTTCGGTTCGCTGTGCCTACTTGGTAGGACGCGTTCCAAATTGTGGTATCTTTGATCTTAATGTTTAGACGAATAAGGATTTTAATTCCTTCTTTTTTTGGATAAAAAATTTAGGATACAAAATCAATATTACTATTTCAAAATATTCCCCATTTATGGTAATGAACTTGACCCACCTCCCCTTCTAATGTCCAACACATTTTTGAAAGTTGCTTCAGTATTTCACATCTCCTCATTCCCCTAACCCTGCAGAGGGCTATGTCTGGTAAGGAAGGGTGAGCGACCTACCGTGCTGGTCGAATTATCGGACAATTACTGTGCAGTATTCATCCATAACCATCGTACAAATTTTGTTTCAGAATATATGACGGGCAACTCCATTAATGCCAATAACAAAATATACATCAACATAGAAGGCCAAGTATTGTCCTGACCTTGCTTAAATTTCGTAGCCTTCACGGCCCTTAATTAAACGTTTAATCCATTTCAGCAGGGCTGTTTACTTTAGTGCGTATATCCATAATTACATTCAACATTTCATTGAGATCCAGAAGAAAATTAAATATTTGTATTTCGTTTTTATATCATGTATTTGGTAATGATATGGTTACAAAAATTAAGAAAGGTCTCTTTGTAATAAGTGCTAATTCACGCTTACTTTACATGATAATATTATTATTAAGGATCTTAATTAAGGCTACGATTTCAAAACAATCAAAAACTATATTATACTGTCTACCTGCTTTAGAACTACGATTAGAGAAACGATGACAGACACACAAATGCTTAAAACTTATAACTAGATACTGTAAATTTGTATAATAAATATAAAAGATTTGGTTTGAGTCATCGACATAATCCATGCGAATCAATCCAGAACGTAATGGCAGCAGTACAGTGAACCAACCAACTTGTAATGTAGAAAATACGATCCAATCTATGCCCAAAATTTGTACGTTACATCGTTTCAAGTACAGTCAAATCGTAGAGCATATGTTAAATAGGTGTATGAAGATAGCATTTAAAACTATATCAACGTTATTGAAATAGGAAATAATCCGGGGTCTCCTTTTTCGCTATAGGCTAGGGAAGAGAGATCCAGAATTTGCTATAGTATTAAATGCTGTCATTGAATGAATGAAAATCACTTTTAAATGTTTTAAAATATTTTACTGTAAACTCTAAAATTTTCTAGAAGTAATAATGTTGTAAGTATTGGAACGTTAGAATGTAAAATTTTCCAATTTGTTATATTTAAAGAGTGTTAAAACTGAATACAGTGGTCCACCATCTCACTCAAATTGCTTTTGTTTTTGATGTTCAAAATTACGTTTTGAAATAGCCCCACCTGGTTGACCAATATATGCAGCGTCGCATTTATTACAAAATTTTTGAGAAATACCACATTTTTTAGATCTAAGTGCATTTTCTAAATAGTAAACGATCCGCTTTCTATAATGTTACAAACTTATAAAGGTCAAAAAAAATATTTTTTAAGTTTGGGGTTACAATGTCTTAATATGTTGCCGTTCTGAAGTAATTCTAAGATTATATTTGGACTCGACGTCGCAAGTTTCGTCGTAAATGATTTCCCTTCTCTTTTCTTCCCTTTAAATCCCTGTTTTCGTTCACCTGTGTTATTATTAGTCCACATAGAATCTGTTAAAAATGTTACTATGTTATTTCCCCCTTATATGCTGCTACTTAAAGAAATTAAGTGCAAGGTTCAGATGTAAATTATCATATGTAGTTATAATAGCAGTCTCACCATTAATCTATCAACTTCATTTTAATAAAAAACAAACATGTTTGTTACTTAATTAACAAGTAATTAGTCAGAGTTGGTTCACCGCAAAATTCAATGCAAGAAGTTTTATGTATGAGTGTAAACATTTGCAGTTAATCGTCGTGTTTATGACAATTGTTTATTAAATAACACTCCTTGTAGGCATCTAACATTGAATGTCTATAATGATGTTAATGACGTTCATTCAAAGCATTGAGTCATGATTTTCCGACCAAGATTTCCCACAAGGTTACCATGACGCACATAATTGGAAAAGCATTAAAATAATTATCGTCTACTGTAGGACATCAGTCAACACGTTTCCGCGGAGATTCTGAATTAAATTCCCCGTCGTTAATTATTTATTTATTGTTGTTGTTGTTGTTGTTCTTTAAATAGATTTCAACCAAGGATTACTCGCTTATTGAGGGTACAAAAATCGCTTAATTATTGTTTTTATTGCCTACAATTATAATATATTGCTCTATTTACATCCTGTCTTGTTGATAATGTAATTATAACAAGCAGTGCTTTAGCTAAACAAAACAAATTGGATTATAAATTTACAAAAACTGAACCACAGTAAATCAGCAAAAAATGTGTTTAAATTAGTCAAACAATATCACAATTAAAATAAGTCAAGTTCGAGTTGGACATGGCCATTGAAGGTTCCATTTTATTGAAAACCCCAAAAAATATTAGTCGTGATCAGAAATTACTTTTCTTAATGTAGTGTTCGATAATGATGAAATTTCAGTTATTAATTTTAAATGTATTGAAGTTACCTAAAACTTTTCTAATAGTAAACTATCTCTTATATATTTAAAAAGGAAGGAATTAGAATCCTTATTCGTCTAAATTTTAAGATTAAAGATCTCACATCTTTAACGCGTCCTACCAAGTAGGCACAACGTTGTGCCGGTAGGGGTATTAGCCCTCGGAGTAGTTGTTTCTGTTGACTCCATATTTATATTTATATTTATATTTACAATATAGCCTGTAAAGGCCTTTCTGCCAGCGCCCACCTGATGAGATCCGATAAGTCGAAACCGGTCGTGGGATGTGGCTTTCGATTCGTTGTGCCTACTTGGTAGGACGCGTTCAAAATGTGAAATCTTTGATTTTAAAATTTAGACGAATAAGGATTTTAATTCCTTCTTTTTTGAATATGTTATATTTTCGTCTAAGAATCCGATCGGAATCAACAGTATAATTCAATGCCGGTAGGGATATTAGCCCTCGGAGTGGTTGTTTCTGTTGATTCCATATTTATATTTATATTTATCTCTTATATATTTAATAGCAATTTGAAATAATGTTTGCGTAAGTCGTAGGTACTTTTACCATACATGTATACCTGTACATTAAATCCATTAAATAAGAGAGCGGGACGACTGCCCATACCTCACTTTTGCGTGCTAGAATGTGTGCCATAGAGTACATATATTTTCATGAAATCTTAGCGTGAAAAAGAAAAGACTTCTCGGAAACGATCATTTCGCAATTATTAAGTATACAATCTCGTGGATGGTATTAAATGAAAGGTACAAGTGTCTGTATGAATAAAAAAAAAATAAATAATCGAAAAAGATTATTTTGTGCCACTGTCTGCATGACTAAAACTAAAAGGATGTTTTGAGAAAAATTACTAAATTTATTCAACATAGAATTAAAAATTTTTTTGCTTGTTAATAAAGTTTCTTATAATTTTAATTGTGACTATTAGAGATCAACCATCAGGATCAAAAAGAACTCCTGAAGACCGGTTGTGTATTTTTAACATTTGTACGATGTTTTCAACTATTGGGTGAATGCATTACTAAAAAGCACTAGTCGAAATAAACTTTATGGATCGTAAAAATTAAGTACAGGTCAATAAAATTTAAACAAGGGCAATCGCAAGTTATTTTTATCTATCCGTATTATTCTGTCTATTTTTTTGTTTCATTTTGGAAAGATTTAATAATTATGTTTATATAGTAGTTACTATCCAAGTAACATAAGTATTTATAGATAAATAAATAATTAATCTCATTAAATTAATTAAAAATTGATCATTTGATAAACTCACGATTAAAAGTACAAACTAAGTTTATCACCTATTCTTGAATATTCTAATTACTGTAACAAATAAAAATTAATACAAATATCGGAATAATTTAAAGAAACGGTTCAGATTGAATAAAAAAAGTAATGTGGACGTTTTATAAAACTGTGAAGATTTTTATAATGACAAATTGATTAAGGCTTTCGCGGCCAGTTGATGAACTGATGTTGTCCTTCTTTGGGTGTACAGGCCGTCGTCGGTTGGAATTGCTTCCTAACGTTTTGCTAGCACGAGTGGCGAGCTTCTTCAGAGGTCTAACCATTTTCGCTGTTGGTTGGTTGTAGTCTACATTTTCGCTGTTGGTTGTAGACTACAACCAACCAACAGCGAAAATGGATAGACCTCTGAAGAAGCTCGCCACTCGTGCTAGCGAAACGTTAGGAAGCAATTCCAACCGACGACGGCCTGTACACCCGAAGAAGGACAACATCGATTTTTATAATTTTCGAAGATGATTAGGGTAGATTACAATGTGTTAACAGAACCAGCCAAAAGGGCATATGCTCAAGAAGATTGCGTAAATTCAGTGTTAACAAAGGACACCTATTTACCTGTTATAATTTTTGAGATTAAAGATTTTTTTTACAAAAATGTAAACAACACTAAAGAAAGCCGACATTCGTAATTCTATTGCTGTTTACTATTGCTTTGTTAAGTAATTAATGAGTACCTACATAATGAAATAATAGCCATTTTAATTTGCCATAGTCATAAAATATGTAATGAATAACGATTAAAGCAAGAAACTATTAATGTGACGCGATGTAAGTAAATACAGTAGCAAGGTATTTTGATCCATTCATAATAATTAGCACCTAGTTACTTAGTCGTTGGTAAGTTGCATGTTTTCGTTATTTCGTCACAGTTTTTAGTATCTACTTACCTACCAACCTTAACATCGGCATCGTAACATTTATTTCGCGATAATAATTAAATGTGTAGGATGGTTTTAGTTTTTCAACTTTTCGCTCGATTTTACTCAAACTGATTGATGGGGTCAGCGAAATGGCAAACAATCCGGTCGTAAACCTTAAACCACCACCTACATAGTAAAAGTCACGAAGATAGGATGTCATGACAGTATATTTACAGTTACACGTCTTACGACCCAGATATCGACCTACTTTAGACACTATCTTGACCTGCTGTATCACATTGAGAAATTACTCAGGGTGTGAAGGCGATCAGGGTAATTTGTTACTCCAATTTCGTTAATAAATTGCTGCTGATTATTTATTTTAGTTCACGAAAATTTGTTAAATTAAGCATTAAATAAATATCAAAATGCCAAATCTTGATTGAAGCATTTTCTTTTTATAACGATTTCATTTTTTTATGTTAATATAATGAATACTCGTAAAAATATAGATTATTAAATAAAACATTGAATATATAGGATCCCTCGATATTTCTCAAGAACCTATATTTAATTGCTACAATTATTTTAATCCCAATTTATTTGATAATAATATAAAATGGGAATAAAATTGAAAACAGTTGAACCAAACAGTTCATGATCAGCGATAATTATATTTTTCAAAACCCTAAATTTTTATTATGTTAATATTTTGAATTATAAACTGAGAATTAGTGGAGAAATTGAACCATATTAGACGTTGGTGGGTAATATTTGAAGAGTTCCTTTCGGCCTTATTGGTACAGAAGGAATTTTGTGAACCTAATTATTAACTCCAAAGTGTTATTCAGTTGTCCATAAATAAAAATGAGTCAACCAGGAGAAATCGAAAATGGAATTCATTCAATTTTTCTTTAAAAACTAAAGTTGGTTAATATCTGGTAATGACAAAATCTACTGATATCTGTTTCTAATTAAAATATAACTTATATTAGACAAGAACTATTCCTAGAGTATCTACTTGCCCAACTTAATCGACGATACAGTGATAGGCATGAAAACATATATCAAATAACTTAATAATACTGTTCTTATTAATGTTGTTTAGTTTACAAGTGATTTTCAATTTATTTGTAAGTTGTAAGTGTTAGTGCAGTGAAGAAGAATATTGTTATTGAATGGAGGAACATTTAAATTCTTGTAACTCTATAATAATAACCAAAAAAAACATAAAGTTTGAACTACAAAAGAGTTAATGAATGATCACTATGACCATCTCGCCCTACAGTGGATTCTTCAGGTCAAAAAGCACTGACTTTTCTTCCACCTAGAGAAGCCATTGTGTGACGAAATGTTAATTGTGTTCATTAATGAACTTCTTTTGATATATTTATGTTTATTTAACTTGACACTTGCGCACCTTCCAAATGTCATTTTCTCAAACAAAATGTTTTCATTCTAAACATCTATTTGCCAAATGCTGTGCAATTAGTCGCAATATAAATAAGTAAAACCGCACTTTCTTTTATTTACCCACGCATTTACCGGATTGGTAAAGTGATAAGCTACTTTCAATGCATTTACTTGAGACAAATTTTATTAAATGAAGAAAAACCAGTCGCGGATTAAATTCTGCGGTAAAATCTGTTACTGAAAGTTGTACAAGCGTGAAATGGAAAATTAGTTGTTAATAGCACAAAAATAACGTTGTTTACATAAAAACAATTTTATTTGTTCTCTATTCTCTATAAAAAACTAAAACTATTTACTTTTACTCAAGTAATCTACTACCATAAGTAACGGACAAATGAAGTCGTTTTTCCCTTTAGATAATAATTAAAATTTTGCGCCAATTTATCTTAGATAATTGAATTAACTCTTTTTATAGAACATACTTATTTAGTATGAATAGTGCATAAAAATGTAGACGTACCAAAACCCTATCACATGCATGTCTATGTGTCCCAATTTTTAAATTAAGGTGATACGACTTATCGATTTGCTAAATGTAATTTAATCTGCGGATATTAGAAGAAGGTTAAAATAATTAGGACAGTCCAGAAAGGATACATTTATATGGTTTCCCTTATCAGGTATCGAAATGATGTACAGGATTTAAATATAACTTCATATTATTAATATTTGTAACACCAAAGAATTTGAAAATAATTTTGACTTTCCAATAACAATTCGTTTTCTTACCAATAACTATAGTTAAAAATTTCTCTTTTTCTTTCAATATAATTACTCCAAGGATTTTGACACTAAGCTTAGAAAAATTCTCCTAATGTGGCTGATACTAATTAGTAGGTGATAGTGCCAAATTTAAATTATTTTATTAAACATTATTAATTATTTCTCATAATATCGTTAAAGAATAGAGACAGACTTTCACTGTATTACTTTTAAAGTTAGAAATTTCCAATAAAATGTTGAATTAATGATATTTTCTCTATTTTATAACAATTTATCCTACAACTGCATAATTAGGTACATGGCAATAAATATAAAATAAAAGAAAAGTGGGTGAATGGAAAAGGTTATAGGTCAAGTATATATGATACGAATGCGGAATAAAATAGAAAAGTTGCGCGTGCACTGCTAGAACCGGTGGCTCTGGTCCAGGCGGTCGCAGCTGTCTGCACAATGTTGCTAAGTTTAAAAAAATCCATCCTTAATGTTAGATTTCCGTATTTTAAAAAACTATGGGATTTTACCTTTACACAATCTTGGTTCATGGTATACATTTAGTAATATTATTATTATTATTATTGCATAGCGAACTATGTATAAGTATATTGTACTATGCATTTAATTTGTTGTGAAAGGCTCCATTGGAATAAAATGCATTTGTAGTACAAAATAGTAAAAGGTGTGACACAGGTGTGTTTACACGTTACAGTTATTTATTATTAAATGTAAAGTTATGATAAAGGTTGTTGCAAAAGATTATACTTACGTCATTTATGGTTTTAATAGTTAGTTACTTATTGGTATTGAGGACAGAAGGAACCTAATAAATGTCAATAACAATGATTGTAAAATAGAGGCGGCTTATGTCTTTAAAAATAGGGTGAGACTCTTCACTAAAAAGTTGCAAAAAATCAAGAAAAACTAAACTAAAGGTTGGATACAGTATACTCTCGAATATATGACACGAAAGTGTCGAACAATATGCATATTTCGAGTTAGACATAGACTATAATCGAATATATAAAATATGAATATAAATACAGATGCAGTGCCCGGCACCTAAGGAGATTCAAAAGCCATAAATCATCGGATGCGCACTAGCAAAGCTTAGCCCCTTTAGGGCGGGGATATTCGACCGGTAGGCAGAATGATAACTGCTCAGCAAGGTTCAGTAGCGTAGTAGCAAATAGTTGCAAATTAACAGAGTAAAGAAGGGGTTGTTAGAGTAAATAAATCAGTTGAATGAATTCACTTGTGTTCCGTGTTCAGTACTTTTTCTGTCAGTGATACGCGCCGCTGAACTACAAGTTGACGCTTCGGTCCAGCTACATTCTTATTGGCTCTTTCATTTATTGCTATGCTAAAAGTTTCCGCCTACCTACCTGTCAATCTGACCGTCGCTGAATCTCCTTAGGTGCCGTCTACTGTACACACATAATGCATGTTGACATTTTTACTTGAATATATATAGTAAGCATTTACTGTTTTATGGACTAAGTCTGTTGCTGTGTCTTTTAGATAAGAAAACATATCAGTTATGTCCTTATAAAATACTACAAGTTTAACACTTTGTATTGAAAATTGCATACACTTTCATTATCATTTACCGACCAGTATCATTTTTAAAGGAATTCCCCATAATTAAGTAGGTACATACAAAAATTAAATTACTACCTCTATCTATTAAAATATTCATCTGTGAGTAGGAATGTTTCTTTTGGAATTACTTACTGCATTAAAACTATTCATGAGTTCTTATTTTACTATTAACAATTTAACATAATTTGTTTTATTTATTGTAATAATGACGGTTTTTTAATTGACATAAATAATTTATCAATTAATATTCTTCATATGCTCATAACTTTAATAAATGTAATTTGTAATACATATAGATGATATTTTGTAATTTATGAAATATTTTTGTTCTTTTTAAAAAATTCACTTCGAACAATCTTAAACATATTATAAGTTATCTAGTTGTAAAATTGAAGTATTGTAGATGAAAATATAAAATAAAATAGCCTTGTAAATTCTGGCAAAAATTAATTACCCAATCGCGCAGATTCAATTAAGCAGGATCAGTTGAAGCCATTAATATTCATAACATGTCAGTTTCTGAAGGATTTCAAAAAACATCCGGACCTGATCTAGTTCTCGTAAATACATAAAATTATACTTTCAAATGCTTTTGTTTTGTAATTTAATTAGCGATGGATGAATCAACTTTAACTTTTTACATTGATTGCGGCCGCAGATAACGAATTGTTTAGAATAAACAGGGAAAACTGTTTATAATAAAGTAATTGTAATTGTTAATGACGCTTGTTGTTGTTTTTTCGTATCTATAATTTACTGTTTTTTATCATTACTTCATTACGTAAGATAAATTCACAGGAATCTGGTAATGTGCCCACCTATTCCAAGGTTGCAATCAATAAACGAATTTTAGGTACGCTTGAATTAAAGGACTAACAATTGGTTGATATATCGTAATCAATACGTAAAAGGAAACCTTGAATAAACACTTTTATTGCTCGTAAAAGTATAACAAAGTGAATGAGTGAAAGCCGCAGTATTTAGTAATGATATAGCTATTTTAATGTCATTTTTTTAAATACTTACGCGTTTATTTTAACTAAAATAAAAACAACCTTATAAGTAGAGTTTAAGTTAATTGCCAGGTATTTTATTGGTGTTTCATGGAAATATACAACTAATTTTTTTGAGGAACTCTAAAACATTATTTTCATTTACTTTTTTAGACCTGAAAGTCAGGTTTCGAACTGTTAACGACCAAACCTATTTTGCCTAAGCGCCATTTGATTAGCTATCTATCGTAACTTCCATCTTTATCACTATATAATTAAGTTGGGCAATACGATTCTTGCTAGTTAATCGATTCAAACGTTTCAATTTCATAAAAGGAATCGATTCTTATGATCCGTTCATTTGAACGATGTTGGTTCGAGGAGCTTATGTCCTACGCGGATAAAAAATAGAATCCAATGACAAAATAAAATATGCAAGGTGCCATATTTGAAAAATGCAGTTAATCATGTTTGAAGTTTTCCAAATTTGTTTTTTTTTTCTGAACACCCTGTACAAATTATGAAGCTTAGTATTAGCATGACGTTAGCCTTATGACTTGGCTATAACTAGTAAAAATTTCAATATTCTAAGTTATTTTTTATGGAAGTTATGGTTTTTTATATTTTGGGTTGCGGTGCAATCTTTTTTCCAATAAATTAATTTATCTCAGAAACTATTCATCATCGTAGGCATACAAGTTGGTTATAAAAGTCCCTTAAAATTTTATGTTTCATACGAATTCATCGTAACAAAGATACTATTCCATTTAAAATAAAAAAGTTAACATCAACTTCTGGTATAACCCTAAGTGGCCGACAGTTGAAATTTTATTATTTTAGTTAAATAAATCATCCTTGATAACCCTTACTCCCAACTCCCAAATTTTCATATCTGTAACGTGATTAGTTTCCCTAAAACGTCTAATGTACCACTCAGTTTGAATGACCCTGTATAATAATGTTCTAAGTAAGCGTACGGGTAGGTTTGTAGGGTAATTTTGTGGAGCTATCTCCTCTCATGTTACAAAATTATGGAATTACGATATCCAAAAATTTTTAATTAGTAACCTTTCGTTTGACATGTTGAGCATGTTTAAATGTCAACATTCGGTTGTAATGGAGTCATAGATAAGATTTGGTAGACGTTGTGGTATGGGAAAACATCAAATTTAATCTAACTATCCATTATGATACACATTCGTGTTTTGGACGGGTTCAATTAATTGCTCGGTAACTACGAAAAGAAGCAGATTTCCACAGTGTATATGTAAGTCTACAGTACACAGAATGAACTGGAAATTTCTAAAACTGTCGTCAATAGTCCATGCACTGTAAACTATTCTGCATCAAGAAGTCACAAATATAATCAATATATTTAGAAGGTTTCGCATAAAGTATTACAAGTTGACACAAGATGAAGCTGTTTATTATTATTATTATTATTTATTATTTACGTTCGATCGGTCGGTCGAAGTGCTTTGTATAAAATTACAAATGACAGCTGAAAACTTTAAATGAAAAAAGAAGCTGTGCTGTATCTAGTGTTTTGTTTAAATCGTAATCGCTATATAATGACAATTAATGGATATCATTTTTTAAACCATCATTTAAGTATCCATTATTTTTTTAGACCAGAATTTGCTTATTCTATAAAATGCTTGTATTACCATACATTCATTATTATTTCGAAAAGCTCGTTTTCAAATAAATTTTATTTAATATAGTTGTCGTTTCTTTAGTTTATATTTTTATCTTGTTCGGAATCGTGAAACTTTTAGTACCTGCCCCGTATTTTATATACTGAAAATTGAAAGTTGCTTTCTCTGTTTTATTCGCATTTTATCACATAAGTTTAACAGTTTAAATGGTTATCAGTTTGAAACGCGCCCAATAGAAAGTTACTATATACATTTAAAATTTAACGACGAAGGCGTTAAAAATGCTGGTACCCTTTTCATAGGGGAAAGTGAATTCGAATTGAATAGCACAAATAGCATTATTATCAATAAAAATTGAAACAGGTTTCAATAAAGCAAAGTCCTGAAAATCCCAATTAAAAAAGTTTATGAACAATATTTGTATTTTCGGATTGTTTAAACGTTATAATTACGGACTTTAAAATAATAATATCTGTATTGTGAATCATGTTCGGAATATATATAGTAATTAACAGAACCAACGTGTGCAACTGGATTGGTGGTTCGGATAACTGAAGGCAGCAGCCTTATCGATCAGAGCAATTATTGGTTGGTGTCCTGTCGAAGCTGCCTATGACAGTTCCGAAAAAAAAAAAACTTTGTTGTGTTTTATTCCCACCAGCTACTCGTGCTGGTGGTCGGGCAGTCCCTCCGACGTACACTGTAGTGCAAAGCCGGAGGGTAGGGCGTAAGGCCCTCTTCAGCCTCCTTGCAGGAATCGTGGGAATGGTTGGGTGGTGTGGTTAGGGAGATAAAGATGAGAGGACGAAATGAAGACAAAAGAGAAGTGAAATATTATCTGTGGAATATTACTGCCCCAGCATTTGCCTAAATGATCCATGGTAGTCACTCGGACCAGAGCAGCCAGACTCGGGTTCGAACCGGCGACCTCCTGAATGCTAAGAAATGATCTAGAGCTCGGTGACAGTTCCGATAAAATAATGACCACTGAGAAATTTTCAAAATTTCATAGCATAAAAAAGGACAGATATCCAAGAAAAGAAGGAATTAAAATCCTTATTCGTCTAAATATTAAGATCAAATATCCCACATTTGGAACGCGTCCTACTGACGTCCTGTATGACACGTTCCAAATGTGGGAACTTTGATCTTAATATTTAGACGAATAAAGATTTTAATTCCTTCTTTTTTTATATCTTTCGTATATTCGTCCAAGAATACATCGGAATCAACAGTGTAATTCAATGCCGGTAGGGGTATTAGCCCTCGGAGTAGTTGTTTGTTTCTGTTGATTCCATATTTATATAAAAAAGTACATTTTTCTGTTAAGCCCTACATAGAAAGTGCACAAAAAGAATCGTTAAATGTTTTTTCCAACGTTCTATAATTATGTCCCAGTTCAAAGTATTCAAATCTGTGGTTATGTTAAGAGACGTTTTAAGAGTTGTTAATTAACTTTAGTTGTCTAATTTTTTTATATATGCAGTTGTATAATGCCGTAGTAGAAGAGTGAAACTCTCTCCAAAGTCTGTATGGCAACCAGTTCCACAAAGTTGTTGCCTGTTTTGTTACACAACACTTCATGATTAGCGTATCTTTCATTTAGACAGGTAAACTCCGCTTCCTGCATCCATTTATATACTTGAGAGTATACTTGTTATGTTTGTTGCCATGGAAAATTCCTAGACGTCTTTCACCTTATTTTGTCATACTTAATATAACATAGATCCGTTCTTTTTTTTACGAAAGCCCGCCGTCGCGTCATTCTTACTTTAAATATATATACTCCTATGTATTATGGAGATGTAAATAGGAGTGGTCAAGTATGACTTAATTTCACTCTTTTGATTTATAGGTATACGTCTACCTGTACAGATAGAAGTAGGTCAATTGGTCTACCCGTCCATTAATAATAATTACTATGATATTTTTAATGCGGGGTTATGAATATTAAAAAAGTTGCGGTTTTATTTTTAAAACTAAAAGAAATTTGCCGTGTTACATAACTTTCTAGGAAGTCTAATTGTAGTAGAGTTATTGCGAATGTGCATTAATCCTTGAAATTGTTTCTTGAAACTTTGCACTTAATTTGTCTTATCAAAATGAAGTAAACATAAATGCATTTTTACTTAAAACTGTCTCCTTGATAATGATCTGTTGATCGAAACAAGTATAAGTGTTTCTTATAATAAACAGTTCAAACAAAACAAATTTTTCGTCGTTATTTTATTTATTATTTAATTTAATTATCCTACACACGATACTTACGCCAAACAACAAAATTGAAAAAGTTTAGTGAACATATCAACCTTTTGTTTTTCTTTCATTTGTTATGATGTTTTACCAAGTGATTGGGGCCAATACTTTAAAGTTTTTTTTTATACAATGACAATAAAGGTCAACGTTTAAACAATCTTGAAATATTAGTAATTAGCAGGGCTCGCTACCTGAACCAATCAATTGTAAATGATCAAATAGAACTAGATATTTCTCTTTTATTAAAATGAATACTTTAAATATCTTTAAAAATCTTCTGATATACATGAAACGTAAATCAAGTGTTTTCTTTATTTATCTAAATTAATTCAAGGATTTCTTGAAATTCCTGGTTTAAAATCATCCTGTGTTTATTATGACGTTCCAAGTCAAACTAAAGGGCAATATCCATTAAAATTTTCGATTCCAAAATTTTATATGACAAATATTGTTGTTAGTTCTGCCACATGTGTGTTTTGGGGTTTACCTAGAGAATGCATCGAAAATTTCTCGGTTTGTACAGCTGCTGCTTTCATGCAAAATAAATTACTTGTCAATAATTAAGTTGATTAACATCAACGCCGGAAGAAATACCAATTAGCTAATGTTGCTTGTTTAGATAACTAAACAATAGACGTTTTTTCCGATACTCGATTTTATATCTTCGTGGAAAACAGGAACCACACAGTGAAACAAATTGATATAAAATTATTTTTAAAATAGATGTAAAATTAAAAGATGTGCCAATAGATATTATTCTGATTATAAAAAGTTAACAACACAAAAAAGTCAAATGACTAATGAACATTATTTTCCAAAAGTTAGTAAATACAGTGTATACTCTCTAAAGCGAACCCCCTTGGTGCGTTAAAACAATAGAGTGTCTAACTCTCTGTAATGCAACGTTTCGAACCCAATTCATCTTCATAATTTTCTTGCTGAATCAAGTAACTCGTGATATTTTGTTTTTGCTTGCTTTATATAACTAAAACTCTCTATAGTGAAACAAAATGTTCTGTCCCTTATTGCATATTGTTTTTTTATTTGAACCAGTTTTCAATTATTATAACAAAAATTTAAGTAAGTACAGGGTTTAATAATTGTTTAGCTTAATTTTCATTGTAATCGCTATAATAAAAAAAAATAAAAAATGTCACCTCAATTTATCTCAACACTAAGAAAAACGTGGATACGGGTTTCTCTCAGTTACGTTATGGGCATTTTCAATAAAGCAAGACTTCGACTCCGAGGGCTAATACCCCTACCGGCATTGAATTACACTGTTGATTCTGATGGATTCTTAGACGCCAACCTGATGAGACCCGATAAGTCGAAACCGGTCGTGGGATATGGCTTTCCGTACGCTGTGCCTACTGTGTAGGACGCGTTCGAAATGTGGGATCTGTGATTCATAAAATTGAGACGAAAAAGGATTTTAATGCCTTCTTTCTTTTTTGAAAGCAAGACTTTTTTATTCACTCTATGTTTTAAAATTCTGTACCACTGTTGGACGTGTTTAGTTAGGGCTTAATTCGCGACAAGTTATCGTTAGTTGCTTCCCTTACAACGGACCAATCGCGCGACGAAAGCACGAAAACGAGAAGCAAATTAATTATTGTGTCAGTTAATGAGTATCTGGAACAGGAAATTAAGACAGGTGCAATTTAATCTTAATTTAGATGGGAAAAAAGGCGAGATAACGTTGCACGAAACACGTTGAATATTGCATGAGTAAAACAATTTTGACGGTGTAGCATTTTTATCTTCCTCGAAAATTACATTTATTTTTTCAATTAGCCGGAGTCTGTACATCGTGGAATTGGTACTGTGATGGTAAATGGGATTGAGATAACTGAATACGGTTTATAAATGGTTCTTTTTTGTTGCTAGCTGATTTAATATGTTAACTTAATTTTCTGTTGGGGATAAAGCCCAAGCGGTCAAATAATAAAACTAAAAAGAAATAAACACAACGTAGTTACAAATTATTTATTATTGCCACTACAATTATTTCGGTTTCAGGTGGAGAAGTATAAATAATATAAATATTTGGTAACTCTACGTTGTGTTTTAATATTCTAAAGAAAAATTCATCAGAATATATTCAATAGTTTTTATGCAATGCGTGCACATCGACGGCCCTAGCTCTCATTTGATGTAACATATATATAATCTATACGTAATATTTATAATATATGATCCATGGGTTCTGTTTTCCATCACAATATTTTTTTAGGAATTATCATTGTAACTTAAATAAAGTAGCTTACCATTTCAATGCTGCATCTTGCTTCTAAAATGGAATTTCATCCATATATCTGTAACAAAAAGAGAGAGATATAACTTCAACATATTCTGTTTTACAAAATTCTTTATTGACAAATAAATCGCATGATTATACTCGTATGTCGAAGGAACTGGAAATGGGTTATTATCTCATGAGTATGTCCAAATGAAAAACTATTAACAGTTTCAAATTTAGGATGGGTTAGGCTAGGTTTCAGTAACAACTGACGAAAATAAGCGAAAACATATCCGCAGTATTCAAGTATATAGTAGTAACATAATGAGAGGGGATAATGGGGTTATTCGCCCCGGGTGTCGCCCATAAACGCCAAAACAGATGAAACTTCAAAAAAGTCACCTGAATTATACTTAACCAAGTGAAATTAGTGAAGTATGAATTTGATTATCGCGTCGAGGGTTCTATACCTTATTAAGCACATTATTTAGCAGTAATGTTTCAAAAAAAAACACATGGTTTTAAAATCTATTACTGAATTTGTGCCATAGTCTTCCTATAGGCAAAATTTGAGTGCTCCATAGGTTTTAAAGATTAGTGACACAAGTTAAAGACAGTGATGTCTGGTATTTAATGTATTAATATCATATTACAAGCAGTAAATCGACATCTATATACTAATTTTTACTGCTTATTGGGCTATTTCATATGTTTGCGAACCTATCACGTAATATATGCTGTGTCGTCGATTCAGTTTGTCAAGTAGATACCATCGCAAGACCCTTGTCAAAAATATGAAGTACTGCAGTTAATAATAAACATTACTAGATGGCATTATACCACCATAACAAGTTCGATTTGGTCAGTAATTTATCGAAGCTATCTATACTGGTCTGATGGGACTTAAAAAGTTCAAAATCGCGATGTACATCTAGTAATTTTGATAAATTTCTTACCAAGAATTAATTGTTCTTTATTTAGTGTGTTAATTTTCCATTTCTTTAGAGTTATTCAATTGTCAATGTTATAACGGTGACACACACTACTAGGTGTTACTACCCTTACATGCATTACCTGTAGTAAAAATTAGGATATTAGAGGGTGCTACAAGTGATACCATATAAATGCATACTAAAATTTGATTAATTCCGTCATCAATTGGAGTTTCCATTTAGAGAGTAGTCTGTTGTTGTTCTTTTGTTTTTATTGATTTACGTTGTTAGTCAGTTCTGACATGAAACAGCCGGAAGCGGAATAGAACACAATAGACCGTCTATATCATGCTACACCGAGGTAATTGGCTTCGTTGTCGCGTGAGCATGCTAAAAACGGTTTGCGAATATGAGGTCAATGGAGGTGTAACGCAATTTCAAAAGAGCTACTGAAACCGTACGGAAATTTCGGGAATTTCATGGAATTGCATAAAGTGTCGAGCGCGCAAATTTTAATCTGATCCAATAGTGCTTTTAACGAAAAATTTACACGAACTACCAAATAACAGAAAAAACATTTAAAAGCATCGATTGTACCTATATAATTCTGAAACTAAATTTGACTCTTCACTGTTATTAACATCTTCACTTGTTTATTATAATGTTATTCTAATGATATTGACAGAAATAACTGTCGAAATATATGTAAACGATTAATTATCAACTCAAACCTCAACGCGACTTCAGGGAGTGAAGAAGGTAACTTTGTTATCCGAAAAGTGCTTCGGACATTTTGTGTCGTGTTTTGGTGTTGGGGTTTGAGCTATCCAGATTGTTCTACAACTCCGCCAAAATTTCCAGCATTTTTGATTTTGAATTATCACCACAGCAAAATCCACAAATTCGAAAAAATATCTTTATTTGCTTATTAGTAGACAATAATTTAATATGTTCTATGGAACCACCAAAGGTATATATTTTTACTTATGTATCTTAGTAAACTTTGTAAAAAATTCGGATTCTAAGTACATTGTTTTTTAAAGGAATGTTGCTGTCAAAAACCATTTTCTAATTCAAGTTGATGATAATATATACGGTAAATGGAAACTAAAATTCACGACCTCTAGTCAACCTATGCTACTAATTTCAACTCATTTTCTTATTGAAACAAAAATTATGTTGCGTCAGAATTGCGCACGGATTAGGATAATACAGAGAAAAACGTGTTATGAATAAATGTCGCGTTTTTTTATTTATATCATAAATGTGAAGCATCGTATCAAAACGGTTTCTATTCCCATTTCGTAACTGAAACAAATAGATGGTAAAATGGCATCGACCACAGAACATTTTAAAAATTACTTATACAACTATATTATATATATCGTGTTCTTTATGAAATTCTGAGACAATTTGGAAATAGAAAAAAGGAAATTTGCCAATAAAGTGAAGAAGCAGATCTATTTTATGACAGTAATAATTAGAAACGTTTCTTGTAATTAATTCAAGTGGTATGTAGAATTGTTTTATAGCTTTGTTTTTCTTAATTCCAGATTTCCCTGGAATGTGTTTTGCAAGCACCAGATGTGCTACCGTTGAACCTGGTAAATCGTGGGATTTGACTCCCTTCTGTGGACGTTCCACCTGTGTCCTTTCTGAAGACAAACCCCCAAGGCTTCTCGAACTTGTTGAAGACTGTGGACCACTTCCTCTTGCTAATCCCAAATGCAAACTTGACGAAGGTGATTCTTTCAATCCTGAACTATTTCCTATAATTCTAGTTTTATCTTAGGCTAGGAAAATAGTATTCATATTCAAACTGGATTTGTCTTTAATGGACAATTTTCTCTGGGGTTATGTTCAAATTAAATGTTTTTAGCAATAACGGAGCTTTACGGAAGAATTAAAAGAAAATATACGCGAGGAAATGCAAAATACTTGCAAAAACACTTGTCAGTCGATTATGATATAACTTCAATTCGGGTTACAACAGTATCGATATGAAAATATCATCTTTGAGTGATGGAATTTTCGAAACTGTATGTTTTCGACGTATTAAGGAAATTGCAGAGAAGCTATCACTCTTAATGCAGAAAAAATGACAGTCAAGATACAAATTAGAAAACAAATTACCTTCTTATTTTATTTTTAGGACTTTTACAATTCTTTTATCAAACTGAATAATTGAAGAAGCTTTTTAATACAATAATAATGAATAAATTTTGCGCCCGAGTCAAATTATTATCCGAATAGCGGGTGCGTCATTACGTTTTCTTTCCGAGCCCTGGTCAGATTATATCAAAGAGAAAAGGGAACACCCTCCCCTCGAAAGAGAACTCCCCAATAACCCAGCTCGCTGTTAGGTCAAGTTCTGAAACATAGTACGCTTACACATATTTTCGTTTTCAATAAACTGCTTCTACAATTAAAATAAATTATATAATATAAAATATAAATTGTAGAGGTTGAGTGTACGCTTTCGTCAGTTTATCAATTTAATTGTAAGGTTATCGGACGATTGAGAGCAATCTTAAGCGAATTACAACTCCTTCTGATTATCGACATACACATGAACAAAATAATTATTATTTCCGAGATACAGATCGTAGTAAGCCTTGGATTCCTTCATGGCTACCATACACGTAATGACGCCCCTGCCCGATAATCTACATAACCTTACTTAAAATAAATATTGCTCTGAATACTTGTGTAGTGTTCTGATTGGAATATTTTTTTGATGTTATAGAGAGAACCAACAAAACTGCTCCTTTCCCTGGTTGCTGCCCTAACTTCACATGTGAAGATGGTGCTAAATTGGAATATCCGGAAATCCCAACAGTGGCTCCATTGCCCGCTGACCCAGCAGAATCGACCACCAGTGCTGCCGCCCCTTCGGCTTAACAAAACTCATTTTTAAAAATCTTATCTTAATTTCTATTTTCTCCCTTTCTTTTCGCTTTTCTTCGCTACTAATAATCAATGAGCAGGGGTTGACTCACCGGATTTTTTTCGAATAAAAGAGAAAGAGCACGACATTGTGTAGATTGAGATTATATTGTAAGACTATCTGGATAATTATGTAGTAAGGACACCCTGTCATTAAAAAAAAGAAAAAAAAGTGTAAACTTTAAGATTGTACATTCCGTAGTTTCTAATGATTGTCTGTCTATCGTTTGTTTTTACTTTTATACTCTTGATGTGCTTTTGTTGTTTTTGTATTATTGTGATAAACGTTTCGATTATATCTAGTAATTGGTCTCCCATTTCTACAGATTGTAAGTAGACTAGATTTTATATTAACGTAAATTTCAAATAAAAACTAATTTATTCGATTTGTTGTTTTTTTATTATTTGTAAGCGAGTGTATTGCGATTTTAATACTTGAATCGAATATTTGTTAGGTGTAAATAAGAAAATTTCAAGGAAAAATAAATAATCTCTTAAATAAACTATATCGTGATAAAAGTGGTACAAATTTTCACACAAAATACTAATTTTATTGACGGTTCGTATGAAAAAAAAATTATAAGATAATTCAAATTTAATTAAACGTAGCAGTTTACAGGATGTCCTGAGCAACTGTGGCAACCAACCTCTCTAAGATGTGTGCCAGTTTAAATACAATTAAAGAATAATCCGAAAAAAAACTTTTTTGTGTTTCATTCCCACCAGCTACTCGTGCTGGTGAGCGAGCAGTCCCTCCGACCTACACTGTAGTGCAAAGCTGGAGGGTAGGGCATAAGGCACTCTTCTGCCTCCTTGCAGGAATCGTGGGAATGGGCGGATGGTGTGATTAGGGAGAGAAAGATGAGACGGATGAAATGAAGACAGAAGAGAAGTGAAAGATTATCTGTAGAATATTACTGCTCCAGCAGTTGCATAAATGATCCAAGGAAACCACAGAAAACTTTGACGAGAGCAGCCGGACCCGAATTCGAACCGGTGACCTCTCGAATGCTAAGCAAGGATTTAGAGCACTAGACCATCCGATAATGCGACTGAGCACCATAGTTATGAGACCAACCTATGGTACAATATACGACGCTTGATCAACAAGTACCCTTGTTAGCAATGAAGACGTACAAATTTTCATTGTTTTTGAACGTAGTCTCCTTTTAGGTCTATACACTTTTCCTAAAGTTGATGATATTTGTTTAAAAAGTATGATTTTTCAAACTATCTAATGCTTTTGTCTCAGCTATTTGAGCTGATCTTTTCTCCTATAAGCCATGTTTTCAAAGTTCCATATCCATATCCTCTGATGTCTAAAATTGTTTGAGGAGATATAATGTACGAAAATGGCAACTATCGTAGATGTATTAGATGATGTACATATGTCCCGTGAATGTGGCATTTTGTCATTTCGACAACGTTATTTACTCACATTGTTCCGCCCAATTTTCCAGGCACCTCGACGTTGTTTTCCAGATATGGTTAAGGAAACGCAGGCGCCATGGCGCGTTCGCATTATTCTTACCGTGCTGGTTGCAAGATATCCTAATGTGCCCAGGCGAAACAGCAGGCGGCGTGATTGTTGGAAATAAATTTAAATTTAGACGTTAATTGTCTCTCACACATCAAAAAACGGCACGTTACATAAATAAGCCGTCACACCCACAGGAATAACCTCCTTCTCTGTCTTTCTTTCTCCTCTTTTTTGCAAGTCAGTTAAATGAAACCTGGCAGAGATGTGGGTTGCCTTTCATTTTACGGAGACAGTATTGTTTTACCAATTGAAAATTTAGAATAACCCCGATGCGTCATATGGTTAAAAAAATGTGAAATTATCCTTAATAATAACATGTTGTAGTAATACTAATACCTACTAAACATTTCGATTATTTATTATTTTAATATTTATTCAAATTTTCTATTAGCATCACACGTAAAAGTATCAGATGTCAAGGAGAAATCCAAAGACTGGAACTTGAAGAACGAGAGGTTTTAGTGAGTACGAATCTCACGCTACCTCGCACATAAAACCAAGTGTGAAGTGCCTTTTGGAGGTTTCGTGGAAGGTTACCTTATTCAGGGACCGAAAAATTCTTCGGACGTGTCGTGTTTTGGCTTTGGGGTTTGGGCTATTTACTAATCCTATCTATGACAACACAACGACCAAATATTGGCATTTAAATATGCTCAACACATTAACATTTTGGTGATCTTTAATTAAAAATTCTAATTAAATGACTACTTCCTGGATATCGAAAGTAGGAAAATTAGTTAATAAAAACGAAACGTAAGTGTTGTTTGATATAATACCATATTTTTGGCCCAAACTTGGCTTTGATTTTGATAATGATATGCCTTGCTTATATAAAGTAGGTTAAATTAATTAAATGTTTAGCTGAACGGACCACGAGATTATAGTAACCGCAATTAATTTAAAAAATTAAAATCTAGAAGAATTCAGTGAAATGTAAAAGCAGGCACAATTCAAAAATATTTCAATAATTTAATGATTTAAATCCAAATAAGAGTATTTCATCAACTCACAAAAGATAAAGCAAAATTCGATGGACCACGTTATAATAATTTCTCTTTTTTTAAATTAGAAATAACATAAATAAATTGTATAGAATTTATTTGGTTAGCATTTTATTTTTCTGCAAAGGTGAAATACCACCTAAGCATGAGTATGATAAGCGATAACACTTCATCGAAATGAATTTTCAGCAAATACGCCTTTGTCATTTACTTTTGTTCGAAGTTCGTTCGCAACCTGAGTAGAAGTAGATTTGTAGTTTATAGGGTGAACTCAATCGGTGAACTGTAGCGTTACAGAGGTGTCCCGTCGTTTACTTTCCTTTAATCATGGTTCACCGATTTTGTGGGAGTATAGAAAGCCATTCTATCGGTCTGAAAAATGGCCCAATTTCATTAGAGAAGAGAACAAAATTTTAAGATTAGAGGAAATTCGTTCTTACTCGAAAAGAATGCGATTGAACACACTTCATTTCCGCTGTAATCAAATAAACGCTTCTATCAGATACATGCAGCGATTCCTGTTATCCAACTTGTTGAAAGACAACATTGAGTGATTTAAAATAATTGTGCCTGATTGGATAGATGAGGCCTTCAGCTTTAGCAACTCCATGATAATCACAGTTTAAAACAAAAACACACGTTTTTTGTTTGCAAAAATTTTTTTATTGTCTCCTCAATAATTATTTTACCACACAGTGCCTTCTTCAGGTGGAAGAACTTTACAAACGAAATTAAAATGTTTTAAATATTTAATAAAGGTGAATTACAAAATTCCGGCTGGTCGTTCAAGATATTTCCATTTTTACACAATCTATTTATTTCTAATTTTTCTAAAAAATTAAAAATAGGCCGTTATATTTCTAAATTCACTAATAACAAAATTTCATATAAAACCAATACGTAATTAGTAATTATTTTAAAAAACAATAAAGATAAAACTAAAAAAGAAGAAAAATCAGGAGTGTATCTACTTAACTGTGGAGATTGTGAGAAAGCATATGTGGGATAAACTGGGAGATCTTTTAAAGAAAGAATAAAAGAACATTTAAATAGTTTTAACAATAAAAATAAAAAATCTTCTTACGCAGAACATTTACTTGATGAAAAACATCAATTCAATGAAAACTTCAAAGTATTACATTTTGCAAATAAATGAATAAAACTTAATTTTTTAGAAAAACTAGAAATAAATAAATTATGTAAAAATGTAAATATCTTAAACGACCAGCTGGAATTTTGTAATTCACCTTTATTAAACATTTAAAACATTTTACCCCTACCCTTCAGATTGTAAGTTAGTATATATAAGAATTCTGATTATAATTTAGTTTGTAAAATTCTTCCACCTGAAGAAGACACTGTGCTGAAATAATTGTTGTGGAGACAATAAAACATTTTTTGCAACCAAAAAACCTGTGTTTTTGTTTTAAACTGTGATTGTGCCTGATTTACATCAAGGAATGTTATAGAATTTTGTTTGGGTTTTTCTAAAAACAGTGATTGATCTAAGGTCGTCAAACCTACATAATGGATTAATTTATATAGCAGAGTATTCGTTGAGACAGTATCTTGTATCGAATCCGTTATAAGTTGATTTCGTTGCGAAGAGTAACATAAACTTCTCTTTCTCTGATATATTTATCTTTATACATTACTATTTACTATATTTTCACGGAGGTTTGTATAATAATATAATATATTAATGTGATATTAGTTATTGCATTAATTTATACCCACTACAGATCACCTCATATTAATGAGGAAAAATTTGTTACTGTTGTCACGCCCTCGCCTCGCTTAGTGGTAAAAGTATTGGCGCGTAAAGCCAAAGATCCCGGGTTCGATTACTAGCGAGGGCGTGACAACAGTAACAAATTTTTCCTCGTTAATATGAGATAATCTGTAGTGGGTATAAATTAATGCAATAATTAATATCACATTAATGTATTTAAATTTTACCCCTTCCAAAAGATTCTTCATATATTTAATTATTAATGAATAATATAATAGTTTTTGCTGGTTTTAAGTTGAAATACAATTAGTACACTTAGTACAAGGTAAAAATAACATTAAAATTTTTTACTTAAAAGATTTTTTGAGGATCATGACACATCAACCACAAACAATGCGATGACCTGAAAATGATATCATATGTTCTTAGTTAATTGAAGGTATTTCTTCACTGCTTATTTGCATTTACATGAAAGTTAAAATGGTAAAATGGAAGATAAAAGTTACAAACTTGTTCTATTTTAATAATCTCTTCAAAGCGTGATTTGAGGCATAATTTAATTACCACGTAAGTATCTCTCCATTGTGAATATTCCCATTCACTACTATAAAAAGGCTGAAACGTGATAAACCTATTTTGAGCAATTGTTTAAATGGATTTTCAGATGTACAAAACGAGGCAAATTTTATAGATTGCTATCAGGTTTTCACATATTTAGATTTAAGTGTAAGAACTGCTCTCTAATGTAATAAATACATTGGTAAATTTTTACTTTTAAAGTTTGAATTATTATCTAGGGATACTTGTAATAAAATCAGCGTAGATACCATTTTTGTCTTAATTTATATAGAAAGTTCACCATTTCCGATGACTTATCAACTTAGTATAGCTTATATGTTATGACATTATAGGTTTTCCTGAGCGGAATCCATAGTAGAATTCAGATTCGGGTTAAAGGGCAACGGTATATGTCGAAGTCTTGGAAGTGAAACGTTTGAACGTAACCGATTATTTACACCACAGCCCTTTAACCCGAATCTAAATTCTATTATGTTTCTATATTGTACAAATTGATTAGACAGCTCAACGTGGATCGGTATGTTAATGTCAGAGATGTCACTCCAACGTAATTTTCGGCGCTGATTCTCAATCTGCCCTTACACTTTCCACAGTATGTCCTAACCTCTAACCTCAAGTTCAAACAACCTAAAATTGTGACCCTATTATGAGAATTATTACGGGAAATTATTAAGGACAAGTCAATTAAAGGAGTGGCCATTTCCGAGGTATTCATTGCTGCTGAATTAGAATATGACCTATAAATTGCACCAGCATATTCAGGTTTTTACATATCTCAATTTTGAAATTCGAATGATGCTTGTGAAATACTTAGAAACTTAGCTTACTTAGTTCTGAGACTAGGATTTCTGGAAACTTTAAAGCTTTTCTGGGGCCAGACTTCGGCTTACCATCGATGAGTACATTGAATATGATTACCTTTTTTTCTTATTCTATTTTCAACTCTCCATGGTTGTGTTCTCAAAAAAACCGAGGACATTTGAAAAAGCGCGCACTACTATGGTGGGTAGAAAACAGAAAACGCAACGAGAGTGGTAATCTTCGATTTATTTTTAAAAGACGGGCTCAGATACAACATAGTCCCAGAATTGCCCCAAAATATTGAAACATTTGGATATTAGACTGAAAACTTCAAAACCTTGGGGTGCTGGGAAATTTATGTTAAATGAGGGACAAAAAATGGGTACTCTCGTGGTTATTTTGTATTTTCTTTCGCGTTGTAATTCTCCCAAAAAGATCAGACAGTGCATTTCTTGAGTTTTCTTTTGAAGCTATATTATGAGTGTTTTTTGGTGTTCGTTTTTCCTTTTAAGTTCCTGATTTCATTGACCTGTGTTAGTTGCGATGAAAATAAAAACGCCATCCTTTCTTTGCTATCAGTAAATACAAATGCAGATAATTTTTATTAATTCCTTATTTTTATCTCCTTATTTGCACTTACATTTGTATATTTTAGTTAAAATGTCGTTCCTTATAGCCGCAGTGCACGATTCAATATTTTTCATTCTAACATCGAATTGCTCAGACTAAAGCAAACAGCTCAGTCCACTGCGACTTTATAACGATGCAATTCCATTATCATTTTCTACGCAATTCAAATGCACTAGACAGAAAATTGGTCTGGCTTCAGCTTACAAACTGCACTTTATCTCTTCCTCATTTCTACTTCACTTGTCTTTGGGTCCTCATTTAATCTTGGATATGTGTTTTATTATTAGAAGAAATTAATTCCTACTATACAGAAGAAAATCTTATCTTATCTTATTTTAAATTACTTGTATATCTATATATATAAAGGGTTATTTAAACTGAGTAGAGCACTAGACGTTTTAGCCTGTTAGAGATTAGTATATTAGGGAATAGGGGTTATTAAGCATGATCTTTTTATCTAAAATAATTTCAACTGTTTTACCAGAAGTTGATGTCAACTTTGTTATTTTAAACGGAATAATATATTTTTATGACGAATTAATATGATGCGTAAAATTCTAAGGTACTTTGAAAATCTTATATGCCTGCAGTGAATATTTTATGAAATAAATTAAATTATAGAAAAAACATCGCTACGGCAACCCAAACTGTAACAAATCATGACATCCATAAAAAATGACTTAGAGTGTTAAAATTTTTACTAGTTGTGGTCAAGTTTTAAGTCTAACATAATGACAAAATTAAGCTTCACAATTTATACAGGGTGTTTTGGGGTTGTAACAATCGTGTTGGTGGACTGTATTTTTGTGTTTGTTTATAAATAACGTCGAGAAATGCACTAATCGAAGTTAACACATTAATTTATTAAAGGACTATTAAAAGACAACAACTATAAATCACATTTTACAGGCAATTCTACTATTAAACACGTGCTCTCATATATCGATCATTATAGATAGACGTTCACGCTAATAGCGCTCTCATGATAGTGATGCCACAAAGGCACAGCGCCGCGTACCTGCATGCAGTTCATGGACGTAGTGAACACAACATAAGAAACAATAATAAAATGCATAAACACAGGGCGTTCAGGAAAAATGTTAAAAAGCATCAAGCCAGAATAACTTCATTTTTTCAAATGGCACCTAGCATATTTTATTTTGTCATTCGATTCCTTTTCTAATCCTCTTCCGATGCAATCGGATTTTTCCCTTTGTTTTATTTGAAAAAAATCCATTATTCAAAAATCTCTAAACGCTTAGTTTTTCAAAAACGTGTAATGTACCACTTAGTTTGAATAACCGTGAATTTATACAGGGTCATTCATACTGAGTGGTACGTTAGACATTTTAGGGAAATTAAGCAAGTTACAGAGTTGAAATGTGGGAGCAGGTGCTATTTGAAAAAATGAAGTTACTCGTGTTTGAAGGTTTTGAACGTTGGATTTTTTCTGAACGCCTTGTACAAATTATAAAGCTTACTTTTGGCATGAAGTTAGCCTTATGACATGTCTTGGGTATAACTAGTAAAAATTTCAACAATCTAAGTCATTTCATTTTTTATGGAGATTATGATTTTTTATAGCTTCGGTTGCGGTGCAATCTTTTTTTCAATAAATTAAATTCTCTTAGAAACTATTAATCGTAGACATACAAGTTACAAGTTGATTATCAAAGTAAAAAATATACCATTCCATTTAAAATAAGAAAGTTGACATCAACTGCCGGTATAACCAGAAGTGCCCGACAGTTAAAATTATTTTATTTGAATAGATCATCCTTGATAACCCCTACTCCCATATATTCAATTCTCTAACACGCTTAGTTTTCCTAAAACGTCTAATGTACCCTTTAGTTTGAACAACCCTGTATATATACGATATATTAAAAAAACAAACAGTTTATAGCTGGTGTGGTTTTGTGTTCTGGTTTGTCGATTTTCGCGAGTAGGCTATTATTATTGAGTTTCATACGAAGTACCTACTCTATCCATTTAATGGTTCATAACTGCAGTCTGGCGAGGGCCTTTGTAGGTGTAGGTGAATTTACACCTTCTTCGTGGCAGTGGTTTCCTTACCGCAGCATATAATAAATGTATAGATCCTGTCTTGAGTTCGAGTCATGGTAGTGTAATTTAGTCGAATTTCAAACTGCTAATTCAAATATTTCCGTAAACAGAATTTTCTTAAGGAAACGTATATTGTCAATAAGTTCAAACAAGGACGGGATTTGTCATCGAGTTGGGACTCGGAGGTATCCTATCCTAAATGGTACTTATTTATTTTTTACAACAGTACAGTAGTAGCGTAGAAGGAATGATAGGCAATATGGTGGTAATTTCCGTAGTGATTTTTGTCCCTGACATTGAATTTGACCACCAAACTGAGGTCATATTCCAATTTGTCGATTAAACATAACCAGCTGTAGCTCTTAAATCTGACTTATTAACAATAAATTACATGGACACTTTTGCTACGGGATAAATTACTAATCCATCAGGTCGCATAACAACTCATTGAAACTTATCATTGAGGAGCTATATCCACTCAAGTGAAGAATTGCTCAACTAGCTCCGCCCTACCCTACTATCCCATATTTTGTAAACAGTAATCTAATATAGATCTTACACTGCCTTTCTTCACTCATGTTTCTGCTTCTAATATACTAATATGTCTTTTAGAGATTTTAAGCATCCTGTATAGTCTTTTCTTCAGTAATTTTCTATTACCTTTGCATTTGTAACTTCTTCTGTCCACTGTATTTTCATTATCCACCACATCTCAAACGATAATTAACACCTTCTTCAGTTTCTTTGTTCTCAATAAACTACAGCAGTTCTCTGCCACTCTCTCTCGTGTTTTTTCGAAAACACTGTGAGTGAGTATTCTATTGTCCGTTTCTTTTTCAACTTTTGTGTTTTGTAAGTCTGTGATTAACAATGAACAGAAAGGTGCTAACTCTAATTGCACATCAGTAGGTTTAAGCAGTAAATCATCCTGGATTTATATTCCCTTACTAAATATTTCTATACAAAAAAATCCTAATTGAACTGGCACACCGTTATAACTCAGTTTAATTAGAAGTTCACGATTTAATTAACGGTCTATAACTAGGTACATTTTGGTGAGAGCTTTCGTCGACACCTTCTCGTGGCAATTTTTTTTTTTTTTAACAAAGCGGAATATCCGGCTTCGAATTCGATTCTTGGCAATGAGCGAGACGCTTCGGTTGGTTGTAACGTTTCGTCCTTTTCAAGCAAGCTTGCGCGCGTCCTCTGTTTCATCCCTCATTTGCGTCTTGTCACGCGTGCTCCGAAAAGCCTTGCCGTAGAGAGATAAGCTCGACTGCCAGGCCGTGCTTGTGCTCGGTTCGAGCAAGCGAATTTTCCTGCCAGTCTTGTCGCAGGCGAGGTTAGAGTCGCGACGCTCGCAGACGGACGCCAGTATAACCCTATACACAACAGGCATTCGACGCGACGCGTACCCTTCCTACATAATTTATGCATGCATGAAACGGGGGGACAGTCAGCTATGGTCACTTGATGAATTCGGTTTTGTTTTAAGGGTTAACGGGATCGATGCCCTGTCGATGGTCGCGGTGGCGCTCGGTTGTGAAAAATCGAGGGGTGGACTGTGGTCGGCATGAACGAAGGGGGCGTTTGTTGTGAGTGACTGACTGAAAGGTGGTAAATACGCTGAAACAGGTGGGTTCTGGTACGATTATTACTATGTAAAGACGTGTATTTATGTGTTTTTAAAATCTCCAGTTTCTATTTTTAAAAACATGTATGGTTCGTTTGACACTGAAAATATGTGTTCTAAATATAATTAAAAAATAAAGGCATTATGACCGTCCCCAAAGCGTTTATTTTTCAGTTCTACATTTGAGTTTAAAAAGTATATCCTACGTTTTGGTAGGTAGCAACATTTACAATAAGAGTTTTTTCATTAAGTGAAAATTTATATACGCTTAATATTTCTTTATTAAACTGTGCTGAAAACTACCCGATTATGTTAATTTTCTCCTTATTCCGAAATTACGAAACGGCGGATAAACAACAAAGTAAGTTAAATATCTTTTTTAAGTGAAATTAAAAACTTATAGACCTTTTTGAAATGCAAATTATAAAAAGGGCCTAGCGTAGTTGAGTTTACATTTTTATTGAATAATCATCACTCTTTTGGAAGATTACAATAACAAGTTACAATAACGTTGCAAGAAAAACAGATAGCTCAATGAAAATTAAGATGTTTATTTTGAAGAAGAACCTTAATCCTGTATTATATACACTAGTTAAACCCGTCCAAGTTTGGATTGATGGAAATCACTGTCGATGATGCATAGCATTTACATTGTAATCATGCTTATCCTCCATACCATAAGCAGATGAATCCTTCGGCGGCCGTTTAGCCACAACCACAGCTGCATCATATCTATGACCTTACGATGATCGAAATTTGAAAACATTGATGATCATTGATTAAAAATTTAGATTAAACAACAACATTCCGGATATCGAAAGTTAGGCGCGTTAGTTAGCTACATCGTTTAATTAGACGTTTAGTCAGTTAATTCCATAATTTTGTATCATAATAGGAGATACCTCCATAAAATTATCCTAAAAATCTACCAATATACGCTAAATACCATAGATACGGAGAACACTATTATACAGTGATATTTTTTTAGAGCCCCAACTTTTGTCAGAAACTGTGCTTTTCTTGGGATCAATAGTTAGTGTGATTGAGGTAACTTTTATCAAGAATCTTCTCTTAATAAAGTGAAACGTGGACTAGGTAGATATAAGAAACAAATCAATGAAGTATGTATTAGAATTAGAAAATAGTATAAATTATGCACAAAAAGTAAAGGAATGCTACATTTTATTTTGAACTATTACCAAACCTTTACAGAATTGACAGCGTTTTGAGAGGAAACAATAATTAGCTCTCAATAGCGATCTTTTAAATTAATGCCGTTACTCAATATCGTGAAGATATGTTCTTGGGAAATAAGAATCCTAATTCATTGGTAACCCATGTACGCCTTAGTCTTAATGTCGAACAAATGTTCAGTAGTTATATCTTATTATAAATTACTTTAATTACAATGTTACAATTTATTTTTCGGTGATTATTTGTGAACTAACCGCGAATGAAACCTTGTAAATAAATACTTTGATGTAATTCTGAAAATTTCCGCACTGATAATTTAGAAAACGTTGTCGCGTTTTTGCAATATTTACTTTTCGAGCAGGTGTACAAAAATAGCAAAAATTATTGTACGAATAATATAGCCAGTGCATGCTTTTAATTATTTTACTCAAAATAACAGTAAGGCGATTTACAAGTATTTTTGTTAAAACAACTATTTTTAAATAGCATACATGGTCTATAGAGTAATTTTAGAAATCGATAAATTAAAGGAGGCAGATGTGGAGAATAAAACAAATGCTATAAATTGTAATGTTAATTTACCCAAAAACAAGCAGATGTTTTTAAATGAGAAAGTCAATGAATAGGGAGAACCATTATTGCTACATGAAATTATTGTGCTTTTCTTTTCTTAGCACTTCATAACAAATAAGTACTTGTTAATGTTTTTACCAATAATCTCAAATTAAAAGAGTAGATTTAATGGAGAAATTAATTGATATTCGCATTATACATCAACGTTTTACGAAAAACTACGACGACAGATCAAATATAAACGAGCCTTTGTTCATAAAACATTTATTTTGAAAAGTTTCTCAAAAACGCAAATTTCTCTATTTTTCGACATATCCCCCCTGCTTGTCTATACATTTTTCCCAACGCATTGCTAGATTTTTCATCCCGTTTTCATAAAAAGAAGCAGGGCGGGTGTCTATCCAGTTGAAACACCAGTGCAAACAATAACAAAATAATTAAATTAAACTAAAAAGTGGAGAGTCAGGAATAGGACCCTTGTCACTATTAAGAGAACTTAATCTATTTTTATAAATAAACATACTTTCAAAACTATTTAGGAAGTTAATTATGTTTAATTTCCTTAACTAATTTAAGGTTGTCAATATTATTGTTTATCTATAAAAATAGATAAGTTCTCTTAATAGTGACAAGGGTCCTATTCCTAGATGTTGTTCTAGGAAAAAAAAACTGTTGTCGAAGGCAAGAATTTTGGACAATATAGCAATAAATAAGACATTTTAGAATATGTTTGCAGGAAATTTATGACAGTGGAAATAGTATTTGCAGGAAAAGGATTTTTGGGTGTCCTCTATCTTAACAATAGTAGCATTTTTTTTAGTGAACTCCAACGACAGTAAATTAATTGTCGTAAAAAAATAAGAGAATTTATGTTTTAAAAGGCGTGACGGACGCGACAAGTATGCCAAAAAAAAGGAAATTGCCACTTTTGGAAATTTTTATAATAAAGAAGGCATTATATTGTAATCTAAATCTAGTTAATTGAAATTCACCCCGTCTTTTACACAATTTGTAGTAGTTTCTAAGAATATAAAATTAGTTTATCGTTGTAAACTTTTTATATTCATCTTTAAGTGACCTTTTTCGGTGCTGAATTTCTAGAATAAAACATTTTAATGAAATCTTCTACTGTCTTTTGTTTTAATTTATTTTTAATATACCTAATATATTTCGGTATTTTTTAGAAAATAGTAGATTTCATAAATTGGTTTGTGTCTTCTAATAAAAATATTTACGTTTGTATTTTGTTACAAAGCTCGGAATTTTAATAAATCTAAAACACCCACCTCATAATAAGGGTTAAATGACTTATCAGCTTGTCACATGTGAATTATTATCAACGATGATGAATTGGCAGAATTTAACGGCATACAGCATAGCTACCATGTTTTTGCAACTAATTCAAATTAGAGATAACACTGTTATAACAATAATTACTGTAACAAAACAAAGCATGTAATGTGTATTGATTCAGTATGGAAAACGTGCCGTTTGTTCTATCAATTCTATTATATTGATTTATTTGTATTAATTCATTATGTTAATTTTGAAAATTGGAATTTATGACAACAATATAAAACCTACAGATAAATTACGCACCAAGTGATGAAAACTGGACTTGATATGACAGGTAGAATAAATAATATATAATAATATAAAAAGGTAATAAAAATCAGAATATTTTACACAAAATTTTATTATAAGAAACTCTAACATATACGTTTTGACCTCTCGGTCAATTTCAAAGAGGATTACAATAATACTAGTTTATACAGTAATGGAATAAACAATTTATACGCAGCGAAAGTTTTAACTAGAGGAAGTCCTGACATTATTTCCAAGAACACCAAATAATGGGTTATTATATACTTCAAAGTTAATGATTATTGAATTTCTAAGTTATTTTTACTAACAGTAAGTTTATTATCCAAACCCGTGCAGTTTTTCTATTTGTTACTGACCTTTCATGTTCGTGACCGAGCGGCGTGGTCTAGTGCTCTAGATCATTGCGTAGCATTCGGGAGGTCACCGGTTCGAACCCGGGTCCGGCTGCTCTGTTCCATGTTTTCTGTGGTTTCCTTGGATCATTTAGGCAAATGCTGGAGCAGTAATACTCCACAGATAATCTTTCACTTCTCTTCTGTCTTCATTTCGTCCGTCTCATCTTTCTCTTCCTAACCACACCACCTACCTATTCCCACGATTCCTGCAAGGAGGCTGAAGAGGGCCTTACGCCCTACCCTTCGGCTTTGCACTACAGTGTAGGTCGGAGAGACTGTCCGCCTACCAGGACGAGTAGCTGATGGGAATAAAACACAAAAAAGTTTTTCGTTTCTTTATGTTCGTGAAATCTAACTTCAAATTTCGTGTTAGATATAATGTCGGGACTTCCGCTTGGTAAAACATTTCCTACGTATAAAATTGTTTGTTCCATTACTGTATAAACTAGTATTCTTCTAATCCACTTTGATATTGACCGAGAAGTCGAATTGTAAATGTTAGAATTTCTAATAATAAGATTTTGTGTGAAATATTCCGATTTTTGTTATCTTTTTATATTATTACAATGTTTGACGATGAGCCCACCGCAGATTCTATACAAGTTACAAATAATAGGTTCTGTCAAAACCTTAGAACATAAAAACATGGAGATAATATTTAATACCACAGCAGTGATACTGAAATACAAAATGATTGTGTAGATAGGCGAATCACAATAATTTGCTATTTCGTGTTGGTATTTGCCAGAATGCCATAGGAATCTCTTCTTTTAATTGATAAATTTCATTTCTTGCTTGTATTTACAACGCAGATTGTTAATTATTAAAAAAATTAAACGAATGTGGTACAATAAATTTTACACCATATTTTCAAAAAAAAGGCATTAAAATCCCCACTCGTTTAGCTATAAACGGTCATAGATCCCACATTTCAAACGCGTTCTACACAGTAGGCACAGCGTACGGAAAGCCATATCCCACGACCTGTTTCGACCTATCGGTTCTCATCAGATGGGCGCTGGCAGAAAGGCCTTTACAGGCTATATGACAAATATAAATATAAATATGGATTCAACAGAAACAACTACTCCGAGGGCCAATACCCCTACCGGCATATTTTTTTGTCGAAATCGATTCAGATTCTTTCACTGATTTTCGATCTGACCTGTTTTTGATTTTCAGTCAACGACCTTTGAACCCAGAGAGCACTAATTTTTTTAAAGCCAAGTTCATCAGTGGTGATGGATTGAATACTCCACTCCCATAGCTGATACTCACTTTTGATGAGATTTGTTCAATAGTTAACCGCCTGATGGTGATCACCTTCAACAAGCTCTCGAACAGCACGGATGTTGTCTGTTATTTGTGAGACTTGTTCTTGCTCGTCGATCATGACTTTTATTTTCGACACGTTCTCACGTTCTCGCCCATCCCTGAATTCTCTGTTCTCTGACCCACGTATACACTCGATTCTGAGACAGTGTAGCATCCCCAAACTGTGCAAATTGTGCCTTTAAACGAGTGAAAATTTCCGATGGTTTAACGCCTTCATTGGTTAAAATATTTATGATGGTGCGTTGTGCAACAGACGAAGGTACCTTGCGCACAGTTATGGCTGTATTGCGGACAGAACCGAGCGCAGCTGCTACCTAAGCCGGTTTCCCCCTCCTCATAAACCAAACAACACTCGAGCATCGAATCCTCTAGATCGGAATTACGTGCTAAGCTAAGTATTAAAATTACCGTTTATATTTGATTTACCCTCGTACTTACGAGCGTAACATTGATTCGAACTAGTCAAATGGCAACGTTAAGATCAAAACCAGTCGAAATTGACATACATTTAAAAATAAATGGGCGCTTTACAAAATTAGTATTGACTTCAAAAACTCGTTATGCTTAATCTTGTCTATATTTTTAGTGCTTTAAAAAAACTTTGCCCGATACATTTGGAATAGTTCCAAAAAAACAATTAAAATCGCAATCATCCATTTACAACGTAAACAATGAGAATTAGTATCGGACGATCGTTAAAAGATCAAACGTGAATTTGTGTAAGTACGGAAATTTTAAGGCTTATTTAACACTACATTATGTCAACTACATTATCGTTAAGACGCCTCCTCTATCTACATAAAGTTGTTAGAAGAAATGTACATGCACATGTGCAGTTCTCATTTGGAATTGAATGAAATTTAAAATGTGGAAAATTATACCATATAATTAGTTCAATTTACACCAGGTGTTTTAAGTTTGTTAACATTTGAACCTTACAATAAGGTCAAGAACTAGAAAACTTAACTTTTATCGAGACTGTTGTACTAATGTCTATGGACTTCTCCTTTTCCAAACGTTTCGTCCTTTTTCATTAATAGTATCTTCAGTGGTTACTTATTAGCTAAGGCCGTGAGTTGTGATATGCCGCAAACCAGATTAGGATACAATCTACCCTTACTCTACAATATTCAGTTATTTATTTATTGAAATTAGAAATAGTACAAGTGCATTTTTGGAGGTAATATCTGTGTGTAGGCCCAGCTTTAACTTAAATATAGAAAATATTACAAATTTAATAAATTACAAAATAAAACTTGTTATTTTTTTCGTATTAAAAGACCAGAGTTGCAGCCACTCGCAGAAACACTTCGAACTCTATGTTATCGTTATCATTTTTTCCATTTCGTAAGTATACATTCTAACCTCTTCTTCAACAGGGTAGTAGTCCGATGATCGGATAATAACTCTCACTCCCTTCGAGGTTATTTTACCGTCACTCTATTTATCAAAGAGCAAGCAAGTTTTGTGCATTTCCACTATTTGTTCTTCTGTTATTTTTTCCGACTAATCCATGTTTCATTAAATACAAATAATTTTGTGAACGTTTTGATTAAATTTCCACTAAAATTTTGAGTAGACTGATTTTTACAAATTTACATTATGATGAAAAACTTTGACATTTGTTTCCCGAAAGATATGCGGTCAAAATAGGCATACCTGTACCTTAATCTCGTTCTCAGAGGAAAATGGCATTTTCATATGGCACGAAAAATTAAAAACAAAAGACGTTACTTGCTGGGTTCATCGTCATAATCTTGGAATCGTGGGAATAGGTAGGTGGTGTGGTTAGGGAGAGAAAGATGAGACGGACGAAATGAAGACAGAAGAGAAGTGAAAGATTATCTGTGGAATAATACTGCCCCAGCATTTTCCTAAATGATCCAAGGAAACCACAGAAAACATGGACCAGAGCAGCCGAACCCGCATTCGAACCGTTGACCTCCCGATTGCTAAGCAATGATCTAGAGCACTAGACCACGCCGCTCGGTATAGGTTTAAGTCGTTTCTAACGTAAATAAATGACAAATGGGGCATAGGGCAATTACCGATTCTACGAAGCAAAATAAGATGATTCGGTCAAAAATTCTTGATGATTAAAATGTCTATTTTCTGTTATAGCTGTGGGATAATACAAAATAGGTTATGAATACGTCATGATTTTCCGATTCCCAAAAAAGGACGCTTTTAACCTGCACATATTGCACTAACAAAGTTTATTTTGTTGTAGGAGATCGACTACAACTATTATTGTTGCTGTAGCAACGATTTACTGCTAATCATGCTCGCGAATCTTAGGCGAGATCCAGTTTTCGTTGGTATTTATTGCTAGGGTTGTTTCGCTTAGTTAAGTAACTTCGAAAGAAAGTTTGCTTATTGTGTGCTTTTGCTAAGCTGAACTTTATATCTCCATTTATCAAACAGTCGCAGTCGTAAAGTTAGTTGTTCAACTGAATATTTCAAGTCACGCACATTTCTTTCTACTTATTCTTTTGTCCTTCTCCGTGTGGGAAATTATTTTGTACATATATCAAACGAAAAGGATTTGTAAATCAATATTGATTTCTAGCCCCTTGAAATACACCACAATAATGCTTCAGCGGGGAAGGAAGAATAAAGTGTTATACTACAGTAACATTATAAGCAAATAGCTAATAAATATAAATATAAATATGGAATCAACAGAAACAACTACTCAGATGGCTAATACTCCTACAGGCATTGAATTACACTGTAGATTCCGATGTATTCTTAGACGAAGATATAACATATTCAAAAAAGAAGGAATTAAAATCCTTATTCGTATAAATATTAAGATAAAAGATCTCACATTTGGAACGCGTCCTACTAAGTAGATACAACGAACCGAAAGCCATATGCCACGACTGGTTTCGACCTATCGGGTCTCATCAGGTGGGCGCTGGCAGAAAGGCCTTTACAGGCTATATTATAAATATAAAATATAAATAATCAACAGAAACAACTACTCCGAGGGATATGGCTTTCGGCTCGTTGTGCCTACTTGATAGAATGCGTTCTAAATGTGTTATCTTTGATCTTAATATTTATACGAATAAGGATTTTAATTCCTTCTTTTTTGAAACAGCTAATAGTATTATATTAATTCTAGAGATAAACTGAAAATGTACCTACCACTCATATTTGTTCAAGTACTATTTGTGATTGGGTATCAACACAATAAAAAGATATGTATATGCATTTTATGACACTGTTTACGTAAGAATAAGTGTAGGTAATACGCGTAATATTGATAGCATTATTGTTTTTTTCAATGTAGTAAGTAGGTACATATAGATAAAAGCTAAATAAATAGTTAATAATACATTATTTGCTGAACATACGTAGATTCTTTGTTTTCGTTGTTAAAAATATTAAATAATTCCGGGCTTATTTGTAAGAGGGTTCTGGTACCTAGACATAGTAATAATTTAAAAAAATTAAACAAAGTAGTAATAAATTCTTAGTGGAGTGGGTCACCTTTACAGAAGTATGTTATATGAGTTAATTGGGCCAAATTCTACGGGACAGATGATCCAGGTAAAAAATTTTAAAAAGGACTTTAATAATTTCTTTTTTTTTAAATTTTATATCTTCGTCTAATAAACGTTCGGAATCAACAGTGTAATTCAATGCCGGTAGGTGTGTTAGCCCTCGGAGTAGTTGCTTCTGTTGATTATATATTTATATTTATACTTCAGGTAGCAGCAGATGTCAGTAAATGTCGATATACTTCCATAACTGGGTATTAAATTCTAGTATTGTACGATTTTAGGGCAAGAAGATATTCCTAAATAATAATCATGTCAGTTATAGTGCATGAATTGTAGTGCTTTAGACATTGCATTATTTGCTTGTCATTTTGAGCCAATACTTCAAAAGGAGAGGAGACTTTAGAGTCGAGAGTGATAATAATAATCGGTTCTAATTCTCACGGGGATGAATCTCTGTGTGGTAAATCTACGACCCTCCACGTACGATTGAGGATGAATAAAGATTCTGTCAATTCTTTTGACAAGAACCTAGACAGGGATTTATCTGGAAGAACTAGTCCCCAGCAGACGTTACAAATTTGTCACATTCTCATGGGATGTTACGAAAGTAATAATATCAAGAAAAACGGCAATGTAATATATCCCAAACCTTATCCACCCCTCTTTCTTTAATTAGCAGGCTTACTCCAGGAAAACGCTCGAAATTGGTTTTCTATTATATTTACTACCTTTTTAAGATTAACATTAAAAAATAAATAAACAAGTCTGCTATTTATTTATAAAAGCTTCACTTAAAAAAGTTAAAATTGTCGAAAAGTTTAATTAAATATTCATCAAAAAATGTATTTCGTTAATTAATTTTAGAACGTGCTATTACAGTTCAGCTACGAGAGCTCTTACATTATTTTCTGATATGAAAGTTATTCCAGTTACTAATGATACCATAGAAAATATTCAAATGTGTACCGTATAAAAAACATTGTCAAAAAATACGGAAGTGATAAAGCAATCACACCTACAAAACAATAAAAAAATATATGACGTTGTGTAAGGGAGTGCATTATGTAATCCTTGAGTTCTCCTTTTATACTTCCGCCTGAACTTTTTTTTGGACATCCTATATGGTGTTGCATTTTTATTATATAACTAGCTTTTACCCGCGACTTCGTTAGCATGAAACCTTGGAAATAAATATTTGTAATTGTTTATAAAAAATACAATTATTATAACCAGTAAGCAATTAAAAAGGAATCACTCTTGCTAACCTTCTCTTTAAGTATGTAAAGTCCTATTGAAATCAGTTCAACCGTTTTGAATACTAGTCCGTACAGACAGACAACACAGAATTGGTCAAAGCCTTCATCAAATGAGCTCCAATTTAAAGTGTTTTGGTCATTAATGCCCCAATTATATTATAGTATCCAAAGAATTTGATTACCAGTTACCTTAAAAGTAATGAAACCAAAAGGGCTTCAAATACATCAAAAGGCTTCGAGCACTTCGAATATACTAAAACTTTTTTGATGTTTTTACTATGTTCCAGATTGTTTTTCATGTCTTGAAGCCCTTAAAATACAAGTTACAAAGCACTTTTCGTTTACCAAGCCTAACTATATGTTTATGGAAGGGCTTGAAGTACAATGCTTCTAATAAGCTCTGAAAGGACTGGAAGCATATTTCCAAGCACAAAACACTAAAGGTTTTTCCAGTTCTGGACATACAGACATAAATTTCTTTAAGTGATATTTCACCGGTTGCTACTGTCGGCACCTTCAATGGTCCGTAGCTGTAAACTGACTGGAAGAAATCGACCCAGAAGCCAGAAGGAAGAAGTCAAACTCTGGCCATTAAAGCCTTCGAAGTTTCATACCTACGATTGTGTAAGTCATGTGCTACAAGAGAACAGAGTGCTACTGTAATTCAAATGAAATATGTAAGAAGATAAGGCTATGCAGACGGAATGACTAATTGGCGATAACTGGTGTTGGTATAAACTTACATAGATAAAACTCATGTGTAACTAATGTTATGCATATGGTCGCAAGGTACAATAAAACAGTGTTTGTAAAGTAATTTAAAGAGATGTGTCTTTTATATCAACAACGAGCATAATGCGTTTTTAATGACAGTTATGCGACAACGTTGTTATACATTACCATTGCATTTTGTAACGATAGGTTCAGAGGGTAGAAGCAATCGTAAAATTGTATTAAATTATTTAAATATATCAGACATTAAGTAAAACGTTATTTGAATTTTTTATCTTCTTAGATGAAATATTTGTAAGCTCTGAGTTCGAGAAATCTCATTTTCCGTTTTGTATTTTGAAAAATAAAACATGATATAACGTCAGCTCTTATTTTTTGTATATCCGAAAACCTCTGTTCAATAGATTTAAGTCGTTTCTAACGTAAATATATGACAAATAAGACATAGGGCAATAACTGATTCTACAAAACAAAATAAGATGATTCAGTCAACAAATGATGATTAAAAAGATACAGTCCTTTGAATTTGAGCGTTCTGTCGAAGCTGTCTACAGCATCTGGCCGTTTAGACAGAATACTAAACAAGAACGTAATTTTATTTTTGTTCTATGAGGTTACGATTCTATCACGTAAATAACTACGCTGCCGGTTCAATTAAAAAAAAAAAAACTTTAAAACTTTTTGTGTTTCATTTTCACCAGTTACTCGTGCTGGTGGGCGGGCAGTTCCTCCGACCTACACTGTAGTGCAAAGCCGAAGGGTAGGGCGTAAGGTCCTCTTCAGCCTCCTTTCAGGAATCGTGGGAATGCGTGGGTGGTGTCGTTAGGGAGAGAAAGATGAGACGGACAATATGAAGGCAGAAGAGAAGTGAAAGATTATCTGTGGAATAGAATAATTATTGCCCCAGCATTTGCCTAAATGATCCAAGGAAACCACAGAAAACTTCGACCAGAGCAGCCGAACCCGGGTTCGAACCGGTGACCTCTCGAATGCTACGCAATTATCTACAGCACTAGACCACGCCGCTCGGTGTTCAATTTAATAAGTTGATATCTTTATTAAAAAAGGACCATGCTGAAAATTATTGAATCCTACAATAAATAATCTGTATTTATTGAAGGTGTTCTTGTTTAATCGGAATTTTCAATTAAAAAATCGTCAAATTTTGACTTGTTGGAAATATTTAAATGTCAATGTTCGATTATAGCGGTCTAAGTGATTCCGATATGCAAAATCTACAGTTGCCATTTGGCCCTTTCTTTAAATATCACCTTGTATATTAAAAATTTCAGTAAACTTATCAATCATCTGTTGGAATTTATCTTAACAAATCCAAGCTTCCGAGCTTAAGCCAGGGACACATGAGCGTTTTGTTGACGCGCGGTATTTTAAATATGTTATGTTCCAGACAACGCTGGAGTTATGCCAGACGTACGTTCAGATTTCTCGACACTCGTTTTAGAATTATATACGATTACATCTTGCTATTTACACACCTCAGTGTACACATCTTTTCCTGCTATTGCTTGTATTTTATAACAAATTAGGTTAAACATAATGTTCCGATTTATTAATGAGTTAGTCTGATTTATACGTTTCTTTATTCTGTTGTTTCTTTTCTACACTCATGCCTATTACAGGGTTGGTCTACTTAAGTTAGGTAACCACTCGCTCTTTGGGTACTCGACGGCCACCAAGGGCGGTGGCTCCAAATACTACACATTTATGGCAGTCAGCAATAAATTTAATTGTCACATTAAAACTTGCTCTGACCCCGTTTTAATGTTAGTATGATAATAATAATAGAGTTCTATGTATTTTTGTAAACGCCTATAGAGGCAAATTTTGTTTGTTAGCTTTAAGTCAGAACCTTAAGAGCCGTAAGACAAGAAGGTCGAATTCATTCATTTCGTTTAAACATTCAAATCTTTTTACGTCACTTAGTATAGTCATTAGCCATTTAGATCTTGCACATGTAAATATTTGTATAGTTGATTTTAAATTAAATGTATATATTTCCCGAGCGTGAGTTATTCAACAATTTCATCAACTAGGCGTTTTATATTTAATTACTAAAACACAGTGTAGCTGAGTCTACACACTAAACACATGAGTGTTCGACATTCGAAAGTAATTATATTATTTTCGGGAAAACCTTTAAACGTGGCTATAGCGTGTAAAAATGGTCATGTGGATAGCATGCACAATTTACTGAATGTACAGTGCCCGGCATCTAAGGAGATTCAAAAGCCATAAATCATCGGATGCGCACTAACAAAGCTTAGCCCCTTTAGGGTGGGAATAATCGGCCGGTAGGCAGAATGATAACTGCTCAGCAAGGTTCAGTAGCGTAGTGGCAAATAGTTGCAAATTAACAGTAAGTAAATCAGTTGTATAAATTCACTTGTGTTCCATGTTCAGTACTTTTTTCTCTCAGTGATACGCGCCGTTGAACTCCAAGTTGACGCATCGGTCCAGCTATATTCTTATTGGCTCTTTCATTTATTGTTATGCTAAAAGTTTCCGCCTAGCTACCTGTCAATTTGACCGTCGCTGAAACTCCTTAAGTGCCGGCCACTGTACCCATCTTTTTCTTTTCTGATGATTTTGTTTTGATTTAAATATTTCAAAGTAAGGGATGAAAACTTAGCCATTTGTTATGCGTTTACTTTCACACTAGAAATTCATCATGACGCACGTAAGATAAACGCTCGTGTGTCACTGGCCTTAGATGACATGACCTGCTGTATATGTATACTTATATACAAAATTTACATGAGAACAGTTCCCGGATCTAACAAAATATAAGGAAGCATATTAATTATATATGGCAGATATACTTATAATATGTACATATATGTTACTTTATTATCAATATTGTGATGATTCACAGACACTTAATACTGTATGTGCAAAAAAAAAATGATCTAGTTGCCATTAAAACGCATGCTATGGGTACTCCATGGACATTGAAAAGTTATTATCGCTGATTAAGTTAAAATTATCAACAAAGGAGGTTACGAAAACAACAACAACAACGTGCACGGCTGCATTTGAAAACAATAACGGATTTGATTTCAAAAAGTGTTTTATAATATTTAAAAGTACAGAACAATGCATTCTGTAACAAATCCGCTTTTCATTTCTCTATTATTAGTGAAAGATATCAATTTGTAACGATTACTCACTTCAGGTGATGGAATATATTTTGTTTAAGTTGACCAAAAACTGATTGTGTTTATTTTTAAACCGATGTAATGCGGCAATGTGTTATCGCAACAACAACGCGGATGTGAGAGAAAAAATAGGTCGCCACATTAGTCTGTAAACCAGAGATAAAAAGAGTAATGTGATTGGATGTTATTTGCAATATTGATAACGGCATTGATGGTAATGTACATTTGAAATAATCATCTCTTAAATATTACAATTAACCAATTAAACGTTCCTTGCAATTATATAATTGATTTAGAAATCATGTCATAAAGGAAAAGTTATTAATATTTTTAAGTTATTTTGAAACTGAATTGGGTACGTTTCGTAAATGACGTTTTGCAATAATTGATTCCAATTTTAATGCACATAAATTTGTAAATTCACAATACACCATAAAATTTATCTTTGAGATTGAAGAAAATAATCATTTAAGTTTTGACACCTTTAGAAAACCTACCCACACAGATAGATATATACCAGTAGATTCTAATAAAAATTATTATGAAACAGAAACTTAAAAAACAAATTGTTTCTTTAATTTGTTTGTTAACGACGTTAACGCATCTGTATGAAAATAAAATTAGGAGGAAATTTACACATCATCAAAATCTTACAAAGTTCGTCAAACATACCTCTAAAGAATTGAATATTGAACCAGTTTTTTCCAATAATAGAAATAAATTAAGCAACCTCTTTTGGGAAACCCTAAAGAATAAATCTGGTATATATAAGATCAGCTGTAATAATTGTGATAAAGTTTATATCGGCTTAACAAAAATAAATATTCATACATGTTTTAAAGAACATTCTTCTCATTTAATAAATAATAACCCTGAAAGGTCGGCCGTAGCCACACATTTTATAAATAGTAATTATTCGTTTGATATAAATAATTTAGAATTATTAAAGACTTGTAGTAATTACTTAGAACTTGTTACTAGCGAAGCTGTTAATGAATTTCGACACACACCCTCTAAGTAATCGCCTCATCTCTCTTGTGTCTAAGAATGTATAAATTATATTAATTCTATTTTCTTGTTATTACTCAATGTTCGATACACTGAAGATGACCACATTGTGGTTGAAATGTACTTATGTAGCAGTTTTAATAAATATTTGTGAAGTTTGACGAAATTTCATTTTTTCTTATTACTAATACATTAATACGGTCTCAAAGAATTATTTCTGAAAACTTCAACGTAACTAGCCACGCTATTTATTTAGTCAACGAAGACCCGGAATTTAAACCATGATTCCAAATCTCAGAATTGTCATAGCCTGTCTGCATTTTGAGATATCCTAACTTTAAAAACGACAAAGAAAGTAGCCATTTCCAGAAGTGGTTACTCTCTTGGTTGCCTTGTCTTTAAATTTAACGTAATGCTCCAATAAGGCCAAAAATTGCACTGTTTGAGTTTTGGAGTTTGGATTTCTCAAAATCCAGGTATTCTGAGACAATTACTTATTGGGTGACCACCCATTTGCTATTTTTTTTGTTGAGTTATCTTATCTTTTTAAATGTGAATGAATTCTGACAACTTCAAGGTAGTCTTATCAATTAATTTTACGCTAAATATATTCAATATTATCAGCATAATTTGCTATTCATATGTATAATTAACTGGATAATAGGATAGCAATTAACATTTTTGCTAGTCGTACAATTTCTATTAACAGCAGACATTACTGGAATATATATATATATATTATATTCTACTTGCAGTTTAGTAGTAATGTAAATTATATTAGGTAGGTATGACTATAAATTTAATAAAACAATATGAAATAGTTAAATACATTAATGTGATAATTAGTTTATTATGTTATTGCCATTCAAATTTGTGTAGATACCGTAAGAGACTGGTAGGCGGTATTTATTTTTGTAATATGCTCTAGAAAGAAGTATTTAAGTTAATTACCCCATAAAACTTTAATTGTAATTTTGAAATCATTACAATTTGAAGTTAGAAGTTCAGGGAAACTTGGTTATAGCGTATCTAAGGGAACCGTACGAATCAATACGTTCGATCACGATTTTGTTGAAAAAGTAGGTTAACGTATTAAAGTTTTTATTGATTATCTGAAATTTAAAAACATAACTTCAAATATTCTTTTTGGTGTGGAAAATTTAAAAGAAATTCTTTGCTTGCGTGTTACAAAATAAAAAACATTGATTGAGTATTATTATTATTAAAAATAAAAAGATAATCTGTATCTTTTTGGATATTTACCGCCCTTTTACCTGAATTCTACATTTATGATTATATTTTTGGGTCTTTAAATGTTCGTTGCAGTGTATAAATTGAATTTTTTAAGATTAATTTTATCACATTACTTGAAATATTTATTACATAATTATTGTAATAAAAACTGCAGTTACTTGTTTACTGCTACAAGTAAAAACAATAATCATTATAAGCAGCTACATTCTATATTATTAACTTATCTACAAGATACAATTAGTTACTTCGCAATATATAATTTTGATAGTATTGAATTGATTGGTTGATTTATTGATCAATTCCGAATGTATCTTCTTTAAATTTTATCGATATCAGTTACAAACTTGACTGTCTCTTTAAGGCATTCTGAACAAACTGAAATATTTAATCTCTTGTTGCAGGCTTCAAAAAAAATGTTTTTCGGAAAAGCAGCCGATGGACTCAACAAAGTAACGACAGTGACATCACACAGTTAACGCACAAACAATAGACGGATAGCCAAGTGATCGTGATTGCCGTCAACTTCACATCGCCAGTATAAATAGCCAGAACGGTCCACTTTGTTTTTTTTTTTGAGTGTGGGGATAAAAAGGGAACATCAACTAAACAATAATGTGCTTTTTATAGTACGAAAATAGTGTAAGCAACATGGACGGTTTCGTTGTGTTAATCAATGTAAACGATTGAAGTTGAACCACGTGGTCGATTGCAAATAATATATTTATTTATTTATTGTTATTGATCGCGTCTGTATGTTGATGTGAGGGTAAATTTTACGAAATAATTTTTATTGTGAATATTATTATTATCATCATCATCATTATGTGTATTTAAATGTGTTGTTAAAAGTGTGGAGGAAAAATGCCGGGATTGGTGGCGTTCCGAAGGAGATGGGGCGTTGGTTCCGATGATATGGTGGTGCCAGGAGTTTTTCTCTTCACCATGCACTTGATATGGTATGTATATAACAATATTATACCAATGAAAAGAAAATGTTACTTGGTTGATACTAAATCGATCCACATGACCCATCATGTTGTTGCAAGGAGAATGTAATTTTATTGTAAGGAACATTCCTCTAGATCGTATTTTACAGGGAAGTTATTGACCTAGGTCCGAAAATAGAAAACAAACATTTCAACCTGTTTTTAGTTTTGAGGTTACTAAAGTATTCGCACGAGTGTGGACATTTTTTCCTACACAAAATCTCATGCATGAAAAATGATTTCGACTTATCAAATTAGGTTCCGTCTTTCTTTTGTTTAATCTAAAAGACTACAAAAAAGTAGATGTTAATATCTGATGTGATTTGTAAAATAATATCTTTGAGTTTTCTATAATAGTAAATAACTGGCAAAAAACAAAAAACAACCAATTAAGCTAAATAGAATAACATATACTTTGTAGGACGACTAAGGATTTTAATTCCTTCTTTTTTGGATATGTTATATCTTCGTCTAATAATACATCGGAGTCAACAGTGTAAATCAATGCCGGTAGGGGTATTAGCCCTCGGAGTAGTTGTTTTTGTTGATTCCATATTTATATTTATATTTATAAATAGAATAACATCAATTTCATCGACTTTCCGCTTATTTTCTTGTTTATTATGCTGTTCCGATTTTCTCAGTTTTCACTGTTCAACTTTAAGTGAGTAAAGATAGACTGATGCGAAAGAACTTCACTCACATTTTTCTGAATGCGTGTTGTAGCTATCTAACATATGGTGATGGTAGTGGGAATCTGCGTAGGTAACATCAAATCTAGTAGGGTTGTCGATACGCTTACCATTTTAGATTTTTGTGTCTATTAACTTAATTAATTATCTCAATAAATATAAACGAAATATAAAGCAATTTCAATGGATTCAGCGGTAAGAAATTTGTGAAACATCGTTAAAAATTATCATTTTTCAAATTATTTATCCTAAGAAAAAAATGCATATCTAGATAGGTTAGAAGTAGAATGTTTGTCTATGCAAAGGTATGTAGTAGAGGCGACCAACGTCGTTCAAATGAACGAATCGTGAGAGTCTATTTCTTTTATTAAATTGAATCATTTGAATCGATGCACCAGAAATAATCGTATTGCCTACCTCTAACGTCTAGTCTAGTCACAAAATTTATTTTTATTACGGGAAGTATTTTTCAAATTCCTGGTATTTTCTACTTTGTAACCACATATTATGATTTTATGGAGTACTCAGCTAGCATAAAATTATATTGTCGTGAAGTCACATAAATTTTGTGCACGTGCTTCCTTAATTGAATTAAATTCTATAAACACATAAAAATCTAGCAAAGTGTCTAAGCATTAAAATTTATTCTCAAATGAGTTTGTTAAATATATAAATTATGGTCAACTTAAATACTATAGATACGGTTTTAGAAAAAATAATTTCATTAAACGTATACGGGTTTTTTATTTGTCTTATTTTGATTAGTCGCACTATATACATATGGGTATTTTTTTCATCACGATTGCTCTAGTTTAGCGTTAATTTAATTAGTTTGATTGATTTATATAAGGTTTCTGAAGACATAACAGAGCACCCATTAATTCTAGGCTCTGCATTTTTCTGGTGTTATTCCTTTGAAAGAAGTCCAAAACAAAGAAGTCAGAAAGAAATTTGTATATACGTAGATATCTTATATATGACGAATTTCAGATTTTAAAAAATATCCAAACAACTGATTTCTGTGAAATCGCTATCTAATAAAGTTCTACAGTGGCCGGCACCTAAGGAGATTCAGCGACGGTCAGATTGATAGGTAGGTAGGCGGTAACTTTTAGCATAGCAATAAATGAAAGAGCCAATAAGAATATAGCTGGACCGAAACGTCAATTTGTAGTTCAGCGGCGCGTATCACTGAGAGAAAAAGTACTGAATACGGAACACAAGTGAATTGATTCAACTGATTTACTTATCCTAATGGGGTTTTAATATTGTATGCGAAGTGAATAATTAAAATTTCACTATCATCATGAACATAAGGAGAAAATCACGATTATAAGTACCTAATTATATAAATCTAGGAATAGTAGGTAATTTAAAGAATTTAAAGGTACCTATCCCTTTATGGATAAAATATTAAATAAGAAAACTCAATTAATTTTATGTAAGCTTCAAGTTATATTTTTGTTGTGTCCTTTAGAACGGTTCGAAAGGAAGTAAGTATACTCGTGTGTTCTAACAAAAAAATTAATACATATCACTCTATCAGAAATAACAAATGTTCCATCAAGTCTGGCTATAAATTAAGAATACCTCAATCAGTCATCGATAAATTTTATTAGTACATAAATTCTCCGCTTAGACTAAACAAGTAAGCGAATATAGTTTGTGTATTTCATATTTTACTCTTCCCAAGAACCCCTTCTCTACTCTGTTAATTTGCAACTGTTTGCCACTACGCTACTGAACTTTTCTGAGCAGTTATCATTCTGCCTACCGGTAGATTAACCCCGCCCTAAAGGGGCTAGACTTTGCCACTGCGCATCCAATGATTTATGGCTTTTGAATCTCCTTAGGTGCCGACCACTGTACGTAGCTATAGTACTACCGTTTCATATACGCTTTATTATTGTGTATCAAAATGGTGCCGGCGGTTCTAAAACTAACTAATTAAATTAAAGTTGGTTGCCTATCGATAAGATAATAAAATAGCTAAACGAACTCGTAATTAAAAATTTTGCGGTTAGTATTATTAAAAGCTTTTTCTATTCTTTCGAAGAACAAAAGTAGAAATCATATTAGTTGATACCATAATTCAAAACACTTACATCCCGAGGTTTTAACCCAACATACGATTAGTTAATAATAATAACGAATAGATGTGCTAAAACTCAATAAAGTTGGGTAATCAAGGATAACCAAGTACGAAAGAGATAAGATATAAACTATCAAGAAACTTTTGAATTTCTCGTTATTAGATCTTTCAATCCTTTCAATGATACCTCACGTAACATTAAATGAAAAATCCTTTATTACTACCTACGGCAAGTTTCAAGGCATTAAAGTTAATAAAGTCTATGATACAGTTCACATGTTTACTGGTTTAGAACATACTTTGCAGTTTTCGAATATTTACGACCAAATGTCTTTGAAGAAATGCACCACGACGATTTTTAGTTGCTAGTTGTCTATTTTTACAAAAAGTACATTAGATATGTTCATATTAATGTATTAGTAATTTTAAAAAATTGATTTAATTTAATAAGAAAGAAACTATTGTGCGAAGGTCTCACACATCGGCTGAAACAGCCATCTATTTCACTATTTAACTGTTCAAAACGTCGAATTCAGGGGTCATGCTCCGTACAGTCCTGATTTGTCACCAAATGACTTCTTCTTATTTCCGTATATCAAGAATAAATTGCGTGACCAACGTTTCTATGCGCCTGAAGCAGCCGTTGATGCATTCAAAAACCATGTTTTGGAGGTACCTCAATTGCTCAATAGGAGTGAAAAAAGTGTTACAAAAATTGTTTCGAAGTAAAAGTGTTATTGATAATCATGGAGAATACTTTGAAAAACAATAAAGCTATTTCGACAATAAACTACTGTCTTCTCATTATTAGGCTCAAAATATGGATAGCAACCCTTTAGTATTAAAGTGCTATGATCCATGTACGAAGGACCGATGATGAGAGAGGCGTCCCTGATTTGAATGGATAAGGTAAAGTGCTAAGCACAGGAGTTAATGGCGTGAAGTTAGGTTATCACTTGAAATATATTAAATCATTTCTTAGAACGTTGAATTTATAGGTTAGTTAACATTCGTTGGATTATCTAACATAACATTGGTTTTAACCGTGTTTGCATAGTTTAAACCAGGTGTGTAGTTAAGTCATGTTGGAATGTTGTAATTAGCAAAATTGACTTTAATAAAATACTATGATAAGTCAAAGTACTGAATACGAATGACAGTAATCACAGAAAGTACTTTACTATAAGCACATTGATACATATATTTTTTTGATGATGTTTGTAATCATGGATACTTGTTTCGATTTTTAAAGAATAATTTTTATTTTGCAATTATTTAAGTTTAGTGGGGAACGTAATTTTAGGGTTGCCTGAATTATTTTGGAATTCAAACCAAATTCATATACTAGCTAATTAGGATTTTAACAATTATAGTCAATATTTACGACCCAAAGGATTTGTTAAATGAAGCTACAGGTATTAAATAATTAGAGGTACGGATGAGTACCGAGTGACTTGTAGTGTGAATAATATAAAAAATAGATTCAAATGCCTTATAACACTACAAACAATGTTTATTAGTACAACCAAATGCATACATTTCGACTACGAAGTAGTCATTTTCAATGGTAATAGTAAACTAAGATTAAGAAAAGATTATACCTAAGTATATTCTAAAAACCTACCTGTAACTTATTGAAGACTATTGAACAGGGGGTTGTTGGCGAACGGCAGGTCAAAATTCATCAAAGAATCCCTGAATTTATAAATGTAAGTGCAATCGTAAACTTTAGTAAAGTAAAGTTTATATAGGCTTAAATAAGAGAAATCTAGCCATACGTTTAAAAGAACATCTCTACCACCTAAAAAAGAACAATGCCGAAAAATCAGCAGTTGCATACCATGCCTTAAACACGGGATAAAGTATAGACCACAATATTGAACTATTAAAATCTTATCACAATTACATCGACCTAAAGGTTTACGAGTGTATTTGCATTCATAAATTCACCAACAACCCCCTGTTCAATAGTATTCAATAAGTTACAGATAGTTTTTTAGAATATGTTTAGGTATAATCTTTTCTTAATCTTAGTTTACTATTACCATTGAAAATGACTACTTCGTAGTCGAAATGTATACATTTGGTTGTACCAATAAACATTATTTTTAGTGTTATAATGCGTTTGAATCTATTTTTTATACTACAGATATTAATTGCAAAATGTTAGATGAATTGAAAATTCCATACTATCTTTGAATTTCTGTTTTAATTTCAAAATATATTAAAATGTATCTTAAAGCTGAATCTTGATTTATGATTCTTTATTTTACACATTGTTTTATTTAAAAAGCTATAAATAAACAGGTATATACACAATTACTTAATATTCTTATCATTTGTTGATTAAATAAGTTAGAAAGATATGATAAACAAAAGACATGAATTGTAAACATATTTTGGCGTGTGCACCAACGTGACAAAAGTTTCCATTTATACTCCTAAGTTTAACTATACCATTGTTTAGAGAGTTTTGATGCCATTAAAAGACATTCGACCAACATTTCAACTTTTGGAGTTAATTTAAGTTTCAACATGATGAATAACTATGTACTCATGGTTTTGATGACAATAAATATACATAATGGGCTAAATATATTCAAAATATTTAATAATTCAAAAATACACTTGGTTTTTTTGTTTCACTAAATAATTTAAATAATTAAATAATAATAATTACAACAAAGTGTATTTTTGAATTTTGAATTATTCGATCATATAGTTAATTTAATTTCAAAATATTTATCAGTATTCAGTTTTCACAGGTTTTACAATAGTTAAGTAATTTATTTTTCATTATTATTTTAACGACACTACATTTAAACGAATATTTAAATTAGGAAACAAATTATATATGTGTATACTTGTAGTTCAATTACGTTAAAGTTGATTTTCTCCAAATAACTGTTATTAGTAGTGACAGTAAACAAATCTAGTGTGCGTGACCGAAGCAATGTGTACAGTTAGCAGCATAACAAATGTCGAAAAGTCATGAACAAGGCACTAGCTACGTGTCGTATACAGAAAAACGTTAAACGCCTTTTGTAATATGCACCGCTGTACTACCGTGTCTCAAAATCAACCCCCAACCCATTTATTACAGACGGTTCCCCATTTCCCTAACGACGCACGGTTCGGTTCAAAATGCCGTCAAGCCGCGCCGTGTCGTGGTCTCTTCGAACGCTATTTTCCGTAGCTACCATTTATAGGGGGGGCCTCCATGACTCACTCTCGGATGCAGCGGGCTCTCTCTCCCGTTATTTATTACGTAGGGCTTAAATTAGATCAAGTGTGCGCTGTTATGTTCAAGTATTTGACAGGGAAAGAGGAAATATGTATGCACCATGTATTACTACTACTGAGGGTGAAAGGTATGTGCCAATGAGAAGGTACGCCACCTTAAGAACTCTTTTCGTTGAATATTACAGTACCAACATATTTATCATTGTACTAAAAGTATTCTTTATAAGAAAATAAATTGTTTTTTACTTTATATTTTGTTTTAACACAATAGAAATGGCTCCAGAAAAGTTTGATAAAAAGATGTATGTAGATGATTGTTTGCGTTGGCTGTTACTTGGTGAAAGTTTGAATCCATATTGAGTAAAACACAATTACACTTTTCACAAAGTTTTTATTTTCACTACTATAGTTTCGCTAGTCTGTAGCTTTTTCAAGTAAGCAATACATAGTACTGCTTAGGTTTACACAAAACATCCTATTTATATATAATCTAACTTAACATAAGGGGTGGGGTTTTTATTTTAAATAAGTTTAATAATGGTGAATTATTTAAATCTATCTGGTCGTTTAGTAATAGGTGCGGCTATAATTTTTTATTTTATTAATTTCTAAAGATTCTAGAACATTTAATTTTGTGCATTTTCCTAACACATGTAAAATTTTGAAATATTGATTGAACTTGTGGTTTTCGGCTAATAAGTGGTTTTCATAATTTGAGTTCTGTTTATTGTTTTCATAAGATTTTAAATGTTCGTTGATCCTAGTAATAAACGGTCTGCCTGCCTGGCCTATGTAACATTTTTCATATAAACCGCAACTTAATTCGTACAAACCTGATAGTTTGTATTTGTCGGTTTTATCTTTGTTGTTTTTAATTAGTTTCCCTAATTTATTTGTAGTTTTAAATGTTACGTTTAAATTTTGTTTTCTTAATTTTGAAGCTACACTATTACTTAGTTCTTCAATGTATTTTGTGTAAACTTAAGCAGCACTATGTATTACTCACTTGAAAAAGCTACAGTGTAACGAAACTATAGTAGTGAAAATAAAAATTTTGTGAAAAGTTCAATTGTGTTTTATTCAATATAATTATGTATGTACATTGTGCTTATGGAAAGGAGAAGAATTACGCGAGAATCTTGATAGACAGAAAAAATAACTGAACAAACAGAATTACAATTATTTATTTTAGTTCAAACAAAAATGAAAATATGCTCTTGATTAGCGTTTTACCGAAACTGCCAGACGTCTATCGCGATTTCGAACAGTTTCGGCAGAACACCACACAATCTACCCGCTGCCTATAGACAGCGATTAATAAATAAATACAGACAGCGTAGTGAACGCCATCTGTAGATATTTGCTACTATATTGTGGGATTCAGTAAAGTTAAGCGAGGTCCTTTTATAATAAGGATATCGACTTGTTCAAGTGAACTCATTGCGTAGCTACAACTACGTGGTAGGCACGCACGTAACTAGATCAAACAATAATAAAAATATGCTTTCTTTTTCTCTGTCTACGGCATGCTGATGAGAATCAATGAGTTCGAAATCGCGATACACGTATGGCAGATTCGACAGAACCCTATCCGAGAGTATATTATCACTATACAGGGTTATTTAAACTGAGTGATAACATTAGACGTTTTAGTAAAACTAAGCGGATTAGGATTTGAAAATTTGGATGTAGGAGTTATCAGGGATGATCGTTTTATTTAAAAAATCAAGTATTTGCTATTTAAATTTATACCGGATGTTGATGTCAAATTTGTTATTTTAAATGGTATGGTGTATTTTTTACGGCTACTTCGTATGAAGCATAAAATTTTAATGTGACTTTCATAACCAACTTATATTTAACCATACGATGAATAGTTTCTGAGTGTTGAAATTTTGACTAGTTATAGTCAAGTGTTAAGGCTAACGTCATGACAAAATTAAGGTTCATAATTTATACAGGACATTTAGAAAAAAAGACCAAAGTTTAAAAGCTTTAAACACGAATAACTTGAATTTTTCAAATTGCACCTACCATATCTTATTTTGTCGTTTGTTTCCTTTTTTGATCCTGCTTTGATAAATTTGGGTGTTTATTATTGTTTTATTTGAAAAACAAATGCAAAATTATTCATTTTCTTTCTAACAAATAAAAAAGGAATCAATTAACAAAATTAAATATGGTAGGTGACACTCGTGTTTAAAGTTTTTAAAAAATTTTACGCCCTGTATAAATTATGACGTTTAATTTTATAATATAATGTTTCCAATAAATTAAATTATCTCAGAAACTATTCATCGCAGGCATACAAGTTGGTCCACAAAGTCATATTAAAATTTTATGCTTTGATTCTCTCATAATTTTCTGCAATTATTTACTGTACAGTTGGATAAGAAAGGTTCAGTATAGTCTCTATGTCCATGATAGAAACGGTCATAGTAGTAATCAAAGATAGCACAATGTAAGGGCTGTGGTTATGTGGTATGCTCCATCATAAAGGATACTCGTCAGTTTAAATTTGGTCGGGCTCTACTAGTGAATTAATATACTGTTGTATGTATTAATTATCATCATCCAAGCAAGCCATGGTGGCAGGGGATGGTCAATTTTTCAGGCATACATCTTCACAATAACACGTAGCGGCGTTTAAATTAGTTAGAATACAGGGTTTATAAAGAAAAAGCGCGTAATGTTTCACCTTTTTCTGGTGTACTGCCGTACCACATTAATGAATTAAATCTCCAAATGGTTGTAAAGATTTAATTTATAAAAAGTAAACGGATATTTACAAAATAATATACAAAATTTTAAATATCGTAGAAATTAACAAAACTGACAAACTAATACTAACAAACGAAATATAAACAAGAGAAAAAATAGATGACGACCGACGACTTGTTACAGTTTCTTATACCTTTAAGATAAATAAAAATAAAAATAAGATAAATGTGTCGGAAAGCTGCTTCAATACACATGACAATTACGCCGGTCATCGTACCAACATCTGTGTAGAAGGATGCATTCCTGGAAGACCAGATGAGGGTAGCAATGGCAGGGTTGTAAACTGACCCAAGCAGTCGAAACGTACACATGAGTGAGTAATTATGTATATCGTAAATTTAAAAATGTACCGAACTATGAAACTTTACTTACAATTTGCTCTATATGTCTTTGAGAGAACCGAACAGGGGTGAACGATTGTATGGTACTACTATTTGGTTCAACTCTATGTAACATATTACAATATAATCTACTGTTTTCATTGTGTGCGAATGTGTAGCATGTTCAATAGATATATGAGGTTTTGACAAAAGGCTTTCAGCAGAAACATTCTGTTCCGTACTGTATCCATTTTGACTACAAATACGATGGAGCGAAGGAAAATCCTGCATAACGAGCCTTGGGGTTTTGAGCACATTACTGAAAATACGTAAGATGAGGTGTGTATAAAACCGTTTTGTGTTAAATCTTGCGAACACATTGTGATGAAAGCAGGTCGTGGGGAGATACTTTGCTGAGCAGAATATGAAAGGCAGGAATGGATAACCTTTACATATAAACATACTTTGTAATAGGTATTTGACATATGCATGACGCAAAACGTCTTAAGGATTTAGTGTTGTTGTATAAGCCGAATGTCTGTCTGCAGGTAAAGCTTTAGTCACGGTTTATTGGGACTGGAGAGGGGTGCTGTTGGTCGATTTTTTGTACGAGAGAAGAACCATTAATGCAGTCTACTACTGACTTCTCAGTCAGACGTGTTATTCTTGCACGATAACGCTAGGCTTCATACCGCGCCCGAATCGGTGAAATACACTGGACTCAGCTGGTACACCCTCCATATAGTCCAGATCTATCCCCTTGTGATTTACACATGTTTGGGCCCCTCACAGAATCACTAGGAGGCGAGCGATTTCAGACCGATGAACAGGTGGATAGACACCCGCCCTGCTTGTTTTTATGAAAACGGGATGAAAAACTACGAATGCGTTGGGAAAAATGTATAGACAAACAAGGGGGATACGCATATGTGTAAAAATGTTTTTGTGAAACTTTTCAAAATAAATGTTTTATGAACAAAGGTCGTTTATATTTGATTCATCCTCGTACATAATAATTTGTACAGTTACATCCACAAATAAACAGAACTACACGACAAAATTTATTGATTTTCTTCTTGTAAATTACAGATTCCCCTTCATTTTCCATTCTCAGTCAACAGAAGACTAACATACATTCAAACAACTTTTTTAATCGAGAAACAAGAAAACCTGTTTCTTCCATTTCATAAATAATTCACGCATATATCAAAGTTGGTTGGTAGTTAAGGGTTGATTTGTACATCTTCTACCCCTCGTTCAGCGAGTAACTCTCGACCAATGGCTTTCGAATGTGCCGAAAGCTACCCTTGGTCGAAGTATTCTTACTTAATTCAGTGTAGGACCCTTAAGATTCGCAAAACTTTTAGCAAATATCGAACGGGATTTTGGAGACGAGCTCTTGAAAGAGAAATAATCGGTGAATAGAGGATTGTGATGGCAATAACATCTCTTAAAAATAAAAAAAGGAAGTGGTACCGGTGGTAAGTGTCAAGGAGCTAAAGTTGCGTCTCGGATTTTCTTTAATATTATTAAAGAAAATTGGAAATGGCTTATCGACGGTTGAACAGTTGATGTTTGAAAATTTAATGGGTGACACGATTACGCAGATAAATTAGTGCCAAGAGTTTTTGTTATCTCTTTAAGTCCTTCAAGAATTGAGAGAAATTGATAACTACAAATTTCAATAGTAATTCCAACTAATCCTTCCAGTTCTTAACATGAAATCAACTATCAATTATAGTGTTATTTCTTAGTTAGAACGATAAGTAAATATATATAATTATAAGGAAAGTATTCTAAGTTTATAAGATCAGTTCTTCATATTTTGTATTTCATTCTGGTTATTCTAAAAGGGGGTGGTTTTATGGTTATTAGGTAGATAATAAGGCGATATGTGTATATATAGTTCGTGACGGATAGTATAATAGTAAAAGTATAGTTATTTGTGTAAGTATAACAAACCTAGTTCATAACCATTTTTATTCAACCGTAAAATTAATTAAAGTTCATTACACAATTTCACTGTCTATTGTTTATTACTTTGATCATCTGCCAACATATAGTTACAATTATCTGTATTTAGTAATCTTTGTTTTATATATATATGGAGCTGTTTAGATGTAGCCAAGATGCAGATACAGTATCCAGATTAAAAAATTCTAGATTTCGACTCTCTAGTCGCTGGCGACAAAGTTTTATCTGAGATACACATATTACCTGACGTTTGTTATTTGTTATTTGCTGGTAACTTGTGTTCCTCATAAGAGTGTTACATACACTCATTCTAGAGGAGTTACAGTGTTGCTATCGTATTTCAAAATTTTCATTTTATGTCTTCGTTATAGCTTCAAAATAACAGACGCAGAACAAGTCTGCCACTCAAGCCAAGAACTAACATCTTGGTGGATATATTTGCACATGCCACAATGAACGGATCACAACTCCCATTGCATTGAGGTTATTTTACCATCACAATCTTTATCTGTTATATTAAATCCGAATAATTTTAAGATTTTTTTTCTGGAGCTTTTCAGACATGGATACACATCCAAACGATTCGGTGAAAAATTGCCTGCGTGGAAATTTTATGAAAGGAAGAAATTAATTTTGTGGAGCTAATGCGTGTTTATGGGACACATTCCATAAACAGTATTCGGACAAAAACAGAAAGAACAGTAGTTTCAGATGTGTTGTCTAATAAAATTTCTGTGTCCATCCTCTACGCCACTGTACATGCAAATGAGTTTGTATGTAAGTATCCGATATAGCAGCCGCTATTTTCTCTATTAAATTCCACGTCTCGCATACTATATCCGAGATACAGTTTGTACGTGTCAGAGACCGCAATTTAAAGCTGCACATTCATCATAATTAAAATGCTTATAGCGCATTTGTTTGATTTTTTAGTTTACTCATACGTCCTAATTTAATCAGTTTTCATGTATTAGAAATATACAATACATAGAGCAAATAGTTTAACGTGTACTAAAATTTTATAAAAGAATTTCCATTATTAATAAAATCAACAGATTTTGCGGTAGGTTGATTGTGAAACTCTGTAATACCTAAAATAAACTAAGTTTGACTTTTCACGGATATACTTAGTACAATTCTAACAATTGTTTCGACCTTTATGTCATAATCAAAGAGATCAAACAGTTCTATAAGGTCGGAATAATTGTTAGAATTGTACTAAATATATTTGTGAAAAACCAAACTCGGTTTGTTTTATATTTCCATTAGTTTCCGAGTAAATATGTTTCAAACAAACAGGCGAACATATTCTAAATTGACAAGGCTCGTTTTCTATGGCATTGGCATTGGTGTAATGAAAATTGACCTTTCTATAGCAGCAATAGTAAATTTGTGGCTAAAGCTTAATCGATCCAAACAGAGCTTATTAGCTGCCATCGGAATCGTATGCGATAGGTTGTTACAACAGATACCAGACCACACTTAATAGAACATTTAAACAACTTGATATACTTGTACATCCGATAAGCGGGTAAGAAACTTTGATAAAAACAGAAACACAAACAAAACTTTTAGAATATAGCCAGATTTTTCTTCAATAATATTTTTTTGGTGAGGAACATTGGCCCACTCACAAATTGTAACAAGACTTCTCTAAATACGGACAAAAACTGATTATTCCTATGTTAAATGTCTAACACCAAATGTTATTTCCTTCATACTGAGTAAGTCCTGCTCATATGTTCGAATACGGTATTACGTAACTTGACGCAATATTTATTTATAAGGACTTTGTAAGTTTGGGGTAATCTCAGCAACTACTGAATCAACTTCAAAATATTTTCGACATTCAATAGGTGATAACGTATGTATCAAAATAGTTTTTGTTAATAAATATAGTTCTTGTGGAGAATCATTTAGGAAGCAATCTCAGAATGCGAACAATATCTCAAAAAGTGGAAGATCAAATGTATTGGATATACGAGCAAAAATGCAACAAAAATATTGTAGGTACTGCTTACCAAGTTGTCACAATGCAGCGAAGCGATCTTCAGAGCACAAAGGGTCGTCGGAGGAATGACATGGTAGTTGCAATGATGTAAACATCGTCAACCCCATACTGAAAAAAAGGTTTATATAAATATGGTTGACATAACTTCCAGGAATCAATACAGGACGTTTTAATACATTCGATTTCCATAATACCTTATCTTATTTAACGCCGAAATGCAGCCACACATATGCCTCTATGTATACATAATAAAAGACGAACCACGCATCTTATTAGCAGCTACCCTTTGATCTCAACCGTTGTGGGCATCAAATCTACCAGATAAATTAAATTAAAAAAATCTAATTTATCTAGTTAAATCGAGGAAGTTTTTAATTATTATAACTACATACTAGTGTAAAAAAATAATAATTAAAGGGTTTGATGACAAAAACAATGGGATTGTTTCACCATAATATTTGTTTTACTACCAGCTAAACTAAATCTATGGAGTAGCTTATACATGTGATAAGGATGCACACCAATTACAGTAATCACCAGATATAAATCGCGATTTCCAACATATTAGTTTCCATCAGCACACTGTAGGCGGTTCAAATAAATTACTGCCCAAATATTAAACATCTGTCAGTATACCGCCATCTGTAGATATTTACTGCTAACCATAGTAGTTAATATTGTAGATTAAGGCATTACAAAGGTGCGTTAGTTATAAAACTTGCGTGATTTATTTTTAAAAAAATTCGATGCTTGGAAATTAAACTACTCATGAAAGTGAATATAGATAGTTTGTTCCTTTAATAAATATAAGAAATGCAATTGTTATTGTATAAATTGAATCATTTACCTTTAATTAATCTGCTGAAGCATGAAAGTAATATTGCGAGTTTCTACTGTAATTGTATAATTACTACGGAAATAATTAGAACTTTTAATGACAAATTGTTCACATTTTACTAAATTATTTTTAGCATTTCACAAAAATAGGACACTAACTTTAGATGAACACGAAAGGTGTTGATAAAATAACAATCCAATTACCTGCCTCCATTTTCCCTAAAATAACAAGATAAAAGTTTCCGTTTTAACTTTCCACCTTGTTGAATATTCAAAAATATCCGTTCAGCTTTTTCGCTCGTTACTCGCCCTCAAAGGGAAATTCGGGCGTACGCTTCGTCAAGAACTTTCTCGAGATATTCTGTAATTTCTCGTTATTAAAATCGAGCAACCCCTGGAAGCCATTTCGGTAGTTAAAGTGGGGGAACGCTGGCAGAGACTGTTTACCAAAGATTATTAACAATCACGATTGCTATTAAGCTTCTGAATAAATCAAGCTTTCTCCATTGTGTATTACACGACATCGATAGGAATCTCTCTACCACGATCGGTATTTACTTGGAACATATGTATATCTACAATCTACATATATACGTATATAAACATCCACTAAACGTTTACGGGATGGCCTAGGTAAAGAACATTTAACACATTACTGATGAAACCCAAAAGGTGCACTGCAAAAGACAGCGTGTTACAAAACATAATACTCATAAGTGCGCCATAGAGGTTATGTGTGTTATTTTATTTTCATAATCAACACACTTGTGCATTTTAAAAATAAAACATAGTTTGTAGTGTCTAAAACAATCTGTTTAACATAATAATGTGTAGAAACAACACACACACATATATATATATATATTATATATAATAATAATTAACACACAATCAGAGCCGCATGGAAAGTATACATCGTTGAATAAAAAAAAGTGTTCTGTGTTTAATTCCTACCAGCTTACTCGTGCTGATAGGCGGGCAGTCCCTCCGACCTACACTGTAGTACAAAGCCGGAGGGTAGGGCGTAAGGTTCTCTTCAGCCTCCATGCTGGAATCGTGGGAATGGGTGGATGGTGTGGTTAGGGAGAGAAAGATGAGACGGACGAAATGAAGACAGAAGAGAAGTGAAAGATTATCTGTGGAATAGAATAATTACTGCCCCAGCATTTGCCTAAATGATCCAAGGAAACCACAGAAAACTTGGACCAGAGCAGCCGGACTCGGATTTGAATCGGTGACCTCCCGAATGTTAATGCTCTAGCTAGACTACGCCGATCGGTCAGATGCTTGGTGTGTGAGAACATATATATATACAGAAAGAGTCAGGATGAGGGGGAAAGGAAGGGGGTTTCTTATCGGTTGATGAGGTAGAAAGGTAATGCTCTCGAAAGGGTCAAGAGATTTGGAAACAGCGTTGAAAAGTACACACATTGCCGTATGATATTAATGAACTATTATAAACTAACCAACAACATAAAAAAATTACAACTGACGAAGTAATTAAAATCCCACAAAGAATAAAAGAAAGTTTTTGATTAAAAAGCTTCTCTCTAATGGAGGTTATAAAGTCCCTTTTGTTGTTAAGACAAGGGATTACAAAACTCTTATTTTTCTTCACTTGATGATGACTTCAATAAAATCCTTTCCTTTTAGAGAAAGTCTTTTGAAGAACGACATTCCGTAAAAAACTGAAAATGTGTCTTTCAGGAACTGTTCAACCTACTGATCCTGACAAAATTAGTCTTGTGAAGTCCTTTTTCCTGTGACATTCTACGTATCTACTTATACCTTTTGTCGCGCGTTCGAACATGTTCATCTCTAATATTACCTCCTTTTTGAGACATTTTCACCTTTGAATCTGGAAAAGTTATTTCGTAAATTCAGAAAAATTTATCGCATTAATAAAGATTTAGGAAAAAACTGTCAATATTCACCGAAAACCTAAAACCATGAACGGTTTACACATGTTAGGATAACTCCTAAAGATAAAACTATTACCAATTTATGTATAAAGATATATTTACATTTTAGTACAAACCGGAAAGCAACTGGATAGAAACAATTTTTCCGAAACAATTATAATAACTATAAATTTTAAGATGTCCCGAAAAAATAATTTGTAACTAAAAATTTTGTCTTTTATCTATTTTTACATATGATGAAGTGACGTAATAAATTATTTTTTCTTTCACTTTTTTAGCGGCAAGGGTAGGCAAATTCCGAAATTAATTTGAAGTAACTTACATTTTGTTATTGGGTCAGAATAATAATTCTGCAAATCGCTCTCTCGAAACTGCGTCTCAAAACTTTGTGGATTAATTTTCAGGAGCTTTGGATATTTCAGACTTAATACCGGCTCACACTGACTGACAGATAATTTTAGGGAATTCATATTTTCAGTCTAAGGGATGATCCCTTGAAAAAAATTAATTGAAGTTTTCGGCAATTTGGATTAGAAAAACTCAAAGCCGCGACAAAAAGCTCCATTGTATAACCCAGTAGCCGACGAAAATTTTCATTAATTTGGTTTTCAGTTTCAATCTGGTGAAAACTACGTTCCACTGTAAAATTTAACACAATTATCACTTTATAGAGTTATTCAAACTGAGTGGTACATTGGAGATTTTAGGAAAACTAAGCATGTTAAAGATTTGAAATTTAGGAAGTAATTTTTGAATAATTTTGTTCTTTTTTAACAATGGGAAACATCCGAATATATCTAAAGAGGATGAAATAAGGAATAGAATGACAAAATAAAACTGCTAGCTGCCATTTGAATAATTGATGTTATTCGTGTTTGAAGTTCTTAAATTTGTTTTTTTCCTGAACACCCTGTATAAATTATGAAGCTCAATTTTAGCATGACGTTAAACCTAAGACTATAACTTGTAAAAATTTTAACACTAAGTCATGTTTTATGGAAGTTATGATTTTTTATAGTTTGAGTTACGGTAGCGATCTTTTTCTATAAATTAAATTAATATTTTATGCTTCCATAAAAAATATATTATTGCATTTAAAATAAAAAAGTTGACATTAACTTCCGGTATAACCGGAAGTGGCAGATAGTTGAAATTAGTTTAGATGAAAATATCATCCTTGATAACGTATTACGTATCTATGGTGCCAGGTTTGTAAGGTTATCTCGTGAAGCTATCTCTTCTTATGATAGCAATATTAAGTCGTTAGTTGTACGGTTATAGACAGGATGTGATAGTTGACAGTTGTGGCTAGGCGCTCGCCAACGGAAATATTAGTTTTCGGTATGGAGCAACGTCATGGTTAAGAAACAAGTGCTGTGCATCATCAACAGAGGTACTCACCCGTCCAAACTTGGACGGGTTCAACTAGTGTTTAATATTATTCTTGTTCGAAATAGAAAATGAATCTCATAATGTAATTATTTTGAAGAAGGTTATATCTCATTGTCAACACAATTTCAAAAATGCTTTGATCTTAATTGCACTGTCAGCCAAAATTACACTTGAAACCGTTCAATTAGAGTTAAAATTACCAGATCAATTTAATCGTCATGGTGTTGCATCAGACCCTAATTGCACAAAAGGACTGTTAAGTGGTCTGTTGCAGTTCCAAACTAGATTTGCCAATAGCCCGAGGCATCAAAGGAAACCTGTTTACACGATACCATCAGTTATGAAACAGGAAGAAATTATATGCATTTTTTTCTCCTCTAAAAGCTAGGTTACGGTTGACAAGGTTTCCCTAATTTATAATTTAAGTAAGGGGACCTTATTAGTATTCCAACAATTCTGAGTGACAAATCCGATCACGTCCAGTATTCACAAACATCGGCAAATGTAGACCTACCGTATTCAATTTTATGTTTGACCAGTAGCATTTATATAGAACTGCTTCAAGTATGAAAATTGGCCGTAAATGAGACGACTAAACACTATCGGAAAATGTGTACAGACATACTCGTACATTTACATATAGTTGATAGCTTATGAGTTAGTTATAATAGGTATCAATATTGATTTGACCGTCGCGTTGTGTGCGCGGCGCCTAAAATGCAGCTCCCTTTATCAAAACAGAATAAATACTACTAATTTTCATTATTTGTAAGGATAATCAGTAACTATGACTGCATTTTTGAACTAAGACATCTTCTTATATGGTGCCTGAGCATCGATCATTTAAGTAGTAAAATGAGGGAAAAGATTCGATGTTGAGAAAGGGAACCAATAATATGTGTAAATAGTCAATTTGTTTGTTAAAATAAAAATCACGTCATTCTTTTTAAAATTGACAAATTGCAGACAAACCCTCCTAATGCACAAAAGAATGTGGTGAACAATAAGAATAAAAGAAGAAAAAAATGCTTTTATAGTTTTTAGTGACCGTTAAAAGGTTTTTAATGAAGCAAATATGTTATGAGGAGGTTCTTTATTCGTCGAAAACAACATAATTTTCTGCACAATCGAAAAAGAAAACAGAGAAACGAGCCACAGTGGCAGCGATCGCAAGTCCAAGTTTTTTGTGGTTTCCTTGGATCATTTATGCAAATGCTGGAGCAGATAATCTTTCACTTCTCTTTTGTCTTCATTTCGTCCGTCTCATCTTTCTCTCCCTAACCACACCACCCACCCATTCCCACAATCCCTGCAAAGAGGCTGAAGAGGGCCTTACGCCCTACTCTCCGGTTTTGCACTACAGTGTAGATCGGAGGGACTGCCCGTCCACTAACACGAGTAACTGGTGGGAATGAAACACAAAATGTTTTTAAAGTTTTTTTCTATTTTGTATACAGTATATCGCTGTCTGTTCCAGCGCACTTCTGCATTCTTGTAAGTTCTTGTTTAGCCTTTCTTGTCATTTTTGTTACTTGTCTTGTGTGTAAAAACAACTCATTCTTTTATTCGTCTTTTGTATATATATTTTCTTTGTTCAATTTCATATTCATTTTTGTATATAAAATTCTGTTATTTATTGTTTATTAGCGTTTTATTTAATTTTTGTTTTATTAATATTATTTCCCCTCAATCGACAAAAAATAATTAAAATTTGATCATCTTGTATCGATAAACGTTAGTGGAGAAAAGTAATTTCTAAATATGATTAAAATTTCTTACTAAATACATGCCAAATTTTGTAGGCTATTCTTTAGTACAAATTCCTCAGTGGGCAATCCAATTTAACCTGCTGCATTATTATTTAAAACCAGTTTTTCATTCACTTTAATTTCTTACGACATTTGTTATTAGTAAAAAAGGACAAAATAATTAATATTTTTAGCGCCAGTCTATTTTTAATTTCCCAAGAAGATTATTAATGTTCTTATTTAGATCCGGCCGGCGTTTCTAACTCATCCCGGCACTTCGCTAGATTATTTCGTAAAATATGACGCGCCAATCGTTATAGCATTACTCTCCACGTTAAAAGTACTTTCACCTTCTATTTTCATCATTTCGTATTCTAATAATAAAGTCCAGCTCGTGCTGTCATCGTCGAGAGCGAACCCCTTGGGATACAACATTAGCTTGGAAACTGCTGCAGCCGACAATGTCCATTGTCATTCTCATCCATTTCAATTTGTCTACTACACTACTACTACAGCATGCTACTAACTATCTATATTCACCGTCAGCCAAGACTGATTAACATTTCAACGATGTTGTTTAAACATTCTGCTTTTTCCCCTCTTCATTTTCTTCTTCCTTTTCTAATTCTTATTTGCTTACCCGTTCCTGGTTTTATTATTACTATTGTTCTAATTAAGATAACAGTTAAGCGGGTATAGCACTTACTTAACGATAAATGGACATTAAAATTTTCATTTTTATGTTGTTTCTTGAGGAAAAGGCGATATTCAAAAAGCACATCAGCGTTGGATGTGATGTTGATACACTAAATTTTTATATAAAAAAGTATTAGTAATTAGATCGCAAAAATACATAAATTAAATAATATTTTAGACGGTTCTGCTAGAGAACATATACACCACCCAGTCCTATTTAGCGCACTGTAAAATAAACAATCAATAAGCATTCCTTAACAGCCAAGCTTCATTATAATATTTATCCTTCTTTATAAAATTTTCTTCCTATTCATTAACTCGTTTTTGAGACGCTTTAGTAACCCATTCAGTTTTACGTAGGCTATTTAAAAATAAAGTACCTGCTTATACCACGACGGTTGTGTCCATAATCTTAAGAACTGGACTATTTTATCTGAGTTAATTCAATGTTAGTGTTTGAAAGCTTCATAGGATATACTTGCATTAAACTGGAGATTTTTTAATGAAGTTCTACGAGTATTTTGTCGTCTTGATAAAATATGACAAGATCTATACCACCAATTAAAGCCTTACAGAAGGTTTCCTAAATATAAGCATTTGCGAAAACCTAAAATTGCTAAGTTGTTTTACGTAAATATCGGTTCGATTATTAGTGATTTATATATATACAGGGTCATTCAAACTGAGTGGTATATTAGACGTTTTAGGGAAACTAAGCATGCTACAGATTTGAAAATTTGTATACCTACGATGAATAGTTTCTGAGATAGTTTAATTTATTGGAAAAAAGGTTGCACCGCATCCCAAACTATAAAAAAATCATAACATCCATAAAAAATGACTTAGAATGTTGAAATTGTTACTAGTTATAGCCAAGTCATAAGACTAACGTCACGCCAAAACTAAGATTTATAATTTGTACAGGATGTTCAGAAAAAAAAGCAAAATTTAAAAACCTCAAACACGAGTAACTTCCAAATGGCACCCAGCCTGTTTTATTTTGTCGTTCGATTCCATTTTTTATCCTCTTTCGATCTATCGACATATTTCCTACTGTTTTATTTGAAAATTTTTGAATAATCTTGTTTTTTTAAAATAAAGAATGGAAAACATCCAATGTATCGAAAGAGGATAAAAAACGGAATCGAATGGCAAAATAAAATATGCTAGGTGACATTTGAAAAAATGAAGTTATTCGTGTTTGAAGTTTTTAAATTTTGGAGTCATTCCTCCTTGTTACAAAGTCGTCGGTCTGAGGACCTCTCTTACTCCTTCCTATTCTGAACCAATCTTCACACCTACCGAGAACTAGAAATAACGTACCACTAACATCTGTAACTATTTGTAAACATTCTAGGTCTCCTTTGCTCCCCTTTACACCTCATTCTGTTCCTAATATGTCTCCTACTAGCCCTTCATGTCTCAGAAGATGTCTTACAATTCTACACTCCTTTTAATAGCGCCATTAATTCTCTTACTTCTTCTACCCATGATATTTTATCATCTGCCTATAATACCATATCTCAATCGCTTCTAACATATTTGTTAATAGACGACATATTGTTTTATGTGCTCTTAGCCGTTTAAAAATATTTTATTAATAATAATGCATGTTTAAGTTGCTTTGTTATCATGACCGTCAAATTCAAATACAGTCCGTGCCGAAGTCTAAATTCCTTTGGACGTGTTCTTATCAACCTTCATGAGTTTTAATTTTATAATCCCGTTAATACAAACAGTTGCACAATATCGGCGAGGGCGTTTTGAACCCTAACGGAGATTGAAATGCTTTGATGCTACGTGATTTATCCGATTTGGCTGAAATATAGTTGGAAATTCTCATTCATTCCAACGTTTCAACCCTTTTCATAATTCAGTCGTTTATTCTAATCAATGAGATGCATGAATGTGCTCAATGATGGAGGATTCTGAACGAGCCCGGGCAACTCTATCATTCAAACAAATGGCAAAATTAAACGACACTGTTGCCAAATTTATATCACCAGAAATAAAAAGAGATATTTTAAAAGATATGACTGTATCTAGGCTAATTTCTTGGTGAAACATTATGTAATATACGAGGATGAATCAAACATAAACGAGCCTTTGTTCATAAAACAAGTTTCTCTATTTTTCGACATATCCCCCCTGTTTGTCTATACATTTTTCCCAACGCATTGCTAGATTTTTCATCCCGTTTTCATAAAAAGAAGCAGGGCGGGTGTCTATCCAGTTGCGCACAAACGCCTCCACCTGTTCATCGGTCTGAAATCGCTCGCCTCCTAGTGATTCTTTGAGGGGCCCAAATATGTTCAAATCACAAGAAGATAGGTCTGGACTATATGGAGGGTGTTGCAGCTGAGTCCAGTGCATTTCACCTATTTGGGCCTGCGATAAAGCTGGTGTATGAAGCCTAGCGTTATCGTGCAAGAGTAATGTTTAGTCTCCAAATTATCGTTTAAGTAGATCATAAATTTGTCAGCGTTCATGTTAGTTGTCGCATGCGAATTCTAATGCTGTCGAGATGGTCTGTTTTGTGTCTTCAGGAGCACCAGTGCGTGAGAACGGTAAGGGCTCTTGCGGACATAAAAACGAACGTTGAAAATAAGACGAACAGCAGTCTCGATAGCAAAACTTATAATCGTAGTATTAATATTTCATTTCTTTTAAGTTTTATGAATAACTCTAAGTTTTGCTTTTATAAAATAATTAGTGATGGTGAAGGTGAAGATTTTTAGTTAATGTAAAATAAATATAGTTAAGCAAACAAAATATCGTTTTCCTCAATATCGCTTCCATGCTTCTTCAAGTAACACGTCACGAATGGGATGCGTTCTCCTTTTTCGGCGATAAGTAAGTTTTACCTGACTGAGAAGTCAGTAGTACAAACAGTAGTAGGCTGCATTAATGGTTCTTCGCTCGTGCAAAAAATCGACCAATAGCACTCCTCTCCAGTCCCAAAAAACAGTGGCTAAAATTTTGCCTGCAGACAGACGTGTTTTCGGCTTCAGTGGGTATGATTCATCTTTGCGCCGCCACTTCATAAAGGCTCGTTTATATTTGAACCACCCTCGTAAATAGTGAGTTAAAAAGAAGCACTTGGGATTCTTTCACTTTTTGATTAGAGAGAACACTCCTAAATGTTTTGGCTATGAAGACATTATCAAATAGTTAACTATACTAATTGATAAGTTAGTTAGCTAAAGGTAGTACGAGAATCGGTTGGTTTTCTATCGGAGCAGTCGTTGGCATGCTGATGAGAATCAATCAATTCCAAACCGCAGTATACTTATGGAAATTTCGACACAATATTAACCAAGAGGATATTTTTATTTTTGTTTTGTTTAGGTTCAAAAACAATTCACCAATCGTTTACTCCGTTTACTTTAATCATTATAGATATCATTTTTAAGTGATTTTATTTGTAAGACTGCAGTGATACTGCCGTCACCGCCGTGAGTGAAGCGGTTTCAAACCATTTATTTCAATAAGAGCTTCCTACGGATGTTGCGGCTTTTATTTCACATTAGGGATTTCGAATGAGAATGTGATTGCTTTTATTGCTTTTGCTCTATCTACCTATCGTTGTGTATAGGTAGGGTACGCTTGAATGCAACACATTAAAAATGAATACATAAATTACTTGAGCTCAATGATTTTACAATTTTCAACCCCATTGTGATTTACAGAAGGTGGGAACTCTGTAAACGTTTCAAGGCAGTATCGAATCAGAAATCAGTATGATTTGTTTGTTTTCTCTTAAAAATTATTTAGCTAATGTTTGATGAAATAATTGTAGTTTTTCTACAATAAAATTGTGCTGAAACAAGTTAGAAGATGACTGTAACTTTAGCTATGTTGAAGAACACAGTAAATAAATCAGCTATGTAAAAACAAAAAAATACACAAAATGTTTCAACGATTTTATTAGTCAAAAGCTCGACAATTGACAATTGAATTACGGTTCCTCAGGTAGTAACTATAATCCTTTTAATAAAGACCGACTGATCGAAACAATTGTCGAGCTTTTCACTAATAAAATCGTTGAAACATTTTGTGTATTTTCTTGTTTTTAGATAGCTATTCTATAACGTTTCATTAAGAATGCACCATTAATAGTCTTTTAAGTAAATAGATCAATGCCAAAACACGACACAAAACGTTCGAAGCACTTTTCGGTAAGAATGTTACCTTACTCAGGGACTGAAAAGAACTGACGTTTAGTGTTGTATTTTGGCATTGGGGTTTGAGTTTTTAGTGTGCTCTTGAAACAAGTTGTTTTTTTAAATTCAGTTTACCATGAAAAATAAGTCGTTTTAAAATGTATCAACTTCAACTATCAATTACATTAATATCATCCATTAGCTAGTTCATATCCTTGAGTATATAACTATGAAGACGTATTTAATATCATAGCAGTGATCATGAAATGGGAAACAATCGTGGTCCGACTTTTTCGCTCTAACGCGACCTAATTAGTGGAGAGGGATACGGCTAGGGAAGAGGTAGCCAATCAGGCAACGTTAGAGGAAGAAAGGGGAACTACAATTATTTGCTATTTCACGATCATTGCTGTAGTATGCAATTCTGTATCCATATTTTTATGCTCTAAGGTTTATATAAATTAGCCATGCAATCAAATTAACTGTTAACAATTGTGACAGTTTTAGAGCGAAAATTTGAAGTTAATTAAATTGTTAACATAAATCTTAAGATCCATCCAAAATAGACATTACCTACAATTTAAACAAAATAAATTTAAAATGAATCGGATGGGATTAAACGTTGGTCCCTTTCATAACCAAAACAGTAGATGGTAGATTAAGAAACTATAAAGTATTAAACCAAAAATAGAAAGCGAAGTTGGAATACTATTTTTGTACAGATTCTACTAAACATTTTAAAAGAACTGTACGTTGTTAATTGCAAAACAAAAATGGATAATAACAACCACTATAAAAATGACTACAGTAGCATTTGATTTGTGATGTTGCTTATTTAGAAACCTATATATTTTATTAATTCATTAAATTGCATCATTAATTTTAATGGCGCAATTACCTTCCCTTGTTTGAAAATCCAGAACATCTAAAGTTGAATTACTTATTGATTGCCTGACTTTATTCAACTTTGTAAAAACAATTTCACTGTTTATTTAAGGGTACTTAACACTGGCTAATACAGCAAGCGTGTTGTGGAAATTTTTGGTCTGTTATAGCAACATACAGAAATTTATACTTGTAGCACTTATATAATGTTTCTATAAATACAACAATCAATATTGCCGTAATGGAAATTAAAAGGTCACACAGGTATGTGCAGATTTATGGCATATGAGAATGAATAAAATTTATTTAAAAAATTGTAAAATAGTTTAGGACACAGGGCCGTTCCTGGCGGGGGTGCAAGAGGCGTTCCTGCACTAGGGCTGCCAAAGACAACTACGTCTGTTTGAATAAGATACATTTATTCAAATCTGGATTAAATTTACGTCCTTATTTTTTAATAATTGAACATGTCCTAATTTGGACGGTTAAGTACTGTTGTCATTTTAATCATGGCGATTCTTGCCAATCAGGGAAACATTTCCCACCATAACTTAACTTAAACCCTTGGCACAAAGTACTTATCCGTGGTGGATAACATTTAATCCACTTCAAATATGTTTGTTTAGATTTGTAAACAGTTTCAGACTTTATTATTGTTACCTGTTTTTAGTAGAGTTGCATTGCAATAATAAGTGGTAAAATAGTTTAGATATTGTTATATTCGTGACAATTATTCTCTTCTTAGAATATTCTTTGCGGTACCGTGGTTCGTCGGGTTCCGCTCGCTTTATCTGACCAGACGGGCTATATAGACCCTTTAATAAAAATAGATTTGCAAATAGAATTAAACCGAATCTATCAAATAGCAGCCAATAATGGCCATAATCCGATAATAATTAAAAATTTGTTAAACAATAAAGTAAATAAACAAACATTAAGTTTAGTATATCCACAAATTGAACCTATTTCAAAATTTAACTCTTTAACTTATTTAGGCAGTTTTTCTAGCAAAATAGGCCATTATATTTCTAAATTCATTAATAACAAAATTTCATATAAAACCAATGCGTCATTAGGAATTATTTGAAAAAAACAATAAATTTAAAACTAAAAAAGAAGAAAAATTGGGAGTGTATCTACTTAACTGTAGAGATTGTGAGAAAGCATATGTGGGACAAACTCGGAGATCTTTTAAAAAAAGAATAAAAGAACATTTAAATAGTTCTAACAATAAAAATAAAAAATCTTACGCTGAATATTTAGTTGATGAAAAACATCAATTCAATGAAAATTTCAAAATACTACATTTTGCAAATAAAGGAATAATACTTAATTTCTTAGAAAAATTATAAATAAATAAAATGTGTAAAAATGGAAATATCTTGAACGACCAGCTAGAATTTTGTAATTCACCTATATTAAATATTTAAAACATTTTACCTCTACCTTTCAGATTGTAAGTTAGTATATATAAGAGTTCTGATTTTAAATTAGTTTGTAAAGTTCTTCCACCTGAAGAAGGTACTGTGTGCTGAAATGATTATTGTGGAGTAAAAAAATTTTTACAAATACCATTCCCAATGCCTAATGCCTAATGCCTTCTTTTTTTTGATATATTATACCATTCCACTCAAAATAACAAAGTTGACATCAGCTTTCGGTATAACCGGAAGTGGCAGACAGTTAAAATTGTTGTAGATAATAGGATCATCTATGATAACCCCTACTTCTAAATTTTCAAATCTCTAACACGCTTAGTTTCCTTCAAACGTCTAATGTACCACTCAGTTTGAATAACTCTGTATACTGATCCCTCATCTTTTTAGAATATTTTATTTTGTATAACTTGTAATACATGTGATGCTCTTGAAACACTAAATAATTTTCTTAAAAACTGATACCGTTATCCCCTGTTTGCTACAAAGTTGGGGTGTTTTAAGGGGCGTGTGTGTGTGTGTGTGATATATCCGTGACAAATCGGCGATGAAATGCTATCAAAGTCGAACGACGAAGAAGGTAGAATGATGAGATGATAGAGAAGTCGTTCGAAACACAACGTTATATTTATTATTAGCGGAGAATGAAAGACCGGGGAAGGCGAGAACGTTTAGAAACGCTTAAGGCAAGCCGGATGACTGAGTTATGTGATGATGGTGGTACCTTTTTTGGTGACCGACATTCGAAACCGCCACTGCGAGTATAACAAATCCCATGAGAGCGATAGGGTGAAAGGGATCTGTTAATGTCAGCCCGTAGTAATGAAACGACTAAAATGGAAATTATTCTCACTTTGTTTGCGTCTCCTTCGGATGAATTTATCATTTTCATCACAAGAATGTATTATCTTTCATTGTCTTACCATTAGTATTAGATATAATTGGAAACAATGATGGTAAAAACAATTTCTCGCTTTGGACGGCAAATTTGTAAATAAAAGACAAATAAATGAAACTTCTTGAAGAAGCCCTTTTATTCTTACTAACAAACGTATCTAACAAAACGAGGAAGTAGGGGACAAAGACGAAATTCAATTAATTTGACGCTTTGATAACTGAAAATATACAGAAAATTGTAATTGAAACGAAAACATTCGATTATAGATATTATTTTGAATGACATATGACAAAAAATCCATATTTAGGCAATATTTTCAAAAAAAAAAAAATGGTAAAAAGATTCAACGCATTCGCAAAAGTTCTATCGCCTTTAAAACGAGTAGAAGTTAATTTCAGTTTACAATTTGTCAAATAAAATACGTTTTACCTTGTAGTTTAAAGTGTAAGTTTTGAACTCAAATAGAGTGGATAATATCAAAATCGTTAATGTTGACAATGACGAACGTTATTCGCTCTCCTAAAAACTTTGGGTTTGAGATGTGGTGTTATAGGCGGATGATGACGATGGAAGTGAGAAGGTATTGGAACAATTGGTAGAACAAGGGGTGCTACGGAATTCAATAGGAAACAGAAAGGACAGATTGTGAAAACACAGACGTTAAGGGCATTTTAGGGGTTAAGGTGGCACCAGGGGTGACAATTAGGGGTTTATAAACTGTCAAAGATATTTGGTATTCAATGTTGTTGTGCTAGCTTCACTTGACATCATCAATATAGTAATGAAAATCAAAATTCCGAGTTTGGTTTTTAAAAACATTATGTACCTACATCGTACGGTTATATTTACAGAGTAAATGAACTGTAGGATTAAATTTCAAACCAGGGTAATCTCAACTAAGCAGAAGCTAACCTCTAAAAGGTGTACAACATTAAAAAAGAATAACAAAATTAGTTCACCGTCTTTGATTAACATACGCTATATTCTATTTTAGTTAGGTTAAGTTACCCTGACTTGCAATTTAATATAACAGTTAATTTTCGATTTTATATCACATTATTTGGACTTTAATTAATGTATAGACGATGTTGTGCTGCCTTCGTTTGAAGTTAGGACAATATAGGCTATTGAATATCTTTGCAGGTTAAGAGTGCCTAGTTTTCGACCTTGGCACCAAGTTAGTCCTTAGAAGGCCCTTTGACATTGTCGAAATTCATTTTAACCACTATGTTGTGCCAGTTACAAGGCTGTTACCTTTTGAAACATAAAGGGTTAGTTAGAGACATATAAGAAGCAGAAACAGGAGTAAAGAAAGGTAGAGGATGACCTAAGTTAGATTATTTTACATTTTTTTACTTCAATTATTAAGATGTTTATGGATATAAAAGCAGCACCCTACTTACAATTCAATTTAACGTAACTTGGCATACCTTTTTTGTATAAATGAATCACTACAAACATTCAGGTCCATAAAATGATTAATACAAAGTTTTATTTTAGGGTATTCTTTTTATAAACAGCTTTTTAATAGCTACTTCTGTTTTCTAGACTTTTTTATTCGGAAAAAAGTTTTCTAAATACCAAAACAATGAAAAATTAAGTTGTTACACAGTTTCAAGATAATGAGACGACGATATGATGTAAAAGTCACGTAAAAGGTGTATATGAACCGGGAGAATTTAAATTTAACGTTTTAATTGGGCAATAAATTATACCGACAGTTTTACACACTACACACTTTACTACAGTACTTTTAATTTCTAATATGCACCCGAACAGGAAAACCGTACTGTTACTATTTTAAACTTTATTTTTAAACCGAATAATTATAATTGTAATGATGTTGTTGCGAGGATTAAAATATTCATAACAGACTTCTATTTAATTGCACTTGTTAGTAAATGCAAATTGAGATATCTACTTTAAATAATTAAATGTTAATTGTATTTTTAGGTTTCCCCGATGTAATTACAATAATGGAGTGCATGATAAAACAATAAACATAAAAACCTGTCAAAGAGGTGAAAATTTATTCGTCACATTGTTCACTTTCATCGTTTCAGTTTTTCGCCTAAATGCACCCCAGCAATAATTTAAACTGTGTAAGGGTGCTAATCTCCCGCCACCCTATTTTTCACGGTTGGCGCTTTATGTTCATTAATATTCATTATCTGAGTGCCGCTGCTACACATGCAATAAGCATCCCCATCATTCCTTGAAATCGTATCGTACTCTGGACAGTCGTTTCTTATTCTTTGATTATGTCGATCGACCCTCCTGGATCAGATGTCGTTTTCGGATTCGACTTCACCCTTCAGCATGCCTTTAGGGATATGCCACCTAATGGTGGCCCTGAATTACTTTCGAATATTTTATACGAAACGCCAAATGGCATGCATTTGGAAGAAGGAAACACTTGGGAAATGGTAAAATATTGACGAAGGTCACAGTACAAATACAAACTTGGAACTCAGCGTTGAACTTGGCCTCAATTTTCACAATAATGCATGTTACACACGGATTACAAGTCTCTTGAGAAGAGGCGAGAATTTTAGTTTTTAAAACTGCACATTTCTAATGTATCCTTGGATATTCCACTATTTTTCGTAATTCACAATATAATCAATAATAATGATTCGACTGGTTAGTATAGATGCTAAAATGTACAGTGGCCGGCACCTAAGGAGATTCAGGGACGGTCAGATAGACAGGTAGGTAGGCGAAGACTTCTAAATGAAAGAACCAAACCACTGAGAGAAAAAGTACTGAATACGGAACACTCTACTCTGTTAATTTGTAACTATTTGTCACTACGCTACTGAACTTTGCTCAGCAGTTATCATTCTGCCTACCGGCCGATTATCTCCGCCCTAAAAGGGCTAAGCTTTGTTGGTGCGCATCCGATGATTTATGGCTTTTGAATCTCCTTAGGTGCCGGGCACTGTATCTATATAGACCCTCGATATCTTTTCCTTTTTGTTGTGAGGATGTTTCTTGTCGGTACACTATCATAAGACACGCGGTAAAACAATAGGTTCGACTATCTGGAACAGCAGGACAATAGGGGTCTGTATAGTCCGCGTAGCCAGATAAAGCGAGCGGATCGCGACGAACCACAGTACCTCAAAGAATATTCTAAGAAAAGAATAAACGTTACGCATACAACAATATCTAAACCGTGTATAACTTATTGTTGCCACGCAATTCTACCAAAACACAGGTAAACTGATATCTATAAACTTACAAATACATATAGATTTAAAAATATCTCATGTATATAAAAAAAAAAACTAAAAGGACCTAACATACATAAATATAAATATGGAATCAACAGAAACAACTACTCTGGGGGCTAATACCCCCACCAGCATTGAATTACACTGTTGATTCGGGAAGAATCTTAGACGAAGATAACATAACCATAAAAGAAGACATTAAAATCCTTTTTCGTCTATATATTAAGGATCATAGATCCGACATTTGGAACGCGTCTTACACAGTAGGTACTGTGAACCGAAAGCCAAATCCAACAACCGGTTTCGGCCTATTGGGTCTTATCAGGTGGGCGCTGGCAGAAATGCCTTTATAAGCCATAATGAGACCCAATAGATCGAAACCGGTTTGCAGTGCCTACTGTTTAGGACGCGTTCCAAATGTGGGATCTGTGATCCTTAATATATAGACGAAAAAGGATTTTAGTACCTTCTTTTTTGGATATAATAAACCAGGTAGGTAAAATTAAATCATAATTCTGAGCGAAGGCCAGATTCCTTTGTTGGCAAGAATAGCTCTTATGTTATAGATACCTATCAGCACAGAAAGGGAGTAATTGTACAATTAATAAAAATTAAACTACTTATATTATTAATAGGAACAGGTAATGAATGAAGAACGCTATTTATCAAAAGCAAATTTGAATTTTAAAATTATAAAGTGGCATTATTTTGTAGAGGAAGTACCCTTTTGAAAAAGTTATTAAAATATGATTTATTTCGGGGATTTAATGACCTATGTATATCTATTGTAGAAATTCGGCGTAAAAGCAATTATTATTGTTATATTTAGTTTTGTTTAACTTTTACCTGATTATATTCACAATTCCTATTTTAGTTTTTATTTGAGTATTTTCTAGAAATTTCTGTAACTTACTTTTCGTTAGCTGCTGTTAGATTTTGTTATACCCTCGGGATGTGATCGAATATTAATAAAACGTCGGTGTTAGGGGAATGTAACAGTCGCAATGTGTCCGGTCCCTTAGGACATACTGCTTTCTTGTTGATACATTTTTCGCATCGACTTTTATTACGCCAAGTAATTTTAATGTAAATGGACAATGCTGCGGATATAATCGAGAAAGAATAAAGACGGATTTCGTCCCGAAAAACCAATCACACAGACGCGCCCTGAGATGGAAAGTAATAATAAGGGAGAACGGCAGAAATATTTCCTGCACGTTTCTTCCACATGACGCGCTATTTCCGTTTGTATTTTCATAGGATGGATGTAATAGGGCAACTTTTTTGCTTTATAAATTTACCATTTTTTCGAAGCCTTTCCCAGAACCCCCTTCATAAATAAGTAGCAAACAAACTTGTTAAAATATGGTTTTTGAATTTTGTATAATAATTTTTTACCCATGCACCTGTGCAGGGTGTAAATTTGAAATATACATTACATTCCGAATACTGATTCTTCACTAATTTAAAAACCCATAATTATCGAACTATAAAAAGAATTGGTACCTACTGCTGTCTAATAACTTTTAGACCATCTATTATATTAATATCGAAAACAATATTTTTCACAGAAAACATAATAAGTTAACATAAACATAATATAAAAAGTTTTTCAACACCACCACTTTTGGCGAAATGTTTATTCCTTTTAAAATTTTGAGAAGGGATGAAGATCTTAAGTCAAAATTAGGGCTGTTGGTTTTAAAACTGTAGATTCAGTTTTTAACTATCGTCAAACCTTGTGGGCGAAGTGAGGGTATAATAAGAAATATTAGGCGTCAGTCGTAAACATTATTAGAAATAAAACTCTTTATGGAATGTTTAAACGGTCATCGAGGGAATAAAAAAATTTAAGGTTTTCATAAAAGGTTTCACTTAGTACGTCGTTAATTTGTGACTGACCGATGTTTCTTTTCAAGAAAAACAAACAAACAGCAACCCCAGACATTATTTGAATTTTTATTTAATGCTTATTTTTCTTATTTTTGTCAAATATAACATTTTCAATATCCACTTATGGCAGTATTATTGAAACATTTCAGATATTAAACAAGAGCCGTATTAAGGCACGTAAATCAAATTAATAAGAACATTATAAGTTCTTGGTGGGTAATTGGAAGACAGATTGTTTAAAAACTAATAGCGACGCGGTCATTACACATTGTTTCTATTAGCATGCCCTCATACTACGAAGGTTAAAGTGAAGGAGATGCGGCAATAAAGTTCAATATTGATAAAAAAGTTATTTAAAGTTTTGCTGTAAAAAATATAAATGGTGAATGAACTATATGTTATAGATAAATAGTAATATTTTTAATACTGAATTTTATGATATAATATTGTATAGTAAAAACTGAATAAATGCAGACATGTAGAGAATGTCATCTACAGAAATTTGCTACTGACTGTGGGATTCAGTAATTTTCAACAAGTTATCATTCTCACGTAGTTAGTTACGCCGTGCGTTCAATTTAACGAGTCGATATACTTTTTAGAAAATAAATTCGTTGAACATTACTTAATACCACAATTTCTACAGATGGCGTTCACTACGCTGTCTGTAATTATTAATTGAACGTTGTTGAAAGGCAGCACGTATGTTAGTTCGTGTTTTGTCGGAGCTGTTTACAGCTTGCTGATGATAACGAATGAGCTCAAAATCGCGATATACGTCTGACAATTTCCACAGAACACTGACCAAGAACATACCTTTAATTTTGATTGAGAGATGAAAACATTGGTGTAGGATTCCCAGATGTTTCCTAATTTAAACATTTCCGATAATTGTCCATAGCTTATGCTCACTAACACCCATTCATAATGTTTTAAATTCTGTGACCAATAATTTATCCTAAAAATGTATCCCCGTCTCCTAGACCATATGAACGTTTTACTATTGGAGAAAACAGTAAGACACTATCTCAATAATAAGGCGGAGTTTTTTGACATAGGCTTCATCGACATACATGTACATATGTCGATGATTGACTACTCCTACTGCTGGAGACAACATATCCACGCCAAGGCTATCTGTAATTTCCACACGGGATAGATAAACTATTATATCATATATTATTTTATTTACATAATTGTGATATTAATTTGTAGCCACTGCAGATTATCCCAAATTAATGACGAAAAAGTTGTTACTACTGTCACGTTCCCGCCGGGATTCGAACCCGAGATCTTTGGCTTTAAGCGCCAATGCTTTTGCCACTAAGCTACTATTTTAAAATTTACCCTTACTAAAAACTCTTCAAATATTTCATTATTGATGATTAATAATAATATACATTGATTTCGACAAAGCCAACGATCCCGGATTCTAGTCCCGGCGAGAGCGTGACAGCAGTAACAAAATTTTCCTCATTATTTGAGGTAATCTGTAGTGGGTACAAATTAATTCAATAATTAATATCGCATTAGTGTATTTAAAATTAAACCCTAGTAAAAATTCCTTCCTTCCTACTCTTATGTTCCTTCTCCCTTTTCGCTCACACAAATGGGAATTAGAAAACAACTAATCCTACAAAAATAATTCCTAAAGATTTCCGAATTTACTTTTGACCTTTATACTCACTAATGCTACCTTGCGACATCGAATGGAAAATTTCACTTTCCCAGAAAGTCTATGTGAATAGAATGTGTATTAATGTTTGATGGAATACTAGAATGGAGACGAAACTTTCCTAATTGTTACTATTAAAGTTTAAACGATCTTTGCTAAGCGTTGAGAACAAGACATCTCAGCGGGGAGTAGTACAAATGTGTATTTGTAAATGGATTAATTTAACTTATTCCCAGAACGGGCACATCACGGCACGGTTTTGTATTGTGTTATATGTACAGCGGTGCAACCATGGAAATAGAATTTCCTCAAGCGCCGCTTAATTTCAGGAGTTAACAATGGACCCATTCGGAAATTAAATTATTACGCGTCGCTACCATTTAATCATATGCATCTATCCTATTATATCAACGATAGTTACCAAGTAGGTAAATATATAATTTAACACATAATACTCCCAAACTCATGAAATGTATGTTAAAAAATGGCTGAGAAGCATTTATACATTTTCTCCTCTAAGGTTTCGGCGGGAATATCATTTTAAAGTAGTTGTTACTGCTGCTTGGATAGCCCCAATGTTGTAAAAACGGTGTTCTTTGAGTGCGGCCTTGACCTTTGGCAACAAGAAGAAGTAGGACGGAGCTATGTCGGGACTATAGAGGGACTGTGATAGGGTTCCTGCTGGGCGCATTGTCGTGGTGCAGTTGCCAGGTAGCGGTGCTGTCTTTTCGTACACGAGTGACCCCTTTCCTCGATCTTTCAAAAACATTCATGTAGTAGGCAGTATTGAGTATCTGCCCTTGTATTAAAAAATATTTGTGAAACACTCTCTTCGTTATCGTTCAATCCTTCCTAAACCAATTCTCTTCACTCTTCAACTTAAACGTAATATACGAGGGCTGTTTGATATGGCTTTTTGAATTTCCCGCGCAGTAGCTGTAATGGCAACACTGTTTCCATTAAGTACCATCTATCGATAGACTACTGTAAATTTTTGAGCAAGCTGCGATGTTTAGTTTATGTTTGACAGTCATTGAAAGCAGCTAACTTCGTTAATTTCCACAATGGTGGAAAAAAGTGAATTTCGTGTGCTGATTAAGCATTAATTTTTGCGTAAAAATTTCGTTAAAGAAACCAAGGAGAGGCTTGATAAATACTATAGGGATTCTCTACCGGCATCGCCGATTTCAATGGTTAAAAAGTGGTTTACTAAGTTTCGTTGTGGCCGCACCAAGTCGCCAAAAAGTAGTTGTCACGCCAGAAATCAGAAATCGTTGACAAAATCCATGGATCGAAGGTTAAAATTGCGTGGGTTGGTCGAGGTTGTGGGCATCTCAACTGAGCGAGTGCATCATATTATCACATTTGCATGAATATTTGGACATCAAATAGCTGTCAGCACGATGACTGCTGTAAACTACTATAAACATCACCGTGTGACAAGTTCAAAGGAGTGTTTGGAAATGGACATCCGCAATCCAAACGAGTTTTTGCGCCGTTTCGTTACCGTAGATGAGACATAGATCCATCACGCCACATCAGAGACCAGAGACCAAGCAACAATCGAAACAGTGGATTTCTACGGGTGAACATGCACCTAAGAAGACTAAGATGGGTCTATTGGCTAACAAAGTCATGGCCACAGTTTTCAGGGATTCACGCGGTGTAATTCGTGTTGATTAACTGCTACGTCATCCACCTTATTCTCCGGATTTAGCCCCCTCCGACTATTTCCTGTTTCCAAACCTAATGAAATGCTGCGCGGTAAAAGATTTTGGTTGAATATTTGAATAAAGAGATCATCGTGGAAACAAACGCTTATTTTGAGGTCCTTGAGAAATCTTATTATTTAGAAGGAATAAAGCAAAATAGAAACACGATGGACTAACTGTATCAATCTAAAACAAGATTACGTAGAAAAATAAAATGATTTTTGCCGAAAAAATGATTTTGTCACTTAAGTCATGGACTTATCAAACCTTCTTAGTATATTATAGTGTTTTTCGAGTTATGTGCAAATTTGATCGTCTAATATTGTTCGAAAATATTCGTCATTGTGCATCGTGATGTGATTCCAAAACTAAGGTTCTTCGAATCAGTAATCCTGATCCAGCAATGATTTGAAGCTGAGGGGTTCCTCTCTGTCAACCCAATAAATTCTTATGAATGCTACTTTCCTCTTAACTAATTAAATTTAATAACCGAGAAACTGCAGTACATGCAATTTTAGATAAAAACAAATTTAATTACTGAAATGTTATAGAACACTTAACTTGATACATAATCAGTAGATGTTACAACTTAGCGAAATGAAACTATAATCTTAATTCTATTAAAATGAAAAACAGAAAATAAACAATTTATTTGGTACGTGTTTCTACGGCTTTAGTCATTTATTACACCAGCCTGATTCTAGCAAAACGATCATTAATCACGGATTTCTTTTGACAGATCTAAATTACCCTTCAACCCCAAATTCAGCAAAAGAGAGCATCCGGAAATCCGATGAAATATTACGAAATAATATGCTTAACTTCGTTTTAACATAACATAAATGAATAGTGTTAATTAGAAAAGCACGATACAACTTGCAAAAATGGCTTGCTTAAGATTCAATCATAGCTTTATATTTTCATTCGGTTACAGTTTGCTTCTAGTAATAATTTCACATCTTATTTTTTAATGTTGACTAACCAACATACTTTATAACGAATTAAACATGTTTTGCTTCGTACAACGCTACCGAGGGAATATTTCTACTATGACAGCAGTTTTGTAGGAGTATATAGAAAATAAACAGATTCATTTATTTCTAGTAAGCATGACGAAAATTACTATTCACCAGAGTTCTTCTTTTAACTGAAACTGCTAAATTGAGTCGGATTCAAGTCGATGAATAATTGTAAAGTGTGTTTTTAAACTGTGGTGTACAGAATATCTCGACAAGAGAAAATGAATCAATTTTTATGAAAATATAGACATGACATTGTTTTAATTGTTTCGATCTTTACTTGATGAAAATCCATATTAAATACGTATAAGTAAACACTCATAAGATAATCACAACTTTTTTATTTTGTAACTATTAACAGTTATGTTTTTTTTTATTCTCGAGGAGGGGAAATCTTCAAAAGACACCACCCGAAGGAAGGGGTAGTGTCGGTTCGGCCGAGGCGCTTAAAGACCAAAACCCCTCCTCGAGAAAGGAGATCAACCCGAAGGTTATGCATCCCTGGAATAGTTGGGTGCGGGAAATTAATTTTGTTGTGGTGGAAGGGATAGGGATTTTGGGGAGAAGGGCGACGGTGGTCCACCTCAGATGGGTTGAGTGGACATTCGCACTAAAGAAGCGAAACTAGGATTGAGCAAAGTGTGACAGCCCAGAGTAGAAGGTGACAAGGCCTTCTGAAACGGTCGATATGTTTAGGAGCGAAGACGGATTTGAGTGACCTGACACTGAGGACCGGAGATTTGCCGCGAATTTAGTTGCAGTTTCGGGGAGCGAAGGTAGACCGGTTTTCTTCAGAATTTGGGAGTTTCTGACGAACCAGGGGTAGTCGAGTGCGGAGCGAAGGATCCGTATGTAGGTGCCTTGGAGGATTTTAAGACGGTGGGGATAGCAGCCCAATATGAGAAAGACGTAGGAGCAGATACACCTGATAATTGCGTTGAACGCACGGATTTTGATTTGTTGGGAGATTGAACTGTTGTGGAAGAAGAGCTTGAGAGAAATCAAGGCGCCCAGGGCCTCGGCACGGGTAGTTTGTATTTGTTGTCGCCAAGTGAGCTTTCTATCGAAGACGACGGCAAGATAAGTTACGGAATTGCTCCATTTGATGGGGTGGTTATTTACGGAGATGGGAGGAGGGGTTCAGTTCCTGCGGGAGAAGAAAATTGCTTCCGATTTGGCTTCGTTAATGGAGAGCTTCCATCTACAGTACCAGTTTAGGAGTAGGGGTAGAAACGTATTGATTCTAGTGGTGTTAATAGTTATGTCTACTGAAGTTTCTTAAATAGTTGTATGTTATAGGGGGTGGGTATTTCGTTAAAATAGGTTCAAAGGAGGGGAGTTATTGCCATCAATCCACGATGGCAATAACTCTACGATATGTACATTTATACCTACATACGTACATACCAAACTTAATATAGCAATGAGGGGAGTTTTCATGCAAATAAAATGACATAGCTCAACCCGTTTTGTTTTAGTAATTATAAGCAAAATTGGTGATGTGAATCAAAATTGCTAAAGGTAATTGGATTAAGGAATGTATTGCACTAATTTCGTTAAATTGGATTTCTTAAAATAACATTCCATATTCATTAGCATTTCTAATTAATTTTCCTTTGTTTATTATTACCAGGATGTATTCCTGAACACCGTAAAACCTTACTTACAATTAGTAAACAAATTTAGTCGTTAATAACAGCTAAATTTTAGGTCAGATATGTATCCCACTATTTATGTACATATATACATATACACTTTGCAATTTTAATTTTAGTGGTTGTTTACTCTTGATAATGACCACATGTGGGTCGAAACAATATTATCGAGTACATTAAATTATTGTTGAAACAACCAAAAACTTGTGTTTTATTTATTATGTTTATTAAAATATGTTTCATCAAATGGTCATTATTGATAGTTTGAATTTATCTTTACATTTCAATAGTATCAATCAATAACCAGGACAATGAAATCGATTTAACTGAGTGATATATGATGGAACACTCCGACAATCCATATACTGATGGACGACCGTATAAGAAACGCGTCATTTGAATTGTCACTTAAAAGGTATAAAAAGGGTATGAAGGAGAGTCATATCCGAGATAACCAACCTATAGGATGTACATGATGATATTGATTGACGTCTTCTATTTTTGTCGGAAGAAAAATGCCGTTGTCAATAGCTACGCTCCAGAAATTGATTAAATCAAGACGTTTGAAAGGCGCTCAACAGGAAAAACGAAATTTAGTACCTAACACAGTTACAGATGTATCAAACTCCAATAAATTGATTTCTTGACGAAAAATTGTATCCACCTCTTTCCTATCATTTTTTGATAAGCTTGCAATTTTAAACTCTCCATGTTTTGACAATTTAATTTCGAAATCCACATCAATCATTGTTGTCGGAAAAGTAAACGAATAATAATAAAAAGAAAAAGATTTAAGAGGTTTAGTATCTTTAGAAGGCACACAAAAGGTATCAATAAATTGTCAATACTACTTTGTTGTCAACTGAGTCATACTAAACTGAAGGGTTGTATAAATAATGTGCTAAATGAATATCGTAATTAAACAAATATTGGATACAATTTATTTTCGAAATAAAACCCACAAAGGCGATGAAAAAAATTGTTCAAGTTTATGTAAACCATATGATAAGCTTACAGGTAATTTATCAAATGGTAAAATTAAACTACTTACAAAGATACAAATAACCATATAAGAATGAAGTCTTATACGGTCGGAGTCTATTTGACGAGCCGTGGTCTAATGGAATTTTTATATTCTATATTTTTATATAAAATATACAATTAATTAATCTATAAAATCTTGTATGGAAGGTATTATTATATCAACGTAAAAAGTACCTAATATGACAATTCTTAACTCTAGGTGGGTAAACTTCAATGTATGTTTTATCAATTATATTTGTGATTTCAATTTCTTATTGTAATTTAGAACGAATTTCAAAGCTAATGGTCTATTAATATGTAAGATAATTTTAAAGGATGTTGATAACAATTTCCTTTCGTTCATACGAAGGTGCTGATATTACATATTTAAACAGAAAATTGTAAAAATTAATGTGAATACTTTATATACAGAAATCTGAAATTTGTGGTTTTTAAACTATATAAACTTATAAATCAGTAAATTTGATATATTCAATAAAAATTTCATGTTTCAGATAGTCAGGACATGATTCCTAAAAGAGTCATTATGCAGCCTAAAAGACAATAAAGCATCAGCGAAAGGTCAAGTTTGAGTATCTACTTAATTGTTTGACCGTAAAAAAATACGAAATTTAATTACGTAAAGCTACGATAATTTTCATTGGAAATGTTAATCATATTGCAGTGCCAAAAGCATTTTGAACGGAAATATCAATCTGGCATGATATATATTCCTTTCAACTCTGCAGTTTAATGACCTCAACTACATATATGTTTATATATTGGAACTTGAAATACTATTCTCACAATTTTAGTGAAAATAGTCCAATATTTGTTTTGAAACCGGGTTAATTTAATTTTTTTTACTGAAGTAAACATGATACTTATTAATAATTCCAATTGAAACGAATGTCCTTATTGAAATTCAAAGTCAGTCGTTATTTATACGTTTTTATTAACTTGCATTTTTGTCTGTTGTGTTAGGTAGAAATTTTACAATCGATTTTAAGTTAATAACAACAATTAGCTTTTTAGCCATGAAACTGTAAACATAACTCAGAAATGGATAAGAAACTAGTTTGTAATAGGTTTTAGATAAAAAAATGTCTAAAATCTATTGAAAATTTTCATACACACAAGAGTAAAAAGCATAAAATAAATATTTAAATAAAACATATCAAAAAAATAAGGTATTAAAATCCCCATCGTCTAACTATAAAGTATCACAGATTCCACATTTCGAACGCGTCCTACACAGTAGGCACAGTGTACCGAAAGCCATATCATAAATGTGTAAAATAATGTTTCCTAGCCCCATACGGAATCCTAACGCTGAAAATTTGTGATTATGAATTTCTATCATTAATGAAAATACTTGTGAGATTTGAAACAAAAAACGTGACTAGGTATGATGTAACGATCACGTCCCTATTCTAAGGATATTATTTGCCAAAAGGTTCAAGATTGATAAAAGGTCAGTTTTTATATACAAAGGTTGTATTACCAAGTCATAAAACGTGACCTTACTTTGACCTAACCTAAAAATTGGACCGTGGAAATATCCGACTTCGAATTATGTAACTACAAACATGTTGGTAGGTGTCATTATCAGAACCAATCAACTTACTGGTTTTAAATAATTCTTATATAACAGACAATTAATTAATTGACACCCCATTTTACTTATTATGCAATTGACATACAAAAATGTAATTGAATAATCAAAACGTAACTAATTGTTACGACGCTACGTAACAAAAATAAGCTACTTACCAAATTTTCCCTACAAGGAAGTAAACTAGGTGACAATTCTTGAAACAAATTATAAGCACCTGCAAAAGGAAAAGAAATTTAAATTGGAATCAGTATTTTTCGGATATTAATCCTATTATTAATTTACTTTACAAGTTACAGTAAACTAAGGTACAAACAATATAAGACTGTACTACAAGAATATGAATCTACTTACAAATTAGTTGGGCATTTGGTTACAAAATGAATAAACAGAAATAAATAGACATGTTTCCAAGTCCAAGTAGTCTTAGCCTACAGTTTGAAGAAAATATTTAAATACGAATATTTGAACCTAGCCTAACCTTTAAGCTTGTATAAACCTTTCCTAAAAGACACATAGCATCTATACGTTAGAAAGTTTAGTCATCAAAAAATTCAAGAACAATCCATTCAAAGAAATGACTGCAATAATCAGTAAAGTAGCGTATACCGAATAAAATGATTTTTATTTTAAAATAGTAATGTAGATAAAAGTATGGCTTTTATATGTTTCAAGAAATTTTTATTAAGAAACTCTACAATTGTTTCGGCAAATGATTAAATTATTAACAAGCAGATTTCCTAAATTACACTTACTGATTGTCATCATTTTTGCTCTAACTAGTTTCAATTTTTTACATATTTTATTGCTATAATTAATAACGAAATTACATTCTTGTTAAAAATAAACAAATAAAAGCGGGGTATATAACTTAAATTTTTTGGATTGTAGTGCATACTATACAGGCCAGACTGGCAGAAAATTATTTGTAAGATTGAAAGAATATGTAAGGGATGTAGCAGAGTGTAAAAAATCAACAGGCCTAAGTGCTCATTGTGTAGAAAATAAACATAAAGTAGATGAGGATAACACCAAATTATTACACTCGGAGAAAAAGGGCAAACGTCTTAACCTACTTGATGAATTAGAAATTAAAAAGCTCTTGTACAGAAAGATAATATCGCCAATCTTCAGTCGGATTTCCAGAATAATTTGTTGTTAGACGTGTATTTAGATTTTACCAATAATCATGTCATATAAGCTATATGTCTAGGTATAAAGATATATTATTTTTATGTATTATATTATTATCGTTATACCGAGAGGCGTGGTCTAGTGCGGTTCTAACCCTGGTCCGGCTGGTCTGGTCCAAGTTTTCTGTGGTTTCCTTGGATCAGTTTGACAAATGCTACGTTAGGACATAATTTACCACAGATAACCTTTCATTTTTCTTCTGTTTTCATTTCGTCCGTCTCATCTTTGTCTCCCTAACCACACCATCCACCCATTCCCACGATTCCTGCAAGGAGGTTGAAGAGGGCCTTACGCCCTACAGTGTAGGTCGGAGGAACTGTCCGCCCACCAGCACGAGTAGCTGGTGGGAATGAAACACAAAACAGTTTTTTTATGGTTCTAAACAAAGTTAGGAACTATTTAAGACCGTTTTACGCTTTTGAATTTTAGTTTTATATGAGCACTCTTGAAAAAAGCATCATATGCCGAAACAATTGTGGAGTTTCTCAATAAACTTTTTTGAAATATATAAAAGCCATACCTTTATTTATATTATTATTATTATTATGTTTCATAATTATCTGACCATAGAATCGTCAATATTATATATTTACAATTTAACAGTGAATCATAAAGTATTTTCTGTTTGGTAGTTATAAAATAGCAATGGCTAATATTGACAAATACAAAACGATAAACGCCTAATTACAGGACTTTTAAATTCAACGTAAATTGAACCAGACGACACATAGTCCTCACTTATCATGAATGCTTCAAGTAGGTTCAGTCTACGTAGAAAACAATGAATTTTGCTGACACTAATAGGGTTGACTATATACAAAAGATACCCTCATGACGTCCTTGTACCTCTTTGCGTGTGTGTTTTTGAGTGCGTTTATCAAGTTTTATCAAAAGCTATGCGTGACTCTGGGGACCCTTGCTGGTGGGTAAACGTCATTTGATTCAATTTTCGTGACCCGCTCCGTGGAAAGTCAATTTGTTCTGTGCCTTCTTGACACCATGCAATCTTTTTAAAGTTTAGTCAATGAATTCTCCCCTCGAGAGTGAAAATCCGTTCTTTTTTTTAATTTAAATGATAATTAAGAGAGTTTAAAATACTGTTGTTCTCATTTACTTAGTTTGAAGCATCTCAAACAAAATAAACTGAGAAAGATGAGTTTCATTTTCCCACGTTTTTATTAACGTGTTTTCCTCTTTGTCTATTAGTTATTATTATTATTATCACTAGCACTAGCTTTCAGAACTATCTGTACGGGGTTAGGAGTGTGCGGGGGGAAGAAAAGGAGATATTATTTTATATTTTTTAGTACGTTTTAAAAGTTTGTTTCTAACTGTATACCTAACAAATGGTTCCTTAGAGACTATAATTTGCTAATTTGTATCAGTGTGTGTGTGAAAATTTTAATTAACTTTATCTAGTTTTATATGAAATATTTAACGAACGCAAGGGTAAATATACTTGGGCTCATCATCAACGTTTGTTTGAAAAGTTAATCTCAATGTGCGTAAAATAACTCTTTAGGGAAATATACAAAGTCGTAATAATCTACATTTCCTTTAATTAGAAGAGTCGATCTTTTCCATGGGTGGGTTTAGTGAATAGTAGTTATCGGAGAAGTGATGAAAATTTCAGGAGTGGACATACACCTCCAGAATAAAATAATTGATAAAAGAAACATTGAAAAAATAAACGTAATGAATTCCTTCATTTTGTATTAAAGAGAGTCACATATACTACCTTTTTAAGGGTTCTCTATTTCAAAAGTTAAACAATAGTCCTTGAGATATAGTTCACCAACAGGATGTTATCGTTGGTTATAGCCCTATCCATGCGTTAGTCTAACCTACATCTTCAGTATTTTCAGATGAGATTAAATCGAAAACGTTTGATTAATTCATTGATTAGTTGTAATTTTATTAGAAATATCCTAGCAAGTTTCGGTCAACGCGACCATTTTCAAAGGAGTAGAGTACAACAAATACTGAAGTCTTAAAACTAAAACAGCTCTATGTATAACTAGAGATTAGCCAAAATAAGTGGGGTGTTAATGTAACTTAACTCTAATTGAATATTTACAATATTTTGGTTGTGTGAGAGAGCTTTTTTGATTTCCAAGATTTCTAGACGTGATGGCTTTCTACTTTTGTTAATATTACTATGTAAAACTACTACATTTTTCTCGTCTAAAGTGTGGTTAAAGGAGGTGCAATGCTCTGAAAAGCCAGTTTTATTGTCTTTTTTTAGTAATACTATAAATATGTTCTTTTATTCTTATGTTTATAGCTCTCCCGCTCTGCCCAATGTAAAGGGCATCACAATTATTACACATAATTCTATAAATTCCACTTTTTTCTAATTTATCAACTACAGGTTTGAATTTAGATAGTAAGTGATTGTTTTCAATCAGAGTTACATTCAATTTATCTAACCTATGTTTAAATTTGTAACTAACATTGTTGATAAATTTCACAGATGAGTAAATTTTGTTTTTTGTTGAAGGTATATCAGTACAAGGGTTATATAAAAGCCTACAAGCGACTTTAGTATTTGTTGTAATCTACTCCTTTGAAAATGGTCGCGTTGACCGAAACTTGTTAGGATTTTTCTAATAAAATTTGGTGAAACTGTCCTTTTGTTTGTTTTTTACCTCATTACCTACTATTTCCACATTTAACATGCTTAAGTTTACTATTTATTGATAAGAAGTTTTACTTCGTCGCGTATCCTGTCTATAAATGATGGTTGAAAGTAAAAGAGATTCACTCGAAATTGTTTTTTTTTTTATTCTCATCTAAGGGACGTTACATACGTATTATGTAATAATCTTAGAGTACATTTAGTGTCATAGCAGGTCGATAGTCACGATAGGAACATGAACCATGACCTATTCAAACTGAACGAAATTTATGTTTATTTGCTGTTCAGTGCAGGGTAATTTACATTGTAATATATACGTTTACTGACCCAATTCACTTTAATATGGGCGCCATGTCGGATCTCCCGATCCGTGGAATGAATTTACTCGAACAACATTATCTGTGCATATAAAACTGACAAACGTTAATCGAGTTCCTTTCGTCACAAAAATAATTCCGATTATTCTTTATTTCTTCTGGAAAACGTTTTAAAAAAAATTAAGAAACCTTATCACGTGTTAAGCGAGGATTAATATTAATCATGAATTTAAAAGACAGTTTAGTTACGTGGACAAAGAAAAGTCTTATACAACGAGTAACCCTAAAAAATAGCTACAGATGTTTAGGAATGAAACAAAATCCTCTTCATTCTTTCTAATAATAATCGTATTGTTGCGAGCAAGAGTCCGAGGTAAAAATCAATGGTCGGCAGTATTTCATCGGCAGCGTCATAAATTTAGTATGTAACAAGTAACGAGACACAAAACAAAAAGTGCGAGAATAGTGGAGATCTGTGTGGTTGTTTCTAGAAAAACGCAATAACGTTGCACGATAACATAAATAGGTTTTTGAATAACAGCCGAAGACAGTTCGATATAGACAGTGCAAAGGCGAAGTAAACCCGGTTATATAAATACGATTAAATAAATAATCGTAGTTCTTATATAAATAAGTGTATATAGTGCAACTTAGTGTTAAATAAATCGGTTGTAATTCAAAATTGCTTAAATAAATACATAAAACAGACAGCGTAGTGAGCGCCATCTATAGATATATATTTGCAACTAATTTGTGGGATTCAGTAATGTTAAACAAGGTCCTCTTACAAATAAGTATCGACTTGTTCAACTGAAGCCACGGCGTGATTGGCACGTAACCAAGATTATATTTTTATTTTTGTTAAACAAATACAAGCAACTAGAAAATTCCTTACATTTCTTTCTATTAAATTTTGCTTACTATATTTTGTAACCAAATACATATGCCTAAAAGATTAGATAACAGAATTATTGTAGTGAACAAAAGAACAATAAAATACTATTAGTTAAAAATACACTATTCAATGCTCGCAATTAAAAAAATAATAATTTAAAAGTTTTAACAAAAGTTGAAGCCGTTAACTCTTGATGAACCATGTTCGCAAATTACACAATTAAAACACAAACTCTTAGATTAATTCACAAATTTATTAAAACACTATGTACATTTCGCCAATGATGACATCTTCAGAAGTAACTTACTACTAATTTGTGAACTAATCCAAGAATTTGTGTTTTAATTGTGTAATTTAAGACTTTTTATGACCCTATGTATATTGGACAATGTAGTAGAGGCATAGAAAAGAACAGTTTAGTAGTATTTGTAAAGGCAATTATTCCCGAATTTTTAAATCATGTTACGAGGGTGTATCAAATATAAACGGGATCGGTTTTGTAAAAAAAATCGAACTATATTTAATTAGACTTCGATACATTTACTACTTTTCTACATAGTCTACCGCCCTATAAATACATTTTTCCCATCAGATTGAGAGCTTTCTTATGCCATCATCGTAGAAACCTTGATCTTAGGACTTTCTATTATTTTTATATAACTATTAGAGCACAAATGCTTCCACTGCGTCGTTCCTAATGTTGTTTCTAAAATATCGTTTACTTTTCTGGCTTTGAGGTTTAGTATCACTTTATCACTAAATTTATTTCAAATTTTCTGGTCGTTTCTTTTATTGTTATTTGCACTATATAATCTTTTTTAGCTCGCTAATACATTTCTGTTTTTTATAGTATAATTTACAGTCCATTTCGAAACTGACGATAAGATTTATTTTCTATTTTCCCCCTTTAACCAACTCGAATCTCATGCAAAGCAGATTTTATTGCACTAGAACCGTTCGATGATTTTACTTTTAGATACGAAGGCTCGAAAGCTTTTGACCTTGTTTGCAAAATGTCTTCATAAAGGGACGTGTGGGCGGTCTGCATTAAAATGAAAATTTCATTTACGAACTCTCTGAAAAAGGCAGATTCCAATTTCATTCTAATTCGAATGTTGTTTGATTTATGAGGAGGGCGAAAACGGCTTAGGTAGCACCTGCGCTCGGTTCTGTCCACAGTACAGCCATGAATGAGCGCAAGGTACTTCCGTCTGTTGCACGCATCAATTTTAACCAATGAACCATTTAACCGTTAAACCAACGGAAATTTTCACTCGTTTGAAAGCACAGTTCAAAGTTTGGGGATGCTACACTGTCTCAAAATCGAGTGTATACGTGGGTCAGAGAATTCAGGGCGAGAGATGGGCGAGAATGTGTCGAAAATGAAAGTTATGATCGACGCCCAAGAACAACTCTCAGAAATGACAAATGACAACATCCGTGCTGTTCGAGAGCTTGTTGATGGTGATCACCATCAGGCGGTTAACTATTGAACAAATCTCATCAGAAGTGGGTAACATGGGTATCAGCTATGGGAGTGTTCGAGTGTTCAATCCATCATCACTAATGAACTTGGATTTAAAAAAATTAGTGCTCGCTGGGTTCCAAGGTTGTTGACCGGAACCGATAATCAAAAACAAATCAGGTCGGAGATCAGTGAAAGACTTCTGAATCGATTTCTACAAGAAGGGGAGATTGCTTTGAAGCGTATGGTCACTTGTGATGATATGAGGGTCCACCACTACATTCCCCAAGGAGTGGCGAAGAAAGGATGAAGGCTGCCCTGTCCTGTCAAAGCCAAAACCCGTCTCAGCCGGAAAAGTTCATGCGAATTTTTTCTTTGACTCTAGGGGAGTTTTACTCATTGATTTTCTTCACGATCAACGAACAGTGAACAGTGAATGCGGCTTACTATTCTGAGTTGTTACACTGTTGTTGTCGACAAAAATCGCGTATCGAAGCAAATGAAGGAGCTCGCTCATGCCCATTCGAGACGTCATCCTTCTTCATGACAACGCTAGGCCACACACCGCAGTTTTGACGAGGAATAAATTGGAAGAAATGGGCTGGGAAACCCTCGAGCCTCTATAATCCTACTTATAGCCCTGACTAATCACTAATCACCCTGTGATTATTTTTTGATCGCGCCCTTGAAAGAATCACTTGGAGGCAATAGTTTTGAAAGAAATGAAGAAGTAGAGGAGTATGTGCGCAATTGGCTCACAACTCGCCCTCAAACTTTCTATGGAGAAGAAATATTCAAGCTTCCAAATCGGTGGCAACAGTGTGTAGAGCATGGAGGTGACTATATTGAAAAATGTTAAATGTTTAGTTTGTATGTACCATTAATCATAAAATTTATTTTATAAAATTACCGTTTATATTTGATTTACCCTGGTAGTTCCTACGACATTTGGAATTTTGTAAAATTTTACTTGACTTCTCATATACCTAGTACGTAGATGGTTCTCCAATAAAATATTGCATAATTAATTATTGTACAATTCAAATGTAAATTATATTTATTTTTAAGGTTATAGCAAACTGAATTAACGTTAATCTTTAAATATACCAATGCATCTAGGAAATACCCCATTTGCCTATCCGTTTCTTTACTTAACTGTACCAACAGTAGTTGCAGTAGTTTACATTAAATTCTAATTTCAAAATGGCGTCAGAATTTGCTATCATCGCCATTACAAACCCATCAGTAAAGTAAACACAAATACCACAAATTTTACGGCAGACCATGAAATAACTGTAATTCTACTGTCGAGACGATACTATTCGGAAAATTTAATTAACAAGCCAAATAATTGTCAAAATAACAAACGTGTTTATTTCCGAATGGTTCTTAAATATAGAGTTTTACAAATGTCAAATTGGATAAACTAATGCTTTATCGCAGGAGTAATTTGGAACATTTCCAAAGTCTGTATGTATTGTTGATCTTGGTGAACATTTGCCTTGCTATAATTTAATTTGGATAGCGGAAATGACTAAGCTAGTCATGAAATAAAAGCAGAATATCAGATAATGTTCACCTACGGAATGCATCTACGGGATTGACTGCTTTGTACATAAAATTTCTTGTTGAAAGCATCGTTGTAGGCACCAGTAGTCGAAGCTGCAACCACAAGTGTTTACACGTTGGCTAGTTTGAGAAGCAATGACAGTAATGCAAAATAAAGGGGTATGTATTGGCAGGGAAAAGGATGACAGCTACAGTGACCGGCACCTAAGGAGATTTAGCAACGGTCAGAAGATTGACAGGTAGCTAGGCGGAAACTTTTAGCATAGCAATAAATGAAAGAGCCAATAAGAATATAGCGGCGCGTATCACTGAGAGAAAAAGTGCTGAACACGGGACACAAGTGAATTCATTCAACTGATTTACTTACCCTAACAATCCCTTCTCTACTCTGTTAATTTGCAACTATTTGCCACTACGCTACTGAAGCTTGTTGAGTAGTTATCATTCTGCCTACCGGTCGATTATCCCCGCCCTAAAGGGGCTAAGCATTACTAGTGCGTATCCGATGATTTATGGCTTTTGAATCTCCTTAGGTGTCGGGCACTGTACGTTTTATGCATTTGCAGTGATTGAAAGCGAATTATTTGCTGTGGTAGAATATAAGTGTTGTAGACTACGAATCTGGGGGCGTGATAGACCTAGAGATTTTTTTACCTGGCTGTACTGTACGTAACTACAGTTTTCTTTAGCTATAGTGAAACAACTCTCACAAAAGGTATTTGTAGACCAGGCCATGGCTGCTTTGCGTTCGATATTTGTGACTATTTTGTGTTGAAATATTTCTGTTTACAATTTCAATTTAACACCGGTACAGTTGAACAACCGAAACATTGACATTGATGACTAAATTTCAGCATAGACGTGCCGACTAATCAGATTACAATTTTCAACTTTTCGCTTCCGAACGCTGTTCCCCGTTGTGCTCTGTTCCCTAATCCATCATTGTCGACTGGTTAGTGTCGTTTGAAATTCCGGAATGTCACCTGGTACCGAACTTGAAGACGTATTAATGTCAAAAAACATTGTTGTTCGAGTGACCTACTGTAAGCAGCTTAAGAAAGTGTAGACAGATTGTCACTAGCGTAGCATGATTAATGTTTTTTGAATTCTGCTAGTTGGGCTTCAATTGGTTCAACAGCATGACAGAGACAGTTTTGATAAAATATCGACTAATTTAAGGTGATGCTGGTCAATAACTACAGGCAGCGTAGTAAACACAATCAGTAGTTATCAAGCCGATATCATTAATTAAATAGGACCTTGCTAAAAATTAATAATGCCGTATTAATAGAAAATCTCTACATATGACGTTTACTACGATTTTCAGTAGTTTACTCAGCATCAAATTTACTACTATTAACTGAGAGGCTTATTCGTTTTATCGTTGGAACGTCGTTTGGAATCATCGATGTTCAGCATTGAGGTTAGAATCATCGATATCAACAAAACATTGATTGAAAACCATATATGCACAATGAACATTGATAATCGGTAGTTACTGTTTAAATATAGATTTACGTTTGTAAAGTTTTTGAGAATTAAAACACCGTAGTGCCTCCTTTAAATTTACTACTTCAATTGGAAATAGCCTTAGAGCATAAATACATGGAGACAGTGTTTAATTTTATAGCAACGTTCCTGAAATAGGAAATCGCTATTCCCTAACCATATATCTCTCTACCAATCAGGCCGCGTTAAAGCGAGATAAAGGGACCCAGAATTATTTTCTACTTGAGGAACGCCGGCGTAGAACTAAATGCTGTCTACATGATGTACTTATGCTGTAAGTAACTAGAGCTTTCTGGGTAGTATTCGTTATTTTATTATTTAATTTTATTTAAGCTGTCTATGGTGCAGTCATGATGAAGCATATTTAAAATATTTTTAATAAAACACAAAGAAAGTTTCAACAATAAGGTTTATTAAACTCTTAACAATTGTTTCGGCCAACGGGCCATTTTCAAAGAGTACAGATTTGTTACTAAAATTAAAGAAAGAAATGCAGCCGATCAATATAAAGGGATGAAGGTAATACGGAAATTCCTAGATGCAGGTACCTACTTTGGTAAAACCAATTATAATTTGTATAAAAGTAAAGGTGAATTGCTGGTCTCTAATTCAGTGTGGTTATTAACTATTAATTTATTATTATTCAGCGCTTTTTTAATTTCCAAAATTTCGAGAAGGCTTAGTTTCTTACTTTTTACACAATTGTGTAACAGTTTTACATTTTTATCATATAGATAGTGATTATTGGTTATGCAATGCTCCGAAAAACCAGTCGACATTATATTGTATTTAATTGATCTTTTATGTTCGTTTAATCTGTTTTTTAAGGCCTGACCAGTCTGCCCTATATAAATAGAATCGCAACTATTACTGGCCGGGCCCTAAAAAACAGATTAGACGAACATAAAAGATCAATTAAATACAATATAATGTCGATTGGTGTTTCGGAGCATTGCATAACCAATAATCACTATCTAGATATTAAAAATGTAAAACTGCTACACAATTGTCTAAATATCTAGGTATAGTTTCCCATACATACACTAATAAAATTATTACAATTCGTACGTTTTCGGAAGTTTCGGAAGACCTGCCCTGGGTAGAAACAGAAAAACAGAAAACAGTGAAAATCTCGTTCAAAAGTTACGTACGCTTGTTCTTACGATTTCGTTGTTTAAATAACAATCTCTCTGATCTATACAAAAATGCGGGAGCTAATTCCAACATATCGAAGCGTGCGAAAACCGGACATCGATTATAATATTAAAATATTCGGTATATTTAATGAAAATAGCTTTATCGATGCAAAGGTCCACATCCATAATTTTTAAATTATTTTCTTTAAGAATATAGCTGTTTTAATAGTTATTTACTAAAATTATTTCATACAGTTTTCATTAAACGTTGACCTATTTGCCCAACTTACTTACTATAAAAAAAAATCGCGAGACGTCCGTTTTTACAGTCAATCTTTGTTTCATGTTTAAACATTGGCATCTTCAGGAGGAATTGTTGTTTCCCTTTAATTGAGAAGTAACAAATATACGTACCGAATGTTATTTTTAATTAGTTAGGAATAATGTTGCACCAGCATCTATTTGTTATATTGGCAAAGATAATTTTGCTTTTAAGATTCATGAAAATATCAGAGAATATTCATTATTATATCGTTAGAATTTTACCAGGAAATTATGTAACTAATTGGCCTAATTGATATTTAATTGTTATTAACAAAAAGTCTTTCTGAGGGTCGTATTAATATTGAATAACTGAAAGAGTGCCAAATTTAATTCATTCGCTAGAAATCAATATTTCCTCCGAATACACATAAAAATCCCCTTTCAAAAGTTTTACTGGTATGTAAGTATGTACTTACTTTTTCTTCTTCAGATTTTTCTTAAAGAAGAATGGAAGGATCATATTACGTTTTTTTATGAAATCCAGCTGGCTAAAAGTCATTCAGAGGATTTTGTTGGAGTTTTTATGGAAAGCTCGTGTTTCAGAGAAACATGATATTGTGTTTCATGAGCACGTATGAAATTAACAGTAATTTCCTTTTCTTATTTTCTTTTCGAGAACGTATCGGTTTGCTTTCCTTTCATAGCTAACCCTTTATTATCCTGTGGAGTCTATAAAACTGCACGCACATGCACCGCTATGTTATTTGAAATCTCGAAAACAAGTACAAAATGATTTATATATTCCACTTATTGAATAAATAATAAATAAAAAAATAACGACGAAAAATTCGTTTTGTTTCAACTGTTTATTATAAGAAACTCTTACAATTGTTTCGATCAACAAATGATTATCAAAGAGACAGTTTTAAGTAGAAATGCTAAGATTAGAAGTTATTACACGAGTAGGTATATACACCTAATCTACCTTACTACTACCTGATATGGAAAAACCTTTACTGAACTATAATGACGACAACAACAAGGGTGTATTGTCCGAATATATTTTGGTTTTGATTATTTACTAAGTTATCTTTCTTATTCTTCAAGGCCTTTTGAATTTCTAAATTTTCTAACAGGTTAAGCAATCTGTCTTTGTTTTGAAAATGAAGTACCTTGGTGTTGTCTTCATCTAATACATGACTATGAGAAATGCAATGTTCTGAGAAACCCGTACTGCTAATTTTGTTTTTTATGGAATGTTCATGCTCCCGAACGCGGCATTTTATGGCTCTCCCGGACTGACCAATATATGTGGCATTACAATTTTTACAGAATGGTTTATAAATACCACTTTTTGAAAATTTATCTACTCTTTCCAGATTCCCTGAATTGCCTTTGTTGACCTCAATAATGTTACAATCAGGGTTTGATTTTTTCTGTTGATCGAATCATTTGTAAGAGTTTCTTATAATAAACAGTTGAAACAAAACGAATTTTTCGTCGTTATTTTATTTATTTAACATGTTTCATCAAGACTGCACCGTGAACAGCCTTTCTTGAATAAATAATATTAAATTCGAGATAAGAACAACGACCCAATAAAGAACATTTAGTTCTTAGTTATAAATTCATCGAAATTACCAGATACGGATCCCGTCGTAAATGAAGTTGACTCAATATCGTATTACAGATACTGTGTCGCCATCTACTAATATTAATTCTGTTTAAACTGTGGTTGTTCATATGTTTCGCGTAATATAAGATGCGTCTTCGATTCGGTTTCTCAAGTAGAAATCTTCCTAAAGCCTTGTCAAACATTTCAAATACGACAGGTAATAGTGAAAATCTACAACTAGTGATATACTGCTAGTTATTTTATTTTTAATGCTCTATAGATATCCTAATTGTAATTAGAATTATTTGGCAGTTCCGTTGAGGATGGGAAAAAAGTCTCCATTTCCTTTGATAAATTTTGAGTTACGGGTCTGCCTTTTAGTCTCGTTTGCTTTTAATGAGTACCTGTAGGGTAGAATGTGTAATTATCTTCACAACACGTTGCTTTCGAAATGTTCACGCAAAAAAGGCCGTCTGACGAATGTGAATTGAAAAATAGACACAAAGACTTTCATACAGCCTTTCAATTTTACAGATGCATTTGTTTCTCTCAGTAGACCGCACTTTTTTTAAATCTACTTCGTATTTTTCAAATTGATATCGATTTGTTTATTTAAATATAAATATTTTAATTTTACAACATTAACATAACTATTGTAATAATAAATTATAAAATATATTATCGTAGCCTAGTATGATAAGAAACGGGATAGACATTAACGACTAAGTATAGATCCTAGCTACATATTGTTTCTGTTTTGATAAGCGCTAAACAAAAATTCTTAGTTTTTAAATCACATTGATTGGCAGGCTTTTCGAAGGGAACAAAATTCCACTATTGATAAAATATTTTCAGGAATATCTAAATAAACGTATTAAAATTTAAGGTATTGGGCCGTTTAAGTAATATATCAGAAAAAATAAGAACCATTTTTTATTCAAAAAAATAAGATAATAAAATATCCCACGACCGGTTTCATTAGGTGGGCGCTGGCAGCAAGGCTTTTCCAAGCTATATAAAAAATTTAAATAAATAAATATTAATGGAACTGGATTGTTATCTTCGTCTAATAATCGTTCGGAATCAACAGTGTAATTCAATGCCGGTAGGGGTATTAGCCCTCGGAGTAGCCATTTTTTATATTGTATTCTCAATAATCAATAGATGTGAGAGCGAAAATGCAACAAAGTAAAGAGAATAGAAATATTTGTAAAAACTATTCGGCAGTCGTTGTCTGATAAAACCAGAGACGTGATTATAATATGGACCAAGCGTAAGCAATATTCTCTGTACTAGAAAATGATGTACTTTGGGTATGCAACCAACAATACACATTCGCGGACACATTTTAATATATATAACATACAAAAATATAAACATTAATTAATAAAAATATCTACATTCAACTTGCGTGCTGTCTAGAGTTAAGTAAAAATTTCAAAATACATTAAAACCTAAGCGATAATAATAACGGTTAAAAACTAAATTAATAGGTAATTGAACGCATTACTGATTCTTAGCAAAATCAGAATTTACCTTTCAGGATGTACTTTTGAAGTTGACGGGATTGACAGCAACTCCGTATTTATGGTACTATTTTAGAACATAGTTAAATTAACTCTTTATCTGTTTATCATAATATTACTCATTTAATTACTTGCTTACTATTGCTCCTGTGACAAAATACTTGTTGCGTCGAGGTACCTACTACTTTTTTAATTAAATGCTGAGGAAAAACAAAAACACTAGGTACAGCATTTTGCTTTAATTTTCTTTTTCCCACGGATATTAAAATGTCATTTTCTTCAAAATGTTTGCTGCAAACAACTGAATATTTTACGGTTTAAAACTTTTACGCCTTATTGCGTTTAACCATTTTTTCTTTAATTCAGAATTCATAACGAACCTTCGAAAAAATTACAAATGCATCAGTGTGTCTTATGTTTAAATTGTACTTACACATGAAATGAAATGAAGAACATTTAGAACTCTTTTCGCGGCAACCGTATGCACAATAATGTGTAATCATATTGTTCTAATATTAATCTAGTTTTATATTACTTTATCATTTATTTGAAATAACTACACTCAACACTTCAATTGCCTCAAACTTTCTGAGTGATGTTACGAGCGCTCTTAATAATTCTCGCGTTTCTGTCTCTTAATTCGCAACATGGGTTGCCTACCCAAATGGCATCACTTTATAAACGCAAGGCGCAGTCTAGTTATAATCACTTCTCTGGATAAAATCTATTGATTTTGCGAGAAAAATTCTATTATATTGTGTGCCGACGTTTTCCCAGAATAATTAGTCATTTTTAGATCGAAGAAACAGAAAAACTTTAACAATAAAGTTCTAGTAGTTCGAGTTGAAAAGTAATCTTTCATCATTTGTTCCAGGACAGTTGTACTGTGCGTTATAATGTTCATGACGCACTTCGACAGATCCGTCTCCTGTGTGAAACTCCTATGGGAATATGTGATAGGATACTTAGGATTATTGGTGGTATCATTAGCCACAGAACTTTCTATAAGTATAGTTGCCACAAGAGGAAGTATTTTAGATACAGAACCACGGAAATCTATGCAATTTATTTTATATTTTAGACTTGGTAAGTATTTTTATTTTATTTATGATTAATTGTTTACTCCAAACCTTTAACAGTCAATATTATTAATTAGAAGGATTTTAATTTCCATGGTATGATCATACATATTACAATTGTAATATGTTTTACATAGGGAAAACATCTAGAAATTTTAAAATTAGGATAGCAGAACATAAAAGATCATACTGTAACAAAAAGCAGACTCAAATTACGCCAACCATTTACTCAACAACAATCATGAATTCAATGATCAATTTACAGCATTACATCTAGAAATCAATAGTTATAAATTGTCTTTTTTAGAAATGTTAGAAATTAATAAATTTAAAAACTAGATATATTAATTAATGAAAAAACAGAGTTAAGTAATTCCCCATTATTGAATATGTTTCCATGCCCCCACCACCAAGAATACTATATAAATAGACCTGTAATAATTATAAGTTTAAGTCTTGTATAACTTCCGAAGAAGCCAAAGTTTGGCGAAATAATTGTCAAGTTACAATAAACTTTTGTTGAAATTTTATACTTGTGTATTTATTCTTCGTGTTCTATATTCTATGCAAGCATAATGATAAGGTTATAAAGAAGGTTATTGCAATTTTCGACACATTCATTTTAAATGATTAGATTAGAATTTTCATACAAATATTGGTTATATGGTCCCGAGGCTAAGCAGATTTAGCAAATAAAATCAAACAGTCATAAACCGAAATCATTTTTTACTTATATTTACTACTTAATCTACTGTTCAGAGTTTTAATAAGCTAAAATTGGCAAAAAATGTGTTACATGCCTAAAAAGTAGTGCGACTATGATCACACAGGCCTACCGCTACTGGACAATCCGTACATTTAATAATGTCGACTTATCAATCCAATCTTATATAAAGAAGTATTTTCATGAGACAATAAAACTGAGATCGTAATTGTTTGAAGAACTTTGATAATTTATTGTATCTACAACTAAACTGAACTAAGGGGATTGAGAAAATAAAAGTATATTCATACCAGATTTCATTTTATCGTTATTGTTTCTGACAGACATTCCTGTGAAACTTAACTGCTACTTTCAGAAACAGTTTTTATATATTTGGGAAATTGGACTTATAAAGAATGGTAGTATCGTAAAAGACACTCAGTGTAATAAAAGTTTGCGTTCGTTCATATTTTGTTTTAATGGTCGATCTTCCTCTAAGGAAACTGAAACGTGTTGTCAGCACAGTTTAATGGTTTTCCTGATTGATATAAAAGAGCACCTTATAATAAAGGCGGCTCTTCCTCCATTTTAGTCGCAAAATTTAAAAATTATTCAAGTGCGGGTCTAACTCGCGCGCCGAGGGTTCCGTACCGAATGAAAGTTTCGAAAACGTATGTAGGTGTAGCTTCTTGAATTAATTACATTAAAAATAATTTTGCTTATGTAGTACCTTGTATTCCAATCGTTTGCAACTAAAATGATAAGATTGCAAAATTAATTTCTAGAAATCTGTTCTGTTCCTCTGATCTGTTCTAGTAGTTACATTTTTTTAGAATATATTTTAAATATGCTATTCAAAATTATGAAAAAAATATTTTTGTACTCCTGGTAACAATCCATTTTAAATGGTATACGTATACTAATATACATAAGTAAATTTAAATGAAAATATATTTATTAACACACTCTACATATGTTTCGACTTCCGAAGTCTTTCTCAAGAGTAATAGATTTACTAAATTTAAACTGTAACTTAATTAATTTAAACGATGTTTCATAATTATTCAACAGACAATTCAATTGAAATAATTATAAGTAAATTTGTGTATAGGTACATACAAAAAAAAAATGTTTCTGAAAAATTTTCTCCTGAATTTGTACAAAAAGATCTTTCTTCCGTTCAAATGACCCAGCCGGATAAGAATGTCATAAGTGCCCCCTTGTTGAATTATTATATATGCATACATAATATGTGTGAATAGGAACAACAAAATGTAACAAAATTTATTTTTAATGCAAATCATGAACTGTCAACACCCGGTAACTCAAAAATAAAAACAATCTCTTAATCTAGTATTAATGAAAAGTTCATATTTAATTTAATACACCAAAAAGGTGTTTCCACGGGTTTCAATAACTGAAAGAAGTCCAAAAATGTTAATAAAATAGTTCTTTTAATTTTTAAAAATATGAAAAACTTTCATTTTCTCGATATATCTTTTTTCATGATAACACATCTTTTGTTTTCTTAATTCACTTTTAAAATTTTTGAAGATTTTCCAAAATTTCTTTAAAAATATTATGTTGTAGAATGCAAAAAACAGTTTATTTAAAAACAAAGGAATGGTAAGTTTGTTCAGAATTAACAAAGTAGTGGCAGAAAAACGATTTTTTACGTTATATTTTATTATAGAGGTTAGGTTTAGATATTTGGGGCTGAAAATTTGGTAATTTTATTTGTTATTGATGTCGGACATGATCCAATTTGTTTTCTTGATATCGCTTGGGAAATTTTTGACCATCATATCCGGCTAAGTGTTAAAAGAATTGCATCAACTTTTAATAGCTGTTATTGATAACAATTATTATTATTTATCGTTAAGATGAATTATTACAAAGTAATGGCTGAATAAATCCAATTTTTTAACAATAAATTATCATTTTAAGCTTTCACGATTATAAGTAATTTTTAATTGTGATTTATCTATTTAGATTTTTATTTTGTGTTTTGTTATGTCTTAACGTTTCGTGTTTTGTAGTTCACTTTTTTCTGCGAAATATCGACGCACAATGAAATACAATATTAACAGTAATATAACTGATATCAGCTCAATTATTATATTAGCGAGTTTCAATTCATTTCAAATGATAAAAATGGTTCATTTTTATGCCAAGTTATTGCATATTCTTATCATGAAATATAGTTGCAACCTTCTTAATAGCTGTATTTAATTCATAAAATTTTATATAACCCTTCCCATGCCCTCTGCCTTCTTTTTACTGTCATGTACCCCAATTGTATTATCAATTACGTATATAATGAGACAATAAATCGGCAAAGTGTTTGTAATCGATTGTTTTTTATTTTTGTAGGAAAAACGGTTATTAAACTGTTTATAGTAGTAAAAGGTTTTCTCGGCTTTTTAGTGTTTTGTTTTATTTATATTTCTTATGGTAACGTTTACGGTCATAAATAGATTTTGATAAAGGATAATCCATTATTCCAATCTATTAACTTAAAACCTATCTTACTGGAAGTGTTTATTCTATATCCAACCGATCGTTTTTAGTTGTAATAGAAAAAAAAAAGATAACTAAAGAAAATCCCCAGGAAGTTTGTTGCCTTGTTGGTTTTCTCTTATGTATTTTGTAACCATAAATCTCTGTGATATAAAAGCTTCCATTTGAGAAAGGTGTTTTGTTGGAATCGTTCCAAATCCACTTTCCGCGATAGCTCAAGCGTATTATCTTGATACAAATCTTTCATTTTCTAGTGATATTACTGTGCGAAGCAGCGTGGTTGATAGTCGGTGTCCTATGGCTTGTCAATTTCTACTCGAGTTGCCAAATAGAAAAGGCAAAAGAAACTGTTTTGGGTAAGTTTTGTTTACGTTCTCTATTTGATTATATCTATAGAAGGGTGGCTCAGCTCTTGGCAAAGGAAGAAAATGTTTTGAATATAAGGAAATGAAATAAATAAGAAAAGAAAGGCTCACCCCATTTCTTATTCATTGTCAAGAGACTATCTTGAGTTGATAATGACCACAAAACGGGTAAAACACGTGTCCGCTCACTAAACTTTGTTGTTTGTATTGAATTAACGGATGCTTAATGGAAATTTAACATATTGAATAGATAACAAAAACACTAGGTCTTAACTTTCACAATTTATTAACTCACTGGTCATATGCTTCGCCACACTGTGGCTTCTTCGGAAGTACAATTTATACTGAAAATTACTTACTATTAATTTTTTTATAAATGGTGTGGTTACACCATCCACCCATTCCCACAATTCCTGAAAGGAGGTTGAAGCGGGCCTTCCACCTTACACTCCGGATTTGCACTACAGTGTAGGTCGAAAGAATGGCCCGCCCAACAGCACGAGTAGCTGATGGTTATGAAACCCAAAAAGTTTTTTTTTAAGTAAGTAGTTTTTAGTATAAGTTGTACTTCCGAAAAAGCCACAGTGTGCCAAAATATATGTCAATTGAGTTAATAAATTGTGTAAGTTAAAACCCAGTTTGTTGTAGTACATTAGGAGGGGTCTCTCTTTTGACATTATTTTTGTTAATATTATGGATAAATAACTGTATTTCCTTTTGTCAAGACTACATTTCTCATATAAATGCACAATCCTTGTCGTTATCATTTGAACGAAATATCCCAAAAACTTCAACTTTTGATTCTTAAACCCTTTATCAAATTATCATGACTTTGCAGGTTTGATTGTTTGCAATTGGTGTATTATTTTATCAATTGTCATTACCGTCTGGTGCACTTACGATTCAGCTGGCAGATCTTGGGTGAAAATGAAAAACTACCAGATGTCAATGAGACAGTCGGAGTCTAAGTATCAGTACAAACGGTCCGGTAGCACGAGGAATTGGAGACAAAGGTTTTTTTGAAGGTTACTGATGAGATAAGTCAAATCTATTAGAGAACTTTCGTTTTCAGAAAAGTCCTCAGAGCTTATCAAGATAGCTGGGACCATAGATGCCGATTTCTTTTTTGCTGTATGCGCCCGTCTGACAGGAATCGGAATTCATTTGCCGATATCGCAAGACTTTTGTCTGATTTTTTCAGGGACCTTGATGTTGTGCCATCCGATGTCGTTGCGGGCCTAGTTTTATTAAGAAAGTTTCAAAAAATTGAACGAAAAGCAATCGTTGAACAGGTATCTATCATTAAACTACAATATTAGTAGAATGTTGATTCGGGCTTGTAGGCCGTGGTCGATGTGAATGGTTTCGTCCCTGCCGAGACTTCGAGGTATAATCTTCGCACACCTAGTCAACACAGCACCCACTGAAGATTTCAGCCGCAGTTGCCGACGAAACGTCTGGACGAAACCGTTCACATCGATCACGGCCTACAAGCCCGAATCATCATTCTACTATGAATTCCGCCCATTAAAGATTATGTTCTTAAACTACAATATTGTTCGGCTTATTTCTAACAGATTATTATTTTCCATGTACTTTAGAGGAAAAACGATACATATGAATTTCTTTCTGGAGTACCGATAACTCCCAGGACTCATTTCTTATCCCTCCACGAAGGTGGTGACTTGGAACTTTTTCAAGCTGTAATTCACTACTCTTACTACGCTTTGAAGGCATACGGCTGGCCGATGTATCTTATGACTGAAAATTTTGGTATATGTAAACTCTGTGGCAGCCTGAGTTGTTGCTGTGTGCCGTGTAGAAAAGAGAACCAAGCCGAAATAATTGACGATAATTGTTGTAACTGCCACTTTGCTTCTTTGAAGAAATTGTCCAAAATTGGTGATATCGAAATAATATATGCCACGTACCATGTCGACGTTGGGGAAACACCATTTTTCGTTGCTTTGGATTACGATAGGAAAAAGGTTGTGATCAGTATACGAGGAACGTTAAGTATGAAGGTAAAACTTGAATTCTGTATCCAAGGGCTGTTATGGTTTAAGGTGTTGTTTTTAATTTTTTAGGATATTTTAACGGATTTGAACGCTGAAGCTGAGACAATACCTCTTACTCCTCCTCAAGAGGACTGGCTGGGCCATAAGGGTATGGTACAAGCTGCCCAGTACATTTTAGAAAAACTCCGTTCGGAAAGGCTTCTTGAAAGGGCCTTCGAATTCAAACCAGAAAGAGGGACTAGGGATTTTAAAGTGGTTGTTGTGGGACACTCTTTAGGAGCTGGGGCAGCTTCTATTCTGGGGATTCTGCTCAGGCAAGAATTTCCAGATTTAAAATGCTACTGTTATTCGCCCCCTGGAGGACTCCTGAGGTTAGCTTAAGTCCAACCAGTTTTAAAACTGTTTCGTCAACTTATTTTGGTATTCTTTCTAGCTCGTCTGCAGTAGAATATACAAAATCGTTCACGATCTCAATAGTGGTGGGAAAAGACGTAGTTCCTAGAATAGGTCTAAACCAGATGGAAGCACTAAGGGCTGATCTTATAAATGCCATAAAAAGAAGTATAGATTCTAAGGTAAGAATTGCCATTCAGTAGATATTAAGTTCATTATTCAGAATAACCAGAAGAAAAAACAAAATAATAGTGATTGCGTTGTCTCCTTAACTATTAAATTGAATTGAAAAATTAGTATTTAATATACAGGTTAAGAGCAAAAGTGAAGTGTGAATTTAAATTTTCCTGAAAACAGTTAGGTGTAACTGAACTTATAAAACACCAAACAGAAACGTTTTGACTCCCAAAGCGTCATCCTTAGTCAAAGAATTATTTAGTTATTATTACAATTAATTTCTAAACTAGCTATAACGTTTTCAGCAGGGGGTTTCATAAATTTTAAATTGTATTCCAATCCTATCTTTACCAATTAAATTTAGTTATCGTTGAATAGACATTCAGACGATAAATTTTACTTTAGTTTGGATTTCAGTAATTTCAAATACACTGGGTGGTTAATTATAAAGTCGTTTCGCGAAATTTTAGCTAAACCGCTTCTTTCTACTTGTCTGCTGAAATCGAACCACTCACTAATGAAGCTGATAAACATCATTTGGATTTTGAGGTTAATATATTTCAAAATATAGATGTGCAAAGGAAATTCTAGGGCTATACTCTATATTCTCTTCAATGATGTAGGATACCTCGAAAATTACTACTGTCTTATTTATTTTGTTTTTAATTTCAAATAGTAGTTCACAAAAAGCCCATTACTGTATTTTATGAATTTTGAGGTTATGTTAGGTTAGGTTAGGGGTTCGGAAATGGTATCTCTGGTCTCAGTTTTTTTGATACATGTTGACCTGTGTAATATCATTGTTTTAGTGTTGTATGCAGAATTTTTTATGTATTCTACAGCTTCGTAGCTCCTATGAACTAATCGCCTAAATAACAAAACCGCGACTGTCACCATTTTTTTTTATCTCTAGATTAACTGAGTACCATTTATGTTCCTATTATAATAAATACAGTAGTCATAAATAATATGATATTCAAGGCAACGTAAAGTAATTTCAATTTTTGACATTACCTCTTTATAATTTTCATATTATAAGTAGCTATAAAGTTCAAAAGTTTCAGGTAACTTCGTAATTGTTTCCTTTAACCAGCTATTTGTAGCTTTTGCTCGATCGTCAATATTTATCTACTCCTTTCGTGCCTTATAAAATACATTTAGGTAATGATAGCGTTATACCGAAAATCTTTTTGACATTTGCTTTTATTGACTCGTTACTCAGATATTAGTTGAAGGCATTTATCGGACGACAGATTTATTGACCAATAAAGACTTTTACGAACATTTATACAGGACCAATTACTTATTTTAATGGGTTCCTGTCACATCGCATAGTCCTGTTTTTAGACTACGATCTTCCAAATGAGGTTAAATTTACTCCATGACATCAGTACCTATTAATAGGGTGTATAGTAATTAGTAGTAGTAGTAGTAGGAGAACCATACTAAATAAAAATGTTTACGCCCCTACTCGCATAAACAACCGATAGGTTAGTCTGGATCATTATAAGTATTAAAAAGGAAAAGGGGGAAATGGGAGAATGATGTAAGAGGGTAATCCCATAACTAAGGTCTTCATAGCGCTGGGACCATAGAGAAACTTTGACGCGGTTTTTAGCAACACTTCTGTATTTGTTACTTACTTATTAAAACAGTCCATCGCATTGTCTGCTTGGCAAAATCTGTGTTTCCTTTATTACTCTAACGCGGACGTATCTCTCTCTGCCACTATAATTATTATTTCAATAAAGTCGCTATGCTATTAAATGATGTCTTCATATATTTAGGCTCTAAGTTTTCTACCAATTACTAAAAATTCAAACAAACACAGTCTGTCTACAAAGTTATGCAAAGTGCGTTTAAGGATTGAAAAGGGGTATTCCTAGTTGATTTCGTAGCTCCTGGAACTACGATAAACCTGCCAGGTATTATGAGACACCTGAAAAGCTTATACGGGCGAATCAGAACAGTAAAAAACGTAATTTTGATAAAAGGCGTGTATGCTTTCTCCAAGACAACGATCGCTCTCACATCGCCCGTACGACCGTCAGTCGAGTGCAACAGTTTGAATGGCACCCACCCACCCTATAGTCTGGACTTGGCGTCCAGTGACTAAAGCTAATTTTCCATGTTGAGGATATAAAAAAATAGAGACCTTATTTTTGAGCATGAAGGTTTATACGAAACAGAAAGAAACATAGAAAGGCTAGAATCAAGTACAAATCGGCGGTTTTGACATAATCCCTGACATTTTCTCGCCTGTGTATGCATAATTGATAACAATAACGTCTTTTATGTTAATAAGTTTGTAGTATGCTCTTGTCTACGTTCGATAATTCCACTAAAACTCATCGAAACAACTTCTAGAGAGTTAACAAAATGTATCTTTAATAATCTAGCTTTATAAATTAAAAATTACAGCCAGGTTTAGGAGTCCAAAGGTACCGAGAAATTTAATCGCAAATTAACCGGCGGAGATCAAAGAATATGTTCAGTTGCTTACGGCTGTAACGTTTACGTTAAAATCATCGAAATCGGCAAATGTTCAACCATGAGTGTTTTTTTTTTCGGAATGTGCTTTTTTCTTTTACGCAAATTGTAAAGTTATCAAATACCACGTTGGGTTTGTTTGTTTTCGGCCCGACACTTTCACCAGTTTGGACTGCTTGTTTAATCAATTTATAATTTTAAAGTTATATAATCGTATTTTTCATTTCCTTTGTCTTTTTAATAAACTACTAACTAAATCATTTCATAAAATTATTTAATTTAACTTTTAAGAGTTATATTAGAAATTGTTTGTTTTTCTAAAACTGAAGTTTTTAATTGAAATTCGTGAATATTTTCCATAAACCCTTTCTACTCCCAGAGCAAAAAAGTTTTTTAATACACGAAATTCCATTGGGTCGTTGAAAGAATACATTTACAAAACAAATGACAAGATTATAAAAGTTTTATGGAAATAAAGTCGAAATTGAACGACATTACAACCTAAAATGCCTGTTAGAATAAAAAAAAGCTTACTGTCAGGCAGTCGAGAACGATTGTGGTTTCTGCGACAAAATTTTCGGTCGACCATATATTTCATTATCAAATGTGTTGCTTGGGAAATTTTTGCTAGATGATAATGTTGAGATGAAGATAGCCTACTAAAGTGGAAAGAAATGGACTCGTTAAGTGACAATAAAAGAAAATTATTGCTATAACATGATTCTGTGCTTATCTGAACCACAGTTATCGATTAGAATGGTCACAAAAAGGAATGCCACTGACAATTATAGATCTTTCTCTAGTTCTCTATTCACACGAACATATTTTTTTAATAAGTAAATAAGTCAAACATAATTACGTAATATATTTATAATAAAAAAGCTTTCTTAGCCAGGATCCTCCACCAGTTTTGAATAATTTATGGAAAATTTGAATATTTATGAAATTATATATATTAATGCAATATCAATTATTGAATTAACTTGTATCCCACTACAGATTACCTCATATTAATGAGAAAAAACTTGTTACTGCTGTCACGCCCTCGTCGGGACTGACCCCTACTAAAAAATTCTTCAAAATATTTCATTATTTATGAAATTAATACAGAACAATCTGCCTTTTGTATTTAAAACACAATTTATTCCATTCAAGCAATAAATTCTGTATCGTTTTGCCTGAGCTGCCTCACGTGTTCTTTTGTGTTTACGGTACTTCTTTAATACGAGCTAATGATTACATAAAGAAGAAGAAAATAATATTAAGTAAGTAATGAGTACTGTAGGTATTTAATAGATGCTTCTATCAGGGGTAGATTCCGAAGTCTTCTTTAGGGGCAGGGTTAGGATGTTTAAAACAAAGTGCTTTAAAACACGTATTTTAAACACTGTTTAAATACAATCTTAATAAAACACGTTTTAAACTAAAGTATTTTAGACAGTGTTTTAAACTACTAAATTTAAAACAAACAAAAAACAACATTTTAACATTATTTGAAATCCTTCAGCTAGAATAATAATATTGGTTATACGTAGGTAGTATACGAAACAAATAAGGTATCTCATTAATAAATAGTAAGAAGAAACCTCGTTTATTTATTAAAATACTTGATTCAGAACTTTACTAAAAATATTAAAAGAAAATCACAAAAAGAAATTTGTAAATAAACAAAATAATGTAAATCAATTTTATTTATTTAAATATCGGAAAATAGCGACTAACTTTGCAGCTTTTTCTGTACCTAATCTCTTCCAACATAATATTCATTTTTTTTGTAGTTGTTATGTTTTTATCCCTGACCTTAGTATGGAACAATTCTTATAATGAATACAGCTGAAAATTCTTAAGAATCCTTAATTTAGTTCCCAAGTTCAACGTTTCATATTAATCCATGCATTGATTAAAATGTTAAATGAAAATCGAATAATCCAAACTAACATTTGAATTTTCCATCAAGCAAATGTATAAATTATTAATTGAGTAATTTTACATACCTTTCAAATTTCGTAAATTTGTTTTTGTACCTACTAATTTATATTTAACAGAAGATGATTTTGACAAAAAGCTGTAATGTCACCGCTGGCAAATTAACGATTGCTTTGATCCACAGATTGGAATCGGGTGCTATTAGATAAAAGTTAATGCATACAAATGAGCAAACGTTTCCGCAGGTAGAGATTACAACTAAAATTGGTTTTCTAGTGAATGCCATATCATTGCCTTGGTTTTCACAATTTTATTTATCTTTCCATTATTTCCGATGCTTATTACCTACATTAGTTAGTTCTAAAACTTTCTTGGTATGAATGAAGGTTGAATTTGTATAAATGTAGACAGTTACTTCATAGGAATAAATTAATTGTTTATCCGGAAAACATTGTTAATTAAATTAAAAATTAATGAAAACAAGGGAGCGCTTCGCTGTCTTTATTTTCAAAGCCCGCCAAATTTGTTTTGTGAAAAGAAATTTTTGTATGGTAGTACACTTTTTCATTTTTCCTTTTACAGTAGAAATTGGAGGCTATGGTGAAGGTATAAATAAATTAAAAAGGGACCCACACTAATTATCACTAATACTTTTTAATGCGGACATGTATATTTACTCAAAATTTCTCTTTTCATAAATTTTCATACCCTCGTTATCTTGACATACCAGGGGAGAAAATCTTGTCAGACGGTCAAAAATGTTTGTAGGCCAAATTTTTTCTTCATTTTCGAATTGAATTATCTTACGATTCAAGCAAAAAGTAAACGGTTGATGATACCTTTTTAATACATCATGAAATTGACGTGCCCATTTCCACATTGAAACGCAAAGTTTTATGGATAAAAAGTTGTAGCTTACGTTAAAATTAAATTGGCTCACGAAGTTTCAGAAGAGTGTAAATAATTTCAGAAAAGAAAACGGCTCTGTACCGTTGAATATTCCTCTACTGACGATCCATTCAATGACGTGTCACGCGCCCTTTGGGCTTGTGCCCTCAATTCTGAACCACAACCTTTTCTTCTTTTGAATTATCAGTTATATAATTTGTGTTCGTTTTTCAGTGGAGAATCATAGCCTGTAGTGTGGTGTGCTGTTGTTGCGGAGCAGAGCCCACTTCTGCAACAGAGCTTGCGAAAAAGGAGAGTGCGATAATGGAATACATGAACTCCAAGACTCAAGTGCGTTCATTAGGAAACGTTAGACACCCTTCCGACAGTTCTATTGCATTAACATCTCATGAACCCTTATACCCTCCAGGAAGAATAATCCACGTCGTACGTCATCATCCGAAAAAGGGAGAGTAAGTCTGATATTTCGTTAACTTGTTGTAATAACTTAAATTTTATACCTACTAGAGACATGAACCCTGTAGTGGTGACGTTGGCCCAACGAACGAAAATATTAATTATATATTTATATTAATATATTAATATATTCAAAAAAGAAGGAATCAAAATCACTATTCGTTTACATATTAATATCAAAGATCTCACATTTGGAACGCGTTCTACCAAGTAGGCACAACGAAGCGAAAGCCATATCCCACGACCAGTTTCGACCTATCGGGTCTCATCAGGTGGGCGCTGGCAGAAAGGCCTTTACAAGCTATACAATAAATATAAATATGAATACAAGTATCAAATCAACAGAAACAACTATTGGAGGTCTAATATTTAGACGAATAAGGATCCATCGGAATCAACGCTGTAATTCAATGCCGGTAGGGGTAATAGCCCTCGGAGTAGTTGTTTCTGTTGATTCCATATTTATATTTATATTTATAATATAGCCCGTAAAGGCCTTTCTGCCAGCGCCCACCTGATGAGACCCGATAGGGCGAAACCGGTCGTGGGATATAGCTTTCGGTACGCTGTAAAACTACAATTATTATTATTTATCAGTTGGTTCAAAATAGTACATCCCTCTTTGAGGGTTTCTTTATTTTGACACAAACCCTCAAAATTCTCTATTTTGAACAACTGGGCCAACCTCACAGAGAACAAATGATTTTATTGAAAAATACCAAGTGAGTCTTATGTTTCTAAATATAAATATTGATTCTGCTATTTGTTACTGGGAATATTGGCGAAACAATGAAATTTCTAATTAATATCTATGTATTGCTATAAATTACTCAGAATAGGAAATTAGAAATAGGGTGCTAATATGAGATTTTACTACTATATTTTCAATCGAAATTGTGGTCGGAAAATTGTGAAACATATTTTAAATATTAAGAATTTAAACACAAAATAAATACTTTTAGATCTTACAATAAGTTTAATTAGAAACACTCTACATATGTTTCGACCTTTGAGGTCTTTGTCAAGAGTAATTTACCTACTAAAGGTAAAGTGCAATGGTTTTACATTTATAGGTACCTACAGGTAGTTTAAATACAATTCAGGTATTGTACTACTCAGATATTCGTCAATTATTGGGGTGTTTTTGAATTCGGATTTACCGTTAGTGATATTATGATTATTTTTGAAAGTTTTTTAATTTCGAATTGTTCAAGAATGCTAAGTCGTCGGAATTTTTTTTCAGTGTGGAGAATATTGAATTTATCTATGTCAACTTTATGAATGTTTTATAAGCAATGTAAACTTATTCCTATGGCATAAGGAATCCAAAAACACCCCAATATTTGACAAATACCTGAAGAGTACAGTCTAACTGATGGTCTTTCCAAAATACCTGTACTGTACCTAAAATACCTGCACCTATAAATGTAAAGCCATTGCACATTGCCTTTAGTGAGTAAATTACTCTTGACAAAGACCTCAAAGGTCGAAACATATGTAGAGTGTTTCTAATTAAACTTATTGTAGCATCTAAAAGCATTTATTTTGTGTTTAAATTCGAGATCACTATTATAGGGAATTAAAAAACTATTTAGAGAAAAGGCAATCATTTTCGATCTATTGTTCGCCGGCTAATTCGAATCTATCCCCAAAAAGGCTTTAGTACATTGAAAATTGAATATATACTACTCTTACAACTAAAAAAGCCAATATTACTATTATTATGATTGTTAAGGCAGGGCAATTCTGAAACCAGATTCTAATATAGACATAAAGGGTACTTCGGAAATGACTACTGTCAATTGTTTTGTCCTTTAATTTTCCATTGTAATGCTCACAACAAACCAAATGCAAATTTAGAATTTTATGCTAAAACATTTCGAAATCCTGAGGCCAATCAAAAATGATCTCTGGTTTTAGTTTGCTCAACCATTAAACTCAACAGGAAATAAAATAAACGATAATATAATACGTAAAATTTTGCTTAAATGGTCAACTTAAAAAAAAGTCAAAATTGATTATTATTATTAATTAGGATAACTTCAGATATAAAGTGTGTTTAGGTATCTTAATTAGTGTTGATAAGAAAGTAACCGTCATTCCTTACAATAGTTTTCGTTGAAATCAAGTCAAACAACACAATTTGAATATCGTTACTTTTCCATTGTACTTAATTATTGATTATAAAATTCAGTAACCGTACTGTTAGAGAAGTTAAAAAACAAATTAAGTTGAACTTAATAAAATAATAACTTATTCATTATTTAATTAATAACTGATTCAAAACTTGATTTATGCAGGCAAAAATACGAAAAAAGATGGAGGTAACTGATTTTGTTTTTGTAATGTACCTGTTGCCTGTCAATGTCTCCTGTCTTGACTGCATGATGGTCGCTGTAACCCAGGGGGTTTATCTAAATAATAACGTTTCTAATGATTCTTATTAACCCGATAAGTTAACTAATTAATTTACATTTTTTAATTCCTTAAAGATTTAGATACACCCTCGTGACTGAAATGTTATAACCCTATTGCAGATTCAAATTGATTGTTGAACTACAGTTGATACTAGAAATAGATGTGTTGTAGTTGTTATGGATATATAGTTTGTCTTTATTTTATAAAATCTGCATTTTAACTAAATGCAAATGCTGGGGCAGTAATTATACTATTTCACAGATAATCTTTCACTTCTCTTCTGCCTTCATTTCGTCCGTCCCATCTCTCTCTCCCTAACCACACCACCCTTACGCCCTTACCCCCAGTGTAGGTCGGAGGGACTGCCCGCCCACCCGCACGAGTAGCTGGTGGGAATGAAACACAAATTTTTTTAAAATTTATTTATAATGTTCAGAATGCTTGTGACAACCATCGTCCAAACATACGTTGAGAAACTGAAGATTCATATACATTAAGTGCAAACAACCAATAATGAGGAATAAATAAATATTGGAAATATAAAAACAAAGTATTAGTAGATATGAATGCAATAACGTTGCATGATGACAATGTCAAGAAGTAGAACGTGTGTAGTTGAATTTGGTATTTATTTAATTGACGAACAATGCTAATGAATTACAATAATTGTTTTTTTTATTTTTCTCATAGACAAGCGTTTTCATCTAAAGAGCCGGTATACCAGGCTTTATGGGCTGAAAATACTGATTTCGATGAAGTATTAATTTCACCAGTCATCATCCAAGATCACATGCCAGACAAAGTAGTAGAAGCCCTCAGCAAGGTACAGAGCAGAGAAAATTCCAAAAATTATTTTTAATATCATTTCCAAGTATTTACTTCATATATTCCTGCAGTAAAGTATTTTTTTGCATGATAAATTGTAGATTTCAATTTTTTTCTTTTATTTTTATTAGTTTCACTATTTCACAACAATAAAAAATTGCTTCTGATGGTATTCAAAGAATCACATTAACATTTTTGAACACGTAAGATAAAAAACTTTATACATATTTAGTAAAGGACGATGATGATTTTCAAATCATCTGTCTTAACGTTTATTGTTTTTATTTATACAATGGTTTTGTTAATATTTTTTTTATCGAATGATGTTTGCAATAATGTAATTACAAGTTTGTTTTATTAGTTTATGAACGTTTTGTTTTGTTTCCTTTTACTATTTTGCAAGTAACTGTGGGTTTAGTAAACGCTGAATTACTTTGGGTATTATATGGCCGTATGCATTTTGAGTATTGTATTTACGTTAGATATTCGGCTAATTACTAGTAGAATGATGCAGCAGATATCTACTGGCCAGTATGTTTCACAACTTACTAGTCATTTACCTATCATTAACGATATTTATTGTTTTTCTTTTATAATGCTCCGAAACTTTTATATACTTATTTTAAGTTGTTTTCATTTTTAATAAATTTTGAAGTATTATTTTTATTTTGTTTTTTTTTGTTCTTTTAATTTATTTAATGTAATAAGAATTATTAAATATTACTGTTTTTAATTTACATATATTTAAAGCGAAAATTTGCCGCCCTTTCTCGTTTATCCCAAGGAATACTATACCTACATATATACAGTGTGTTCCAGGATAGCAAACAGGACGACAGACGATCTTAATTTTTTATTTTAAAAATTCACCCTGTTACATTACATCTTCTTGTTGTAAAGTAATTTCACTTTTTAATGTTTTTGCATTAAACTAGAGCGTATGCCTTTGGATAAATAATACAATTATTTTATTAGCATTAAAATAGTATATAAAGGGTGACTGCAAATTCTACTTATTCCTTGAAAGGGGGCATATTTGCAACAATTGCAACCCTAACAACTAGGGGCTTTTAGAATTTATAAATAATTGTAAAAGAATTGATTGAATTAATTGAACTGATACTTTTCTGAAAGTTAATAAATGAACGTTAGTTAAAAAAATGCATGCTCAGGGAGTACATGAATAACACAATTTCAACGCAAGTAACGATTACTGAAGGGCGCTAGAGTTGAGGCTGCGTGCTTTCATACGAAAACGAGGCAGACAATTCGATAACGACCTTGTGTTCATTTGTCTGCTTTTAGAAAAGTATCACTTGAATGCTCAAAGTGAAATAACTTTGATAAGCCATAGAATTTCTAAAATAAGTCTATAGAAACCACTCATTTTTGACCCCTAGTTGATAGGGCTTGATTTAATTTTCCTTCAAGGAATAAGTCGAATGTTCGGTCACCCTGTATAAATATATGTCGTAACCAATTCGAGTACTTAACTCAAACCAAACAAAGCACGGTATCATACTGTTTCAAAATATTCATGGATTAGTAGCTAATTATTAACTTTAAAAAATAATTAAACCTTCCATTTTGGTTGGTTAATTTTAATACTGGCGTATACGTACAAAACATATCAATATAAGTAATAGATATATTTTTAAATTACATTACCATAAACACAAACGAAGTTAATTAGTTGCAGCAACATTCCTTTTTGTATGCACTGTAGGCAGTTGGGCCACCGTAAACGGCTTTGAGTGCGCATTGCAAAGATTATTATTGGCATTTTTTAGCATTTCGTTTTTTTTTTCTTTCTTCATTATGCATACAATATTTTAGTTGCACTATATTTCTTTTTTGCAATTTCCTGGTACATGGGGGTCATGTCTGACTCTTTTGGGTGATAGGTGGAGCTAAATCCAAGGAAGCAGCGTCCCCCACCAGACTCTCCTCTAGATCTCAGACCTCTCCATGATGTCAGGTATTACAGAAAGAACTTAAATTTTAGAACGATTTTCTAAATTATAATCAAAGAGGAAAAATTTGTTAACTGACTGTCCTTAAAATCGTGTTCTAAAATTTAGGTAAAAGTCTTTATTTTTGCTTCTGTCGTTGTATTATATCATTATGATGTTCTAGAAGTGAAACTATGCTTAAAAGTGGATTGCTATGTTGAAATTTTAGTGAACATTTAGTTAGAAAATTTGTGACTTAAGATAACCTACAAGTAGACATTCAGTAGAATGACTGAAAACATTAAATTAAGAGACATTTTAAAAATCATAAAAAGACACCCAAAAACGTTATAAACAAATTAAATTTAAAAAAAGCTAATCTAGAACAAGAATTGGTATTTCTAAAAAAAGTGTGCAGTGAAGAATAAATGTGAGATAATTTGAGACAGAAAAACAGAGAGAACGAATAAAAAAAACACAAAAAAATTATTAACGACTGAAAAATTTCATTTAAATAAAAATTTTTGATCGTCTTAAAGGAAAGGCAGTTGCATTACATTTTTCCAGGTTGTAACGCACCTTGGACCTCGTAAACCTCAGCGATCGTCATCGAACGTTACCAACAATAGTACGGACGATGGTATATTTGTAGAAACACATGGAAGTACATCACCAAGACGAAAACTTTGCTTAGAAACAAGTTTCACTTCTCTGCAAAGTCCCAGTGTATGTCCCAGCAACGCTTCCTCGATTACAAATGGATTCTACCCTCCAACATCTTCACTGGAAGTAACCAGCATGGTGTCAGTTTTAGAAAACAAAATTAAAAGTCCGTCACCCAAGATTACTTCAAGTTCTCCCAAAAGCAACCGACATTTGTCCCTTGATCTTAAACAGAAGCATAGCGGGATATATCACTCTTCATTGGATTTGATTCATGACGACTGGTTAGGTCTAGCGCCATTAGCAAGTCCCGAAAGTATGTCAGAAATATCTAGCATCAGCTCTAGAGCGAGTTTTATAACAAACATTGACGTAAGAATTGAACTGCGCACTCCGAAGATGATGAGAAGAACTCCTAAGATCCATGGGAACTTGAGTACTTGTGCAGATGACGAAAAGAGCGTTAAGAAGTTCGAAAAGTACAGTTTAACACCCAGATGGTTACAACCTACCACCATTAGTAGTTCTTCAACTAATTCGAGTAGTAATATAAGTTTCGAATCAGCGAGTAGTAAGAATGGCGAACATTTCGTTGATCAAAGTAAATGCTGCTGGAAGAGAGATGCTGTTCAAACCAAAGAGGAACAGAAAGTCCATTTACCCAGTGAAAGTGATGACTATCAGTCAGCTGAAGACATACTTGATACAGTCATTGCTACCGCAGGTTGTACAGATTTCTTTAGTACAAATAAACCAACGTTTTTGGAAACTCATTTTGATGAAATTTTCTTCAAGAGTGAAACTGATAATGTTTCTGATGCCAACGAAAGTGTGCCAAAACATTCCATAACAATAGCTACTTTAGATATTCCGACCATTACAAGTTCCTTACCAAGTCCTGGATCATCAGTGATGCGTTCTGTAAGCAGCCAAAGGAGTTATCAGTCATCTCCCCAAGTCTTATCCCCCGTTTCTCCTCACGATGATCCTGACTTAATATCCAATTTTGCAATAGATCTAACTGTCGACGAACAACACAGATCACCTCAACTTAGTCAATTATTAGAAGAGTCTCAAGCCTTCAAGCAAACAAGTGTCGACTCATCAGGTAGTACAGGTAGAACTTCGATAGAAAATAAGAACGTCACGTTCAATCCTGAAGTTATTAACATTAATCAAGCACTTATGTTACGAGATTTGTCCGAAAAAGACAGGGATAAAAAACGAAAAAAAACAGACAAATGGCATCTACTTCCGGGACGGCACAAATACTCCAAAAAGAAACCCCAAGCGGATGTCAAAGTCGAACAAACTCCAAAGGTTGTTGTGGGTACAAAGAAAGAAGGTTGTGAAGATGAGTATTTTTCCAGGACAGAAGGCCTGCCTCTATTAAGCGGACTGAGTGCTATTAGTGTAGAAAAATCTCCTAGTTTTGTTAGACGGAAAAAATATGTTTATCCAACAGTTACATCGTACGAAAGTAGAGGTGAGAGTAGTGTGTAGTATCTACTGTACAAGTACCTGTTTAAATCATCAAATAAAGAAAATTAGAAAATAGCCCACGCGTCAAGATGTCATTCTAATGAGCACTAAGTATTAAGTCATTTACCAAAAGGTACAAGCACTAAATTTTGACTCAGACTTAGCCTCGACCAAATAACGGTGCTTAAGTCACATCCTTTACGTTAGTGGTGAAGCTGATCCAAAATGTAGTATCAATATCTTTTGGTAGAGAATAAGATATCGTGACAGTTTTGACACATTTTAATTTTCTTCGATAATGAATATCACAACAGTACCTAATCTGGGAAGCTAGTCTCGTTATAAAATTTAATTATTATTATTATTGTTGAATATATTATATGATAATGAGACGTCTAATAGATGTTTTGTTGTAAATATAATTTGATGATTTCCATTAAAACTTCTTCATCTAAATCTTGGTTCGTGGGTCAAAAAGTATCGCTGTCTTTATTTTACTTAGTACCAAAATGAATGCCTAGCTAGGTAAACAATATAACCAGCGGAAATAATAAAATTTGTTGTACGTTTACACCATAGGAGTTGTTCCTTCACCTAATTATTACATGATAAATTAGTCGTTTTCTGAGAATTCTTGTAAATATTTTTTTAATAAAAGCTATATAAAAATTTGGATACATGCTTATTTTCGCCAATGGTAATAAACAGTAATAAATTGGCAATGTTTAATTGTTAAATTAATTAAATTAAATTAAGAGTCAGTAACATAATTATTAATATACAGTGACTACGGAAGAGGCCTGTTTGTGTTTTTCAATCAGCACCACATTTCTGCCATGTATTCAAAATCAACCCATGAGAAATCATGTGTTTCCCAATTTGCGAATTTTTTTAAAACCGAAATTTTCCACCGAATCGAAAATCTTAATACCGATCTTCACCATGCATTCTTTAGAGTTACAGATCCACACAATAAAGTGGATGGCTTGATTTATTATTTATTATTTTTCTTAAACTTTAAACTTTCGATAGTGCAACGTTTGTGAAACATTTTATAAACTGTTAAAAATAACGTAGAATAAAACGATGTTATTTCACTAATTTCTATTGAACTCGACAATATTGTTTCGATCGTGAGTGATCATTCTCAAGACTACTTAAACTAAAACTTAAAAGTAATGCCAACATATTTATACTAATTACAGATTACATACGAGTAGTGAGGAGCTTGTGGATCCTAATTCAGTCTGATTGTTAACTAAGTTTAGTTTTTGGAATATAGCTTTTTTGATTTCTATATTTTCTAGCATAGATAGTTTTTTGCTATTGTGTTTAAATTTTTTAGACTTAAAAATTCAACGCTTAGACAATAGCTTATCATTCGATATTTTTATAAAACCTACCCATACGGATGTAATCATACCGTCAAGCTCCTTACAAACCAAATATGCTGCTTTTCATTCGATGATTAATAGACTTTTGAACATACCGTTATCTAAAGAGAATTATGTAAAAAAATAAACACTATTAAACTTATAGCCAAAAATAATGGGTATAAGTCTGCTATCATTGATAATTTAATCAATAAAAAAGTTAACAAATAAATTTCAAAATTAATTTATAATGCCACTTCCTCAGAAAATACAAATTCTGAACGTTATTGTTCCATTAAATTTATAAACAAAATTAGTCACAATTTTAAAAATAATCTTAAAGCAATAGAAACAAATAATATCAATTTAAAAACCTTACTTGTAAAAAACAAACCATCACGACCTCCGGAATCAAAAAGCGGTGTATACAAATTGCTGTGTAACAACTGTGATGCAATTTACATTGGAAAGAGTGGAAGAGCACACGATTATAGCATAAATAAAAAACTCAAAAGAAAGGATTCGCAGAACATTGCATTGATTCGAACCATTCATTTGATATAAAAAACACGAAAATCATTCATACTAATATACACAATAGCAAAAAACTATCTATGCTAGAAAATATAGAAATCAAAAAAGCTATATTCCAAAAACTAAACTTAGTTAACAATCAGACTGAATTAGGATCCACAAGCTCCTCACTACTCCTATGTAATCTATAATTAGTATAAATATGTTGGCATTAGTTTTAAGTTTTAGTTTAAGTACTCTTGAGAATGATCGCTGACGATCGAAACAATATTGTCGAGTTCAATAAAAATTAGTGAAATAACATTGTTTCATTCTACGTTATTTTTAACAGTTTATTTGCAAACTGTTTGAAAAAAATATTGAAGGATGTAAAAAACCTTGATTTGGAGCAGCTCTCTTCCAATGCATAATAAACTTCTGAAAACGTTTGCTTTTGGGGTCAAATGCCAAAAACTATGACTTCGCTATTCCCGTGGAAATGTAGTCAAGATTTTTTAGTATTTTCAATAAATAAGTGGTCTAATAATTGCGTGAAAGGTTTAGCACAGTTACTGCGATTTTTTTTAAATGTTTAGAGGTTTTTGCTACAGGTGGAGAAGAACATTCGAAGTCAATAGCCGAATTTTGCAAGGATTATTTTTCTGAAGACATTATCTTTGGTTAAAAGAGTAAGCAAAGAAATAAAACGTATAAAACACAAAATCGATTTCTTTCGACACAATTGGGTAATCAGTATTGTAAATTCTCATGACGTTTCTCTCTTCTTCAACACTAAAACATTTTATTTTATAAGTTACATTCGATCAACGATGGGTCAAACAAGATTGAATAATATTGTTATGTTGCATATTTATCATGATTTGTTAATCTTGGAAAATTGATACGAGAAGCAGGTTTCGCTAAAAATTGTATTTAAATATTTGTATAGATACGCATCTGAATGTAACACATAAGTAAATCTGTTCCGCCACGCCTGTAAATATAATAAGTCCACCGTTTGATAAATCAACTCAACCATTTTAGCTAGTTTACTATTGTTTAACTATAGATATTACATTAAGTTGAAAACACATTCTCAAATAATACAGTCTCCAGAAATAAACTGCAATGCAACATGAACATTATGCACCACAAACTCCAAAAGCAAAAAGAATAAATAAAGAAAATTATTACCCATCAAGAGTAAAATACACCAATTATAAAATAAGTTCCTATTACAATAAATGAAGTAAAACAAACTTTATCACTCATTTGAATGAGCAGGTCTAAAATGCAGTTTAGAGGTTTCTATCAAATTGGCTGATAATAACAATTGTATATATACGTACATCATCTAATGCAGAAAAATCCTTCAAAAGTGCCTGTACTATTAATTCATTTAATATTGATATACTTATTAGTAATAATACTAGAATATTGGGAAACCTTTTGTTTTAGTTTGGTACCTTAAGAATTATTAAATGTAATCTAATTATTCAAAAACTTACCTATTTGATGCTTACAAAGTTCAGGCACATTACAAGAAAACTATTTGTCCTTGAAACAAATGAAATAAAAGTTATTTAACACATTTTACAACCACTAGACCGACGTAACACATCGCGACACGAACTCATATCTACACTAACTGAGATTTTATACGGTTGAGTCTTTTGTGAGCTGCTTTGCTCGCCACTCGTTTTTGCTCGCATTCTTTCCGATAACAAACTGTAAGGCAAAAACAAGATAGAACTTTTTATGATGTTTACACAAATACATGTGGTCACAATTCTGAATAGAAAGATGTTAGATAGATAATTTATTTAAATAAATATAAAGGTTGATTTAACACATGGTTTGTTTGATCATTAAAATCAATTTGTAATTTTGATTTACTTTCTAATTGTAATTAGTAATAATAACTGAAATAAAACTTACGCAAAATACATACTTAGTTATGAAAAAATGCTTGTCTGATATTGAATAATATAAAAATATTTAATTGCCTTCTTAAATTTTGATATACTAAAAAAACACGAATTTAATTCGAATAAAAAGGAAAACAGTAATCTACTTGTTTCAATAAAAGTGACATTTACATTATCTAGTACTTAAAAAAAAACTGGGTACTAAGTAAGTTAAACATAAAAATACCTAAATAGGTTTGTTTTGCTACAATTCATAGAGTATCAACTGAAAATTCAAATGGAAGAATATTAGCGACCAACAGCTGTAAGAATTAATTACTATGACGGAATGAAATGTTTTTAATCTGTACATCCTTAACATTATATTTATTAGTACTATGTGGTTAGCAAAATTTACTAACGTAACTCAAGACATATTTATGATAATATCGTACAAACTAGGTTTTAAATTATGCAACACACATTACAGAAAATTTCTTGTATTTGTACTTATTTTTGTTATTTATCGTTTCTTTTTTTTTCTAAAATATAGTAATTGTTTTACTTATACTATGAGATGCAATTTTAAAAATGAATTTCGTCAGTATTTTGGTTTAAAATTTTTATATTTACTACGTTGTAGCAACAAAAGTGACAATTTTCAAAGATTAAAAAATTTATTTGGTAATTCGTTTTTACTTTAAGCTTTTATCTTTTTTGTATTTTCATAACATATTAAAAAATAGATCTTCAAAACATAATTTTTAATAAATTAATAATCAGTAAGAATAATTGAGAATAAAATATCTTACCTGACACAGAAGGGTTCTTGAAAAAATCGAAATGTAATTCTATAAAACTAAGTATGCTATACTGGTAATTAAAATTAAAGCAACTGCTATATATTTTCAGTCAATGCTTTTCTTTTCAGAAAATACAAATACCAGTTATCAAACTGTTTAAATTTGATAATTACTTTATGTTTACCATTTTATAGTACATAATTAAGTATTTTTGCTGCACTTCAATTTTTATTGTAATAAAAATAATAAGTAAAAATTAGAAAAATTCAAAATGTGATTCTACACAGGTATATAGTAATAAAATAAAATTAAACTCAAATGTACGACTCTCTAGTTTTTGCCTTTTCAGAAAGTAAATATGTGTTATGCAAAAATTAGAGGGAAAAAGCGAACTAGTAATAGTAAGTACCTTTTATAATAAATTTATTTAAATAAGTAAACCTACAGAAATCATACGTCATGAAAAAGGAAAAAAATTAGAAAGCAATACACTTTACACTTAATTAAAAATTTGCTTTTTCTTATCAATTGGAAAATACAGTGTGTACACAATAAATGTCACACCATATACAATTTATCACTATTACAAATATTGGGGACACAGTACATTTTTCAATATTCATTCAATTCGATTCGATTAATTCAAATTTATTTATTTACCTAAGAAGAGGAGGTTAAAAAAACTATTAATAAAAAAAGAGAACAATTTTTACAAGATTACAATATAATGTTAAAAACCGTACTAAAACAATAATAGTTTATTATTCGTTAAGTAATTAGGTAATTACAAACAAAATCGGCCGATGTACAATATATTTTTTCTTGGATCGTCTTAATATTAATCAATTTGTTTAAAGCAAAATCACAAAGTAGATGCGCCTCGGTTTTAACAAGAAAAAAAAAGATATATATATGAACATGTTTTTGCGCCGTTTTGAGATCTCAGGCAGACGAAGAGGCTAGGGGTAGGACGAGGAATTGGGATAGGCTTGATCGGAGAATGAGGCAGGTTGGGTTCGTGTCTTCTCCACTTCCCAAGAGGAAGCGAGAAAGTCTCAAAAATTACACATAAAATCTACTCGTTTGAACAAAGTGAATTAATTAAAAGAAAATGAAAACTGCGGATTTCACGGAACCGTTACTGATGTTACCACAAAATTTCATAATGTTTATTTTTAAAGGCTATACTAACACTCTTCTTGCGACTTCCGCACACAACGAGCAACTTTCCTTTTAAATTCAGAATAATGCTCCCGCCATTCTTTCTGCAAAATAAATTCATAATTGACTTTAACAATATGCAACAAGTTCATTTCCACTGGGATTTTATAGCCATTTTTTTTTACTATTCTACAACGGTTTATAATGATAATTAAAAATAGAATTCTAATAACCTGTTTCAATAAATTTTTTTTGGCAAATAATAATTTGAATGATTATGGAAATTATTTAACGTAGAAATTATTTATATACTACTAGTAATTTTGGAAATGTCAGAAATGTACTTAATACAAAAAAAAGTATGTTGTTTAATTTAGTTTTGATCAACTATATTAAATTAAACAAATTGCACTAAAAAAACATTACATAAAAACGTGAAAGTTTAGTGTGTGAACATTTCTTTAGTCTTATTAATTATATTACGTATTTGTATTATAATGTTAACGTAAGCATGTTTTGGAGTATTAAATATTCATATTTGCATGCCTATTACTGCAAACAAAAGAAACACTTTAGAAATTTAAAAATCAATAATTGTTTCTGACAATTTAAATATGGTAAGTAGTTAAATAGTATATAGTTTCAAATTATTTAATTATTATTAAAACAATAATCAGGTTTAATATTAAACAAATTTCATGGATTCTACCTTGATAATTTCAAAAGATACCTAAAAAACTGAGACTTACTGAACAAGATAGACCAATTTTCATCGAAAGATAAGATGGCATATGTATCGATTATGCAATTATGATTTAGGAAGATTCAAAATGTGCATTAAATTGTATACAGCAGAATTATTTAAACGGCTTCCAAGTACAAATAAAATGGATAATATCCACACAGAATAATTGTATTTTTTAATAAAAATAGATTTATTACTAACGTGTTTTTTTTAATCAGAAATCTTGACTTTGTACTTTATCATTTTTTGTTACTTTGTTTTATTTTATGTACAGATAAGATGATAAGATATATCCTCTCACTTCAAATGAAAATTTTATAAAACAAAATTTGAATATTAAAGCACATTACACTTTGTAAAAATTAGTGAATAAACTTATGGAAAGGAAAAATGAACAAATTAAATATTTAGTAGTTTTTGTATAAAATAAATTACTTACAGCAGCATCAACATTAGCTGGTGATTCATCATTTGGGTCAGCCAGCATTGATATAACCGAAATTAAAATAGTTTCTACAGTATGGACAGGCAACCACCGTTCTGATGCTTTCTCATATCCGAATTTATCATCCCCTGGTTCATGTAAAATTGATATACAAACATCCCCATTTTTATCAACTAAAAAAATACATAAACAAACCAATAATTAAAAATTCAAGTCAATTAACTTTTTACTTTATTTAAGCTTCCATTAATTATTGTATATTAATTTATACTTCAGAATGGCTTATAGATATAGGGTAGGGTATATGTTATATTGTCCAATCCTATGCACAGGTATTTTGATACCTCTGTGGGGTTTACTGGTATTAACATATTAAGTTTATATTATGTATCATACTATGTAAACACCTGGATTAATAAATAAATAAATTGCCATTTTATAAAAGGGAGCAAAACAAATACTGCAATAATAATAATCTTAACCGACAAGTATAAATGGAAAGAGTACTTACTGTTGGGATGCCAAATTTCTGTTATAAATTTCATTTTGGGTGGCTTTAGTGGGTACTCCTTGGGAAAATATAAATGACATTTGAAGAACCCGCCTTCACTAAAATAAAATAAGGAAAAGTCATTAAGCAAAGTCATCTGACATTGTTTTACTACCTCAAAAATGACTTACTATAATGTGTCTGGAGGACCAATTATTAATACTTCCCATCTATAAATATCATTATCATCTATAAGGCCTGCGGAAAATCCCTCTACAGGGTTTTTGTTAAGTTCTGCAACAAAAAATAAATTAATGTAGAATATATAGAAAATAAAAGCATGTATAAAAGTGAGGTTAAGGACAAATGACATACAAGTACAAAAAAAGTCAATAAATATTTAATCTAAAAATGAAAAGAGACACTGTAAGGTGTTACAAATGTAAAAATTCTCCTGCCTTCACAGTAACGTAAACAAAGTCGTGACATCTTAGCATGCCCTACGAATTCTAACCTTCAAACCGCCCTATATGTCAAAAATGTGATATACTAACAACTTCATAAAATTTCTGTAATTTTCACAAAGGAAATAAAAATATTTGGACACGTTAAAAGAGGACCAGTTACGTAAACAAAGACAAAATTTCGCAATTCGACCTAAAACGATTTATTAAGTAAAATTAACACTCAAAATCAAATATAAAAAGAGTGATTATTGATTTTTCGAACGTAAGATAAAATTATACGGGTTGCTCATGATTAGTTGACATAGAACAAATAACATATATTATAAAAACTATCTGAAAGGTCGAATATCAGATTAAATAAAACCCAATTTGCAAGTGTAACTGTGCTAATAAATTAATCACATTTTTTAAAAACAAAGGCAACTGTCACGAAATTACTTTCGTAAGCAAAATTCACTCACCTGCAAGTTGTTTTCTTAATAAAAGTGCAGACTGTGGTTCTGACATTTAATTGCGATTTTAATTTTGATCAAAATCTAGAAAATAAACACTTTTCGACAGAAAATGGCTGAAGTTGTCGTACCCACAGACCGCATGAAACTTCGTCGAACATATGTTATTTCCGGATAGGTTTGTATCTCGGCTTACACGAGTTCTGTATGGTGATTTTGTTGAAGCTTTGTCTTCCTTTCACTAGAATTCGCACTGCCCTTGGAGCGAAATTTAAATTAGTTTTGCATTCCAACCAAAACTGATACAGGTGTTACGAGTTTTGAAGAAAAACGAATAATTTTGAGATGAATGTCGAAAATGAAAACTACACTCTTAGATCAGAAAAAACAAACTTTTTGATACAAGAGTTTTTATAATTTGAAGTTATACACGTCTATTAATTTTAATTACATATTCTCATGTAATCTGTCTGCAATATACTTAATTATTGAAATTAATACCAAATATTAGCAGTTGATTATTATATTCCAAAGTATATATGGTAATGTGTAATTGATATATTAAATAAAATATTTCTTACGAAACTTAGTAGTCTGATAAAATACTTGCATATTTTTAATAATAAAATAAAACAAAAAATATATGTAAGGGTTGACGACTTTCTAATGTTCAAATTAATTCAAAATTATGTTCTATCCTACATGTCTTGTTAGTTACAAGGACATAGATTAATTATAATATATAATTATGCTTTTTTAATTAGTTCAAACAATGTTCTTTTAACGACTTTTACTTTTTATTATTAGTAACAGTTTTGTTTTATTTATTATGCAGCTAGTTTCAATTTTTTCAAACATTTTAGATATATTAAATATAATATTGAATCAAAAATTTCGAATGGTAGATACTTAATTTAATACCAATGGAAGCTTCTTCCAAAAATGTTTAAAATGGTAAACATTTAACGTTGGATGATAATAGATATAATATGGTAAATATAAGCACATATATATTTGGGTTAAAAATAAACATAATTATAGTTTAAGTCTTTATTTTTGTCTTTTATATTACAAATACTTTACACTTAGGTTCACAGCTAAGTTTAATGTTCATTCGCGATTCAGGCAAAGTTTAGAATTCCTCAGTAAACAATCAACATATACATATGCATTTACACTTTACTTTTTACATTTTTTATCGTCAAATTCGTACGACTTATAACTGGTTAGTAGGTAACGTTTATAAGAAAAAAGTTCGAAAAGTGCCTTAGGACGTATCCTACTATATTACAGAGTCTGTATGAATTTTGTTCAGAGCTGCGTGTATTCAAAAAGGTTAATTTTTTGAACTAGCACCTGTGTATTAATCAATTAATTAACATATATTTTACCTATTTGTTAATATTTCGATGATCGGTTTGTAAAAAATTGAAAAAAAAAGCTATAAAATAAATAAATGCTAAATTTAATTCCTTTAGCCAACGTACTGTATTCCTCTGTGTAGCTCTAGGTTAAATTTAGCACCAGTTAAGTAGTTTATAAATAAGTTATAGTTAAATTACATTTCCGTATTATCTTCATTATCTTCAATTTCGGGTTCTTCTGGTAGTGTATAGACACCAGTGATGACTGGTCCCTCAAGCACTTCAGGTATTTTACAACCTACAGAAGATAATTCGTGACTACTTTCTATAATAGATGTGGGCGTTCCCGTACTTAATAAAGTCTCTTCAGTCATATTTCTTTGATAAAAGTTAGACTTGGTTTGATTGAATTGTCATGATGGTAAATTATATGGATCTGACGAACTTAATTCTTCTGGAAAACTGGTCGATCTTGCTTTTGGTGAGTTCTTGGTTTGGTGTTTGAGCCTGTGAATGATTTCGTCGTGGACGACATTAAAACACATGGCTGTTAAAGCCATTCCAGACATTATATACAACGAACAGAACCACAAGGTTTGTTCGGAGTCGTAGTAGGGATAAGTTCGAGACCCTGGGACCATGTCACCGAACCCTATGGTAGTCAGTGACATGAAGCAGAAGTAAAATCCATCTAGAAGATTCCAGTTCTCTAATTTGTACAAAACAAAAGTACCTACACAAATATATATGAACATCATAGCTAAACAAAGTAACACTGGTGCTAGAATACTAAGACCATGCATGGATGTTTTTGACTCATTATCTGTACTGCTAGATGTCTCCGGATCTTTTAGAGGGCCATCACGTAAAGGAGAATGAAGATTATTAGGTGTCGAGTCGAAACTTACGTTCGATCTGAAATTAATGAAACTTGCATAAATATTACTTAGGAAACTATGATGGTGATAATAGGCAAAAAAATAATGTAGTCCGGGTTATAAAAGGGAAAAGTAGGGTCAAACAAGACTAGCATTTATGGGATGTTGTCATACTCGATGGGACCGAAGTTGCCACTAAAAATAAATATCTACTTGCTATATAATTGGGGTTTTAAAAGTAAACAACCAATCTTGCCACCAGAGAAAAGGGTGCTCACTTACCTGATAAGGTAGTGGTAAGGAGTTGGTCCTTGTGTTACGAAAACGACAAACGCGTATAAATCATTTCACTCAAAATTTAACGAATCCTTTTACATTTCATTTGTCGAGAAGTTAAAGAAAGTTCAAATTGACACTTATGTCAAGATTCAGTTTAAAAACACCTTTCAAAATTAAGGATGCCTCCGTAAGAAGTAAAGTGAAAACTATCATTGAATTGTGTGAAAAATATAAAAACAAAACAATATCGAACATCGACTATATAAAATGTGTATCATATTTACAATGAAAAAATTGTTGACTGATATATGTATTAGTATGTATTTATAATGCCTTATTAAATACTGTTAAATAAATGCCATAAAATTTCAATAAAGTATTTTCCTTTCTCATTAGAATAATTTATACCTATAATGTTAGGTGTTAGTGGCACAATCGGTTGTACCTTTTTAAAGAACCTTTTTGGTTAGTGGCAAGATCGGTTGTACATTTTTTGGTCAAATATAATTAGGTGGCACCTTAGGCTACGCCTGTCATACTATAACAATAACTATATAATGAGCGGTGTAATACCTTTTAATAGAATATATAATGAAGACCATACAAGTAGATAGTTTCAGCAATTTATTTTGTCAACTAGCAAATGATTCGATTTTACGAGATCACTATTATTAAATATCAGTCAACATTATTTAAATTCATATTTGGTTCAAGAAACATACTTCAAACATAATGTCATACTAAACTGTATAAATATTAAACAATCCTGTAAGCTTGACATTACAAAATTGAACCTACACTTTCGTAGGATCGAAATTATTGTCGAGTTGACAAAATAAATTGGTGAAACTACACACTTGTGTTTTCTTCATTCTAACAAGAATATCACTGAATGTTTGAAGTTAAAATACGAGGCATGTTTTTTAAGTAAGTACCGTTTTGAAATTAATAAAATACGTGCAAAGATATCTTAATAATCTTATTTTTACATGAAAGCCTGTACCTTAATCTACTTTTCTACATAATTTCCTTCAATATGAAGCACTTGTCATAACGTTTGACCAGTGACCAGTGTTCACTTCACCACTGCATCACATCTGTTCTGACTTCATCATCGTCTTGAAGACGCTGACCGCCCAGATGTTTCTTCAAGTGCAGGAACAAATGGTAGTCACTGGGCGCCAGATCAGGGCTGTACGGAAGATGATCTAGAGCTTCCCAGTGAAAAGATATGATGACATCTTTGGTCCGATTAGCCACATCTTTAAATTTTCTCACCCACTTCCTTACCATTCCATAGCTTAAAGTTTTGTCCGTAAACTGCACAGATCTCACGATGAATATCAATCGGATTTAATCCTTTAGCACTAAGGAATCGTATAACAGCCCGGCGGGTCTCACGATTATTGGAGACATCTTAAACACTTAGTAAACAACGTAAACATCGGTGAGAGATGTAGGTACTCAGTACGCATGAGCGGAACGCTGACTGTAGCGTTGCAGCGGCAGAATTTCAAAACGGTACTTACTTAAAGAACATGCCTCGTATTATGAAGTAATTCGCATCAAGTTATTAAACATGTGTTGACCAGTTGCAGTTGGTAAAAGTTTTTGTATTCTATATGTCTACCGATTAGGAAATATTTACAAAATAATCGAAGGGAAGAGATAATGAACATAAAGTGAAAACTTTTAATAAATAAAATGAGAACTAGTTCCTCCCACCGAAGCGAAGCATTATCAGCAGAGCTGATAGGAGAATTATGGAACAAATCGATTAGTCTTTAAAAATGATGGATTAATCAACTCATCGGTTAATTAAACAACCGATTAATCCAATAATCGAATAATCGCAAATAATACAAATTGCTCCATTTATTATTAAGAGAAATTAAAATAAAAAATTAAAATGTTCTGCATTTTGCATTTATATTTTAAATAGAACTATCACCTGCATATGTTAAATAATTAAAAAATAAGAATGAAAATGGATTTCAATAAGGATTACAATAGGAAGTGTCATCGAAATTGTATAAAAACTATGCGTTGCATAAAAAAATAATTTTTCTCATGATGAATCGCGTTTACTAAAGATTTCTCATTGAATATATTTAGTTCAGAAAAAGTTGACAATAAAATAAAAGGAGTAAACCATAATCAAAATAAATTGCTGCAGAACTTTTTGAAGTAGTAATTATGTAATGCCTGTTTACCTGACGTAAAATGGTTCTTGCAATGCGAGTTGTTGTTGCAGCTCCATCTGTTGTCGCTTTCGGCGAAGCCTCCGCTCCTTCTCGGCCATTCGTTTTTCGTCGTAACAACAATAACCACAATTTGAGCATAAACAACAGCAAAGAGCTCGAGAAAACACCCCTCGAGCAACTTTGCTAAGTATCGACCCGATACTAGAGAGATATAGTAAAGTTAGGGGGATGCCAAAGATGGCGTAACCCATTGTCACGGCTTTTCCGAGAGAAGTACGGGGTGTTATGTTTCCATAGCCTGTAAAGAATATTCACTGTTATATCATATATTACAGCATATACTTTTATAAATAAGTACTCATATTTTGAACATTTTGACTAAAATTTGTTCAGGTTTGCTTCTTTTTAATATTATTTAATCGTGCGGTAGGAGTATTATGAATCATGTTACGAAATAAGAAAGAAAAGTTTTCTTTTATATATTTTAAAGAGTTTATATAACCTCTACAATTGTTTGGACGCCTTACGTCTTTTTCAAGAGTACAAAGTTACACTGAATACCGGTAAGTCCTTACTGCTATATATATCTACTTAATTGTCTAATTACTGGAAAGTTATCGGAGTACATTTGAAATCCGTGTGACTGTTGGTTACATTATGCTTGTTTAAAATGTGTTTATTAATATCTAATTGTTCTAACAGATTTAGTTTCTTACCTTTACTTTTAAAGTGTAATAATTTAACGTTATCCAAATCTATACTTTTCTATGTGATGTACAATGTTCACTTATCCCTGTGCTATTTTATTAAAGCGATATATCTCTAAATTGTTCCTTACTCCTACTTTCCAAGTTACGTGCTGTCTGGCCTATGTACGTGCCTTCACAATCTTTACAATATGATCTATACACACACCACTAATGTTTTTGTTTATTGTTAGTTAATATTTTATCCAAGTTACGGGTTTTAACCAATATCGTATTAATTTCTACTTTATTTATTTAATTGTACTTATTTTGCCTATGTAATTAATATATGTTATTAAGCGCAATAATTAAGTCTCTGTTGTAGTTATCATTTCTTAGAGGAAATCTCAAAAGCCTGTGTATTAAGACGTGAAAAGTAGCTAATTTCATTTGAGTTAATTGTTCAGGTTTTGAATTTATTATTGAGTCTGTGAATGTACTTTTTGTGTGAATATCGAATTCTAACCTGTTATTATCCGTTTCTATTGTAAACTGAGTTTTCTTATTAATACTATTGGGATTTGACAATAGGTTGTTAAGTTGTCGATTCATTCCTAGCCAAATACAGAAAATGTCATACATATAAAGTTTCCGTAGTATGATGCTTTGTTTTTATATTTTATAGTTTTCATTTTTTTTATTTTTATTATTATTATGTGGGGACTTATGTCCCACTATTGTAAAAATATTCATTTTTGTACATAAAAATTGTTAACGTTGTATAAATTGTCTTCTGTAAATATTTTGTATAAAATTACTAACACCCTTGAGCATGCCTTTTCTCAAACATGTTTTCTACTGTCTTGCCTTTTTTAATTCTGAGAAACAGTTTTCTTTTCTTGTCTATCTTTCATACACAATCCAAAATTCCTGTCCCTTGTCACCGATCGCTTGCAACGGTCAATCATAAAAAGTACCGTTGCCGATCCCTACTAAAACTACCGCTTCTTGTTTCGCTACCTTCGGTATGCTTCCAATAAATAACATTTACCGTTGAAGACTAACTTTCTATATTCTCAAATAAACACTTCTTCACCGACCGCTACAGATAATACTCGTCACAACCATTTGCACATTTTTACCATTCAATATTAAATTCATTTCTATTCTTTCATCATTTTCACTACTAACCGTCTGTAAATTAAACACCATCAATCAACCATCATCAAGTTTTATTTAAATAAATATAATAGTAAATAATCACCCGCAACACCACAATTAATTAATCATGACAATATCTGCGAGTAATGGGGAGATTGGTGAGGCCATTGGCATACCGTCTTTCTGTATGTAGTAATTATTGTTAAAATTAAAATAGTTTCGTTCAAGACGTACATTAATTATATCCAAAAGTTGTTTTTTTCCTCATTCCTTAAATCTACGTTATTCTTTTTATTTATTCCATTCAAATTTATTATCAAATTGTAAAATGGTGATGAAAGAATTCTGCCTTGATCTTATACATAGCTTTAGCAGTGGACTTATATAAGTTTTTAATTGGACTAAATCCTAATTTGCAAGATACTGTAGTGAGCGAGAGCCTGAGGCCAAAATCAATGGTCAGCTGCCTTGTATTGGCGGACGAAGGAAGTACGAGATAATTCGAGAACTACTTCCGTTTGTCTAAAAATACGTTAGAACGTTCCATGGTAATATAAATTGGTTACTGATAAACAAGCGGGAGTAGTTCGAAACAGTCTAGTTATTCCAACATATTTCTTATTAGAATCTTCAAAACTAATTTTAAATATCCCCGACTTTTCTAGAGAAGGAATTTTATCCTTAGGGTTACCAAGAACGGTTTGAAGAAAGTTAAAATTGGAACTTAGACTATCCGAAAACCAAATTCATGAAAAAACCATAATTTACTCGAAAGATAAAATTCTTTTCCTGGAAATTGGTTGTAAAGACTGCAATAAGAAATATGTTGGACAAACTAGATGCTCTATTCAAGTTAGGTTCAGAGAGCATTAATTTCATATTAGGTTTGGTAGAACAGAAAATCTAACATATTTTTGTTGAAAATTATATGATCAATTTTGAATATCTTAAATTAGCAAAGAGAATTAGAAACAATACAACCTACTTGATAGTTTTGAAAGTATGTTTACTAATAAAAGTAGGGTAAGCTCTTTTAATAGCTACAATGGTTCTATCCATAGTTCTCCGCTCTTTAGTTTACGTTAATTTGTTTTTTATTGTTTCGTAAGGTCCACTAAACATTGCAGATTCATGTTCACCAGACAATAAATAACATTAGTCAGTATTTATATTAGTTACACTGCCTGTAGTTTTTAGTTCTCAAAATCCCCAAATAAAGTAACAGTGTTCAACAATACCATACATGTTAAATATTAAAAACGCTATTATGTTTTTCTTTATGTTTATTGACGAAATTATAAAAAAGAACATATGATAAATCCATAAAGATTGTTATTACCAAACGGCTACAAAATTTTGACTACTTTAACTACTTACGCAGAAACATTCATTCGTACATTACGTAAATTTGAGAGACGTACTTAGGCCGCTAACCGAATCCAACTGAGGTTAAAATTCAGTTTACTAGTTTGAAAAATACTATAAATCTATTTACTCTATTTAAGTTGCAAAAACGTATGTTCAGCGTCCATAGAGGTCATTATTTTTCTGATTATGGTATGCTAATGATGTTTGTTTTACTTCAAATTCTAAACTTGAGTAATTTCTTATCCAGTTCTCCTTGTGGGACAAGGAGGCCCAAACGAAAAGTTAACACAGAAAAGAAAAAAGCAACATTGTATCACTTAGGCAAATGGTGGGGCAGTAATATTCCAAAATAATCTTTCACTTCTCTTCTGTCTTCATTACGTCCGTCTCATCTTTCTCTCCCTAACCACACCACCCACCATTCCCACGATTCCTGCAAGGAGGCTGAAGAAGCCTTACGCCCTACCCTCCGGCTTTGCACTACAGTGTAGGTAGAAGGAATTACCAGCCTATCAGCATGATAAGCAGGTGGGAGTGAAACATCCAAATGTTTAAGTTTAAGTTTTTTTTAATCATTGCTTAGCATTCGGGAGGTCACCGGTTCGATTCCGGATCGGTCTGCGTTGGTGTAAGTTTTCTGTGGTTTCCTCCTATCATTTAGGAAAATTATGTGGGAGTAATATTCCACAGATAATGTTTCACTTCTCTCCTGTATTTATTTCGTCCGTCTCATCTTTCTCATCCAAATCACCACCCACCCACTCCCGCATTTAAGTTTCAAACCCTACCCTCAGCGTTGTAGTACAGAGTCGGTCGGAGGGACTACCCGCCCACCTGTATTAGTATATGGTGGGATTGAAACACCCAAGAGTTGTTTGTACTCCTCCACCTGAATTGTGGGGACATTAATAAAACCGTTTTCGAACTTAAATTTTGTGTTTATTATTGTTATTACTATATTATAGTTAAAGCTGCCAAAGTATTAAGTCATACACTTTATTTTTACTTGCACATTGTTTTCGTTTGAGTGGGATATAAATTAATTTTGAGGAATTAGCTATATAGCACGCACTAAAAATGTGACACATTTTTATTGTTATTATTTCTTATACTTATATTAATATAATAGTTAATAGTGTGTGTAATTATTTTTTGGTTGCTATAAGAAATTGTCCGGAATAATTGGGTATTAATAGACGTGTCTGATAATCCTTTAATCGGTGATGGTACTGAGTTTTATAACACTTTTATATTTATAATAATTTTACGGTCAGTTTTAAATAGATTTGATATTACAGAACGTTTCTCAATTGTATTCAGATGCAGTGGTATCGCTGAAACAATGGCGATAATTTCGATATTAATAATTAGTTGTGCCGTATTATTGGTAAGTTAGACAACAGAATCAATTTATTTAAAATGTAGACAAATTAAAATACATCATATTATTTCAAATAAATAAAGAACCGAAAAAAGGAAAACTAATGAAGCTATACTTAAAGACGAGGATCATACAATTATAATTTTGATCAGATACGAAGCTGCTTATTAGATAAATAATTCAACTAAACAGGGAAGTTTTAAAACAGTTTTGAAATTGCTCATAAACATGTCGCAGCCAATGCAAATAAATCGCTGTCTTCAATATGGCCGAGGTCGATGCGTTTCTGAAAGTGTTGGGTTCAAAATGGCAAACTAGACCTTTACGTGAAACGTTACATATCGTAGTGGGTAGTTACACCTTGAAAAATGTGCTTCAACTTAAGCTAACAGTTTAAGGGGTGCTTTATATAGATACACAGATATGTTCTCACTTTTACTTCCCCATCAGGTATGCACTGGTGCAGTGGGGGCTTGTGATAAAATAAAGCGGATGATCATTCATAGAAGCAAAATTTTCTATTACCTCTACCTCCCTCCATGCTTTATCGCTGACGAAAAGTGAACAAAGAAAATAAAATCATGCATTTTTCTGTTGCAATCACAAATCTAATTGTTTCTCGAATAAATTCTCGATTAAATTGGCGTTTATATGCTTTTCCGCGACTAATATCTGCTCCTCACAATAATAATATTGGACAATGACCGTCTTTAAAATTAAAATATTTTCACATGAAGCAAATCATACACTGCACCCATTGTCATTATTGTATTGAACGGAATACATTTACAACACAATTAAACAACTACTTTAAACAAACTTCTCATATTTTAGAAAGAAACAATGTATAACGCAGTATGCTGTTATATATTATAACAAAACCAGTTGTAATACCGAGTATTTATAAACAGCGGCGAGAGACATATAAATTAATCATGTTATCTACGCTTGCCAACTTCTACGAGAAACAAAAAACAAAACAATTAGCTGGCGCGAATGCAGCGTAGATAACCGTCTCCAATCGCTGCTTTGTGTGCGATGTGAGAATCCTGCCGGTCCTAATTGTGAATTACAGCGACTTACCGTTGGCCCAACTAAGTATACCGCAATGCCCTCGACCAAAGATCTCGGAAATTCATTTGTTGTACTATAAAGAATAGAATGGCTCGCAAAATACGATTTTTCATGGACACGCCAATGTCAGGGTGTGTGGTGTGAATACACTAAATTATTATATTAATAAATGTTAGTAATTAGATCGCAAAATACGAAAATATCTAATTTTTTTGGCAGTTTTGCAGCTTTGCAGCATTTTTACACAAGCCGCCCTTGAACTTCGGTGTGGTACATATCAAATACAGTGTATCAATCAAAGAATATAGAATAACTCATGTTTTATCGTAACCATAAACTATCCTAATGCCATATGACAATCACGCTGAACTTTGGATTGTCGCTTTTTTGAATTATTAAAAGTAGCGAATTATTTGTAATAGTTGCGACGTACACGCATGATATTACGTGATAAGTTTCGATTTTTGATCAGTTATTTACAGAAAAATGGTGTAATGATTGGATTAAAGGCACAAAAATGGTAGATCTTAAAATTATGGATCGCAATTTTCTCTCCGAATGGCAAATTTATACGATTTTCTTATGGCCGTAATAAATTGTCCGAATATTTACATTATCTTATCAATTTTAGGTAGGAAATGTTCAGAGCTACCCCTATATGATTCCCAAAGATGAAATGCTTTTACTGCCAGAAGAACCACAATTAGGAATAGCTATAGAAGTTTCCAACGATCAGGATTACGTACAGGAACTAGATTATGATAATCCATATGGTTACTATTCTGTTGAATATGAAGAGGCTTATCCATATCAGGATTATATATCTAACCATGATATATACTCTTTAGAAAATCCTGTGTACAGAGCAAATCAGAAGATACAATCCGCAAATCATTCTACTGACGATAATGATGAGAGAAATTCTTCAAGATTGACTTCGCTTTTGGAAACTCACTGTCAGACAGCCATAACAATTAGAGAAAATATTGTTAAAATGTTAGCAGAGTATCTAACCAAGAATGATAGAGCCTTTATATTACCAATTCGTTCTTTCTTAAAAATTCTTAAGAACAAAGAAATCTCGACAATATATTTTAATCATAATTTATACAAATTAAACTCATTAAACGCTAAAGATATTGCTATGTCGCTTTTGCATGAACTTTCACAGCATATTCCAGATCCATTCATAAGAGTATTTTCTATTCACCTTCGTGAGAATCCTGACAAATTAAAAATATTCACACAAAGTATTTACAAATATTTGTTTCTTGGTGTAGACCAAAAAGTTATTCGACAATTAGATGGAAATAACATTATTGATCTTCTAAAGAAAATTATAAAAGTAGATGATTTTTATGTACCTCCTGAATATTTCAGTTCGGTCTGGTTCAAGATTATTAAAGGATTTGAAAACGGGAAAGTCATTCCAACTCCTCAACTTTTAGGATGTTTTCTGATGGATATTCCTCTGAATTTGGATTCAGATTTGATGCGTTATAATTACAAGTACACTTACAATGTGTTATCAACCCTAAATTACCCGCCGAAAAACTCTTGTGAACAAGATGCTAACTCTTTGTCACCGTCAGAAGATTCAAAATTTGACGATTCAACAACGACAATATCAAATGTAGAGTTGCGGGCGGCATTTCCTTATGACCAAGATTCACCAGATGTTGTAAGTGAATATAGTGGAATACGTGACACATATTATGACTATAGTCCGATAATAAGGGCACTGTCATTAGAATATCCAAAAGAGTCAACGAAAGAATCAACAGAAACCTCCCACTCATCAATAAGATTTGAAAGCGGAGATGCTATGAATGTTCTACCTTTGAAGGACGGCGCGATTAATGGGCAGTCTGAACAAGGTAAAATCTGGACAAACAGTTATGGACTTAAAACTACGTTAGGTGGCGCTACCCTTGTAAAAAGTATGTCAACGCCAAATTTGTATAGATCAGCGACGTATTTTAATAAAGAGTATGACTATAATGAAGATGATGTAGAACCTGAAGCAAGAATAGACATGAATAAACTGAAAGGTATAATAAATCCTAAAAAAAAGGACAATCCTTGGAGTGAAGGAGAAACAGATTTAGAGGAGAGTTTGTATTTGAAGATTAATAAAAAACCAAAATTAAACGTAGAAGCAGATGATTTACAAAAAGACGAGTCTTTTAAGCCTAAAAAAAAAGCACAAATAAACTTAGAAGATGATTATAATTTTGATGATTTCGAAGAAGACGAGCCTTTTGAGCCTTACAAATATGGACAAATAAACTTAGAAGATGATGATAACTATGATGATTTCGAAGAAGACGAGCCTTTTGAGCCTTACAAAAAAGCACAAATAAACTTAAAAGATGATGAAGATGAAGATTTAAATAATGATTTCAACGAAGACGAGCCTCTTCAGCCATACAAAAAAGCACAAATAAATTTAGAAGATGATGATAATGATGATGACTTCGAAGAAGACGAGCCTTTTGAGCCTTACAAATATGGACAAATAAACTTAGAAGATGGTGATAAGGACGATTATTTCGAAAAAGACGAGCCTTTTGACAATTACAATAATGTACAAATAAATTTAGAAGATGATGATAACTATGATGATTTCGAAGAAGACGAGCCTTTTGAGCCTTACAAAATAGCACAACTAAACTTAAAAGATGACGATGATTTCATAGAAGGCCGGCTGCATCAGTCTTATGAAGCAGCAAAATCAAACTTAAAAGAAAATGCTGATAATTTTGAAGACCAGTCATTTCAACCTTACGAACGAGCAGACCTGAAAGAAGAGAATGTTGGGAATGAGGATGCACTAACGGAGAAACCAACTGTTGTTAATGGCAGTGATAAAGTAGCTGGGGAAGGGGGTTATAACGATTTTTTACACACTTATGATATAACGTCGGATAATGGTATTATACGACTTGGTGCGAATGAATTCATTAACATTCATGATTTGGATCCCGATTTCACACGAAATGTAAATAAAGACACAGAGGTTTTTAGAAAAGGAATGCTTGATCTGTATATAAGACTTGCTGATAGAAGCCTACCAAGGAGTAAATTAAAAGAAAGTCTCAACAATATAATGAAGTATTTGAAGGGTTGTTTTTTACCGAACGTAAATTTGATGGATTTTATGGGTAAATGCGCCATCAATTCAAAGAAGTGCTTCCATCACTTACTCAATTGGTCTGCAGTTCATAAATACTGTAATACCAGTGATGGTCAGTATACACTACCTAGTCAGTATGGTAAGAATGGTCCAACCTATGAGATAGACACTCGTAGCGAAAATAATTTTCCTCAAGAAGGAGGTTTTAATGGAGACGACTTAAGAGACACTATTAAAAAAACAACTGAGCAACTAGTTCACGAACTAGTTAACTCACCTAATATTGATTACGCATCGAACGTAATTAAATCTTTTATAAATTATTTATCGAACAAGTTCCCTGGAAAATATGAAAAGGAGTTGAATTTATTTCTTGAAATGCTAGGATTTGCTAGCAAACAAAAGACATCGCAAGACATAATCAAGTACCTAAGCAATGCTGCTGCGATTATAAAAGTCGAAGTACCGATTTTGAAAATATCGGAGGGGCTTCATAAACTAATAGACTTCAATTCGTTGAGTACTCCACTCAAAGTAAAATTTAAAAACGTTATAAACTATTTAGTCTACAATCCACGAATTGCTTCAAAGATAATTAATGATACTGAAAAGAATAACGAAAATGAATTTCTATTCAGCTTGTTTAAATCATTAGAAAATGAAGTAGCTCTACCTGTGACACTTCGACAAAACCTAAAAGCTTTATCTGAACAAATAACAATGAAACCTAAATGTAAAGATGAACAATTAGGAGATATACAAAATATGGAAATAAGTACGTTTTTATAAATTTGTAGTTAGGATAATAATTTGAAGTTTAATAAACGCTTTTTACTGATATATTTGCATTAATGGTAAAAATGAACTTGTGCAACATTATAGAGGGTCATTCAAACTGAGTGGTACATGAGACGTTTTAGGGAAACTAAGCATGTTACAGATTTTAAAAATTTGGGAGTAGGATGATCTACTTAACTAAAATAATTTCAATAGAATGGTATATTTTTTACAATTAATTTGTATGAAGCATAAAATTATAAGGTGACTTTGATAACCAACTTGTATGCCTAGGATGAATAGTTTCTGAGATAATTTAATTTATTGGAAAAATATTACACCGCACCCAAACTATAAAAAATCATAATTTTCATTAAAAATGACTTAGAATGTTGAAAGTTTTACTAGTTATAGTCAAGTCATAAGGCCAACGTCATGCTAAAACTAAGCTTTATAATTTATACAGGGAATTAAGAAAAAATCCAAAGTTTAAAAACTTCTAACACGAATAACTTCATTTTTTCAAATGGAACCTAGCATATTTTATTTTGTTATGAATATAAATAAAACACATATTATAAAATAAGAGGGGGTGTTTAATACTGTATATTTTAAAAAATATTTAAGATGAACTATTGCATTCTAATTGATGGTTTAACAAAATATTTTGTTTTTTAAATTTATTTAATTCTAAATGTTCTATTATTTTTTGTTTGACAAAATCATCCTTTAGTAATAGTTAGTAGTATATAGTAGTATATACTCATCTAACCTGAAGAAGCCAATGTTCTGGTGAAACATATTTCGTTAAATAAAAATTAGTGAAATTTAAAACTTTATATTGTATTGTTTTATTATATCATCTATATTATGGAATTTCACCAATTAACGACGGTCAAACCCATTCAATTTTTAAAATTATTAGGTGTAACTGGCATTATATAGTAGTTGAAGGGGAGATATCGGCAAACAAGTTTAAATGTAGGGAGTTGTTTAAGTCATTTCGTTTATTGATTAATATATTGCTATTTTTGAATTTATTAATTTCTACAACTTCTACAAAAGATAATTTTTGTTTGTTTCCACATGTAAAATTTTGATATTTTCATCAAAAATCCGTTAAACGATGTGTATCATGAGTGGTAGACGTGGTGTACAAGAAGTTCTATCTGCTGTAGCAGATATAGTATTGGGCTTTAGTGTTGAAACAGTTTTGTATTGAGATATAAAAATTTATTTTTCATTCGCACTTTTAAGTCATTTAATTGATTAGGTGGAACACGTATCTATTCATTGAAACCGTTAATAGCGATACACATATATGTATGTATTAATAAAATATTGTCAAACAACTACAAATAAGAAAATATATATTGTATTAAAAAAATATATTGTTAGATCTATTATTGCTAATTTGGAAATTATGTTTTTAAAATAAAAATAACTAAAAAGCATTATTGTTTATTAAAATTTTAACACGGAAGTTAGGAATGAAGTGCCAAAATTTTAAAGAAAATTCGTAATGTTCTTCCAAATAAATGAATTAGGAGCTGATTTTTAGGTACTTAGTACAATTTGCGATTTTTCAAGTCCAAAAAAGTGAGGTAATCGGTAATTTGCAATCAGAGAATCTGGCAATGTCGCCCTCATGTAATATGTCGATGATACATATATCTTAACATATTCCCATACACAGCCCAAATGATATGTGATATCATGTAAATGGAAGATTAGAAATTTGTTGCTATAACTGCAATGTTGCCAATTTTCTTCTTACAACAAAAACGGTAGTCAAATTCAATGTAAAATATTTTTTAAACATAATAGTAAGTTTGAAAATCAATTGTAAGAAGTAAGTAATTTCTATAAAGGAATTTTTCTATTCACACTGTAATATTCAGATCCAACTTTTTGCTGTTACTATTTAGTCTACGCTAGCTCGAATTCTCCAGACTTTGTTTATATGAACGGTGCGATAAGGCCCAAATATGCAAATCTTTTATAAACACGGGCTGTGCTCTCGGGAGAACTATCCCATATAAGTCAGTCTTTCGTAAGCTATCAATGTAGGTATTTATAAATTGTGTGAAATTGTTCAGTGTTTTCAAATAATAGGTGAGTTGATTCACTGGGTAACCAATTTTACTATTAAATTATTTATAATTTATTTATTTTATTTATTATAAATTAATATTGCAATTTAATTGAGCACTATGCGAGTTGACCCTTAGTGCTTTGTTTTATGTATGATGCGAGTTGACCCTTCATACTCTGCTAGTTGTTATAGAGTGGGTACTATGCGAGTTGACCCTTAGTACCTGTGATCTGGAAATCATTGAATTCCAAATTCGTGAATTATTATTTATATTTTTGTCGTTATGATTGCGATTTTGGTTTAATTGGTTGCTCATATATTGTTTTTGTTTATTTATTTCAGATAAGTAATCTCGGACTAGTCAGGCCATAAATTCCTAATTTAGTATTGTTAATTATAATTATTTAACAATTAATTAGTTCATGTTTTAATTCATATATATTTATTCATTTTTTAAAAATTAAATTTCATTTATTTTCCTGACTATTTTAATTTCACCCTAAACAATTAGATGCAGTATGTTATTTTACGTTATATACATCCTTAAATGGCTAGCTCTTAACGTATTTAACTCAATTTTCTCAATTCCGCTCAAAATCGCATCAAACGATCCTGCATTGATGGGCACTTAACCATACAGGTATCCATTACAACATTTCTATCTCATCTTAACAGAAGCATCGAAAATGGCACAGACCTACTAAAAGCACGATACGGAAATTAACTTTGTGCTAGGTCCAGGTCGAATTAAGTGCAGCCTCATACGTTATTATGATGAGTGGAGGTCAGAGAGCTATTAAAGTTAGTGAGTTCAACGTTGTCGTAGGTAATTCCCCTAAACGCTTTAATGTATAATTAATTTGTATTTAACTTAACAGTTGCCCGACAGTTCAGTAATTGCACTTGAACGCAGTCGGCTTGGCATTTTGTTTCTCTCAATGTCCCCATTATCTGGAATACATAGTGCACCATCCTACGAATAAATTAATGAATTCGTAGCCCGAATTCGAAATTCATGTGGTCACACAAATATAAAATTCACAAGTGTCTTTGGAGTTGACAATTACTTCAAATATAACAGTAGTTGCGGAGGTTGAGATTAGTCCTTAAATCATAATTACAGTATCTAGTCGCACCATCTTCTGATATCCCCTGATAACTGAATATATATGTTAGGAAAGGACTTATTAAGGTACCTACTTGTCCAATATTTTATATGTTGCATGATAATTTTCTTCTATTTCAATACTAAAGCTCCTAATATTCGCCACTTATAATATTTTGTATAATGACATAAAAAAAATTCTGATGTTCATATATCAACCAAACATCTAACAGGCGGGCTGAAAAGTTCGTAGACTAGCATAGAAAAAAATATTGTTTTTGATAGAATTTCATTTTATAATTCAATATAGTGGTCATACGATTTGTCTTTAGCCTCAAAACAGGCTTCAGTTTCGGCGACTACCTCTTCATCGGCACGAAATTTCTGTTTAACGAGCATCCTCTTGAGGTCTGAGAATAGAAAAAAGTCGATGGGGGTCAGATCTGGGGAGTACGGTGGATGCGGAAGCAATTCGAAGCCCAATTCATGGAATTTTGCCATCGATTTCATTGATTTTTGACACGGTGCATTGTCTTGATGAAACAACACTTTATTTTTCTTCAAATGGGGCCGCTTTTCCGCGATTTCGTCTTTTAAACGCTCCAATAACGCGACGTAATAGTCGCTGTTTATGGTTTTCCTCTTTTTAAGATAGTCAATACTCATGGGATAATATTACCATGAGCATCCCAGAATACTGATGCCGACGCCATAACCTTGCCAGCCGACTTTGGCGTCTTTCCACGCTTTGAGGTCGGTTCATCACGTGTAGTCCACTAGACTGACTGTCGATTGGACTCCGGTGTGAAATGATGGAGCCATGTTTAATCCATCGTCACATATCCACGCAAACGCAAAAATTCGGATTGATTACGATTGAACAGCTCCCAGCTCCAAACACTGCTTAGAATCATAGATTCGATCCGTTGTTGTTTTTGGTCGATTTTGAGCTCGCGCGGCACCCACTTTGTACAGAGCTTTCGCATATCTAAATATTCATTCACGATATGACCAACACGTTCCTCTGATATCTTTAGGGTCGGGTCTCAGCTATTTCAATCAATTTCACTTTACGGTTATCAAAAACTATTTTGTGGACTTTTTTGATGTTTTCGTCGGTAATAGCAAACAGCCTCTTTGGGGCGTCCACTGCGTGCATCGTCCTCGGCGTTCATTTCGCCTTGTTTAAATTTAGCAAACCACTTTTCTACGTTTGACACAAATAAATAAATAGTATTCATGTACAGTACAGAATATGGATGCCCTTTATTTAGTTTGAGAACTTACCCCGTAAATTAATTTAAAATCGATTTTTAAATATATTGCTGATACAACTACCTCACGGTTTATTACAATAATTACCATAAAGTACGTAGATAATTTATCAATGTAATAATCAGTTACTGGTCGTTTAATTAATGAAATTGTTATAAAATTATTAATTCAGCAGAACAATTTATTATATTGCCACTGCAGTGAATTTTATATTACGTACCTAATGGAATGCCTACATATTGACTGTAGTTTTATTTTGTTAATTACATTTATTACTGTATTTTTGTAGGCATTGTTTTCAAATATACAAAAATAATTATTATTCGTGGTAAGGGGGCTATTATTTATCTATTGTTACATACCTACGCTAAAACAATGTAGCTCAAAAAAACGGTTTTATAGAACCTCCAAGCATTGCTCTATTTATGTGCACACTTGTAATTAAGCACCAATTTAGGATGCGAATAAAATTTAACGTGTGGTCCTTATATCTGACCATAACATTGATTACCCTGATGTTTGTTGCGGTAAAGAAACAAAAAGCAACTCCGAGAGATAAAATCGAGCGACGTGGGCTATTCGTCTAGAATCTATACCACTACATAGAATTCGAGATGTTATCGATTCGATACTGGGTCCGCCTGCCCTGGTCCAGTTTTTCTATGGTACTCTGGGTTAATTTAAGCAAATACTGGGGTAGTAATATTCCTAAAAAGAGGCTAAAGTAAGCCTTACGCCATACCCTTCGGCTTTGCACTACAGTATAGGCTGAAGGGACTGTCCGTTCATCAGTGTAGTAGGTGATGGTTATGAGACACCTAAAAGTTGAAGTTTACGTTAATTTAATACATTTTACGTAAGGAATTTAATATGTTTATGTTTTTGAACGTTAAATATTTAAATGAAAATAAATCTGCTACATATACAGACTATTTATCCAATGACAATCATACAACAGTTTTCCTCCCTTTTCTGCCCGATCCGCCCACAGTAAGGTTTGTAAGGAAATGTCTTTAATTGGTCAAACCTACATTCTAACTAATCTTCAATGAAATTTAATTGTATCTAGTTTTTTCTGAAACTCATCACTAAAACAGTTACTTAACCGGTTTTTTTTTTAAATATCCCTGGATACACGTTTTGTAATTGAAAAGCTTTTCCTAAATCATTATGCGTTCCTCATAAAACACCATAAATTATTAGCTGGTAAAACAAAATGAAATGACACTTTTCCTTGATCATGGTCTGGTTAATACATAACTGATAATGGTAAGTACTTCATATTCTAGACATTAAGCATAGATCAACGCGTAAAGCTAATACTGGTGGGCGAGCCGTTTTACCGACCTACACTGTGGTGCAAAGCCGCAGTATAGGGAAATGGGTGAGATGTAGTGATTGGAGACTGACAAGTCTGAAGACAATAGAAAACTACTAGAAACAGTTGTAAACGTTTGAAATATGGTGTTATAGATGGATGACAAAATTACCGCGCATAGAAATTGTTAAAAATGAGGAGGTATTAGAAATAGTACTAGAACAATGTGCGTTATAGATGTCAATAAAAAAAAAGAGAGGAATACTAGTTGGATTCCTTCTAAAAGATGATGGGTTAGTTAAAGACATATTAGAAGCAGAAGAAGGAGTAAAGGAGAGCAGAAGTAGAGCTACATAATATTACTATTATTTTAATTGTATTATATGTCTATAATGTGATATTCCAAATATTTTTCTACCAGCAACTGGTTTTCTCTTATCTCTTCGTAACTATTTAAATCAAATTGCCAGGAACGTATCTAAAAATTTCAGCGAATACAACTTTGAGAGGAAATTGCTTGTAGCCATATCACATCATGACGTAATCGTTGTCGGTGGCGAATAAAAAATAAGACGCTTCTTAGAGAAGATAATGACGCCCTAATTTTCCGCTTCTTTCAACGCCGAATGGGGTAAGAAACAGGCCGCATCTCGTTAGCTTAAATCCCTCGCTAAATTTTTCATTCCTTTATGGCATCTCCGAAAGTCGTTTAAGAATATATTGGTTGAGGGCCAAAAGGGACCCATCAAAAATTTATCAAAACACGCCAGGTCACAATCAGCTGCGATGATTTCACGTCACAATTTTATTTAGGGTATGATAAGGATCGTCGTATAAAAGATTGCAGCTGAAAGGCAAACAAAATGTATACTTGCCTAAATGATTTAAATGATCAGTTACATTTGTAAATTCTGACGAAGCCACAGTGTAGGCGGCGTGAAATTTACTAAATGTAAAAATGAATTATAAAATTTGTTTTGTGTAGATAGATACGTGTTTTAGTTTTCCGTCATTTAACATTGATCTCCATTAAGTAAACAAACCAACATTAAAAGAAATAAGGAATAATAAGACACCAGAAAATTTTAAACATGCAGACCAATAGGTTAGAGATCATTCACTTAAGATAGATAACCACATATGCGAAACGGGTTACCAAAAACGGCAGGCACGAATAAATGCGAGAATTATATAAATATAAATATGGAATCAACAGAAACAACTACTCCAAGGGTTAATACCACTACCGGCATTGAATTACACTGTTAATTCCGATGGACCCTTAGACGAAGATATAACATATTTAAAAACATAATATCGTGGGATATGGCTTTCGTTACGCTGTGCCTACTGTGTAGGACGCGTTCGATATGTGGGATCTGTGATCCTTAAAAATTTAGACGAAAAAGGATTTTAATGCCTTCTGTTTTTAAAAATGCGAGAATTTTAAAACAATTACCTTAACTTCTCATCTATCACAAATCTTAATTACAATAGTGCAAAGAAGAATCGAAAAAAGCGTCAATAATGAAAATAACGTATTTAGAAAACGTTAGAAACGAGGAGGTATTATAACAGTAGGAAAACGAAGCGATTTCAATAAGGGAAAAGAGAAGTAGGATGGTAGGAATCTTTCTGAGATATGTAGGGTTAGTTAGGGATATAGGAGGGCGATTCAATAAGTACCCGTGTTAGAAATGAAGACACTATTTTTCCAAAAAAAATTTTAATTTTTCAACATAATCCTCTTTTAGAAAGGTACACTTCTCCCAACGTTCCTGCCATTTATTTAACCCCTCCAAAAAATAGGATTTGTCGAACTTTCCAAAATATTACATATTCTTACTTTCGTATCAGTTCTTTCCATGTCTCTATACCTTCCCCTACAACTTTTTCGATTTTTCATAGAATACCCCGTATTACCCTATTTCGAATTTAATAGAAGAAACCATAATTTTCTTTAGCAGGATAGAGAAATGGAACAGACTTTGGTGAATCAATTATTTCTAAGTTGAAGTCGGTCTTTTATTGAAATGTCAGGGTGCCATTTTTGTCATATGATGATTTTCTTCTATTTAATTGTATTCCAATAGGTTTTGTAACTTTATATTGATTCATTCCGGCCAGACTGTTCTTCAAATTTTATTTATCTTAATATGAACCATTTTTATTACGAAATAAAAGTCATTTTCACTTAAACTGTCGCTATTAATATCGTTTATAGGCATCTTATAAGAAAACTGGGCACTTTAGTTGATCCACTGTCGCATTTAGGCGAGAAAATTGCAAATCAAGTCATTCTATTGGACCTTAACGGCCATTTTTGCAAAATTTCTCGGATTAATTCAATGGCCTTACGTAATCAAAGCATTTATATACTTGTAATGTACATAAGAGTTTTCCAAATGAGGTCAACTAGAGGTATTAAGGGTGATTATTTCGTAAGAGTCAAAAGTCATGCTAAACTTAAAAAAGCAGACCAAATACGAAATAAAACTTTGCTGACTATTATTTAATACAATAAACTAGAGCGTTTCATAATATTTGGGGTTTCATTAATTATTCGATGGAGGGGGTATTTATCATGAGAAATGTGTCGTAATGATGCCTTAAAAGGGTACTTTTAGCACAATCAATTAAATTTCACTTCAAAAATATTAATAATAAATTAAATCTGCAAGAAACAATGGTAATAAATAAATTAAAAATCGGATTTACTTTTAAACGATCAGTTACACCTAAACAATTCCCCTTTACTTAACTTGTCCCCCCTCCCCAGTTGCAGTTCAAACCCAAAAGTAGATAGATATAAATTAGATAAGTTTCGTTTGTAAAATTAATCGAGCGGCGTGGTCTAGGGCTCTACATCATGCTTAGCATTCGGGAGGTCACTGGTTCGAACCCGGGTCCAAGTTTTCTGTGGTTTCCTTGGATCACTTAGGCAAATGCTGGGCAGTAATATTCCACAGATAATCTTTCACTTCTCTTCTGTCTTCATTTCGCCCGTCTCATCTTTCTCTCCCTAACCACACCACCTTCCCATTCCCACGATTCCTGCAAGGAGGCTGAAGAGGGCCTCACGCCCTACCATCCGGATTTGCACTACAGTGTAGGTCGGAAGGTCTTCCCGCCCACCAGCACGAGTAACTGGGGGGAATGAAACACAAAAAAGTTTTTTCTTTGTAGAATTAAGTATTTGTCTACTTCTGATGAAGCTACAGTGTAGCGAAACATATGTTAAGTTATTAATAAAATAGTGACAATTAAAAATGTGTATTTCTTCAACGTTGTTTGTCACATAATCACATCTACGACCCATGTTTGCATCCTGTTTTAGAATAATAGAAATTGCTACAACGGTTACAGCTATATGTGGAAATACACTAAATATGTAGATATTGCGTTGGGGTTTTTCTTATTATCCCGTTATAAACGCCTCGAAACTTGTTACAAAGTTATAAGAGATTGTTATAAATGTAGTTCGGCGGGGGCCAGCCAGCACTCGAACCACCATCTCGTTAAAGCAAGTTATAGTTGTTATCGATCGATAGCGTTTGAATGCGGATATGCATGCAAAAATACCAACAAAGTTGCACCATCGCATCTCTTTCGAGATACCAACTATAGAGATGGGTTTGAATTGGTGGTTTGTAGGTCGATCGGTACGTATAATACGAACTTGACGTGATAGCAGTGAATATAGAAACAAAACGAAAGAATATGTAAATTGATTCGATGTTAGTGGCGCGAGGGGTGCTCTTCATTTCCTGGCAATCTCGGCCGTTGCGATTAATTCGAGTGCTCTTTCGTTTCTCGTATGTAGTGGCGTAGAACAACGGAGCAGCTAGCGGTGCCCGTTTACATATATTTTGCAAATTACACGTGCGGATGGTCGTAAACTAGCCTTTATTGCCAGTTTATACTAAAGGTAAAAGAGCGGAGTCGTGCGGGGGCCGTAGCCAACTGCAATCAAAAAGCACTCGGGAGGCATGCACATGTCAAAAGTGGCTTCCAATCAAAATGTATGGTGTCGCAGTATGCGGGACAAGAAATTGTTTATGAGGATATGTTCGCGGTTTTCCGCGAAACTGTGGCTCGTTCCTTCAAATTTATGGTTAATTCCGTTACACCGAAACAAGGTAAAGGAAAATCGGACAATAGATTTATCTTAATTGGAGCGCCAGCTAAAAACTGATTTTCCGAAAAAGAAAAGTGGACTAGAGAATTTGAAATTCTACACAAAACGTGTTTAGACTAATGGACCTATTTGTTAAATAATTTCATTTATGAACATGTCCTTATTAATGAATTTTTCCTTTACACATGGTCGAGCTACTGCAAGAGTTAGAATATATCTATCTTTTTTTATCTTGCCTTGAAAACCAAGACATGATCAATATCAAGATAAACAAGTTTATACATTATCAAAATCGTTTGCTCCGGATCTTTAGTTCATCTAATTCTCGAATTAAGGATACGGCGATGCAAAAAGTCATAATGTGGGAGATATAATGTCCAAATTATCCAATCAAAGTACTAAAATTGTTGCTTTAGAAAGACCATAGTAAAAAAACGTTTGTGTTTCATTCCCACCAGCTACTCGTGCTGGCGGGCGGGCAGTCTCTCCGACAGACACTAATGTGCAAAGCAAAAGGGTAGGGCGTAAGGCCCTCTTCAGTCTCCTTGCAGGAATCGTGGGAATGGATGGGTGGTGTGGTTAGGGAAAGAAAGATGAGACAGACGAAATGAAGACAGAGGTGATCCAAGGAAACCACAGCAATCGGACCCGGATCCAAACCGGTGACATCTCGAATTCTAAGCGATGTTCTAGACAAGTAGACAATTATACAGTAATCTAATAGTTTAAAAGCCACGTTCAAAATTTGCTCTTTTTTGAGATCGAAATTCGAATGGAGATTTTTTTTGTGTATTATTGTATCTCCGTAGTTACAGAGAAGATTTGTTTTCTTATAAAAGGATTACCAAGTATTTATTAAGATTTAAAGAAGATTTTAATAGCAAGTTCAACAACCTACCGACTTTTAATACAAAAATTCTTGTTTTATTTAAGTTTCGACACAATTGTTTGGTATGTAGAAGAGTGCTTTTGGTTTTCTACCGTTGTGTCGTCGTGAAAAATTATTTTGTTTTTATGTTTAAAGTGAGAATTTTACAAAGCATTTAACTTGGATTTCTTTATTAAAATCGCTACGTAAAAAGTGAACTTTTATTAAAGTAGATAACAAAGACCTGTAGCTATTTTGTTTTTTGATTTATTTTTTATTCGCAGTATTATTTGAATACAAAATGATATCTACTTTCGATTTTTTATTAAATTATGAAATCACGCTTGTGTAAACAAAGATGTTTTATTGGAGTTTTATCCAATAAAGTCACTGAACATATAAAAAAAAAGGAATATAAAAGAATGACAAAAAAGAAAGATTCAATTATGTTAAAACCGTTGAGTTGCTGTATGGAGGAAATTAGAGTTGATAAATGGAGGGGTAAAGCTGATAGTTATTGGCGTAGCTAGGGGGTTGTCCAATGGAGCGGGCTCCTGAATTCAAGTAGAATTTGACTGTTGAAATTGTATTAAGATTTACTAGAAGTGGATCTTAAATAAATGTACAAATAATAATAATGATGATTTAATATATTGAAAAATAATATGAATATTAAATGATAAAACTTACAAAAAACATAAATATATAAAACACAACTATGCGAATTTTAATATGTACAATATAAATTCTAACTATATACAAAAAAAGTGTTTATTGTGCCGTAACACAACTTATCATATTTCATTAATACAGTCGATTTTTCTAGGGTGCCCACCCTTGATACCCTTAACTACGCCCATGCTGATAGCTGCCTTTAAGAACTCACTTAGATACATATCTATAAAATAAAATCGTCCTGAGTAATGAAAATGATGACTTTTTAGTCACATTATACGCATGAATAGAATATCTAGGAATACATAATATAAGTGGTGCAAAATCGATTTTCCAAACCTCACCATTTTGAACACTTATCACTGACAGAAATAAAAAACGAGCAATTGATTGTTCTTCAAGTAGATACCTTTATTGCTCGAAAATCCAGTAGCAATTGTTCGAAATTTTTCTGCGGGTGACGCATTGAAGGGTCTTTTGGATAGTTCGAGTTGCTGTAGCAACAGCTCTTAATTTCGAACGCCACAAAAGTGTGTGACACAAATAGCACATTTGAAATTTCTACTTAAAAACAACAATAGAATTTATGGATGTATGTACACAATCTCTTAACTGAAAGAAAAACCGAGTTTGAAACTTTTTATGCGAATAAATATAGAAACGAAAAACTGACAATCAGAATTTATGCATCATTCCAAAAACACTATTTCTATAAACTAAATTGTAGCATTTCAAGCAATAGTTTCTCGGAAATTTTAAATTTGGTACGAACTCGTATTTATTGTATTTTGCATTATATTAATTTCCGTTGTTAAACGTAAATATCTTCAAAATTACATTCACATTTATTATCTTATTGTTACATTTATTCTCCAAATTTCGGTTTTAGTGCAAACAACTATTTATTATATTTATTCCCTTTAAGCGTAAACTGGCATTCAATATTTTCAAAATCATTTTATTTTATTATCATATCCTTATGTTCATTGTCAAACATTTATTGTGTTGTCACGTTTAAGGTATTAGTAAAATTACCAAATTAACCAGGGTGTTTACCTGAAGGAGTACAATGACTTGTGGGGTTGTTGCTATGGTCGTTTTGCCATACTATGCCATTTGGCTAGCATCAGCTTTTGTCAACCCCCATTTCATTATAGTTTATTTAAGCTGAAAACCAGAGATTAATTGCCAGATTCTTAAGAGCATTCTTAAAGCCATTCAAAAAGAGATTCTTTATATCATTCAAATTTCATACATACAATTATTCAATAGTTAAACAAGTAAAAGAGCTTATTTTCTTCGATATGTGTTAAGTTAGTTACCTTGTTATAAATATAAATAGTATAAGTGTTGTAATTAAATATTTAAAACCAATCTTCATCGCTTCTTTCGTCAACATGTTAATTAGATTACTCGCAATTAATTTTGGCGTGTAACTGTGGGAATTCAAGAAAGACATCTTTCAATAAAAATATTTTCAAATCAAAACATAAATTTTTATAAAAAAATAGAAATTGAATTCAAATCATTGCCTTTGACTAATAGACGGGAATTATCCTCTAATCTTTTATGCCTAGAGATGAAATGTTTTCTTCATGTTTAAGTGGGACCACCCTTGCAATATAGCCTATCAAATAAAAGAAGATTTAAGAAAACTGGTACACAATCGGTGAGGAAATTGCGTAACATGTAAAGGGTTGTGTAATAAGTTCCCGCATTTTTTTTACCATTAAAATTTATTAAACAAAAAACAACTTAAACACAAAATTAATCGATGATATATTCTCCGCCAGTGTTTACGACCTGTTCCCACCGATTAACCAAGTTGTTAATTCCATTTCGCCAAAAATCTTCGGGTCGTATGTTGAAGAAGTCGGTCAACCAGTTTTTAAGCTCTTCGTCGCTCGCAAAGGTTACGCCTCTCATTTGGTTCGACATCGAGCGGAAAAGATGATAAACTGTTGGCGCAAGATCCGGAGAGTATGGAGGATGCAGCAGAACCTCCCATTCGAGGTCATTCAGAGCCTCCTTGACGATGTTTGCGGTGTGAGGGCGCGCATTGTCATGAAGGAGAACGACTTGCCCACGTCGATCGGCTCTTTTCTCCTGAATTGCTTCGTTCACGCGATGATGTTGGGCAAGATAGCGTTCCTTGTCAACTGTCTTATTTTTCTCTAGCATTTCCCAGTAGATCACGCCTTCCCAGTCCCACCAAACGCAGATCATTGTCTTCTTGGGATGGAGATCTTGTTTCACTCTAGGCGTTGGTGTGTTTCCTGGTTCCGTCCACTCTTTTCTTTGCTTCATATTGACATAAAGGCACTTCTCATCTCCGGTGACAATTCGGTATAGGAATCGTTGCCTGTGACCACGCGTTGCACGATGCCGGGCGAGGTTTTGAGCAGCCATTTCGCATCGATTTTCCTTGTTTTTATCACTTAAGTTGTGTGGCATCCAATCTCCAAATTTTTGAGTAAAACCCATGCTGTGAAGATGATTAGCGATGATTTTAAAGGTGCACTCCATCTTTTCCGCCAATTCTCGTGTCGTTTGACGACCATCTTCCTTCAGGAGCGCCTTGAGACGATCCTCATCGAAGTCGAAAGGTCGACCGGAACGAGGAGTGTCATCCAGGTCAAAATTACCATTTTTAAATTTGGTAAACCAATCTTGAGCCGTCTTCAGAGCCATAGCGCCTATCCCATACACGTCACAAATGTCACGAGCGGCCTCCGTAGCTTTTTGACCACGACGAAACGCGAAGTACAGTAGATGTCGAAAATTAACTTTTTTACCACCTGGAACTTCCATTTTCAAAGATCCGCAAATTGATTAAAATTAATTATTTCGAAAAATTGAAACAGATAGACTTGTCAAGCAGAGAAACAGCTTTCAAATGCATATATATATATATACTGTACCAAACAAATCATAAAACTAAAAAAAAAATAATGAAATTAAAAAAACGCGGGAACTTATTACACAACCCTATACATTACTATACCATTTATTCATAAGAAGCTTTGTTTCCGTGGTGTGTCGTGCGACATTCACAGGGTCTTCTTATTTTGTCTCTTTTTCGGTTACTATCCGTTATTAATTATGAAACAACGACTTTTTGGATGGTGTACTTCAGGTCGTATCACATCATTCATAGATATAGTACACAAAATGTAAAATTCACCACAATGCCGCAAGAGTGAAAATATTAACCAAGATTACTACAACAGGGAGTCTGCTAGTGGTCTCGACCTACACAAGATTCATTGCCTATGAATAATGAATATTCGCTAGATAAGAAAGAATGAAGCTTAGTGTGTAACATACAGCTTGGCTTAAAGGCTAAGTAAATATTTGAAAATCTAATTCTGAAAAGTCTAGATAATACAGTATATTTTGTAGTAGAAATTAAGTAATGTAAGGGTCGTATTATTCATTAATTACTAAAATGTGGCATCTCACAGAAGGCTCTTCTACCTAGTTCTATTATTTTGCTAATTCTAAACATTTTGAATATATATTACCTTTTAACTTAAATCCATTACTTTCCTTAAATACTTGCGTTTCCAGTTAAGAAACTGCTTTTATTATTACATTACAACATGTACAGTATGATACATTTTATACTAAACTTAAGCTATTTCGTATTTATTAGTTTCAGAAAGATGAATGGACAGAAAACTTTTTGAAACAAACGTATTTTTCAATTTTTATCACCCTAAACCTAGGAAAACAACAACAATAAATCATACTGACACTTAAAGTGATTATACTTATATTTCTTTTATTAAATCAATTAAGATATGATACGGATCATAATGGATGATTTTAACGACTTTAAGCGGAAATTTATCATATGAAGGCCTAACTACCTTGGAAGAATAATAAATTGTTACTGTAACTGACACGAACACTTTTAGATCTAATTTCCGTAACGGAAACTTTGCATAACTCACTATAATCTTTGCAGTAAAATTTTCAGATGCAAGAATATCCTCTTTGGCTCGTTAAAAGTTTTAAATGGACTTGCATGTTATCAACATTAAAAGGATTTTCATCTTTTGTATCTAGTCACTCACGATAAGTCAACTCTAGAACTGTCTTTTTTTAGTTTTTACGGTTTTTCTACTTTTTATACACAGAAACATAAGAATGCGGGGAATGTCTGAAAAGTTTTGTTACGTTTTGAAATTTGGAGGCACCAGAGAGAGGTTAAAGGCGTGAAATTCATTCAAAAAGGTTTTTTCATCTCCCAATTTATCTAAAAGAGTTTTGCCTAGGTAAATTAAGAAATAGCAGACCTTTGTAAATATCTTTCAATGTTACAAATTTTACATTGGACTATTAATGCTTGTAGTCTTGCTAATCTACACTGCAAGAATCGTGGAAATAGGAGGGAGAGAAAGATGAGATGGACGAAATGAAAGAGAAGAGAAGTGAAACATTATCTTTGGAATATTACTGCCCCAGCATTTGCCTAAATGATCTAAGGTACTACAGAAGAACTGTGAGAAGAGCAAGTGGACCTAGAATTAAACCAGTGGATTCCCGAATGTTGAGCTAAAATTTAGATCTCTAGACTCTTAAGGGAGTTGCTCCTATATAGCACAACAGATAGATTTATTTATTAATTAACTCGTAATATTCTGAGAATTTGGAAAAATGGATAGACAAATAATTTGAATGAGAATTTAATAAAAATTTGTCAAAGGCAATGAATTTGACACACCGGTGATTGACCAATTTCTGAAGAATTACAACCCGACAAGGGTTTTTCCCTAAATAACTATACCTTTGTATAACTACCTCTAATATACTCGTACCTGTACATCTTATTACTTACAATACTTTTTGACTTTTGTATAAATAACATTAAGTTACAGTTTAAATTTAGTAAATATCTATTACTCTTGAGAAAGACTTCGGAAGTCGAAACATATGTAGAGTGTGTTAATAAACATATTTGAAACATCTAAAAGCATTTTGTTTATATATATTTTCATTTAATTATACATTCACTTGACATTGTTGATCAGACAAACGGTCTATGGTTTCTTTGAAACAATTCCAATTGTATATACAAATTGTTTTGATTGTTACTTAGCCTCTAGTGGTTCAACTTTTATCGACAGTTATTTATGGATCGGAGTGGAAATAGGTACATTAAAAATGGGCTAAAACACCTTCAAACAATCGTTCGGAGCGTTCATATATGTTCAAACTGTCAGTTCTTGATCGATTGTGAGTAGACATGCTACCCATCTTCTAGAGAACTTCACACACGCACTTTTTAACACATCAACGTATTGAAGAACTGTTACTCGACGGCTACAATTCTACATAATAAAAACATGTCATTCTAGGGAAAATTGGATTCCTATTCATAATTAAACAAATCGCAGTTAACAATGATTATAGCATACAATTAATAGACAATATGTTAAACAAAATTAATATATGTAGGTAAACAAACCAAATGTATTTCATCTTTATTAAAAAGTCTTAAATATAAGGTAGATTTTAAAACTAATAACACTTTAAGCAAATTACTCAAGAATAACAAAGACAAAATTGGTAATAAAAACAAATCCGGTTACTATATAGGAGAGACTTCCTGAAATATCAATTTTAGAATAAATGAAAATAAAAAATCCTACCTTCACAAAAAAACAGACTCAAATTAGGTAAAGTATTTAATAGACCATGACCATGTTTTCAATGATAATTTTGAAATTTTGCATGCCATATACAATAATAATTTTAATTATAGAAATACTAGAAATAAATAAACATAAAAATAGTGATAATTTAATAAATGAGCAAATAGAAGTAAGTACCTCACCATTGCTGAACCTCTTCCCTATCCCCATCCACCCCAACAGTATTTAACAACAAACCTTGTAAGATAGATTAAGTTTCATGTAAAACTTCTGAAGAAGCCGCAGTGCGCGCGAAACACGTGTTAAGTGATTATACAATTAAATGGAAATGAACCAAATTGGTGTTTTATTAATATTCATAATGAATTTCCATCGACTAAATGTAGATTCGATTATATATACTATTTATAATTATTGTGTACCACAAAGTAAATGATTGATTCAGTGAATTAAATATATAATTTAATAAGCAATGGAAATGTAGTAAAATTTTAACAAAAATAAGACAAACACATTTATCCTCAAAATTTGCAAAACTTATGACCACATCCACGAGCCTACGATAGAAACAACTGCTACGTACTAGCTCTAAGGTGGTTTGAATCCCATTGATCATTTGCTAACTACACACATACATTTTCAACTATTTTCCTCTTCTCTTTATATCTCGCTCTAGTTCTCTTTTTCTTATACTCGTTACGCTTAAGTGCATTGAATAAGCCAATAGACCAAATTAATATTTTTTTCAACTATGGAAATGGAATGTAATAAAAGTCTCAATTTCCTGGACCAAACAATTATAAACTCCAACAATCATATCGAACATAATATCTTTAGAAAAAAAAAAAACAGTTCTACAGACATTATCATACCCGTGGATTCAAACCAATCTTCAAACGCAAAACATTCAACATTCCATAGTCTACTACAGCGTTTAATATCTATTCCATTAAATAAAACAAATTTTGACTTAGAACTCAATACTAGCTTACAAAAATGGCTACGACACTAATTTAATATATAATATGTTAAACAAAAAACTTAAAAATCAAGCAAAAAACATGCCAAGCAAACAAAAATAAAGCAAATGTTTTTTGTTCCATTAATTTCATAAAAGCAATAAAATTAAACTTAGGTTAAAAACAGTAGAAGTTAATAAAACTAATTTAAAAATTTTACTAGTACACAATAAAGATAAAACAGACTGTAATTGTAAAAGTGGTGTCTACGAATTAAATTGTAACCAGTGCGATGCTACATACATAGGCCAATGTGGCAGAGTTTAAAACATAGAAAAAAGAACATGTAAATAGCATAAAGAACCATGTAAATTCTACGGGCTTTTCCGAACACTGTAATATCAACGGACATACATTAAATTTAGATAACATTAAATTAATTCACGTCGGACAAAAAAGCAAAAGATCAAATTTACTCGAAAATATTAAAATCAAAAAAGCTTTATCGGATGGAAAAAATGTAGTAAATAACCAGAGAGAATTGTGCTTAAATAATACACCCTTACTGTTATCTAGAATACAATAGCTTTATTGTGAGTTCATATTATGATGTTCGAAAATTCCTTATAGGCTGGTTGGTTGTTACAAATATGTTTATGTATGTATATTTCCAGAATCCCATATCAGCTAGTTAGTTGTTACAAATACGTTTATGTATGTATATTTATACATCTTGTCAATAGGTATCTAACCGGTTGGTTTTAACTTTTAATTTAGTTTGTTTACCTACTCTTTGATAATTATGGTCTCGTCCAAACAATTGTAAGAGGTTTTCTTTAAGTACATTGTTGAAACTTTTCATATTATTTTTATTATTTATCTTGTTTCATCAAATATGAACCAAAACTAATTTAATAAATAATATTTTTTTCACAACTTGGATATTTCGAAATTATTGATTGTTAAATGTGCATTAAGATTTACACAATCATAAAATATGTTAAAATAATCTCCAATTGTAAACTAAAAAAGTTGTAAACCATTATTTTTCTGTAACATTTAAATTTTGCGGTTATGTTTGGTGTTTATTAGAGGCTAATTGCTTTTTATGAGACAAATAATAATTTTTTACTTGTCTGTTTACTTTTATTAAAAGTTCGAAATGCAATTTTCATAGAAACTAATAAGTAAAAGGGTTGAAAAGAAGCTGTACTAGAAAATGCGGTCTTCTCTAGTAGAATGATCAGATAACGTCATCAACTTATACTACTGACGAAGGATGCAGCCGTATTAAAGGGATTTAAGCTGGGTCTTACGAAAGAGATGAGCTTGGGGCCCAACTTAATCACAGATGCCAACAAATACCTTCAACGACAACTACTAAGCAAGATAGTAAAGCGGGAGTAATGTTGCCAGTATTTATCCTGTCAAATTCGAATCAAGAAAGAAAGAAAATACTTTTTCTTATCTACAATTCTAACCAGTCTATTACTTATGATATAATTTCACGAAAATGATTCAGAAGAACTTATATTTCATTATCTGATTGTATAATCATATAACGACTTATCTGTAAACCATTTATGTCAGATATATGAAAAATGATAAATAACTAGTTTCAAAAACAAAATCGTTTTAATACAGAATGTAAATTTGATCAACCAACTAGTAGTTTATCTCCATCTATACATATTTACAATATGCGAGGCATGTTTTTTTTTTAAGTAAGTACCGTTTTGAAATTAATAAAAAACGTGCAAAGATATCTCAATAATTTTATTTTTACATGAAAGCCTGTACCTTAATCTACTTTTCTACATAATTTCCTTCAATATTGAGGCACTTGTCATTACGTTTGACCAATGACCAGTCTTTTAATACCCTTCTCATAGGACTCTGCCGCCTGACTTGTTCACTTTACCACTGCATCACAACTGTTTTGACTTCGTCATCATCTTGAAGACGCTGACCGCCCAGATGTTTCTTCAAGTGCAGAAACAAATGGTAGTCACTGGGCGCCTAATCAGGGCTGTACAGAGGATGATCTAGAGTTTCCCAGTGAAAAATGTGATGAGATTTTTGGTCCGATTAGCCACATGCAGACGGCAATTGTCATGCAGCAAAACGATGCCATTACTCAACTTGCCACCTCTTTTGTTCTGGATTGCACGGCGCAGATTCCTTACCATTCCATCGCTCATAATGTTTTGTCCGTAAACTACTCCTTTAGCGCTAAGGAATCCAATAACAGCCCGGACTTCACAGTCGGCGGGTCTCACGATTATCGGAGGGACCTTAAACACTCAGTAAACAACGTAAACAAGGATGAATCAGACTGTAATGGAGTCAGTGCGTAGGTGAGAGATGTAGGTACTCATTGCGCAAGCGCGGAACGCTTACCGCAGCGCTGCGGCGACAGAATTTCAAAACGTTGCTTACTTAAAAAACATGCCTCGTATATTATGCCAGTTACTTAATATATATATTTTAGGTTAGGATAGTTAATTAAACCACTTAGATTTAAACAGTGACCTCTTGGATTTGATTACTGACCGTTTATATTTAAATAGTGACCATTCATATTTAGATGTTGTGAAAATTAATATTAATAAATGATACTGCCCATATGGATTTAAATACGGACACATAATATTTACATACTGACCAAAATGGAATAAAATATAGGCCAGTAAAATACAAGCCATTTAAATTTCAATTTTTTATAACAAATATGTTAAATCGGCCTATCAGAAACGGTTTGCTTCATCTGTAAAATACCTAACAACAGAAAATATGTCTAAATGATTTACCATCGGATTTAAATTTAAAAATAATGGTTTTTATTTGTTCTTTTGTTGTGATACATTGCCTTTTTTCTGACTACCACCTATTTTTTACAACTTATCGGCAGAAATCATATTCAGATCACTAAACATGTCAAAGAATTTATTTCTCATTAAAGTTAAATATGTTATGACAAGGAAAAATTGGAAACACACAACGTTCATCATTTTAAAGGGTTTACATTGAGCCCTTACGGAAGATGATGCTTTCTGAATTTTTTTTCTCTACATCATTTGTATTCTATAGGCTCGTTTTTACAATAAATCAACCCGTGGATTAAAAATTATCAGAATTAAGCTCAAAAATATCTCACATAATTTGTTTAATTACCACCATAAAAAGTTTACAAAATTTAAAAATCAGTCAATAGAAATTACTTTCCTATTAAAAAATTGCTTATTTATAAATATAGGTACCAGTAGACACTGTTACGGCACAATAAACATTTTTTTGTATATAGTTAGAATTAAAGTTGTACATATTAAAATTCGTGTAGTTGTGTTGTATATATTTTTTTTTTTTTTAAGTTTTATCATTTAATATTCATATTTCATAGGCGAATTTTTCAATATTTTAAACCATCATTATTAGTATTTGTACATGTATTTAAGTTCCACTTTTAGTAAATCTTAATATAATTTCAACAGTCAAATTCTACCTGAATTCAGGAGTTTACATATTGCTAAAACCCCATTAGGGCTGGATATTCCAACCATTGTATTTTTTATTATTTTGCATGCTATTTAGGGTTATTGTACCGCAATATTCTATTTCAGAACTGCATTTATTATTATTTTATTACCCTGCTACATTCCATTTGCAGTTATTTGTATTGTACTATCTTGTTCTTTTCCTCTCTCTTCATCATCATATGTTATTGTAACCAGTTTAGGGGGAGAAAAAAAGAACCTCATAAAAAATTATCAACTTCTGTAGTTTCTTTTTGTGTGTTCAACTGTAAACATTGGTCTTTCGAGCCGGATTTAATTCTATGTAGTACAGCAGTTCAAACGCTGAGAAATATTTTTATTCTGACGAAATAAACATTGGTCCTTCGAGCCGGATTTAATTCTATGTAGTACAGCAGTTCAAACGCTGAGAAATATTTTTATTCTCACGAAATAAACATTGGTCTTTCGAGCCGGATTTAATTCTATGTGGTACAGCAGTACAAACGCTGATAAATATTTTTATTCTCACGAAATAAACAGACACTTCACCGTAAACTTTTGCAGAAAATAATAGGATTTAGATATTTTGTATAAAATTTCAGGAAGCCTAATACTGACGGGATTCTGTAGGTAAATCATACAAATAGTAGTATGGCAACCAGCGATATTTTGCAGCACTAAATTTAGTGTCTTTGAGATAATTAGTTTCCATGATGTATGTATTTTTATATTAGTGCTCTTCAAGAAAATAATGTTTTTGTGACAATTTAAATGGGGAATAAACGAGACTGCATTCGCGTTGATATTGTCCATACTCAGTAGCGGCTCGTGGTGAAATGAAACTGGTGTTCTTCAAATATTTACTCGCACAGTTTTTGAAAGTCAATTCAATTCTATGATCGTAGAAGCAAATGTCTGTCACCCGTACCTCCGTCCGTGTTTTGCTGCCCTCAAAAAGTAAATAACGTTAGATGTTTGCACACGACACGACGACAGGAAACATCAATACATTCAACATACAACCCTTCCAGTTTCTACTCTCCACAGTCCACACATATCACAGGTGTTGAAATAAAGACATTCGGTCTCCTTTAACTATATGGAAAGTTCATAAACATCACCTATTGCACGTGGGGTGACTAACACACACGTAAAAGGTTACGTTTCACATGCATTATTAATGTAAACGAACTGCGTATTTTACCGATAATATTACGTCAGCCTCGCGCAGGGGCTGAACATATTATACGTGTCAGCAATAGCTGCATCGTTTGCAGCTCAACTACTTGTTTTGGGCTAGTAGTTGCGAGTGCTGGGGGGAGCGGTCGCAGTTCCAGTGGTGCACAAAACCACCCTACTGGTCCAATTAAGCATTCTTTGACGCGCTGAAGAGAATTCATTTGATTTACTAATTCGCATAGGGCGACTGGTACACTAAATTATTATTTTAATAAATAACATCGGAAAGATACATAAATATCTGATTTTTAGGCAGTTCTATAGTTTTGCAGTACAAATGGGCTAAACACGTGTCCGCATGAAACAGTTTAATGGGTAATTAGGGTGAGTCTAATTTTAGTTAATTTATCTTTTATCATACTATCTAATGTCTACTTTGAATTTTTGTACGTAACACATTTTAAATTTCCTACCAATATTCGAAATGTTTCAAACGTGCACGTAAGCCGAACGTTCTAAAAAATGTTTACCTAGGTCATTAATTTCAGATGAAGACACAAACGGAATTTTTTCATGCGTTAAGCGTTTCAACATCAGAAGTGACTGTAAGGTGTATACATATATGCAGTTGGCATTAATGAGTAACGTTTCGTCCCAGTGCGGTTGCACTTTATCCAGACGACAAATACAAACGTACTATTTGTCTAATTAAAACGGAAATCCTGCGAAAGGACGATTACTGCCGTGCTGAGTTCTCTGCAGGTAACCTGCCAACCAGCCAACCAAACAACCAACCAACGTTATCCGCCTTAGCGATCGATCCATGAACGGATACAATTCAACCTGTTGTTGAAATGTAATCTACTGCAATGTTCCTTGTAGATTTACAGGACGACGAAGAAGAAATAAGAAAAAAGTTGTTGACATTTCATAAAAAGAAGAAGAGGAGTTTTAAGAGAACACAAGAGGACATGTAATAATGTCTGAGTAGAGAACAAAAGAAGAACTTTGGAGTAAAACTGAACTTGCAGGAACTTGTTATTTAGTTCACCCCTATCAGAAGCATTGAGAAATAAATTGTACAAATAGTCTAAGTGCACTGTTAGACAAAAGTAAAACAACTCCTTTGGTAAAATCATTGTTTTTTTATACGGCGGAAATTAAAATATTTCCATACTACGGAAATTTAAGCAATAATATAGGAAACCATTTAAGAAATATTGATATAAATCCTGCTTACTTTAACAATATAACTCTAGGTAAAACCCTTGTCATCAACAAATTAGATAAACAGGTAGATGAATTAAATTGCAGCGGTGTCTATGAGATAACATGTGCAGACTGCCTGGAAATCTATATAGGAAAATCCAAAAGGAATATCGGCACACGTTTCGCAGAACATATAAGAAATATAAAATACAACAAATAAACCACAGGTTTTGCCACTCATTGTATAAATTTAAATCATTTGTTTAATAAAAATAATGTTAGAATATAAATCGCCAAAGAGGTGGAAAAATGACCAGCTTGATTTTGGAAACAACCCCCCTCTTAAATCCTCAACTAGTTCAAAAAATTTAGAAAAATTAGTGCTCGCTGGGTTCCAAGGTTGTTGACCGAAAATCAAAAACAGGTCAGGTCAACAAACAGAGATTAGTGAAAGACTTCTGAATCGATTTCGACAAGAAGGGGAGGTTCTTTTTGAGGCGTATGGCGTATCGTCACTTGTGATGAGACGTGGGTCCACTACTACACTCCCGAATCAAAAATGGCGAGTAAGGAGTAGCGATGAAAGGATGAAGGCTTCCTGGCCTGCTCTGTCAAAGCCAAAACCCGTCTATCAGCCGGAAATGTGCTTGCGACTGTTTTCAAGGGGAGTTTTAATCATTTATTTTCTTCACGATCAACGAACAGGAATTGCGGCTTACTATTCTGAGTTCCTATACTGTTGTTGTCAACAAAAATCGCATATCGAAGTAAACAACGGGGTATGCCCATTCGAGACGTCGGGAAGGAGGATCCTTCATGACAACGCCAGGCCACGCACCGCAGTTTTTACAAGGAATAAATGGGCTGGGAAACCCTCGAGTATCACTATATCATCATTATAGCCCTGACTTGTAACCCTGTGACTATTTTTTGATCGCGCCCTTGAAAAAATCACTTGGAGGTAAAATATTTAAAATCAATGAAGAACTAGAGGAGTATGTGCGCAATTGGATGACAACTCGCCCTCAAACTTTTTATAAAGAAGGAATATTCAAGCTTCTAAATCGATAGCAAGAAAGTGTAGAGCACGGAGGTGACTACATTGAATAATGTTAAATGTTTAGTTTGTGTGTACCATTAATCAATAAATTTGTTTCACAAACTTGCCGTTTATATTTGATTTATCCTCGTATAATCGACCACGATATTCATCCGACCGTCTAAATTTGGACCAGTTTAGATATAAATCTTATTATTATACGTATCTTGTCCTTTCAAGAAGAGACCTATTTCTTAAGATGTTTCCTTTTTGTGTACACCTACAAAAATTTATACTCAGTGTTTCTTTATTTAGAATTAAAAAGGATGCACTTTAACAGGAAGGTAAGAACGAGGCACATTTTAACTAGGAAACATAGAACGTGCGAAATAGCAGGATGGGATATCTTTTAGTCGACACTTGTTTCCTTTATACGTATATTCACGCCTTACGGTTTAAGATAATTGTTTGCTTGACAAATTGTACATTCCTGTGCCTTTTCCGTACATTTAATAGGAATTTCCATTGTATGGGCTTACGGTGCAAGTTGACTTACGCGATAGTTTACATGTAAGCATGCAGTTCAACTACGGCACAATTAAATTCACACGAATAATTGCACAGGTACTGAATACGTTATTTTATGTGGAGAGAATTTACGTAGATATATATCTCACTCTCTCTCCCTTCATCCGGTTATTGTTTAGCCGGAAGTTTGTCGGAGCAAAACTTTGCTAAAATAATTACAAAATTCCTTGTAAAGGAGGACGTATCTTTCCAAGTATGTATATATGTACGTGGATGTAGTTAAATGGATTATACGTTAACATGCTACAAAATTTCTGTTTGACACTAATACGATGTAATACAATGGGCTTAATAATTAAAAGTAACTAATTGCGTTCTCTTCTCATATTTTGTTAATGAAAGCTGAACATCGCTAAAACATGTTAACTTGTAAGGATTGGCAAAAACTAATATTATTGCCCCCTTCGGATTAGGGGGGGGTGCAGGAATGGGGCACTTATTGATTCTTTCATTAGAAAAATGATAGGAGTAAACAAGTAACTGGAATTATATAATCAGCTATGTATAAATATTTACCTTCCCGATTTGGTAGTTTCGATAAACTGCTAATCAGGAACCTAATGTTCTTGATATTTCTCAACTTTCTATTAATCAATATGGATTGATAACAAATAATGAAAACATTTTCATTTTTGACGTTAGTAACAGGCGGTCTGAAGGGTTCATAGGCTGACCCATAGATGACGCTACTAGTATCAAATCCATATGATTTTTAGTTAGCCCTAACCTTCAAAAGACGCGTGTATAAATTTGACAGCTTTTGCACTATTAGTATCTGAGTTATAACAGTTTTACTGAAAGAACTTTTGTTACTTTGAAAAAATGGATAAAATTAAAATTTCGTGTGTTAAAGTATTGCTTTTTGGCAAAAAAATACTGTTGAAACCAAAGTTTGGCTTGATAAAAATTATTCGGACTTTGCACCAGGAAAATCAACCGTAGAAAAGTGATTTGCTAAATTTAAACGAGGCGAAATGAGCACCGATGAGGCTGCTACCGACGAAAACATCAAAAAAGTCCACAAAATAATTTTCGGTAACAGTAAAGTGAAGTTGATAGAGATAGCTGAGATCCTAAAGATATCAAAGGAACGTGTTGGTCATGGTCATATCGTGAATGAATATTTAGATATGCGAAAGTTCTACACAAAGTGGGTACCGCGCGAGCTCACAATCGATCAAAAACAACAACGGATCGAATCGATGATTCTAAACAGTATTTGGAGCTGTTCAATGGTAATAAATCCGAATTTTTGCGTTTGCGTCGATATGTGACGATGGATGAAACATGGCTCCATCATTTCACACCGCACACCGGAGTGCAATCGACAGTCAGTCGAGTCGAGTGGACTGCACGTGATGAACCGACTCCAAAGCGTGGAAAGACGCAAAAGTCGGCTGGCATGGTTATGGCATTAGTATTCTGGGATGCTCATGGAATAATATTCATTGACTATCGACTATCTTAAAAAGGGGAAAACCATAAACAGCGACTATTGACTATTACGTAGCGTTATTGGAGCGTTTAAAAGACGAAATCGTGGAAACGCGGCCCGATGAAGAGGTAATCGCCGAAACTGAAGCCTAATTTGAGGCTAAAGACAAATCGTGTTATAAAAATGGTATCGAAAAATTGTATGACCGCTAATTGTATCGCCCTCGAAGGGAACTATATTGAATAAAAAAATCAAATTCTATTGAAAACATATTTTTTTCTATGCTAGCCTGCGAAAATTTCAGCCCGCCTGGTTTCTATCAAATATTTTTAATAATATGAAATTATCGATTGTTTATAAATAATTACTGCTGCTTGTTTGGAAAATAAAGTAAAACCAGGAACTGACTAAATAAGGGCAAAACAAAATCACTTACCCACTGTGGTCAGTACGGTCAGGGAATATAAGAAGGCTCTGGCAAACGTCCAGTCGATTTCTTTAACAAGTTCTCGTTCTGATTCTTTTTCTTGTACGGGTTGCGAATAGAACATTTCTTCTTCTAATGATTTCAGGAGCTCGTTCTGAAACCTGGTGATCTCCTGGGCTGCTAATTTGGTCCAATTATCTCGGTAGAGAATGTTCAGACTTACGGTGATATCCCATATGCTCTCCACTGTCTTTGCACGAGCATACTCAGTCTTCGTTTTCAATATTGCGCTGTTATTCAACCTAATTAAGGAAAAATAAAACATTATATTATTTTTAACAATATTTATTACGTGATTTATCTGAGAAGTGATTAATTGTTTTGTGAAAATTGACAAATTAGGTACTATTGATTTTCAAGAATATTGAAAAGCAAGAGCAAACCAATTTTAATAGAAATCCATACAGAAGATTTAGATTACTCAAAGTTCAGCGTCATATCAGGAAAAACTAGTAGGTACCCATCTATATTTGATGTTAATTGAAGTATTTCATATGCTAGAGAAGGGCTCTATTAAGGTATCTAGTTGATAACTGAATCGACGACACAGCTTATAACATATGTAACCATATAAGCTACGTCGTCGATTTAGTTGACCAAGTAGATACCTTAGTGAGACCCACGTCCAACATGTAAATACTATTATATAGTATAATATATAGATATAATATATTTCAGTAGATGGCGAGTTTCTTCTCTTTTCTTTCAATTTGGTCGATGATTTATCGAGACTACTTATGGTGGAGTGATGAGATCTAATATGATCGAAATCTCGAACCACGGCTAGGGGTTTGGATAAGTCACAGAGGAAGAACATATACTGTTCTAAGTGTTTTTTTTTTGTATTAGACTTACCTGCTTTTATATTGCTCCGTTGCTAATGAAGTGGTAGCTAAAATTTGCTTCTGGATATTGCTACCGCCCTCTATCGCCAAGAATATCACGGAACCGATAAGAGTGTAACCGAATAAAAGTACGCAAATTCCTAAATTAGTAACGAGTCCCGTTAGAACTTGTTTCCGTTTCGATTTTTTTGAACCGAAACATTTACACACTTTTTCGTCACATTTTGCGTTCTTTTGGTCTCTTTTACCACCAATACCGGAATTGGATTGTTTAGACACAACCGAGTAAGTCTCGTAAGAATAATGAGATGCCTCCTTCTCCATTATTCAAAGAAATCTCACAGAACTAACTTGTGGATGACGTTGCCATTTTTATATTCATGTGACGTATTTTAAAAGTTTTCCTTTTGAAATGAAGATAATTTAGTAGAGTTTGGAGTAGACATTTCGTTGTTCCTGAAACAAAAAGGAATGATTCAGAAATCTGTTATTCACATTTAATTATAATTTGAATTCAAGAATCAACAAATCTTTATTAAAAATGCCTATATATTGATTAAATCGCATCAAAGTTATTTTGATTTACATTAGTGTAATAGAGTCAATTCAAAAAAGAAGAAATTATTATACTTTTTCGTCTAATTATAAAGGATCACAGATCCCACATTTGGAACGCGTCCTACATAGTAGGCATAGCGCACCGAAAGCCATATCCCACGACCGGTCTCGGCCTGTTGGGTCTCATTAAGTGGGCGCTAGCAGAAAGGCTTTTACAAGCTATATAATAAATTTGCACCCTTTAGGTTAAGTAGACTTAGATATATATATATATAAGGTTTGAAATTAAATATAAAGTTTATGTATTGTAAATCATCCACTTGATGAAGTCACGGTGTGGTGAAACTATCGTCGTGGTCAATAAAAATAATTTTTGAAACTCTCAAAAGTGTTTTCTTTGATTGATTAATTTTAACATGGAGTATGAACAAGTAAGCGCTAATACAGTGAATAAAGGCTGTAAAGGTAGCCGACTATTGATTATTGCCTGGTGCTCTCACTCGAAACAAACGACCGACAGCGAAAATGGATAGACCTCTGAAGAAGATCGCCACTCGCGCTAGCGAAACGTTAGGAAGCAATTCCAACCGTCGACGGCCTGTACACCCGCAGAAGGACAACACCAGTTCATTAACTGGCCGCGAAAGCCTTAATCAATTTACTAAACAAATAGTTTTTCGATATATGTATTTTTAAAATCCTCCAACGCGATTCATTTTACGTATTATTGTTGACTCGATCTACATATTTTAGTAATACAAACACATCCCTGTCTCTTTGATTGGGGAAGTGTAAAATTAGATTGGAAATTTTACTTTGGTAGCAGTTCGAATCCTTCTGGGACCTGTTGTAATACATTAATGTAGATTGCTAGGTTATATTTTCGCCTGATTCTATTGAAGCTACCCATAATGCAGCTTTTATAAAAAATGTTACCTAATAATAACAATAATTATTCTTTAATGTGAGGAAAGTAGAAAAATGGCGAATCAAGTCGGGTCTAGCGTAAGTAAGTTTGTAAAGCAAATCAGTGGAGCCATCTCGACCAATGATACAACATTCTGCAATTAGTTGAGAATATAAACGTATAATTAAAGGATACAACCAATTAACGTGTCTACTTTCAATATACAGTATGCTGTCGTTAAATCGAAATTTTTATTTAAAAATCGCAAAATTTTGACATATAAGCTATAAAGTAGCTGTGGCTAAATTCCCGCCAGCGGAATCTTACCATAATTGAAATGTAACTACTAAGAACTAGTACCCATTCGTCCGTTTAACTAGGTAGGTTTGTAAGGTGATTATGTAGAGCTATCCCCTATCTTAATACACAATATGAAATATATTCAAAAAAGAAGGAATTAATATCCTTACTCGTCTAAATTTTAAGATCAATGATCTCAAATTTTGAACGCGATCTACCAAGTAGGCACTAGTACCCATTCGTCCGTTTAACTAGGTAGGTTTGTAAGGTGATTATGTAGAGCTATCCCCTATCTTAATACACAATATGAAATATATTCAAAAAAGAAGGAATTAATATCCTTACTCACCTAAATTTTAAGATCAATGATCTCAAATTTTGAACGCGACCTACCAAGTAGGCACAACGAACCGAAGCCATATCCCACGACCGGTTTCGAACTATCGGGTCTCATCAGGTAGGCGCTGGCAGAAATACCTTTACAGGCTATATTATAAATATAAAAATATAAACATAAATATGGATTGAACAGAAACAACTACTCGGAGGGCTAATACCCCTACCGGCATTGAATTACACTCTTGATTCCGATGTCTTATTAGAAGAAGATATATATCCAAAAAAGAAGGAATTAAAATCCTTATTCGTCTAAATTTTTAGATTAATGATCTCAAATTTTGAACGCGTCCTACCAAGTAGGCTTCGATTCGTTGTGCCTATTTGGTAGGACGCGTTCAAAATTTGAGATCATTAATCTAAAAATTTAGACGAATAAAGATTTTAATTCCTTCTTTTTTGGATATATTATATCTTCATCTAATAATTCATCGGAATCAAAAGTGTAATTCAATGCCGGTAGAGGTATTAGCCCTCGGAGTAGTTGTTTCTGCTGAATCCATATTTGTATAAATATGAAATAAATTAAAATCGTGGAGTTTTGACATGTCGGGTGTATTTAAATGTCAATATTTATTAAAGCGGCCATATATGTGCAATTCTAGTGGCTGTTTATAAAGGCCCGGTGCGCTGGCAGAATTTCGCCAGAATTAGTGCTATGAATCATTGACAACGGTACCGAGTCATCCAAATTTAGAAGGCTCCAACTACTTAGTATATAATATGGTAATATGTATGGTGGAATTAGTTTATGATTAAAATCATGTCTAAAAAGAAAATGGAAGTAACCGAATTGCCTAGCTTTGATATCCAGGATTTTGTCGTTTAATTGGAATTTATAATCAAAACTAATCAACGTCTTAAAGTGTTGAAATGCCAATATTCTGATTTTTTTCTGATTATGACGGACATTCATATTTCTACGTACTCCTGATAATGACAGACCCTGTCGAAACAATTGTCGAGTTCCGATAATAAAAACTGTAAAAAGTTATACCAAGTGTTTCATTTGTCGTTTTAGTTATTTAAAATTTACTTTCACAATAATTCTACCTTAGATACCTTGAACTTTATTCATATTTTAATATAGTAAAGGTGGAAACCATTCAATAGTTTTTACATTTTTGCATTTAAAATTCTAATTGAAATAGCAAACAATTGTTTCAGAATAATAACCGTAAAAATTAACTTTAGGATAAAATAAATTTATAACGTAAATGTTGGTTTAGTACCAGTAGGTAATTTTTCTCTTTTACGATACCATAAATTAGCAGTTTTAGTGTTGTCATAAATTGCTACAAGCGGGTTTGCAATATGGATATAGTTTTCACATCATTTAGCCCGTGAAGCTTCATAACATACAAAATATTATTATGTATTTACATTTCCATATGCAAATATAGACAATAGCATATTATAAAAAATATAATATTTCAGGAAATCATAACTATTTCATATTCAGTTGGTCGAACTGAATACACATAAAAGCAATTGTTGGCTTTGTTAGTGGCTCTTCTATAAATTCCCTGTTTAAACGAATCGATGTTCATGTCGTTACATAAATAAAGAGTAATTTCAATTGATTAATTAAACGTTAACGTAATGAGGATAGCTGTTTATATTTCATTTAAATATGATTTCCAATAATAGATAGCTAAGCACAGAACTTCTATAAAAGCCAACGTAATCCAGTAGCGGCTCGTGCCTTCAAAAATAAGCAATGAAAAAAATTCTTTATCCCAAGATGAACGTGCCTGTGTCACATATTTTTGGACTATTTCAGCTTGACATTTGCATACTTTCGTAAAGAAGGTATTTCTAATTTCTTCGTGAGCTATTTCTGTTACCACAAATATTCGAGATCCTTTTTTAGCTATTTTGCATCAATAGCTTAAAAATTGACAAATTGGTTAAGGCTTTCGCGGTCAGTTGATGAATTGGTGTGGTCTTGATTCGGGTTTAAAGGCCGTCGTCGGTTGGAATTGCTTCCTAACGTTTCGCTAGCACGAGTGGCGAGCTTCTTCAAAGGTTCTTCCATCTCCGATGCTGGATGTAGTCTATATAGTCTAGGAAGCAATTCCAACCGACGGCGGCCTCTAGACCTGAATCGGGTGATATTTTGTATTACAGGCAATATGTAACCATTTCGTGACTAAATGCTTAAAATCAAATGATCCTATACAAGTATCCCATTATTCCCAATGAATGGTTGCGAGACTGTGGCATGCAGAGTGACGACAGACCTAAACGATATGAATTCCAAGTTGCAATTTACAAAATCAAATTATTGTTTCTATTTTATTTGATTTAGTTTTCAATATACAAGGAATGAAAATTTAGGTTTTGACAAAATTCAATTTAATAATGAGGCAAGCAAGCACTATCTTGTAAAAGATATACGGTAGAATATTACAAAAGATATCGAAAACAATTTAATAAATGAAGGCAGTTGTGTTACTAGAAACTGACCATTGGCGCAGGAATGTGCGTCTCGAATCATCAGGTAGGGATCAGAGATACTAACGAGAATTCGTGTTGAGATGTATTACAAAAACCTATACAAATATTCAATTGAGGCAGCTATTAAGTCTTGTAACCCAATTTAACAGCGAAATGAAACACTGAGTGTAGGTAACAATAAATTTTATTGAAGACCACAATGAGCATTTCGTCACATAATGGCCTCTTTAGGTGGAATAAATTACTTATCCTAATACAAAATCACTTAATTACTATAAAACAATACAATTTCTTATAACCTAATCTCAGTTTTTGTTTTCGAAAGTAGCTATTGCGATCTATAGCTGTCGGTTACAAGAGATACTGTTGGGTTCCAAAGATAATCAAGTGTCAAATTGGAAACTAGTAAGGAGAACTGCAGAAGGCAAAATTGATAATTGCAAATGTCGAATACCAGAAATATTATTGGATTCCAATAATTGTCAAGTACCACACGAACCACTGTCAATTACAATCGCTGAGAACTAAAGAATATAAAATTGATATCCAAAATCATCCAGAACCGATATATTATTGAATTCCAATTGTTGGAGGTATAATTGAATATAGGAAATATTTAGTACCACATTAAAAACTGTAATCAAATATTTTTGGATAATGTCAAGATCGATGTATTTAGCAACTGTAAGCCAGGATATGGCAGGAGTCGCCTCCACAACAAAGGGTGACAAGTGAAGAGGAGGATATGAAAAGAAGACACAATATCAATTACGTGACTAGTCTATCAAATATCTGGCCTCCACACTGTTGGCTAGGGTTGGTGCCGTATATTATTCGTTTTGTTTCAAATTAAAAAAGAAACATAAATATAAATATGGAATGTGTAGGACGCGTTCAAAATGTGGGATCTGTGATCCTTAAATTTAGACGAAAAAGGATTTTAATGCCTTCTTTTTTTGAATATGTTATATATTCGTTTATGAATCCATCGGAATTAACAGTGTAATTCAATGCCGGTAGGGGTATTAGCCCTCGGAGTAGTTTCTGTTGATTCCATATTTATATTTATATTTATCATGTAGCCTGTAAAGGCCTTTCTGCCAGCGCCCACCTGATGAGATCCGATAGGTCGAAACCGGTCGTGGGAAATGGCATTCGGTACGCTGTTCCTACTGTGTAGGACGTGTTCGAAATGTGGGATCGCAGTGCCTGCTTGGTGGAACGCCTTCCAACTGTGGGATCTTTCATCCTTAAAATTTAGACGAAAAAGGATTTTAATGCCTTCTTTTTTTGAATATGTTAAAAAAGAAACGATTTTATACATTTACAAGAATCACTTATTTAATTTCACCATTGTATTTAGTAGCATCTGAACTGTTTTAATTGCACTGCATAAGTATATATTTTGTATAAAATAAAAAAAGAGCGCATTTTGTAGTTCATAAGATCTAGCAGAAGTGTTATATTATACAAAAATAAGGATTATAAACATTAAATAACAATTTAAAAACAGGTTTTCAGTTATTTTCAGTAAGGGCAGTTAGTGTATGATTATGAATATCTTAATAAAAAATACACTAATAGTGTTTACATACACTAAATGCTAATCTATCAATCATAACACTTTTTATTTTTTTTTTGCACTTCTTCTTGATTACATCTACAAAAATCAGAATTTCTAAAATTACTGTTTTGCAACACGGTGTATATGTACAAGTGAAACCTATATAGTATGTAATTCAAGATTTTGCATACTTACATTTATTTATTTTATAACTAATTATGGTATAGGTTTTCTTGGGCAGTATAAGTATTCTTTAAAAAGGTTCTGACTGACGTATAACTATTTTTAGGCACAAGGAGCAGGTTGTGGATTATTTTTGTTCAAATGACGATGTATTTTCGAAAGCTTTTCAGTGTTTCTTAATTAATCGAAAGCTTCCAAACATTCCATGATTCTAGGCACTTAGTTCTTGTTGCCATCTTCGTACCATTCCTCTTCCCGTTTCTGCTCTAGTTTTGTACATTCGACCGATTCGAAGAGGACGTAATGAACTAATTGTCCTTTTTTTGGATAAACATTTTAATTAGTACCAGTTTGTTGAGTAACGATCGAATAGTCGTTAACGTTTCGAGCTTAATGAGGTAATTTAACGGTCTTTTGGGAGGATTTTACGTGAACCATTTGAGGCCAATGTAAATACGGTACATCAGCATACATTTATTTCGAAAATAATGAACCGTTCGTCATTTTCAACATCATTAGCAAATGGTTTATTTGATATTAAAATTCCGAATATAAACATGTATATATATTCTGATAGACAAGGTCCCTTCGTTTATTGAATAGGCTTTTAACCGATTTTAGTCACATAAATTTACCTTTCATGTTTAGTGCGTTCTTAATCAAGGAATTCAATTGAATTATTAAATTTGCTTTGAAGAGGAAGAGAGAAAGCGAGAGACAGAGAGAGGGAGAGAGAGAAGAGAGGGAGTAATTTCAAATATTAAATTAATTCACGTACAACGAAAAATATTATAAAATGGGTTTCCATGTAAGTAACTGGAGGTTACATGAGATATCTTTAGAATTGATTTAGATTAAGTGCAGACAGCGCAGTGAGCGCCATCTGTAGAAATTTTCTAAAAACGATATTCATTTATCAACCTTTACCGATGTTGTAGCTATCAACAGTGTAACCAGCATGCACAGTGGACAACTCTTATCTAAACATACACTTTTGGGTGTTTCATTCCCACTAGCTACTCATACTGGTGGGCTGGCAGTCCCTCCGACCTACACTGAAGCTTAAAACCGGTACAGTAGGGTGTAAGGCCCTCTTTAGGAATCGTGGGAGTGGGTGGTTTATTTTCTTTACTTTTACCACATTATACCTCTAAACGTTAAGAATAATTAATTCTCCCCATTTTGCAGATAAAAATGTTTATTGATAGAAAACCTTCAAGCATTGTTATGTTTTCGAAATACGTTAATAAAATATTAACAGCTATTACCTGAGGCTTCATTTGATTTTACTTTTTGCAAATTATAGAGAATCCATCATTCTTAATTAAGAAAAGAACGAATGAAAATTAAATACGAAAGTAAATTCAGTATCCTTTTGTCCAAAAAAGATTATGACACCGAAATTTCAATTTTAAAAACTATAGCCATCAACAATGGCTACGATGAAAATCTTATTTACAAATTAATTAAAAATAAAAAATGAAAACAAATTAAGAAATATTTTATATAAATAATGTTACTAACAAAATTGTAAACAGATTAAAAAAAACAAAAACACTTTGAGAAAATTATCAGGCAATAAAAAAGACAAACTTGAAGAAACATATAAAAAGCGGAATTTATAAAATAGAAAGCCTTGATTGCTGTGGCATTTATAGCCACACTCGCCTCTTCCAGGGTTGTAAATTTAAGTTGTCGATTTTAAAGAGATCGGAACATATCTTCGTCTTAAATAAAATTGTGAAACATAAAACAATCATTTTAAAATGTTTCACCAAATACTTAACGAAGATATAATTAAATTAGTAAAAAAATTGTGTTAATTGATCTTATGAAATTTGGAAAGATTTTTTTTTCTCACAGAATTCTAAAAACAATGAGATGCTAAACAGGGTACCCTAAAAGTTAGTAAATGTGCGTTAAAATTTTTTATTTGGGTTAATAAAACATTGTAAAAGCTTTTTCGATTATTCTTGTTTTAGGTATAAGTTTATGCGGTTTCTTTGATAGTTGCGGTGTCGTAAGGTTGTCGTCTAAAACGGTCAAACTTGTATGTAGTTTGACAAGAGGTAGTTGGCCTCTGAGGTCTAGTTCAACGAAAAGTTATGTCTATTAGTTAGACCATCTGTTGCAGAACTGTCGCATTCGCTTGGTACAACTCATTCACGTTCCCGTTCGCCCTTATACGTTCGTTCGTTTGTACGTTTGTCCGTTTTCCACTTGTCTGTAAATTTACATGTTTGACGACTCATCCTCCGCAGACAGCACTGCTCTTGGCAGATCGTTTATTTGTTACAACACGAAGTGGAAGGCTCATGCGACGCGAACATATCAATTATCCTTGTTGGATTACTCGAATGTGTTGATACATGTTCTCCTATAAATCCTTCACACCCGCAGAATCCTTATCAAATAAATGGTTATACGATATTAGAAAACAATTTCATTCCGAGTTTATAGAATTTTCAAATGTTCAACGAGGGCCACACGAAGGTAAATTAATGTTTTTGTTTGAATCTCCTCTTTGTATCCTTTCCATTCCAACAAGTACATTAAATATCCAAATTCTAATAATGAAATATTTGAAGTTTTGAATATTTGGGTAAAATTTAAATACATTAATATGATGTTAATATTGAATTAATTTTTACCCACTACAGATTACCTCATACAACGAGGAAACAGTTGTTACTGTTGTCACTCCCTCACCGGAACTAGAACCCGGGATCTTTCGCTTTATGCGCCAATGCTTTTGCCACTAAGCAACGAGAGGTGATAACAGAACAACGACGAACGTACTTACTAAGTTACCGAACGTCGGGATTGTTTCCGGTTTTATTTGATGAAAAGTCATTTCACTTCGAAATAAAACACCGTAATCAAATTTCCATAATTTATTATTTAATACTTAACGTACGTTGCATCACCCTGTGGCTTCTTCAGAAGTTAGAATTGAACTCGAAACTAGAATTAAAGACATTTTAATTCTAACTTCTGAAGAAAGCACAGGGTAGTGAACCGTACATTAAGTATTAAGTAATAAATTGTGGAAATTTGATTACGGTATTATATTTCGAAGTGTATTATCATTAATCATTAATAATGAAATATTTCGAGAAGTTTTAGTAGGGGTAAATTTTAAATACATTTTGTACCCACTACAGATTATGATTAATAATAATATACATTGATACTTGTCTTATTCGCAAATTCTTTCACTAATAACAAACATTATAGAGAACTTTCCATAGCACAGCACATATTGCATTCTGATTTGCGTATTGAATTTTATAATTTCCGTCAAAATTATATTAAATAAAACACCTAAACTTCGCAAAGGACATTTGTGAACCTTTCCGTCGACTGGAATGTTCTTAAAACGCAAGATTTAAGGGTCTTTGGAAGAGCCGAATCTCGAATGGGTTTCGTAACTCATGCCACATACTCAATAAGGGTCCCTGATACTAAATATTTGTTAAAATCGAATGGGGCAAGATTCGGCATCTATTTTGTGGACATTCTCATTAATGGAACAAACATTCACTTTTTTTTGATTTGATAACACTTAGTATTTTTTTTAAACGCCGTGCCACATTGGGTTTGGATACTTATTTATTAATTTTTCGGAAGTTAACGAGAGGAAATGTACAACGTTTTAAACCGTTCTTTACGTTTTCGTGCCAGTAATAATAGATACGGATATAATCTGTCTCTCACGGCGGAAGATTTGTGTAGCTCCAGAACGTTGCATTAGACTTGGCGTTTCATTACTCTTCGTCTTCGTTGTTTTCGGAAAATCGATAGCTCAACGGTCGGAGACAGAGGTTCGAATGTAATCAACCGGAAAAGTGTTTTTTGGTTTATTCCCTCCATCCGTAAGCTAAAATAAAAGATGTAAACACTTAAAACTTCCGACGAGTGTAACCATAGCATCGAACGTACCAAGGCTGTTTACAATTTGATCAACGGATTTTGGTAGCTTGTGGGGACTTTGTAAACAGCACAATCACAATATTTTATTCCCGTATTTTAAATTTAATGTAAATGTTGTCGAATCGTATTAAAGAATACACGGCAATCAACTTAACTTTTAAACGTAACTTTGACGTTTCAAAAAGAAATTGTAGGGTATTATGTGACCTTTATTTTGTGGTCTTCTGAGTTAAAGGCTAGCGAATCGACTTTGTTTTATGTTTTATATTTTTTATATCCGTATTTTCTCATATTTTTGGAACTAACTTTAGCGTTTTGATAAGTTTAATAGAATAACTAATAGAAATAAAACACTAATGAAACATAACAGTTTGTGTACACGTAACAAAGAAAACCACAAGAAGAAAAAACACAAAAATTGGAAACACGCGATAGAAATAAAAGTAAAAATAACAATGTAAACTTACAGTGGCGATTTCACAGGAAGGTCGAGAACAGTACAATACAGTAGAGTAGCTTTTATAAAAAAAAAATAAAAAACTTTTTTTGTGTTTCATTCCCACCAGCTACTCGTGCTGGTGGGCGGGCAGTCCCTCCGACCTACACTGTAGTGCAAAGCCGGAGGGTAGGGCATAAGGCCCTCTTCAACCTCCTTGTAGGAATTGTGGTGTGGTTAGGGAGAGAAAGATGAGACTGACGAAATGAAGACAGAAGAGAAGTGAAAGATTATCTGTGGAATATTACTGCTCCAGCATTTGCCTAAATTATCCAAGAAACCACAGAAAACTTGGACCAGAGTAGCCGGACGGTAAAACAATAAGTTCAATTATCTGGAACAGCAGGATATAGCCCGTCTGGCCAGATAAAGCGAGCGGACCCCGACGAACCACGGTACCGCAAAGAATATTTTAAGAGAATAATCGTTACGAATATAACAATACCTAAACTGTTTCACGACTTATTGTTGAAATACAACCCTACTAAAAACAGGTAACAATAATAAAAATCTGAAACTATTTACAAATCTAAACATTATACTTTAAAAATGAAACTTTTCAATAAATAGTAAAAACTAGAATTTCAGATAACCATTTAATCTTTAAGAATGTTGAATTTTTAGCTAATAGGTAGAGGTATAAATAATGAATTGTTTTTATATTTAGCTTAGCTTCAAATCAACTATATAATAATGGCCTTATAAGTCGAAACGAAATTGTAAGAGTTCTCATAATAATTTTGTATCTTTGCTTTTAATTATTTTTTTTTTAAGAGGGGAACTTGTGTCTTGAAACTTAACCTTGACCCCGCTTTTCAAGCTAATCTGAATATCAGTTTTAATTTTTTAAGTGGAACCTCCAACTTCCCATTGCGGCATTCGAAATGGCGAAAAATATTTCGTTTAGTTATCTTATTTGTAATTTATAAAATGAAGGTTATAATATATTATTAAAAAATAACCTTATTAAGACTTGATAATGTTTTAGCTGTATTAAGTTTTGTCATAACTAAAAGAAATGAAATGTACAAGATTTCTACAAAAGTCGACGTTACTTGATAAATAAAGCACTCTATCTTTTTTCTCTTGAGCCATTCCATTAAATTCAGCTTTCTTAAATGAGGTTCGTTTTACTTCGGGAATTCCCTTCTTACAAACTTTTAAATTAGCCTTTGGAAAGTTTAAAATAAAATTTTGTGTTGAAATTCTGTCAATTGCTTTAAAATTTAATCCATCAATCTATTAATAACAACATTAAGATTACATAAAGAGTGATGGGTTGTTGAAAATATTTCCTATGACTGATTCAGATTATTTTGTATTTCAATTAGTATTAGGTCAACCAGGTGTATATGATACGATAAAAGTTTTAACAATTAAGTTTTTAAAAATAACTTTTATTAATTAATCAAGGTGATGTTCACCCAGTCTAGTCTGAAGCTAGAATGACATAAAATTACATAGAAGGAAAATAGTAACATGAAAAGCTGACTGTTGCACTTGCATTAGAATACATGTAATTAATGTCCTTGAAAATGGGTATCATATTTAAGATGTAACATATATACTGACTTTTATTAATATAATGAATAACTCGGTTATTATTTAGAACCGAGTGTAAATGTTCTTTTAACGTTATTTTGATGGCTCTGCCCGACTGTACCAAATAGAAAGCTAAACAATCTTTACAAAAAATTTTATGGTTTTTTGAGTACAATAAAGATTTAATTATTCTTTTACCACAGTCTCCTATTTTCTACAATGAATATTTTAGTGAAACAATCCCATTGTTTTTATCACGCAAACCCTTTAATATTTTTTTTAAAGATGTTATAAGTTTGCATTTAATTCAGTTTATATTAAATGTAGTTTTAAATTACGATAAATTTACGTGGTTTTATTTCATGTAGTACATAGTACACCCCGTTGGTAAAAATTTAAATAAAACATTATTAACAATAAAACAATAGCTCTATCAATTATATTAATAAGAATTGTTCATTTGTAGCTGTGGTGCAAATTTTCTGTACACAGCTGAAAGGTTGTTCACTGTTTATGAAGTAATAGTTTGTGGTTCTGATGTGGCTGTCATTTCCCGTGAAATTGTCGATAAGTTTCAACGTTTCCCTATAGTATATATTTAATGAAGATTTAAAGTATCCTGTGGTGGCAGAAAAGTTCGAGTGACAAGTTTGATCGAATCTGAAAGAACGTGCTCGTTTGCTAAACTTCTGTCTTACATTTCCAATGACTTTACCTTCGAAAGCCCGTTTTTATAAGTGTTTTATAAATGTTTTACGTTGGCAAGGAACCTCAACGGATGATTGATAAAATTAAAAATTCAAGACAGCATTTTTTCTCGACCCTCTAGAGTATTTGGAAAAAATAACTTGGAAAACAGGAGAAAAATACGCATTAACTTTGGAATGGCAAATTCAATAAGGTTCCTATAAAAATTCACTACCACAAAATATTCCTTTTTATTTATAGCTTATGAAACTTTAATGACACAAACTTTGATTTAAGGTATATGGTACATTCATTAACTTGTAACCAACAGTTAACTCTGTAGTTGTTAATTTTGATTGTGCTTGTTGCTAGCTAAATGTCAATCCTATTGTTTCAGTTGCTCAGTCTTTTCTACGACTTAACATAAGTGGCAATGCTGCAAATTTCACTAAGCTACCTACATACCTAAAAAACTTTTGTGTGTTTCATTCCCACCAGCTACTCGTACTGGTGGGTGGACAGTCTCTTCGACCTACACTATGGTACAAAGCCAGAGGGTAGGGTGGAAAGTCGTCTTTAGCTGCCTTTCAGGAATCGTGGGAATGGGTGGGTGGTATGGTTAGGGAGAGAAAGATGAGACGGACGAAATGAAGATAGAAGAGAAGTGAAAGAATATCTATGGAATATTACTGCCCTACCCAACAGAAAATTATATACTTTAATGTTAGGTGGGGTAATTCTGTATCCCAATTTTCGATCTTTAGGATTTGTATCATGCATTCGATGAATCTCAAGTAAACTTAGGGGTATGGTGGTAGTACATGGTAGTACATGGAACGTTCTCACAAACTTAATTAAAGGGTTGCAGGTATTAATTTTCATTAATACACAAATGATTTTCATGTAACATCTATTAACGCTATTTACAAAAATGAACAGTTGGTATTAATCAGGTGCGGGAAGAAGTTGAAAAAATGCGATATCAATGTACGATTGTAAGGGTGCGCGTACCCACTGCGGATTTGGCGGCGATTTACTTAACACTAACTTAACTTAAGAGAGAAAACAGGCGGAAGAAATAGAAAAGGATAGATGCAGTAATTAGAGATAGAGATAGCTGTGGCGATGATGAAAATATAGGCTTGTAGGTAGCTGTAGGTCATAAATTACAAGGGGTGACTACAAGGTATAAAGACAGATAATTGTGGTGAAGAGTATTAGAGAATGACAAAGAAAAAATGCAGCAGTAAACTATGCAAAATTTTACAACAGGAATAATTATTTTAATTTGGAGAACTTTACCTTCAGCTCTTAAATATTCCAAAAACACAATCTTATAGTCTTTATGATATACGTTACTTTTAAGCAACACCGAGAATTGAAGTTATTCTCAAAATAGCAGCTGAGGTGGGGTCAGATTGTACCCCACATGGTTGTCAGTGTGACAGTGGCAGACACTTTTAATAATCTTTTTCGAATTTCCACATAAATCGTTCGAGAGCGCAGAAGAGATTTATTTTTGTTAAATGCGACTGGACCCCCCGCAATTTTTTGTTTTATTTCTCTACTGTTTTTTTCAGCTGTTATCTGATTTTCTAGAAATTGAAAATTGGCGACTTATATATACAAACTACTATATTTATCGTTGATTATTGTATAATTCTGATTGGGGCTACAAGGGCGTAATATAAATGAACGCTAAGTGTAGACGTTTCTTTGGCATCTGCGACTGACATCATCAGAGGCACTGGGGTGACAATGTGAGCAAAATATTGACAGAAACTGAATGATGAGCTGGCAAAGTACTGATATTTATACTGTAGAGTGGTGGGAGTGGAGTGGCAGCTTCGGTATCTGATTGGCTGCATGTTCCAAACGGCCGTAAAAGCCTATTTTCTTATTATATCGTTAATTGTTGGTCTTTGGAACCAGAAAGAGCAACATCATTTTGTAAAATACGTTTCGCTAAATGCAGCATCAATTACTAGTTAGTAAACATTATTACTCAACTTAAAATTAAACGTAGTGTGCGAGAGAGCGTAGAAGCCGAAAGAAGTCGATAATAAATTATTTCTTGGATTTAAATCGTGCACAACAGTCTGACAATTAATACAACGATTTTTAACTGTTACAAATGCCCGTTGTTTTTCTCTCTACTTTTGAAATGAAGCAGAAACGAGAAATGGGTGCAATTCGTTACAGTTGAAAAATACGATCTGTGCTTGATTCATATCGCAAAAATAAATTCTTCAGATTTAAATGCAGCGTTTGTTTGTTTTCAGCGTTACGTACCTCAAAATAAAAAACCAAATTTTTATAGGACCATTTTGTTGACTGTCGGATCATTAAATCTTTGGGGTGCTTTACGGGGGAGAGCCAGAATAATGAAATTTGTCAGGAAAAATCGAAAATTGGGTTATAAAATATTTAGAAAACCTACCAACACAGATTTAGTAATACCTTCAAGTTCATACCAATCACTAAATATTAAACTTGCCTCTTTTCACAGTCTTTTACATAGAATAATAAACATTCCACTTGAAGAACAGGACTACCTTTCGCAAATAAACATAATAAATCGTATCGCTCAAAATAATAGCTATAGTATAAAAACAATAAAAAAAATGCTAACCAAAAAAAATTCGCAAAAAAGTCCAAAATACCTTATTTAAAATAGAAAAAAGCTCCACTACTACTGATAACCTATTCTGTTCAATAAATTACATTAAAAACTCAAGCCACAAAATCAAAAACCTTTTAAATAAATTCAATATAACCACTACTGAAATAAATAAATTTAATTTAGGCTCGTGTTAATTAACAACAAGAAAAAGTAGATTACAAACAAAAAAGTGGGGTTTATCAACTAAATTGTCAGGACTGCGATGCCTTATACATAGGACAAACTGGCCGATCCTTAGAAGTACAATTAAAAGAACATTTAGCCAGTATAAAGAATTAAAAAACCACTACAGGTCTCACTAAACATTGCTTAAAAAATCAACATAATATAGATATAAATAATTGTAAATTACTTTATTGCCAACCTAAAAACAGAAAACTAACTCTACTAGAGTTCTTGGAAATAAAAAGAGACTTAACGGAAAAGAAAAATGTTGTTAATAACCAAAAAGAACTGTATGTGTTAAATACCCCACTCCTCATAGATTTATAATAACTACATAATTTACGTATATATATATATATATATATATAGGATATAGTAGAATGATGGTTCAGGCTTGTAGGCCGTGGTCGATTTGAACGGTTTCGTCCAGACGTTTCGTCAGCAACTGCGGCTGACATCCTCAGTGGGTGCTACGTTGACTACGCGGGCGAAGATTATACCTCGAAGTCTCGGCAGCGACATTTAAACACTCAGTAAACAACGGAAACAAAGGCGAATCAGACTTTAATGGCATCGTGAGAGACGTAGATGAGAGATGTAGGTAGTCAGTACGCATGCGCGGAACGCTGACCGCAGCGTTGGGGGCAGTTATGGAGGAAAAATCAAAAGGAAATGCTTAAATACAGTCTGATGCTCGCTTTTTTCCATACTTGTAAAAATGCAAGAGCCTTCGTTTTGAATTGCAGTCAATGCCAAACATGACATCATGAGTCATTGCTCTATCAAGGGGTCCTGTTTAGATCTGACTAGTGACTTACCGAAGTTCAGCTACCTTTACCTTCTTCTAAATGCAGTAGCTACCATGTACTGATTGTTAAGTTCAGAATTATTCAAACCCCAAGAATTATAAATTAAACATTGGTACCTATACAAAAAAAAACAAGTCAACCAATAAATCCATTGCAGAATAGAATAAATCACCCTTTCACCCCAATTTGGCTTATGTTTTTGCGTATTTGTATAACACGGGGTGAAATGGGAAAGATTTGTACCCACTTTTATTACAGCTTTATAACTTTATTGGAAACGGAGAAGTCAAAGGTCAAGGGTGTGACTGATTATGTCATTACTGACAAAACTGTAGTAATTTTATTTACCTTAATGTGCTTGGTCATTATTCTTCATTAAAATTTTATAAGATGTCGGTAGTTATAAATTCTTAGTCAGAAATTTTACCTGGAGTTTGTCCATCACCTGGCGAATTTACATCTGAACAGGCTTGCAACAGCACACTTAAAAACTCCTTAAACTTCCCGTCCTCATTTAGAAAATCTCTGTAGCTAAATTCGTTTTGGAAGTAAAACTAACGTAATTTGGCCGCAAGAAGACGGAAAGAGAATCAAAGTGAAGTGTAAATTTCATTTAACTACGCTCATAAATTTCCAATGAAGTCAAATCGAATCATTTTATGCACGTAAAGCGAGGCAAATTTATGGAGAGTAGCGAACGTTTCGGGCGTAAAATCAAAAAGAGCCAATGCTTTGCTTGCATTTACTCGATTTATTTATGCAATAGTAAATGTTTAATATCATATAAAAAATATTCACTATACATAAGGTAGCTACTACCTGAACAGCTACAATTTAGTTATTTCAATTTACATAAAGTCTTCTAATCCGAAAACTAGGGTTTTTATTGTTAAAATGAATCGCCAAAGTAATTCAGATAGAATGGTGATCGAATACGTCAAAACGAAATTTAAAAAACACCAGCTTTATTTAAAGATATATAACATGTGACACGTTTCGTCTAACCTTAGTGTCTTCTGACATGAATACTTACGACCAACCATAAGGTGTCGTTTAATATCTAAAAAGATGGCGTTCACTACGCTGTCTATATTTATTTATTAATCGCTGTTTATAGGCAGAAAGTAGGTTAGTTGGTGTTCTGCATGAACGCCTCCCTCCATCGTTGTAAACAACTACTCCGTCACCTATCTCCGTGTCACCTTCGACAGAGGGTTTAAAAACATATTCGAACTACCCGTTCCATGGCCCTGGGCACCTTCATCGCACTGAAGCCCTTCTTCCGAAACAACACAGTTTCCCAGCAAACCAAAATCCACGTGTTTAACGAGATCATCAGGAGTATTTGCTCATGCGCAATTACGATCTGGGGATGTGCCCTCCCCCATCGCCTGCGAGCCCTTAAAAGCACATACATGCCGATTCTCCGGGAAACAGGCTTACCCTCACTCCCCGAAGCTGCAACCAGATTCGCGGCCAACCTCCGGACCTCAGTGTCAGGTCACCTAAACCCGTCCATCTCGAAACTATCAGATTTTGTCCCTAAACCATCCGACCGTTATAGAGGGCCCTGTCACCTTCCACACTAAGTTGCCCCCCTTTGCTCATTTTTAGTTTCGCTATATAGCGCGAATGTCCACCCAACCCATACGAGATGGGCCACCGACCACAACCACCCTTTCCACTTCAATCCCCCCCCGCCGCCACTCTTAACTCAATACCATTCCCAACCTTTCCTGGGGACGTATGACCCACGAGTTGCCCTCCCCGCTCGAGGAGGGGTTTTATTCGGTTAGAATCCAACACTAGCCCCACCTTCGGGGGTGTCAATGAAGATTTCCTCTCCTCGAGGATAAAAACAAAAAAAATGGTGTTCTGTATTTCGCTTTTCAGTGCAAGTGCCCACCCAACCATCTGCGATGGGCCACCGATCTCCCAACGCTTCTTCCATCCCCACCACCCAACCTAATCCTACTTCTACCCTTTTCTCCCGGGATGTATAACCTCCGGGTTGAGCTCCCATCTCGAGGAGGGGTTTTAGTCGGTAGGCGCTACGGTGAATCCGACACTACCCTTTCGGGGGTGACTTTTGCAGATTTCCCGTCCTCGAGAATGATCTACAGAAAAAAAAATTGGTGTTCTGTCAGTGTTGTCTACGGTATATTGATGAGAACCTATGAATTAGAAATCGCGATATACGTCTGGCAGTTTCGGCAGAATGCTAACCAAGACCATATTTTTATTTTGCACAGAAATTATTATTTTATAGTAATTTGGATAAACCAAAATTCTATTTCACTACCCAACATTTCATTGTAAATTAGTGTAGCTTTACATCAACCGGAAGAATGATTGTTTTTGTACCTTCGAATGTTTCCTGCTAGCAAACCAATGCATGTTGGATTACACGGTAGCTTAGTAATAATACGTATGAATATGCATGTAGGGCTAGTATACGTGTATAAGGAATTCATTCGGAATGCAAGTGGTTGCTGCATAAATCCTGATACACGCCCCCATCGTTGTATTTTGTTTTCAGTTTAGAGGGACGAAACACTTTAATGAATATTGTGGGAAATCGTTGTAAGATGAGCAGTCGGAGTATGCGAGACGTAAACCAACCAACGAACCCTGCTGGTTCGTATTACAACTCGCAATTAGATGCCATCTAGACTGACTTAGTAGTAGTGGTTCACGATTTATGCTGTTATATGAGAACAATATGTTTTAGACAGAAGTAGAATTTGAGAGGGTTAAAAAACTAGAAATGTATCATTGCATTTGCGAGAACATTAATTACGGACGTAAATAATAAATACAAAATGAAATAACTGTTTAACTAATAATAACAAACCCAAAAAAGAAGACAATAAGATCTTTTTTCCACATTTATGCCATATTTGCATTTATTATATATCTTGTAAAAGCCTTTCAGTCAGCGCCCACCTGATGACACCCGATAGGTCGAAACCGGTCGTTTGATATAGCTTTCCGTGCGCTGTGCCTACTGTGTAGGACACGTTCCAAATGTGGGATCTGTGATCCTTAATATACAGATGAAAAAAGATTTTATTGCCTTCTTTTTTGGATATGTTATCTTCGTCTAATAATGGTTCGGAATCAACAGTGTAATTCAATGCCGGTAAGGGTATTAGCCCTCGGAGTAGTTCTTTCTGTTGATTCCATATTTATATTTAATTATAAGAAATATGACATAAGGTAGGTTTCACAAACATGATTTATTAAACTCCCCGAATTCGTTTCGATCAATAGCGACCATTTTCAGGAGAAATACAGAAATGATTTGGAAACGTTTAACAGGTCTATGTAAGGGTATATTTATGGAGTAGTGGGGGAGTAAAGAAGAAATGGATTATCTTCTCACTCAGTAGGTAGTTGTCTTTCTTAGCTTTAGAGTTTACGTTAACGTGTTATTTCATTTGAAAATAAAACCTGCTTTTAGGTTCACGTCTAGAGTCTCTAGAAAGACAGAGACTTGTTACTATCTTTAATGTGTTAACAAAATGGCTACTGCTATTGCTATCTTTGTGTTGCTTGCTCTCACTTCTTTTCACACCAGTAATGAATGTTTCACGGTTTTCAAATATAATTTTTGAAGTTACTCGTGCTGGCGAGCGGGCAGTCCCTCCTACCTACACTGTAGTGCAAAGCCGGAGGGTAGGGCGTAAGGCCCTTTTCAGCCTCCTTGCATGAATCGTGGGAATGGGCGGGTGGCGTGGTTAGGGAGAGAAAGATTAGACGGACGAAAGGAAGACAGAAGGGAAGTGAAAGATTATCTGTGGAATAGAATAATTACTGCCCCAGCATTTGCTAAAATGATCCAAGAAACTACAGAAAACTTGGGCTAGAGCAGCCGGACCCGGGTTAGATCCGGTGACCTCCCGAATGCTAAGCAATTATCTAGAGCACTAGACCACGCCGCTCGGTAAATAATTAACAAACACAGTCTTATATGCGCAGTACAGAACTAAAGGGTGAGGGGAATTTTTTTTTTAATTTAAATTTAACAAAGGTGAATTGTTTGTTTCTATCTGTCTCCGCAAGTTAAGATATATACTATAGAATTTAAATTTTTATCAGTGTTATCTTTGCAGTTTTTTATTACATTTCCTAAACAATTGTTAGTTCTAAAGGCTACAACTAAGTCTCTGTTTTTATTATATATATACTAATTTTTTTGAAGATGTTACTTAAATAAGTTAAACTCCCATATTTATTAGACGTTTTTTCTTTTGATGATTTAGGGTAAATTGAAAAAATTACTCCTTTTTAATTTTTATTATTAAGAAGATCATCTTCCATTCTTTTTAGAAAAGCCCATGTTTACAGCCATACTATAAATTCTATCTAATTCAAGTTTATAATTTGATAGTTCTGGATTAATAGTTCTCATATTATGCACTATGTATTTTAATTTCCCAAAATTAAGCCGTTTGCTTTATAGATTTTGCAAACGTAAGTTCCATAATATCAAAAAGGTTTTAACGAGAATAATTAATTTTCAGTTTAATATCGTGTCTCCGGTGTAAATATAATTTGAAATTTGACAACGTTGCATTTTGATCCGATCATTACTACCGTTCAGTAATTATGTTGCATTTCATTAGACTTACGTGTCATTTTCGCGTCATCCTTCGAACCCATCAGCTACGTCGCCCTATATCCGCCGCCCCCGCAGCACATTCCGCTTGGTGAATTTCTCGAGAATTTCTGCACCTGATCCTCAATTCGTTAGTAAAAAGGAAACATCGATAGAAAATTGAGTTTCCAAACGATACGGGCTTAACACAGCTCTTTCCCACAAACTAAATTAGAACCTCACTTACTTACCTCCTGAACAAACTGAACAAAATCATCGGCGTCCGTATCCGGTTACTACGTTGTTAAGCATTCTTGTGGAAAAGGAACACTTAATTAATAATTTATTGATCGAAGACTAACGTATAGAAAATCAAACATGAAGTATACAGGGGTTTTTAGGCTGATAGGCTATTAGAAGTACATGAATTAGTTGAATGAATTCAATTCTAAAGCTTGGACTCCTTTGGTTATTGTTTATGCCGCTTCTTTTTAAAGTATTTTCAAGTTCGATTTACATCTGGTTAAACCAAATGAGCCCAAGTTTTAGAATTGAATTCATTCAACTAATTCATATACTTCTAATAGCCCATCAACTTGAAAAGCCCTGTATACCTCAGGCTGCCTTCATGATCACGTATTTAATAATTGTAGAAAGACGCCTATTATAGCTTAAGCCCTTAATAATAACATTTGGTGTTCCTGAACCAAATTTTTCATTTTACAATTGATTAACATTAGAATTTTTCGGATTCTAGCCGCATGGCGGATCATGGTGACCTCAAAAGAGTTCGACGTGTTGTCTACTATCGCAAGAGATATCTTCAGGAAATTCAGGTTGTCGATGCAAGGTCTACAACGTTAGAGTTGGATTGTTGAATCACCATGGTCTGCCATGGGGATTTCATCAAAAATACATGGTTAGAATACAGAAATCCAACTACGTCAGACGACAGCCGTGAAAGCCTATATCAATTTCTATGAGAAGAGAGTAATGTGTTACTTGAAAAAGGGCTAACAATCTCAATTAAAAACTTTGAAAAATTTAAAAGCATTTTCTGTTCGATTTTATTATTTCAAAGATAAATATATTTCTGTAATTTCTAAAATTTCGAATAAGTTTATAGCTAGAATAATCTCCAACATACAAAAGCTGATATACTTAAACAAACGATATCAAAAAGACTGTGATAAAAGAATAACTAAAATTTTCTACTTTCACATGGTTACAAAACAGAAAAATATAAATTTCTATTGTTTTCCTCAGAAAACACGAAATCCATATTTTCACGAATATTCAATAATATCGAGTTCTTTACAATCAGTATGACATTATACATTACAAATTTTATTTTCATATGTTCATATGCTCTAACATTTCAGAATCAGAATAATTATAAAAAACTAATTTACCCGAACAGTTTACTTTACCGGGATCCCTCTTCTCTATTACGAGAATATTTAATCAAGTTTGCGAAAATCCGTACCCTTTATAAATTTACCATGCAAAGGGTGATTACCGAGTTTACTTCCACGGTAATGATAATTTTCTATGTAAACAAAAATAATTAATTAGACGAATTAACTTGCCTTTAGCCATTCTGATTTCATTTTCTTTTGAGTTCAAGAAAGGGATGATTTCCTTTTTGTCACCAATTTTAACAGCAATGTCTACGGAATTTGAACAATATGTTAAAATTTTTCATGTCTCGTTTCCTCATTCCTTTTGTCTCGGGAGATCCTAAATTATCTTAAGTGTTCGACAGTATTCAGTCAATTTGATGTATCCTTTCGTAAACGGTTAAAGTTAAAATGAAAAATAGATAAGCCTCCTTTTAGATGAGCATTACTTTGCTGCTCTCTAGTAAACGAAAGGTATAGTAAAGCGGATTACTGGAGACTGAAAGGGAAATCCAGGACTAAACTAAAAGGAAAACTTGAATAGCTATTGAAGTATTGATTTTGTATCAAATACGACGCTAAACAGCTGATTATTCTGTTTATATAGATCTCACACACATCTCTACTGTGAACAGGAAAGCCTACCCTAATCTTCGTTAAAAAACAATAATAATCTTACCTTCCTTTGCGAATCCGGATAAAAAAAGATAACTTGAAGTACCTAAATGTTATTGAAATTCGATTTGCTGATATATTTAGCAGTTCTAAACAAAAATCTCAAGGAAAAAATGAGTAATTCATGATCAAATTCATTATGGCCTAAATGCCACCATTGTTGAAATGAAGAAAATGAATGTGGCTAGAACGTCTAGTTGGCATGACTGTACCATAGAGCGTAAAAGCATGGAGACAGCATTTGATACTATAGCAATGATTCTGCAATAGCAAGTAGTTGTGTGCTCTAACGCAGCGTGATTGGTTAAGATAAGGGAAAAAGTCAGTTTTTACGGTATTTCACTTTTTATTTTTCTTTTATCAATCTTTTATTAATTCCAAATATTAAAAATATGAAACTGTTAATTCTATATTCATTTCGTGTTTATATAGGACCTAATTCGTAGATTTTAAGTTAGTCTTTAAGTGATCACGGGAATTTTTGTCAAATTTAGAAATTGTAATCAACAATTCAATATATTTCAAAAATTGTTTGTATTACTTCAGATATGTCCATGATGTGTTACTTTGTTTCGTAGGTTCCATTAGATAGTTAAATAGTATGCTCAATTTTTTAAACACTTTTCACCCAAACCTATGCAAGAAGATGATTATAAACAAAACAAATAAAAAAAAAGAAAGGAGAATATGTACATAAGTGGTTACTTAACTTCAAGAGGCAATTGTGGTAAGAAGAGACAAAACCGTTAATTAATCCCAAGTTGAGAAATTCGATACAATTGTCTTGAAGGAAACAAGTTCCAATTAAGCTAGTAGACCGTCTGTCTTCAATTAGGACTTGGTGAAATAACTCACTAACTATTAATTGATATCTAAACATTTTGTCGCCGAAAATATTCCTCTTTAAAGCTATGTGAAACGTATCATCAGCCGCAGGTTAAGAGTAGTTCACAGCGTGTTTCTTTAACGTCGCATACATGTATATGTTACGGGTAAAGTTAGATAAGCGAGTAAACCTAGTTTTACCCGGGTAAACTGGGTAATACCCAAGACTCTTGGGTAAAGTCCAAAATATATTTGGAATTGTACACGTTTCGGGTTTTACCCGGGTAAACCACGTTTTATTCGCTTTCGCTTGATTAAAGTTGGATGTACCATAAATGACAAGACCATTAATGTTTCAAAAAAATATTTAATTCAAAAAACACATTTTGTAAATAAAAATTAAGGGTTCTAAAAATGTATCCTCTTAATGGTAATCTACTCACGAGTATTTATTTGTTCAAACAAGACAAGCTGCTGTGACATTTCAAGTTGCAAAGATTTCCAATAGCTTTACCCAACCTAACCTAACCTAACCACAACTCCTTTTTTGATAGATTTCGGTTTTTTTGACACCCTTCACACAAGCGCAGATATAGCTTAATAACATCTTGAGCTATATGAGTCATTTATGGTACATCCAACTTTAACCAGGCGAATGCGGATAGAACGCGGTTTATATTTAAATATAAATATATTTTGCACTTTACCCAAGAGTCTTAGGCATTACGCAGTTTACCCGGGTAATCCTAGGTTTACTCTCTTATCTAACTTTACCCGTGACATATAGAGTCATTTTTTTGATATATAGCCAATTTTAATTTTCTTATAATGTCCTTATCACTCACATTTCTTAACCGCATAAACGGATTGTTGTACATTACCGTTGCTGATGGTGAGCACACTAAATTACATGTTCAGTAGTAACGTATTATGTGGTAAAAAAGGACCCTCGAGATACAGGTTTCCTCACCTCCAATGTAACATTAACGGCTGAACAGAGCAAAGATATGTGTTTGCTAATCCGATCTGCGACGATGAGCGTGTGCGTGTCAAAGTTTATTTTTAACTTTCACATTGATCTGTCGCTTGATTTGATTTGTTTAAACATTCCAGTTGTGCAGTTGATCACTTGCTTTTATTAGAGAGCCGTTATGGCGGAATGGAATATTTCTTCTTTGAATTCAACTGAAAATTTGATAGATAATGGAGTAATAATTTAAGGAAGTTTATTTCTCAAAAATGATGCTTTCTCTCTCTAACAAAATCTTGTTCTCATTCCAGGTCTGTTTATCGTAAGAGATAAGAGAAAATGTCAAATAATATTTAGTGAATAAATGTAAAATGAGTATGTTGAGGCAGTATTGTTCCTGACAAATCACACGGAAGACTATTACATTGTTTACTTTACAATATAGAGCTTTTCGGGAAAGCTTTCAACTTTCAATCTCGTGAGCTTCATTAAATAAACATAAAAGTGAAATAATGAAAAAGTCCTTTTGAAACCCCCATTGACTACTGAATGAACTGCGTATATTTAAATTTATGATTTCAACAATAATAAATATAATTTTATGTAGTTGAATCATAAAATCGACTGCGTCATGAGATAAAATATAAGGTTGACAGTTTCTCTTCGATAAATTATGCAACGTGGATATACAGGATGTGTTTAGTTGGAAATTTATTGAGACTTTTGCCCACATACGTAAGGCTTATGATATACGTGGATACTGTATCTTGAATATTGAAGTTGGACGTGGAAGAAATTGAAAATTTCTTCTAAAGGAGTATGAAATTAAATTAAACACTGGAGGGTTTTACTTTTTTAAAGACTTTATTTCTCAACAATATTGTTTCAGCCAATCGGCCATTCTCAAGAGAGGGTACAAAGATTACTAAATTTTAAAATATCTAACACTAAATTATAATACCTTAAGGGAAAATGGTGGGGTAGGTTACAATTTATGGAAGATGAGCGGGGAGTTGTAAGTACAGAGTCCTTTCTGGTTGTTTACTATATTGATATTTTTATGAATGCCTTTCTTAATCTCTAGGTTTTCTAATAGCGATAATTTCCTACTTTTTTTTATATTCCTATGTAAAATTTTTGTTTGATTTATATCAATATTATGGTTATTTAAAGTGCACTGTTCTGCTATACCTGTTTTGCAGTCTTTTTTGTTTACAATCTGCAAAATCTCCCAATTGGAAATTAACCACACCTTCAAAGAAAATTATAAAATTAGGAGGAACGATAAAAACAGGGAGATTCTAAAAAAAGATTCTGACTGAACTTGCTTGTAATAAGGGATTTACCTTATTAATCATTTGATAGTTAATTAAAATTTTATAGTCACACTTTATTTGTCAAATTTGTACATAATTATTAATATTGTAAATAAACAGTTAAAAAGTGCAGTTTTCGTATCCACAAACAACAAAACTACAATCGTTCGCCATTAATTTAGCGTGCCACTTGAGGATACCAGAAAGATATCTTTCAAAACCTCACATACACTTTTCCTCAAGAAACACAAGCAATATAGCAAAGCGGAGTGTTAAATTGATGAACTCTGCTATTTTTTGCTATCTGATTATAATCAATTTGATATTCTTGAAGACATTAGATTTCTTCTTAGGTATAATCTTAATTCCCTACTTTTATGTTAAGAAGAATTTATGATAAATCCAAAGGTAAATTAGACTTTTGGAGAAGAAAGTCTTCTCCGTCACTAATCCCAAGCATTTCCGTGAAAGCTTGAACTTTTCTGAACCCATACAATTTTCGCGCTTTAATAATAACTGCGATGAGTGAGAAAATCCACATCGCGTGTAGCGTCCTCTAGTACGACAGCCACCGCCGGTGTAGTCTCGGCGTCATTCGGTCGAAGCGGATAAAAGATTACGTGCTTTAACTGAAAACTCGCAATCGTTACAGTTTTTAATCTCTAAGTTTACTTTGTCACGATTTAATCGATTTATCAGAGCGGCCGTGCTTGCACAGCCACGGTTTGCCTTTATTCTGTACCGAAAGAACTCCCATTGAATACTTTTCGAGTTTATCTTTTTAACTAAACTTCCATCGGAGTACAATTCACGAGAATCGAATGAAAATTTGAAACAAGAATTTCCGTTTTACGAACTAACTAAATGAGTGTACTAAGAAAAATAAAACTCAAAAGAATGTTTCAATAATATATTCGAAAACCTCGACATACGTTTCGACCGGATGACCTTTATCAAGAGTAATAAATAACTGGGCGTAGCCGAAGGTGCCACCAAATTATACCTGAGCAAAAAAGGTACAACCGATTGTGGCACTAACACCTAATAGGTAGAAATTATTTTAATGAGAAAGGAAAATACTTTATTGATATTTTATGGCATTTATTTAACAGTAATTAATAAGGCATTATAAATACATACTAATACATATCTCAGTCAACAATTTTTTCATTGTAAATATGATACACATTTTATATAGTCGATGTTCGATATTGTTTTCTTTTTATATTTTTCACATAATTCCATGATTGCTTTCACTTTACTTTTTACGGAGGCATCTTTAATTTTGAAAGGTGTTTTTAAACTTTGAATCTTGACATGTGTCAATTTGAAATTCTTTTAGCTTCTCGACAAATATATATATATATTGATGGATGAGCTGTGTAAAAAGATTCGTTAAATTTTGAGTGAAATGATTCACACGCGTTTGTCGTTTTCATAACACAAGGACCACACTCCTTACCACTACCTTATCAGGTAGGTGAGCACCCTTTTCTCTGGTGGCACGATTGGTTGTTTACTTTTAAAACCCCAATTTTGTAGCAGGTAGATCTTTATTTTTAGTGGCAACTTCGGTCCCACCGCAATTACTAAATCTTAAAGTAAATGTTCACAATTTAAATAGTAATTACATAAATAAATATTAGTTAAAGTTAAAATTACTGGAAAGTTTGTCTTTTATGAATGTTTATTAAAAATTGGTTGTTAACAACGGTGTGTTATTTGTTAATGTTCCCGTTTGATTATTGACCAAGTTATTTTTCTTTGAAATTGCTAATTTAAATTCAAATTTCTCCAAAAGCGTGAGTTTTTTACTTTTTTCCAAATTATGTAATTATTTGATATTGTCTTTGTCGAGACTATGATTGTTTTTGACGTAATATTCCGCAAATCCTGTTGAACACGTTTTATTTTTGATTGAGCGCTTATGTTCATAAGTACGTTTTATAAAGGACTGCACACATTGTCCAATATAAGTGGCGTCACAATCCTTCCAAATATTTTATAAATAGAATTTATGGACATATTTTGGTAATATTTCGACAAAAATTTCTAACATTTTGGCCACACATAATAACATCACTGTAAGTTTTAACCCAAATTTAATTATATAACATATATTTTTCAATCCAAAAGATAAAACGAATATGTATGATAAAACGGAAGTCTATAAGCTCTTATTCTATAATCATTCAATTTGAATCGCTCGTTTGAAAATTATAGTATAATCTGTCGTATTTAAAAATAAATAAAGAACACACTTGAAGTTTACAAATTTTTAACGTTTCTACTATAATTATTTTAGCACATTGTGCCTTCTTCAGGTGGTGAAGGCAACATTAAATATTTGTAAAATCCAAGTATGTTTTTTATTTAGTTTTAGGTAAATATTTTATAGATCGCACTTTTTGTAACGCATCTTGTTTTGGTTTATTATTAATTATGGCCGGAATTCATAGTAAAATGATGGTTCGGGCTTGTAGGCCGTGGTCGATGCGAACGGTTTCGTCCAGACGTTTCGTCGGCAACTACGGCTGACATCTTCAGTGGGTGCTGTGTTGACTACGTAGGCGAAGTCGCTGTCGAGACTTCGAGGTATTATCTTCGCCCACGTAGTCAATACAGCACCCACTGAAGATGTCAGTCGTAGTTGCCGACGAAACGTCTGGACGAAACCGTTCACATCCACCACGGCCTACAAGCCCGAACCATCATTCTACTTTGACTCCTACAGCATTGAAATCTAAATTTCTTAATTAATATATTTGAAATTATGGAACTATGTTTTTAATTATAACAATAACAATTATTATGTTTTTAGTAAGAAATTTATCGAAACTACCAGATACGGATCGCGATTTCGCTGTTGTTAGAATCTCAACAGCGTGCCATAGGCAGTCTCGACAAATTACTGACCAAGCCGAAATGTTCCGTAAAGAACAGTTAATATAATAACAACATAGAGGCAATTGTTGCCATTTGGTGGATTTTATTTTATGACTTTTATTTTTCTTTGTTCAATATGTTTCATCAACAGTGCTCCGAATAAAGTTTACTTGGTAACGTAACGTACGTAACACTGCTCTCAATTTTTTATTAGATAAATGATTAATATATATAAATAACTATATAAATAGACGTACTTCAAGTAAAAGCTGGAAAAAAAATTCACCCAAGGTTTAAATCATTCTTTGACGTCTTGTTTTGTACCAGACGGATCTAAGAAAAGCACTAAGTAAAGAGTTTTTAAGTATTTAATGAAGGAATGATTTAAAGTAAGTATTTTACGAACATTCACATTTGCTTAAAACGGTCATTTAAACGATTCTTAAAAAAATGATAAAAAGAAGAGACAGTAGCTTTCGCGTGGGTTGAGTTAAATTTCGCCAGTTAAGATAATTTTTGCAAATTACGAAATTTTAATACTCATTAGCTTGAAAAATACCTCCAATAAAAAGCTTGTCGACTGGTTTTCACAGAAACCTCGGTTGTTATACTGGGGAACATTCATCTGAAAATTCCCTTCCGTACGCTTCTAAACGAACATAAATCACAAACAAATCAAGCGAGTCAGTAATAAAGTTGATTTATATCCTTTACTGCTCGTGGAAACTTGAAGAAATTCGTGAACGTATCAAAGCTACTCTAAAAACCTTCAATTTCAAATCTTTACCTCAGTCTGACTATGATCAATTTTAAGTACATATCGATACAGTTAAACTTTCCATATTTTTAGGACAAACAGTACAGAACCACAAATATTCTGCATACAATAATACAGAAAAATATAATATCAATCACATCTTCAATATATAAATTAGAAGATTTACTTTCCAACGTTGTTGTCCCTATTCCATAACTACCTGTTATTCTTTATATAATCTGTATACATCTTTCTTCTATCCCTGAATCTCATTTCTATATATTAAAGTAAAAAAAAATAATTAAAAAGCACACTTGGTGATTTTTCACACTTTTACTGCTTACAGTAAACTTTTACTATAATAATAATGACAGGGCTATTGTCGAAACAACTGTTGAGTTTTTCAATAAATTTGTGAAAAGTTACCAAATGTGTTGATTAAAAATTTTGGTTTTAATCATGTCTTTTCAAAGCAATTACACCGTTGAACTTTAGATAGTATCTTTAAGTAAAAAAAAAAATATTTTTTGTGTTTCATTCCCACCAGCTACTCGTGCTGGTGGGCGGCAGTCCCTCCGACCTACACTACAGTGCAGTAGGGCGTAAAGCCCTTTTCAGCCTCCTTGCAGGAATCGTGTTAATGGGTGGGTGGTGTGGTTAGGGAGAGAAAGATGAGACGGACGAAATAAAAACAAAAGAGAAGTGAAAGATTACTGCTCCAGCATTTGCCTAAGTGATATAAGGGAACCATAGAAAACTTGGACCAGAGCAACCGCACCCGGGTTCGAACCGGTGACCTCCCGAATGCTAAGCAATGATCTAGAGCACTAGACCACGCCGCTCGGTATCTTTAAGTACAATCAGTATCTCATTTCATTCAGCATCCTCGAAAGCTTCTTCTTTATCTAATAATCCTATCATATACGCTCTTTCTCTTCTTTTACTAATGATATTTGCTCTTAATAGGATAGGTTAACTAAAGGTGTCGTGGTACACATAGAACAATTTAGATAACTATACAATTATGTTTACGTATCTAAGTTCCTAGATTATCAAATGGTAAGTAGTATGTACCAATGATTAAAGTAAAGTTGTGGTTGGGAAAAGGATTCTCTGATTGGCATGAATGAAATAATATGCACCAAGAGGTTAGGTTAAGTTATGACGACAGAGGTTTCCTTGATTGGCTTGTACAAAACGCTATTCACCACCAACATCGGCACTGTTTGAATTTTGATGGGTTATATTATCTAAAATAGGTTTGTAACATTAATTTATGGAGGTAGGTATTTCTTCTCATGATAAAAAATTAAAGAATATTGCTGACCATCAAAACTAAATGTTGGAACAAAAATAAGTTCTTGGTCAAGCAATTTATCGAAGCTACCAAACGTGGATCGCGATTTCGATCTTATTATATCTCATCAGCATGCCATAGGCAGATTCGATAAATTACTGACCAAATCGCTGGGGCTCGGGGACAGCAGCAAAAGCAGGAAGATGGCGACGTACTGCTATATCAACACAAATGTTGGAATTGTGCCTTGGGCCTACTTGGAATTTCCAGGATGTTGTCGTTTAATTGGAATTTTTACCAACCTATTTTTAGTAATACAAGTACACTCTATAATACGCGTAAGTACTAATTCTGCGCAGGAGCTACATACCGATCTTTCACAATTACAGATAAATTTCCTTAATGATATAACAACTGCAAACACTTACCTTATACGTTCTTCCTTTAATTCCTTCAGGTAAATTTGTTTATTGTGAGTATTTCTTATAAGCAAAAAAATAAAATTGGCCTTAAGTAATTTTGTTACATAAAGTTTGAACATAAAGATTGTTTTGGCATATCAAATATGTTGAAGCTGCTCGAGTTCTTGTAATCAATTTTTAGCAAATTTAGACAAGAAGTTACTGACAGTCAAATGAGTAAAGTTTGGTCGTATTTAATTGAGGTGTTTCTGGTTCTGAAGGAATAATTTGTGCTGCTTATGGATGCCAACTTCAAGGGAAGACAGTTACCTTGGTTTAAAATTTACTGGAATTTATTTTCCCGATAAATTAAAGTTTTTTGGTTGAAAATTATTTCAAGAGGAATTTTATAGTGGGCAGTTTATATATCTGAACGAACAACGTCTACTTTCAAATTAAATAACAAGTCTAAAGAACTGGAGTGGGGGTTGTGTCTGAACCGTAGAATATTACGAGAAAAAGTGATGCTCTCTGAATTCTCTGCTTTTCTGTTTTTTTTTTTGGTCAAAGAAAATTATCCTGAATTTCACAACTAAACGAAACTACAGAAATTAATCTGGTACATACAAATATGTTATACATGTAAGGGTGTAGGGTACTAATGGAAGCATAAATACCGGGGTATGTATATTTTGCCTATTTCGGGAACGCCACTGTCATTGAAAAGCACTTAAAAAGGTTCACTTGGACCTCGAACGGATTATAGCTTAGCATTCGGGAGGTCAGTGGTTCCATTCCGGATCCGGCTCCTCTGGTCCAAGTTTTTTGTGGTTTCCTTGGATCATTTAGACAAATGCTGGGGCAGTAATATTCTACAGACAATCATCAACTTCTCTTTTATCGTCATTTCCATCCCTAACCACCACCCACACACTCCCATGGTTCCTTGAAGGAGGCTGAAGACGGCTTTTCCACCCTACCATCCACATTTGCACCATAGTATAAGTGTAGCGCATTAGCATTAGTAGCTGAAATACCCAAAAGTTCTTTTTCCTGGAACGGTATTGGCCGCAACATCAATAACCAACATCTTGTAAATATACAAAGTTTATTTGACTTTGCTGTTTACATTATTTGACGCTTCCATACCTCTCATTCGCTAGCTGCTGGACCTTGGAGGCTTCTTGGAATCATCTTAATCCACGCTTTTGCCTAATTGCCGTTTAATTTGGTTCTTTTTATAATTATGCCGACAATTTTAAAATTTTGCAAATTGGTAAAATGTTGGTTATTGATGGTTAACTCCAAAAATATCTCTGCAAGCGCTTTCTAACGACTTTTCAATGCAGCGCCCACCACCCTCAACAATTATATTAGTTATCATAATATCTTTATACGTATAAGAATCTGAATGTAGTCTGAATGTAGCCCTATGTTATGTGCTGTCGATTCGTTATTCATAAAATTAATCCGTTATGAAAAAATAGATAATTTCGTTGAATTGACTTTTTATCTGAGCAAAAATTAGAAATTTCACCTTTTCAGTTTACAAATCATAGGACTATCGTCTAAAGGTTTTGGCAACATTGTAACTTTATATCTGAGTTACTCTTGCAGTACACGTTACATTTGCCTTGCATTAACATTTTTTCCAAATCGTATAAAACTTCTCATCACGTTGACATTTTCTATTATGATAAACAACTAATGAAGAAGGAGAATATTCTGACATAAATAATTCTACGTTGCAATACATTAAGTGTACATAAGATAATGACGCTATGTTTCCAACGATAGATAAATAAGGAGTGGTTTACTAATAAAAGATAACTTGAATGTGTCTCATGCTGTAGATTCCGAAATGTTTAATTACAAATTATAATTTATAGTAAACCGCGATATGTATATGTAAAAAAATAAAATTTTTGATAAATATTTCAAAAATATTTCAAAAAGAACACTTGGGTAAGACCATTTTTTTCTTTTGTTAAAGCCAACACATTAGGTCTTCCCATCGTTAATGACCAATTAGATTTCGACGTATCTCCCTTATTAAATGTAAACATTCAGGTAGACAGATAACCCTAGTATTTAAGAAACAAATTTATGTTATATTATTTAGTATCTGTTGAGTGAGATTCTGTATATCTCAACTTTTGTCCTTTTTTTATATATTCGAATGGGTATCAATTTTATGACACGTTATATTCTTGCTGGCATGGTGCTTTGGACACGTTCAGATCATGTCAAATCGGTGTATTCACCTTTTCCGGGTTGAAAGTGGAAGAAGGAGGGCCCTTCATTCGCCCTGAGGGTCGAAAAAAAACACTCGAATAACCTCGTCGACTATACACCTTTTCGATGTCTTTAAATATACAAAGCCTAACCTGTAATGGATTCGATGAAAATAAGGTTTATAAAAAGTCGCTAATTGCCACCAAAATTTATCGTAAAAGGATTTTTTATTGAATTGCCATTACTTATATTATTAATGAAATTTTGATTTTAAAAATATTTATTAGTACGATTATGCCAGGGGGTTTTAGGTGACGTTTGAATACCTATAATACAGCGAAAATTATATTTATCTATGTTTATCCATATTAAAAATGTTAAACAAAGTTATAACATTCACAATTATTTTATTAAGTGACAGCTTTAAAATATTGTTTCACCTAAGCTTCTGAAGATGCCTCTCTAAGATGAAAAGTTGTGACTTAATAAAAAAATTCTGAAAATTAAAATCTGTTTGATACGAGGCATTTTTTTAAGTAAGTATGTAGCGTTTTGAAATTAATAAAAAACGTGCAAAGATATCTTAATAATTTTATTTTTACATGAAAGCCTGTACCTTAATCTACTTTTCTACATAATTTCCTTCAATATTGAGGCACTTGTCATAACGTTTTACCAGTGATCAGTTTTCGTCTATCTCATATTTCTCTCCCTAACCACCCATTCCTGAAAGGAGGCTGAAGGGGGCCTTACGCCCTACCCTCCGGCTTTGCACTACAGTGTAGATTGGAGAGACTGCCGGCAAACCCATTTCGCAATAATTAAACGGAGTTTGTTAATTAAGTTCGATTTTTATATACGTATTACTATTGAAGAAGTTTTAAAGGAGATAATCAAATAAATAATTACAGCGAGAGTTTTTTTTTAGATATCCAGGATAGTATTGATTCATTTAAAAGCGTAATTTTTTCGTTTAGATGTCTATTACCTACGACTTTTTTCATTAACTTATAAATTATTGAACTTTTTCTATTAACCTACCAAATAAATTTTCAGAAGATCTGAACAACTTTTCCATTTCACCATGCATGCGCTATCCACCGAAACATATAAGACTTTCTCATTTGTTATTTATCAGGTAATCTGTATTTACAGCTTACCCTGACTGAAGTCATTCAATATAGGTTAGAATAATTTTATTTCTTATTTTTTGTTTTCTTTTTTCGGTTGATGGCAAGCAATATTTCATATGTATGAAGGAACCCGGCCAATTGTTGTCCCGAGCGAATGGATAAAATGTTTATGAATTTTATCGGCTGAATTGAAAATTACATTGACATTTTTTGCTTTCTAGAAAAAGTTGTTCATGTGTTCCAAATTGGAAGTTCCTTGACACAATTTGCTGTTCTGTTTCTTTTAGGTACTAGTTTATTTCTCCGAGGAAAACAATATCACGTTTTTTTTTTAAGATAAACGTTGAAACAGAAGAAATCTTCTCTTAATAAGGAACCGAACAAATATCACTTGACAAGACATATTTTTGATGAGTTTTTGACATTTGTTACAAAATGTATTGCGTCAAATTTTAAAGAGGGTGAAAAATTTTGCGAACTAAAAACATTATTAAATTGCTTGAATCCGGTTGTACAATGAATGTCAATTATTTCATGGGCACCATAGCTTTCTTGTATGTCACAAGATAAAACAATGGCAGCTTCAAGACGTAACAATACAGTGTTCTTCAAAATGTCGGATCAAAAAATAAAGAAAAATTGAATCTTATCCTGTTCTTGACTATGCTTGTATACGTGATCTTGATAGTGTCTTGTGTCATACTATATGTGCTATTATGTCAGTGGAGTATACAAGTTAAATTGCAACACTTGTAATCCGCTATATATTGGTCAGACAGGGAGATCGTTCAAAGAAAGAACTCAAGAACATATTAAGAAATACAATAAGAAATCAACATTCATGAACCACATGGAAGACAACAAACATAAATTTAATTTAGAACAAAATTTCAAAATTTTACACAAACATAATAATAGTAAACAAATTAGACATGTTAGAAACTTTAGAAATTAAAAAACAGATTAAAAATAAAAAGAATTCTTAATGAAATGGAAAATATCCACAATTCAATAATTTTAGACGAAATAGTAGAAATTTCTCCCCACCCTTTAGACTAAGATAGTAGTAATACATATAAGACAAAAATTGTAACATTAGATGTAAATACTTCCCCTGAAGATGCCCTAGTAGGGCAAAACAATTGTAGAGAAAAATAAAATTATTATTACTATTAATTTAAAATTTCAATATGTATTTAAATTTCCATGAAGTAGAGGGTGATACAATTAATTATGTCAGACTATTTTGATTGGCAGTCAATGTTGTTCAGATTATTGACTGTTCATAAAACCCTACAAGGCAGGTGCATGTACAACCATTTTTCGGACTGACGAATTTATGATATGAGATCTCACAACTTCAATCTTCAAAAATAGAAATTTATTCATGTTAAACCGAAAAGGTCCAGTAACGTCAGCGCTTCCGGTAGTCCTACTTCAATAAGAGATATACTCAAAATTGTGACACCATAAATTTCGCGGCTTTTTATCTTGATATTGTCTTGTATCTCATATGAACATGTTGTTCTCGATAATGTCTTGGCATTCAAGACGAGATAAGGCAGGATGGTTCTGTTGTTGACTATTATGGCTTACCCTACTGTCATCATTCTCGTTCACGCCTTTTCAATGAAATCAATAATATTTTAACTTAAATAACGTTATTCTTAAATTCGTAGGTACATCCAGCAACTTAGCATTTATTCATCACTCATTGCACATCTATGTATTATGAAAACAATTTGTATTATGAGCTTGTAATGATATCAAAATATCGAATATGTCACTTATAGTTTGACAGAAATATCCTACGATAAACTAGTCAATTTTTGCAATGGTAGCATCAAAACTACACAACTAAACATGTCCTGAAGAATTCCAAATGCCGAATATATTTTTTCGGGGCGCTATATACAAATGTAGTAAATTTCTGTTTCCCAAAGTGTTTCTTTCTTGTTACAGTAACATATTGTGCGACGTTACTTTCTTTTCTTCAGATTTATTTCGGCTCAAATGGTATTATCTGTGTGCGAAACAATCGAAAGGGAAAATCTTTTTAGGAGCTTCGGACCCGGAAACCGGCGAAATTCTCATGCGGAAGAGCGCTCAACGCTATTGAAAAAGTTTTGGTCCCTGGCCACCCCTGATCTCAACTTTCCTTTCTCCTTAATTACGTTCATTATCGCTGAGACAACGGTAAAAAAGAGCTTGTTGTAATAGTTACTTATATCTTGACTTCGAAAAGTAATATTTTGTATGTCTTATTCTAAAAGTAGAACAGCACCTTCAATTTCTGGATTAAGTTGAAAAGTAACAGAACTCAACGTGGATCAGGAAGCTGAGATGTCATTTCTGATGTAGTTTCTGATGCTGATTACCAATCTGGCCTTAGAATATCCACAGCACGTGTGATTTATGTGTAATTATGTGTAATCATACAGAACCATAGTTTTCACAGTATATGTAAAGGCAGTGAGAGACATAAATGTTGGGTCAAGTTCGTTTTCGTTCGCTACTCTCGACATTCTCATAATCGGAGCATTGAAATCAAGATTAGTTTTCGCAAAAGGCTCTTCGAAGGTGCCGCGATTTAACCCCCAAATATCACGTTAAGGGACTTTCCATTTTATCAATCTAAGAAAACCTGAACACTCTATTTCGTTACTTAATATTTTATAAAAAAGTATAAAATTATATGTCCTTTGAGATCGCAACGAGCTGATGGCTGATAATTCAGCAATCCTGGTATAATTGTGTGGAATCCTAGGTGATGGCATTTTCAGAAACCATACTACGAAGTAGAAAAAAGTGTATTGAACCGATTCAAGTTTTCTAATGTGCACATCAAACAGGTTATGCGTACAAGAGTATGGGTCTGTCCAGCGTTAAGTATAAAAATTTCATAGTAGATATATATTTAAATTCGGAGGTAGTTCTGCACAAGAAGCCAAGGATTTGGTTAGCTTTATTTACTATGAATCGGTTCAACACACTTTTTTCTACTTCGCAGCATGGGTTCTGAAAATGCAATCACCAAGAATTCCACAGAATTACATTTTCTTATACATCTTTCTCTCACTTACACGTTGTGAGAGAAATACATGTCCGCGTTTTTAAAGTGTTGGGGTTAGTTGGGGTAAAACCTTTTCTATTTTGTTGTAGGAATTAATTTAAACTCAACGTCATAAGTTACGTCATTAATGACTGCCCTTGTGCTTTAATCCTTTTCAATTTCTGATTGTAATCCTTGAGGATACAAACTTTTAAGTAATAATAATAATGTAAAAATGTAAAACTACTACTTGAATTGGAAAACAATCTTAATTCAGTGAATTACATACTTGAAATTTATTTTTACCAAAAAGTAACTAATAAATATTAAAATCTATTGAATAAGAAAGTGATATAAAGTGTTGCATTTACACTTGCAACATCCTAATTGTAAATCCATAAATTCTAGCGCATGATAATAATTTAATTTAACTTTGATTTCTGTTGTCAAAATGATTAAGCGATTATAACCGCTTCATGCCACATAATTAGTAATTTTAACAAATATTAATCAATTTAGAGATTTGTGTGTGATATAGCAGACTAATATTACTGGTTGTTATTTATTGATCAGCAAATGGCAATTTTCAATTATGATGTTAATTTGGCAGGTGTGATTCGACTTTATACCGTAACGCTATCCGTATTATTTCAGAGCTGACTTATTTATCATTCGTTAGCGAACTAACTACGAACAAGACATGTCAGCCACGTATGAAATGCATCAAACAAATGTTAATAAATAGCGTGATTTCTAAATTCGTACAATCTGATTGTGTATGTTGTAGTACAATGATTTTTATCAACGTTCGTTGAGATGAATTACAGAATATCTAGGATATATACCATACACTGGCCAAGTTTCTCTAGAAAATAGATTCAAATTATTAACTAGGCGTTAAATATTGTTATGCGTGGGAAGTTTACATCAGGTCATTCTCGAACCAACAAATCCAATCAGGCTGAATAAGCTGCCGTGAAATCGACCGAGTACCAAGCAGCGTGGTCTAGTGGTTTAGATCATTGGTTAGCATTCGGGAAATCACCGGTTTGATTCCGAGTGCGGCTGCTTAGTCCAAGTTATCTGTGGTTTCCTTGAATCATTAAGGCAAATGCTGGAACAGAAATAATCCACGGATGATAATCATTCACTTCTCTTCTGTCTTCATTTCGTCCGTCTCATCTTTCTCTCCCTAACCACATCACCCGCCCATTCCTACGATCCCTGAAGTGAGGCTGAATAGGATCTTACGCCCTACCCTCCGGCTTTGCACTATACAGTGTATGTCGGAGGGACTTCCCGCCCACCAACACGAGTAACTGGTGGGAATGAAACACCCAAAAGCTTAAAATCCTTTCTTATATATGCATCACTCGCATAGTGACTGTATTCTGTGGAATATTACTGCCCTAACATTAGCCGGACTCGAATTCAAACCGATGACCTCCTGAATGCTAGGGCATCCCTGTAAATGCTACAAAAAATACTTACCCCGCTCTATCGAGCTTTGAACTTGAACTTGTGAAGCACATTCAGTTTTAATTTTGTCTTATTTTTTGTTGTTTACCTGTCTGTGTTTTTGTTATATTGGTCACAATACCTCAACCTAATTTAACCTAATGATTGCGTCGACGGGAGTTTAGCCACAGCCACTACCATATCCTCCCTATGACCCCACAATGACCGATATTGGCATTTAAATATGTTCAATATCTCAACACGTTGATGGTTTTTAATAATATACCAGCACCATAGATACGTAATACATTGTTGTATAGTCATGATAAATCACGCATGGAAACCACGTACCTATGCATGTTTTTGTCTTTAATCATTTCTGAAAAAGAAAGAAGGCATTAAAATCCTTTTTCGTCTAAATTTTAAGGATCACAGATCCCACATTTCGAACGCGTCCTACACAATAGGCACAGCGTACGGAAAGCCATATCCCACGACCGGTTTCGAAATGTGGGATCTGTGATCCTTAAAATTTAGACGAAAAAAAATTTTAATGTTTTTTTATTTTTCGAATATGTTATATCTTTGTCTAAGAATCGTTTGGAATCAACAGTGTAATTCAATGCCGGTAGGGGTATCAGCCCTCGGAGTAGTTGTTTCTGTTGATCCCATTTTTATATTTATTCATTTTAATTCTAAGAGCTTCAAAAATATTTTATCTCGTATCGTTCACGACAGTTGTCGGTTACGCTGAACACGCGCGAACCGAAATTTTTATTTGGAAAATCCATAAAAATGCTACTTCCGAATAATTTCCTTTAAGTTTATAGTAAACCTTTTCGTTCGCGAGTTCATTGTTATCTAAACGATTGTAACTCCTGGAAATTTTCTGCTACATTTTTGACAATTTATACCATCGAATTTTCCATTCCACAAAACCCTTTCAGAACCGTGACAAATCCGCCGTATATTCTGCACAACTGATCGGAGTTTCGTTTATTCTCAAATCCAGTTTCCGTTTCGTCGAGTTCTTCTCCGCTTAACGAACTGTCTTTTACCTATTTATTTGACATGTTGTAGAGGAATATTGAATGAGAGTATTCTAGTTAACTTTATCCATATGCAATGCATCTACCTACCTAGATACACACTCGCCTAGTCGAAGATATACGAACTTACGTGTCATGCACATAGACATCCCGCTAGAGCATGCAATGTATTATGTAGCAAGGCTTTCTATCGGCTAAGCTCAAACACTCGTCTTGATAAATCTTCAGCAAGGTACGTGGCAATAGCGGATAAGCTTAATCAATTGCCAATATGCACTTAGGTAAACATTTAGCTATTGTAGAAGCAGTGCATTCTAAATTCGACACTTACTGCTAATTCCAATTTAGGTTCAATTTAAACCACCACAGGATACACTTACTGCTCGATATCAAATACTTATATATACGTATATATTTGCATACTTGTATAGATTTCCATTCATGCTATATATCGTATATTATTTGTTTGTCTAATTGTAAGAATTTTTGTATTCATAAGAATATCTCAAAATTGACCTGGTCGGGACTATCATTAATCATTAATATATATATAATATATATAATATCCTTTGTACTGCCAAGTAAAGTCGACGGTAGGATTTCTAAACTACTTACGTTACACTCAAATTTTATATTTATATTTATCATATAGCCTGTAAAGGCCTTTCTGCCAGCGCCCACCTGATGAGACTCGATAGGTCGAAGCTGGTTGTGGGATTTGACTTTCTGTTCGTAATCCTTGCTTGGTGGGACGCGTTCCAAATGTGGGATCTTTGATTATTAATATTTAGACAAACAAGGATTTTAATGCCTTCTTTTTTGGATAGTACACAACAAGTCACAATTTAGATCAGTTAAAATCACTAGAATTCGATCTTTAATACGATTTAATACGATGTCTGTACATTTTTATTGGTCCTTCAAGTCAGATCAGTGATCTCCGAAACGTTTGTACAGAATTTATGGTTTTGTTGCTTACACCCTGTTCTGCAACACATACTACTCACGCCTCATATTCAAATTAAATTAGGATATAAGTACCCACTTGCCCTTCCTGTAAGGGATTTAAAGTATAGTATACATGGTTACCGCTATAAACAATTTACTGGTCACTTTTCAATCTAAATTCGTTGAGTTTACAATTTACTATTCTTCAATAGATGTTGAAATCCCTAGAGGATTTCTGCAAGTGTTTTACTTGGCGACTTCGTTTACCTCTTCACTCCATTATCTACTCAAGCTCAATTTATCAATCGATTTGGACGAAACTTCTTTAAATCCGCTTTTCTTTTAAGTAAACTGCTTCACCATCTTTGATACTTTTAATCAACAATTGTTTTCGTGTGAGAAATAGTATTCAAAATTTTACGTACTTTATCTACAATATGTCTATGTTTTATAGTTTATTGATATAATCTATAAGTTCTTAGTCATCGCCATTACGGGACCGTTAGTCCGAAGACTAGTTAGACCCTCACATCCATTCTTTTCTATCCCAAGCTAATCTTCGTATTTCCTAAAAACAACAATAACCCACTTTATTAACTATTTGTACATAAGAATCTAATCTGGATCTTTTTCTGCCTCCCTTTGCTCCTGTTTCTGCTTCTAATATGTCTCTTACTAGCCTTTCATGTTTTAATTCATCCTATATCATCTCTTATTATACTTATTCACATCCACAGCACTCACTGTTCTCCTACTCTTTCAAATGCCTCTTCATTTCTGATCTTTTCAATCCACAGTAGTTTCATTATCCTCCTATTACATCACATCTCAAATGCTTTTAATTTTTTCATTTCTGCGGCGATCACCAGCCACATTTCGAACCCGTACAGAGACATGCCCTCTAAACATATACTTTTAACAATGTTTTTAGAATTTCCAAAATAACCTTGATATTTTGTCACATATAAAACAAATAAAGTTCCACTTTAAATAACTTGTATTCTTTATAATTGTTTCACTTAAACATAAGCATCTTCAGAAGATGTATTAATTGTATCTTAGTCTAGGTTGTTTTTCTATATTTATATCTGCAATCGCCGGTGGGGGAAGAAGTTGACAAATTTTGTTATTAGAGGGGATGAATGTATATCTTCTATTTCGTTCAAAACTGGGTTGTTTTTGTTGTTTATACGTCCCTTTATTTCCATTGTTTCTAATAAGTAAACGTTTTTACTTTATCTTTTATATGTAATATTTATAAATTGTCTTCTATGCTAAATTTGTGCTTATTGTCTGTTATATGGTTCATAAATGTAGACTTCCTATGATAATTCTTCACATGTTCATTAACCCTTTCTTTAAACGTTCTACCAGTCTAGCCAATGTATAATGCTGTGCATGTCTCACATTTTAATTTATTAAACCTAACTTTTTCACTTTTTTGGTGTTTCATCCTTTTTGTTATTAATGTTTTTATATAATTAATTATTATAGTTTTTTATATGTTCTTGAATTCTGCTTTAAAAGTACGGCCACCTTGTTCTATGTACGGTGTGTTACATGGTTTCAATAACATGTAAGAAACTATAATAAAACAACATATTAAAGAATAGTAAATGAACTGAAAATGTATACAGTTCTATAATTACAGATAAATTAGTATATCGGCTAACCACACCCTTAGTTTAGGCTTGAATTGAGTATAAATAGCAGATAGTATCGATGAAATTGTAAAATCACCACTTCTGCGGATGTTCTTGTAGGGTGAAGCAATTGTTAAGCAAAATAAATATATTAGTGAAAATTTTGTGTGTTTGTTATTATCGACAGTTAGTTTATTCATTGTGAATCCAAATTTCCATATAGTAAAGGCTGAAACAATTAATTTTTTAAAATTTAGGTATAGATACCTTTTAGAACATTCTCAGGACCCCGCCCATAAATGGTTAGAATGTTAAGCCTTTTAGAATTTGTATGTTAAGAAAGTTATTATTGAACCTACCTACCTACGGGCGAACCATTACGTTTAACCGAAGAATGTCCGACAAGCCTTGCCGTTCCATTGTGAATTTTCCACCCGATGGGCAATTACAGAACGCAATCAAGGAACTGATTTCACCAATCGACTCGTTCAATCGTCGATCACGAAAATGATCAGCGGCAATTAACAGTCGTATAAGAACGGGAACAGTCAAGCCTTTAGTGGTTGTAATTAACGGACGGGGCCTGAAGCCTATGATAGAGTTGAAACAGCTATTTACGAGACCTTTTCTTGTGAGAATATCGAAATACGGTCAATCAATTTAACGTAGTTGAATTCCTCAGAGTAATTTAGAGAATTCTTAGATATTTACTCAAATAGGCGGTCATATAAAGCATTTGAGTGTGTAAGTATGTATACTTTAATAGTTTTGGTTCATCTTCCGACAGGGGCGGGATGACCTAAGGTTCATTTTCCACTCGGACGGGCTAGATTTTGAAAACCGCCTAAATGTTGACTTACGGACATAGAAAGTCCTAAAATTCAAAAACCATGGAATTTTTTACTAACACAAGAGTCCATTTTGTAGACAGATTTGGGATCTCCTATAAACAGTTGAAAGGCCACTCTGTATAAGTTGACGCAAGATTTTTTTTTTAACACGATATGATGAAGAATTAGTAAAAATAAAACTCACACAGATACTACTATGCATAAGTTATCCCTTAACCCCTTACAACAGAAACTAGCGGCATACAACTGTTTGATTGATAGATTATGTAAACTTCCTTTAAATAAAGACAACTTTAATAGAAAGCTTGCTACCATAAAACAAATAGCATTCAGTAACGGTTTTTGATACAACTCATAGATAAATTACTTTTTAAAAAACAGCAAAAATTATGTTCAAACTTAGTCTTTCCATATGTTAATTCAAATCATTTTAAATTTAAGACACTAACTTATTTAGCTTCTATAATTAACAATGACAAGATAAGAGTTGCTTTTAAAACAACAAATAATTTGTTTAATTACTTAAATAACAGAAAAGATAAAACAGAATTGTTACAAGAAAGTGGAGTTTATAAATTTCGTTGTGATACTTGCAATTCTTTGTATATAGGTCAAACGGGGAGAGCTTTTAATGTTAGGATTCATGAACATTAAAAAAAAATTATAATGAAAAATCTTCTTTCATGAACCATATTCTGGAAACGGGTCACAATTTTAATTTAGAAAATGTAAAAATTCTTCACGTGATTGATAAAAGCAAAAAACAAACTATTTTTGAAGCGTTAGAAATCAAAATTCATTTAAATTCAAATAGTAACAATGTTTTAAACGAAATAGAAAATGTTCATGATTCCCCTATAGTTAAAATGTGCACTAAGTGAAAATGTTTAGTGTGCTTTATTTTTACTAATTCTTCATCATGTTGATCAACTTTCACATAGTAGAAGCTAACTCAATCAATTATTTCAAATCTACTAATATGATATATTGTTGTCTATTTTGATAGGTTATACTATATTATTATTTATCGTCAATTTGATAGGGGTTGTGTTTTGTTAATTATACCATACATTTAACATTTTCCTGTATGGGGTGGGACATCCCGATGGTCATAAATTTTCAACACCAACCTCATTTTAACATTAATCGTCAACATTTACTGCTTAATTATTCTTATATGTGTTGGTGCAGCCGTTCTGCTTGCGAATATGTGAATTTCGAGGGAAGTGGGTCATGACCCTTGTCACTGCGCTGCCAGATCCTGTCCCGTCCCGAATGTCGCGCCCGTTCCGTCGTGTCATGTCGGGAGGGACTGGGAACCAGACCGTGTATAAACCACAGCACGACTGCTGCAAGCATTTAGAGAGAATTAAAAATTAAAAGTCATTTTCATGACAGCACATGGATACATGGGCCTAAGTGGCACCGCCCTTGTTTCCCAAAGTACAGAGCAAAGGAAGCTAATTTGGAACACCAATCTACAAATATCACAAAGCTGAACCTTTGAGGTAGGTATTCAAGGATACACAACTGGATATAAAGGACGAAAAAATGTACTTCTTTATTAAAAAAAAAAATAATCAACTACTTCTTATATACGATTTTACCTTAAAGTCAAAAACGATTTTAGGTAATTTAACAATATATGCACTAAAAGTAGAATTAATACGTTCTGGGGAACCCGGACACAAGAAAATACTCGATTAACTGACGCATAACGTTGCGTCAATTTATCACGATTAAGACTTTTTCAAGTACTTATACCAGAGACGTGATTATAACTAGACTGCGCCTTGCGTTTATAAAGTGATACCATTTGGGTAGGCAACCCATTCGGCGAATTAAGGGACAGAAACGCGAAAATTATTAAGAACGCTCATAACATCAATAAATGTTATGCGACACTATTTTTCTTGTACATAGGGTTTTGTGAATACTTTTATGAACTATTTTTTGTTAAAGTAATATAAAACTAGTTTAATATTAAAACAATATGGTTACATATTGTTGTGCATACGGTTTCCGTGAAAAGAGTTCTAAAGGTTCTTCCATTTCATTTCATGTGTATGTACAATTTAAACATAAGACACACATACATTTGTAATTTCTTCGAAGGTTTCCTAATGATCCTGAATTAAAGAAAAAATAGTTGAACGTAATAAGGCTTAAAAGTTTTATACCGTCAAAATTTTCAGTTGTTTGCAGCAAACATTTTGAAGAAAATGATTTTCTAATATCCGTTTGAAAAAGAAAATTAAAGCAAAGTGCTGTACCTAGCGTTTTTGATTTTCCTCAGTATTTAATTAAAAAAGTAGTACCTCGACGCAACAAACGAAGTATTTTATCACAGGAGCATTTTAATCACAGTCATCACATCTTTTTTATCAACTTCATACACCAATCATTCACACAACGAAAAATCTACTTGCGTTACTAATTAACTTTATTTTCACTTATAGCACATATATTATTGTAAACACCAGTATTATTCTTTTTTTAAAGAAGTTTAATTATGTTTTCAATATAATTAAATGCTATTGTAAATGATTTTCAATGTTTAAAGTCCGTAAATTTCCGTTTAGCGCATGGAAAACTTAAATACGTGTCCCTGAATGTGCTTTGTTGGTTGCATACCCAAATTACATCATTTTCTAGTAGAGAGAACATTCCTTACGCTCGGTCCATATTATAATCACGTCTCTGACTTATACGCTTATTATATAAACCATATACCAAGCATAATAAAAAAATGTGCGTCTAAAGATAAAAGCATGCTCTATTTTAGTCTCAATACGTAGGGTAAAGATAGGACTATAAATAAAGGTTGCTTTCAGTGATGCGCATAATTTCGCGACGATTATTTCGCCGGAAAATTAAATTTATTTAGGTCAAGTTTTAATTAAAATTCATAAATTACCATAGTCAAACACGTATTCCGATGTAAATATAACCTAGAACTAATGGTCCAAATGCATCATTTCATGGAAATTGCTTGGACCATCTTTCCTATCCTTTTAGGAGAATTAAACCAGCAACGGTCGAACCAAAACAATACCCGGCACATATACATAAAATTCGTACAACTGCTCTGTCAAGATCATTTAAATCAGGAAATTCAAAAGTCAACCCAAAAACGATTTGGAAATACCAGGGTCCAATATCTGGTAGCTCAGATAAATTACTTGACCAAGAACTTATTCTTGTTCTTATAAAATCGTAGTTTTATAAATAAACAAATTATAAAATGTTTCATAAATAGTAATGCCTCTATCCTTGCTTTGTCCTATTTAAATTAAAATTTGCTTGACCATCACCTTTTCATTGTGTTTTTCAATCTGTTGCTAATTTCAATTTATCTTTAACGTTAAAAATCTGTTTTGTAAAGTTTAGGCAAATGTTTTTTGTTGCAATAATGATTTACGGACATAGGTATGAGTTGGTCGTTGGTGGGATTTGAAAGGCAAGTTTCAAAACAAGGCACGGAAGCTACGGTTAGAGGCGACATTTTGGGTATTTAATTTTCATTTGATGAATGCTTTTAACCGGGGCACGTTCTTGTGTGGTTTGTTAATCACGTACCCGAGATAAGGCAAATTAAGAGAGAGGGAGAGACATTTTGTTGTTACATGTCTACTGTCGAAATCGTACCACCGAACTCGGAATTTTGGGAAAGTTTAATTGCACACCGGCTCCAACTATTGTCCAAGGCAATTGATCACGAAATACTGACTCTTTAGAATGACTAATCATTTTGAGAAATGAATAGCACACATGGGAAAAAGTCGATTTGTTAATCAGACAAAAGTGTACAACTAATGAATGTTGAGGCACAAATGTTTTGAAATTTTACACTATATTAGCAAAAGTAAAAACATAAATTTAGTTGAAAAATTAGAAATTAGTTAATATAATAAACAAAATGAAATTGGGAATCATCAATCTGAAGTGTTTAGTACACCCCCTTGTTAAATTTAAGTATACAAAATGTAACAATTTCCACCCCATCATTATTTAGATGACAAAAGATAATGCTGCTATATAATTGTGTTAAAAGTAAAAAGCGTTAAATAACATTAAATTAATAGTAAATAACCATACAGATATAGAAACTACAAATCACATCTTTACTTTTACACACTTGTAACTGGTTTTACCAGAACACCTGCGTTTAGGATTTTTCATACTCCCCTCATCCCTATATATATATATAGATCTAATAGCTAATGTAAAAAATATACATAAAGAAATATATTTTTTAACAATTGAATGACTGTGAAGGTACACATATTCAATAAGAAGAAGAAAATTATCAATAAACTTCACAATATTTATTTTGAAAAATATACAAATCTTCATTTCAAGTGATCTTCAATGTACTGCTTAGTTTTAATTGTTTGAGAAAACTGGTAGATACATTTAAATACATTAAATAACCCTTTCATTTAGCTTGAGTCGGAAAACATTTAAAAGTAGTTCTAATTTTATTTATCTGTTAGTATGAAAATAACCGCCTAGTAGTTGAAATGTATCCAAAAAAAAAGGTCTCAAAATCCTTTTTCGTTTAATTATAAAGGATCACAGATCCCATATTTGGAACGCGTCCTACACGGTAGGCACAGCGCACCGGAAGCTTGTAAAAGCCTTTCTGCCAGCTCCCACCTGATAAGACTCGATAAGCCTAAACCGGTCGTGGTATATGACTTTCCGTACTTAGTGCCTACTATGTAGGACGCGTTCCAAATGTGGGATCTGTGATCCTTTATAATTATATGTAAAAGGATTTTAATACCTTCTCTTTTGAATTGTTATCTTCGTCTAAGAATCGTTCGGAATGAACAATGTAATTCAATGCTGGTAGGGGTATTAGCCCTCGTAATGGTTGTTTCTGTTGATTCCATATTTATATTTATATTTATATTTATATTTGTTGAAATGTATATTTTTATATTTTTAAAAAAAAAAATTGTTACGTTTATTGGCGAATTGTTTCTTCTTCTTGAATACTAATAATATACCTTTAATTTTAGTGAAAATCTCTCGTTGGTCGAAACAATTGTAGAGTTCTTTTAATGAATCTGTCTGTCGAATCTTTCCTCAGTTTTTTTAATAAAATATTGAAATATTTCGTCATAACTGCACCACAAACAGTTTAATTAATATATATTTTCCATTTTATAAATGATGATATGTACTTGGCACTGGCATTATACTAGCAGAAAAATGATTTGAGTCAAGCAATTTTTCTTGATTGTAGAATTTTTTCTCTCAGTGCAAGCACGATTAAATTGGAATTTTCTTTTACAACCACTTTAATCTTTCAGATATATCTAGTCCTTGTCTGACAACCAAACTTAACCAAGTTAAGGTGCAATTGTTGCTCATGAAGAGGCAACCCACTCGAGAAAATCGCAAGACCTCTCAACATGACTTATAGTAGGTCATAAAGTCGAAGCATTTTCTTACACCAGAATTTAAGTGTCCTCTTTCCCAACTTTTCAAGGAATGAAGCTTTCGGGATGAAAAACGGTGCGGTCACAATAGAAAATTTTCAAGAAAAATGCGTTTAAATTGCTGCAAGACACGGCAAAGACGTAATTATATTACACAGTTGGAAGGTTGCGATTCTCTCTTCCTTAATAACGGCAATAAATATTCCATTTTATTAATATTGTCGACCAGCGTTTAAAATATGTAATATACGCATAATAATTGGAACATAATTACAATGTGTAAATATCTAATAAAATGAACTGTACGTTTTTCTGATAACTGCAATTTCAAAGTTCAAATAATATTATTAAATGGGATCTACAGGAAAATCGCTTTGGATAGTTGCATTTAAATTATAATGATTGAAGGATCACTTACCGAACAGTTTTATTAAATTGTAAATTCCTTTCCCAAGTGATGAACCTGCAACAAAAACTGGAAATAAAACGTTGATATGGTAGTACGTCGCCATCTACCTATCTTTGCTGCTATTGCCGTATTTCATAACGTTAAACAAGGCCTTGTCTAACTGAATCGACGGCGCAGCTTACATACGTGATAGGAAACGTAAACCAAATTATTAAGAACAAAAATAAGTTCTTGGTCAAATAATTTATCGAAGCTACCAGACGCGGATCGCGATTTCGATCTTATTAGATCTCATCAGCACGCTATTTACCTATGACTTGAACAAGAACTTATGTTTGTTCTTAGAAACTGAAGATATTACAATTTTCTTTACAGACGTATTCGAAACCAGAATAAATTGCATGGAAAGGGGTTGTACCTCGAACTAATAGTGTCATGGGGTTTGCTGATTCCTATATATTATTATTGTAAGCGCAACTTAAGTTTATTATGGTGTTTCAACATATATTGTCCATTGCAGTGATTCTCATAGAGCATAAATACATGGAGACTGCATTTAATACAGTTAATGTCTGTGATCCTGGCATAGCAAGTAATTATGGTTCGTCTTTTTCTCTCTAATGCTGCTTGATTGTCTGTCTCTTCCCCAGTGGTATTTATCTTTACTAATCAGGTGGCGTTCAAGCCGCATTTAAGCGAAAAGGACGAACCACAGTTATTTCTAATTTCAGGATCACTTTGATAGTATATTAAATGCTGTTTCCATGTTTTTATACTCAAAGGCGATTCTCAATCATTGCATATGTATGTGTTCTGTGTGGCGTGAGATTCTTGAAATGTGTTGCCACTACGAATATCCGTACATAAGTGAAGATTTATAATACCATAACATATAGATGTTAATTACTTTCCAAAACAGATTAAATTCCTCGTCCATTTGCGATAAACGTCACGTTGGTGTATGAATTAAGTTTGAAGAGTGAAGAAAAACTAATTTCGGTGGGTAATAAAGTAACTGGAATCTATTTAAGACCGTCTTTGATGTATATTAATTGTAAAATCTCGGCGAACTTATTAGGCATCCTTGATCAGGGCTTCTTGTTCTTAACGTTTCATTCACTCTTTTTAAGAGTTCTTCATTCCAGGGTGATCGGTCAAATGCCATTCAAGGATAAGAAGCCGTGGTTAACGACTGACTGAAAGTCCAAGATTTAATAATTATATAAACCGAGATTTATTTTCAAAATATTCAGATATTCGTGCTGAGTTAATACTATAAAAAAATGATTTTACAATTTTGCATATCTTAAAAAATAAAATAGAATTGACATTTATTTTAAAATTTTCATTTATCACTTACAATGTGGCATTTTTTCAAGACTACGTTGAAAATGCCCACATTGTAAGTGGGCGAAACACGTGTTCACATTAGTGATCGTTTCTGGTATATAGGGAAAGTCTCTCTTTTTGTAATTAATTACATGCCATAGTCTTCTTTATTATTCTCTATTTTTAATAAAGATTAACTTGAGAATTGACAAAAATTAGGCGTTAATAAACTAAATTGCGGTTCTTTCAATAGATGCTACATTGGACAAACAGGCAGATATATTGAAATCAGATTAAAACAACAGTAATTAATTTAAAAAATAAAAAAGATAATTCTACGAGGGTGTGTTCAATATAAGCGGGATTGGTTTTGTAAAAATATATATTATTTTTCTATATAGTCTCACGACCTAGAAGTACATTTTTTCCTTCGGATTGAGAGCTTTTTTATGCCATCATCGTAGAAGCTCTTCGGATATTCTTGTAACCATTGTGGCACAAATGCTTCCACTGCATCGTTCTCGTGGAAACTTTCGCTTCCAAGTGCTTCTTTCAGGGACCAAAAAGATGGAAGTCATAAGGGGACAAGTTCGGTCTATATGGCGGATGCTCCAGAGTTTCCCACCCAAATGCATCCAATTTTTGCCTTATAGCATTGGTCGTATGAGGCATCTCATTGTCATGCAAAAGAATGACACTTCTGACCGATTGCTTTTACCTTTTCCTTCGAAATAACAATTCCAGGGCATCCAGTAGATCGCAATAATATAGAGCATTAGTCGTTTGGTAAGATTCACCCCCTCCTTAGAAACTTAATAATAATCCGTTGCTACACGAGGACTTGCACTTCAGCCTCGCTCAGTGTTTCTTTTTGTATCAAAGCGACTCGAGCGAATTGCGGTTGGTTCTACTTTTTCCCTAGCGGTACAGGCCGTCTTCGCATCTACAACAACCAGACCACTGATCTCTCCGTAATTAAAAAAAAGATCAGTCCCATTTATATTTGATACACCCTTGTAATCATACTAACCATTTGTTGGAAACCAACTGCTTATTTAATGCTAAATTTAATACGATATATTAGATAGATAACAACACACTACACCTAATAAAATAATATGCTATGTTACAGATTCATTGACAAATGATATTCTCTTAGGTCTAACATATATATACTCCATATATAACGTACCATTTTTGTAAAATATTCAATGTATAACTCAATTAAACTTAAAAAAGATACAGTGTTCAGGGCCAACTGTCACATCAAATAAACATCTTGTGAAAAGTTTTAAAGTTGTTGTTTTATTTTAAGCATCCTTTTTGTGCGAATTCAGATTTTTGACTTTTTTGGCCAACATGAAAACGAATAAAATTTCTAAATTTTTAAATGTGGGTCACGAAATAAGAGTAGAATTATTATTGTTTATGACCAAATTTAAATAAAGTTACCTATTGAATAACGCCAAGTTCAAATTTCGCGTTAAATATAAGGCTAGGAAGCAAAGGCATTTTATTTAATAATTATGTTGTCAAAATGTAAATTGTGTTTGCCTTGGCACTTCGTTTAGGGACGCATTGAAAAGAACAAAGCTTATGATTAACAAAGCTTTTCTGCTATGCTAAAAGAAAAATGAGTAGAAACTTCCTTGTGCTAATATTTTAATTTTCATGGGTAAATATTTAGTGAGAAAATTCGTCTTTTTTTTACTACACCTTTTTACGTTATTTAAAACAGTTTTGTTTGAGTTTACATTTTTAATTTCGAGTGAGGGAACGAAAGAAAAAAAAATTCGAATACGACATTTTATGGAAATATATTTCAATTTCACTAAAATTATGTGACAAAGAGACACAGAAAGTAAAAAGCGAAGGAATTCAATTAGTTTGTAACTTAAATACAGCTCATTTCGAAAAAGTTCCATGCACCTTTATGCATTTATGCTTTTTCTAAATTTTCATAAATTAGGCAATTTCATTTAAATTGCGTCGGCCAAAATCTAACAGCGTTGGAAGTGAAACATTTATCAAATATTTACAGTTAACAAGGGAACAAAAAAATACATGTAAATAAATCATTATTTGAGTAGCTATTGAAAATAACTACTAAAATTAGCTGTTAAGTAAATAAAAAAGTAAGTAAAATCTGGATTAAAAATTGTAGTAGCTTCACTTGTATATTTGCGTATATATAAAAATTGTGAAACTTCTATACCTAATACCTATCTAATTGTAGATTTAGTTGATTCTAATTTATTTTACAAATATTTTTTGCAATTGCCTTCAATAAACGTTTTTTAACTTCAATCTATCTTTATATACTTGTTTACAGTTTAATCGTTTATATTTTCTTTTCGTCTTCATTGAAAATAACACAAAATGTTTTTCGAAGAAAATACAAACAAAAGTTACAAAAATTATTATTATGAATACATTAATTCGATGTTAATTAGTTAATTATTGAATTAATTTATACCCACTATAGATCACCTCATACAATGAGAGAAAAATTTGTTACTGTTGTCACTCCCCTGCTGGGATTCCATAATTAATATCGCATTAATGTATTTAAAATTTACCCAACTGGAAATATTCTTCAAATATTTGATTATTATTATACCAAAATGTACATTTAGTTTACCTATATGTAGCTAACAAAAATTTCAACATTAACTCACTAGGTAATGTTTCGAATAAAGTAGGTAAACATGAAATTATACAAATTCAACGATTTTTTTTTTAAGAATTAACAAGCTTGGAAAATACATCAAAAACAATAAAAACGTCTCAACCATGTGGCAATTGTCAAAAGTCATACATAAACCAAGAAGGCAGATGTTTCAAACATAGCATTAAAGAACGTAAAAAAGATTTGAGAATGAAAACTCGTATTCTACTATCTTCTACATTTAATAGAAAACAATCACAGCTTTGGTGAGAATTTCAAATATCTACAAATAAAGAAAATAGAATTAAAACTAAATTTATTTGAAAGCCTGCAAATTAATAAATTAAATAGAAAAAGTTTAGCATTGACGATCAATCAGACATCATCATCTATTGTTATTTTCCCTTCCCAGTAATTTAGTATTTAAGTAACTTATTATTATTAAGCTTACGCTTCACCTGAAGAAGACACTATGTGGCGAAATGTGCATTGTGGTACAATGAATAAATAAAGCTCATTAATTTGAGGTAATGTGTAATAGGAAAAAATTAATTCAAAAATTAATTAGAAATAAAACGCAACTTGAAATACTTTCACTATTATTATTATTAAATAATACTTACTTACCTGCTCGCCACAACATTTTATTATTTCTTATTTTTGTATATATTTCTATTATATTATTATGCCTTATTAAATTAATAATAGACATATTATTTTGATGTAAAAGTCTCTGTCTAACCAAAATTAGAGGTCTGCACCTTCCCAGGTAGGTGCCGCGGTTACTCGTAATCAACTGGAAACAGCATCGTGAAGATATTTCAGTCAAGTGTTTGGTAGAGTCTTAGATCTTTAAACCTTAGTTTTTACGTCGATTCGTAACGATAGAGGAAACATAACTACATACCTTCACACCTAGGTCAAAGGAACAGTCAAAACAACGGTTATCTTAAAAAAAGAGAGGATTGGCGAAAAATAAAGTATTAAGAAATAAAACAAAGTAATTTTTACACCAACTCGACAATTGTCTCGGTAGATACTACCATTATCAAGAGTATTTACTTAATGTTAAAGTTTACAAAGTGTGGCTTTTAATTTATACTTGGTACTTACCACCTATACAGGAGGAGTGGGGAATGTATCGAGTCAAGTTCAGTTTGGTTGTTTACTAAATTTAGTTTTCCATCTTTGGCTTTCTTAATTTCTAAATTTTCTAGTAAAGTTAGTTTTGAATGGAGTATTTTAATGTGGTCGATATCTAAATTATGGTGAGAAGTTATACAATGGTTAGCAATTCCTGTTTTTTGTTCTTTTTTATTTATACTGTATAGATGCTCTTTTAGGCGTATTTCTATTGCCCTTACACTTTGTCCTATATAGGTAGCATTAGATGATTAACACAATAATCGATATTATATCTTATTATATTATATCTTTTTTGGGTTTATAGTTAATTAGGAGATTTTTTAGAGTTTTTGTATTGGTTTCTACTACCTGTAAGTTGAATTTCTTTAGTCTTTAGACGGACTCCCTATGGGGTGTTTGTGTTATCTTTAGTGAGTGGGAATATGTTTGAAATATTTTGAGTGTACAAAATTTTTTGTAAAAGAGTGTCAATTATGAGCGGGTTGTAATTATCTTTTATGGTAATTTGTTTAATTATATCCAATTCTTTATTATAGTCTGTTTCAATTTCAATAAAATTAGATTAAACAAATTATATTACGGAATAATTCTTAGAATTGTTTATTAGGTATTAAAAGGCTTCTCATAAAATAAGTATATACAGTAGATACATATAGTCATAGTAAGCTTCGTGGTTGTAGGGGGTTCCAAGTAATTAATTTTTTCTTTTGGTTTATTTTAAAGAAAGTTAATCATCTCACGAAATTCCATTAGCTATACCGTTTAGTGCCTCTGTTTTCTTTCAAGCAACACTCATTTATAATGAAAAAAGTTTTAGAAGAGTAAGTACTTAGAATCTAAAATTTAATACGTAAAAGTTACAGTGGCATTCGTTTTTTACAGTTTTTGTAATGAACTAATATTAAAAAAGGAAATTCTAGAGATATACTTCACCCTAACATATTTTTAAAAGTAGTTTTATACTAGTTTGTTGTAATTTATTTAAAAGTAATTTTCATAATGGAAGTGATTACCAAAAAGGTACTATGTTCAATGAAAAGGTAAGGAAGTAGATGTTAATATTTAATGAAAACGTTTAATTCTGAGAAATAGGATTCTTTTTTATTTAAACCATCCGAGAAGTTTTGTGGGAGTGTTGCGCTGGTTGGGTATTTTATTCTAATAACATATTAAACAAAAGGAAGGCATTAAAATCCTTTTTTGTCTAAATTTTAAGGATCACAGATCCCACATTTCGAATGAATCCTACACAGTAGACACAGCGTACCGAAAGCTATGTCCCACGACCGGTTTCGACCTATCGGGTCTCATCAGATGGGCGCAGACAAAAAGGCCTTTACAGGCTATATATAAATGTGAAATCAAATGAAACAACTACTCCGAGGGCTAATACCCCTACCGGCATTGAATTACACGCTTGATTCCGATGGATTCTTAGAAAAAGATACAACATAATAAAAAAAGAAGGCACTGAAATCCTTTTTCGTCTAAATTTTAAGGATCACATATTCCACATTTCAATGATGAGTACTATGTAGGACGCGTTCGAAATTTGGGATATGTGATCCTTAAAATTTAGACGAAAAAGGATTTTAATGCCTTACCATTTTGTAATTAGTTTACAAAATTGTTCCACCTGAACTTACTGTCTGGTGAAATAATTATTATGGAGACAATAAAATAAAACGTGTGAGTTTTTTCTATTTTTGTCTTCGGACTGACGATTGGACTGTATGATGATAAAAGTTGATCTAGGCTTTCACGGCTGTCGTCTGAAGAAACTGGATTTCCAGATTTTAACCGTGTCTTTTTGAAATCCCATTGGCGAGCTATGGTGACGTCAATAGTATTTAACGTTTCGTCTCCTATCATAAAGTTTAGCTGAACGTGGCGTTCCAGAAGATGTCTCTTGCGGTAGGAGACGAAACGTCGTCCACTATTGACTACGGTGACCATAGTCCGCCATGGGAATTTCATCAAAAAGACAATTAGAATCTAGAAATCCAGTTTCTACAGACACCATGATAATATTTAGAAACCTCAGCAATTGTTTCGGCAGTAACCTGCTATTTTCACATCAATTATTATTTTTATTTAATTTTAATAAAATTTTTAATCTGCGACTTTAATTCAATAAGAATGCGAAATAATTTTGAGTTCGTTACTTCCGGTATGTAATAGGGAGGAGCCCTTCCCACCAAAATAACTTGCAAATTCTTGGACAGTTCATTTAGAGGAAATTAATAGGATAACTTTTGCTATAGTTTCAAGTATTGAATGGTTTACTCACAAGAGTTTGGTGACAGTAATCATTAAATGCGTAATTCCCAACGATAAATTTCCTTTCGTTTAATTAATGTTCCGGTTTTCAGTAACTTCCTCGACGGAATTTCCGGCATAATTTACCTTAGTTAATGGCAAAATTAAGGTTGTTATGACTCGTCTCTACCTTTTGTAAAAACGACATCTGCCAAGGATATTATTTGTCGAAAGTTAGAGCTCATAAGGAAATTAAGCTTTTTCTTTTGGATTTACAACTTTTAATTTCCTATGATTTTATGGAGAATATTTTTAGGGGAAATTTGTTCTTACTAAGGTCAAAAATCCTTCATATCTAAAAGATAGTGATTTACATTTGTTAAGTACTTCATATTTGAGACAATACTATATTACGATATGACCCATAAAATTAAAATATATAATTTTTGGCTAGCCAGGGCTAAGGGGCGATATACACGACCCAGGACTGTTGTAATTATTAAATTGACGACAATTAAACTGAATACAATCCTAACATATTAAAAATATATACCAAAATAAGGCAATAGAAAGTTTTAGTTTGACAGATACAATATTAATTATTTATAAAGTTTCTCATTTTCTGTTTAAAATGTTTCACAAATTTTGCGAATATTGATCTTAGATGGATGACAGCATTTGTTTATATTATTAATTGTTGAGTTAATTACCTTTTCAAACTCCAGATCTGAATGATACAAATAACGCTGTAGGTACTCATCATATTTCAAGGAATTGTTAATTTTGTTTTACAATTATTTCGTTACAAGGTAACAAATTGGTATTGGAATAACAGAAATTGAATCACTGGTAATAATGTTACGAAACATTATTACTAATAAATAAACAAAAGCAAAAAGGAGTTGCTCTTAAATTAGTATTACTCTTGATAAATGTTTAAGTAAACCAAGACAATTGCAGAGTTAATAAAAACAAAAACAGTAAATTTGTTAGTGTTCTGCCGAAACTGGCAGATGTATATCCAGATTTTGGTCTCATTAGTTCTCATCAGCACGCCGTAGACAAATCCAGCAAAATACCAATCAACATACCTGCTGCCTATACATAAAAATAAATACATACGTCTAATTATAAAGGATCACAGATCCCACATTTGGAACGCGTCCTACACAGTAGGCACAGCGCATCGAATTACACTGTTGATTCCGAACGATTATTTGACGAAGGTAACAATCCAAAAAAAGAAGGTATTTAAATCCTTTTCCGTCTAATTATATTTGTGCAGGACGCGTTCCAAATGTGGGATCTGTGATCCTTAATATGTAGACGAAAAGGTATTTTAATACCTTCTTTTTTGGATTTTTTTGTGTCGGGTATTTATTTATTTCTAAGCATTTAACTTGTATTTGTTGATTGATTGTATCTAATTTTTTTAAAAGGTATACAGCATATTATGTTATTATTAATTTTTTTAACAGTCAGGTTTGCAAACGTGATTTGAACTTTTCTGTCTAATGTGGATTTTAAACAACCCCCCAATATGTTTGACAACACCTCATGAAGGAATCTACTTAACAAACTAAAACCACGAAGTAGCTTATGCTGTGTTGATGGTGCTTATGGTGTGCTGATAAGATAAATGTTTGACCAGAAACTAAATGTTCTTTATATATTATTCAATTGCATGTATTAATTAAAAATTGCAATTAGCTTAAAAAAATAAGGGCCTAAAACTAAACTTACTGGAAGGTGTTGATATTAATAAATTAAATAAGTTAGACTTGATCATCAACGACCAAGTAGATGTAAACTCTTCCCCATTAAAATTATGAAAAATATAGTCAAGTTTAGTTATAATCTTAATATAACTAGACTATTTGGCTGGAGCTCCCTCTTCCTTACACAGAGGATTACCAGAAGATTCCCTTTATAAACTTCAAGAAAAATAATTAAAAAAATGACATTTTGAGACTTGATTACTTTATGTTTACTTCAGGGAATAAATTTTGTAGGTACATTCCGATCAGGTACAACACCCTACTACCAATAGTAAAATTTAACTGATTTTGTAGATATTATTAAGCATATTAGTATAGTTGTACCCTAGATAATGGGTGTTTAGCCGAAACAATTGTCAAGTAATTTTGAAATAAATTTGTTGAATCCAAAACAAGAAGGTAATAAAATCCTTTTTCGTCTAATTATAAGGGATCACAGATCCCATATTTGTAACGTATCCTACACAGTAGACACAGCGCACCGAAAGCCATATCCCACGACCGATTTCGGCCTATCGGGTCTCATCATGTGGACACTGGCAGAAAGGCTTTTAGAAGCTATATAATAAATATAAATATGGAATCAACAGAAACAACTACTCCGAGGGCTAATACCCCTAACGGCATTGAATTACACTGTTGATTCCGAACGATTATTAGACGAAGATAACAATAAGGGCTAATACCCTCGAAGTAGTTGTTTCTGTTGATTCCATATTTATATTTATTATAAATACCTTAGGTAATATTTTGTTGCTGTTATAGGGGTTGAATTCATGTGACCTACTTTAAAATAGGGAGTGGGTGGTTCTTGATGCATCGTGCATATGAAAAACTTTATCAACAAGTTTTTTCATAAGAGCTGAGTGGAAACTCGTTTACATATTAAGTAAATAACTCAAAATCTGTTTTGTTTTATAAACCGTAGCAAATTTAATAGCAATGCAAATGCCACAGAGGGTGGTAATATCCGGGTAAAGTAAATCAGCTCGGCATGTATTTGCCTACCTAGTGGATGTATACGTTGTAAGAGTAGAAAGCAATGCAAATTACTGTATGTAGGTATAATATTCAGTAGTTATTAATGGGTAGGTAGTTTCCCAAGCAACGGGAACGCGTATGTTTGACTAGCGGTGGTTTAGATATCGATTTCAACACCAACCCTGTCAACAAGGCCGGCTATTGCCACTTGCTGCCGAAAGCAAAGACGCACGCACCACGCCCGATTAATTAAATGGGATTTGTGATTTATAGGGATGGATTATCGAGGGAGTGAGCCGAATGGGCGAACAGACGAAAATGAACGAGGTGGAGAAAGGACAAATTTGCATTTCAATCAAAATTTCGGCAATCTCTCTCTTTTTTTTTTGTCTAAAGAAACCGCACTCCACTCACTATCTGTCGAACAAAAGGAGAAACGTAAAAAGTTCGAATTTATGACTTTCAAATTTTAAATTGATTTCTCGCTAGAAAGTCATTTTGTGCTATGATTTTCTGCTTATAAATAATGCAGACGGGATTAAGCTGTTCTTGAAATTCACTCAAATACACAATAGAATAGTAAAGGGGACTGTGGTAAATTAAACAGAATAAAATTAAAGATACTCACCACTGTACATCACAAACCTTTTAAAAATACGGACACGTGTTTCGTCCACTTCTATTTTGGGCGTTATCAACGCTAGAAAATATCAGTATACTTAAAGAATTAAAAATACACTTGGTTTTAAAATATTACATTTGTAGACACTACAATTGTGTCAGTAAACATTGCCTTCATCAGGTATGATGATTTAAACAAACTACGAATTGTTACAGCTATTTAAACTAACAACTAAGGGGTGGGGTGTAATTTAATTGAATATATTTAGCGAAGGTGAATTTTTACATTCGATTTGGTCGTTAAATGCTAGGTTTTTACAAAAAAATCTATTAATTTCTAATGCTTCTAACATATTTAATTTCAAACTCTTATTTTGCAAGTGTAAAATTTTGTAGTCTTGATTAAAATTATGGTTTTCTTTTAATAAATGTTCCACATACGTAGAATCAGTTTTTTATTTGTAAAATTAGCCTAATGTTCTTTTATACGAACTTTAAAAGATCTACCTGTCTGTCCACTCTTGATAATGATCGCTATCGATCGAAATTTAAGTCGAGTATACTAAATTTGGTGAAACGTTATTTGTTTTATTTAATTTTTCCAAGCACTCACAAAAATGTACTGTGCGTAGGCTGGGTTCAAGTCGAGCCGGGACATTTAAATAAGTCACGTAAAAATATTCGCTTTCTTCAATTAAAAATTCTAATTAAACGACAATATCGTGGATATCGAAAATAGGCATTAGGTACAATTCTATTATTTAGTTGGACGTTTTAATAGTTAGCTAATTCCAAAAAGTCGCACCATCAGAGGAGGTAGTGCCATATGTTTCTGCCACAAAGGTACGTACGCTAGTTCAATATAATTTTTAGAAATTCTTGCCACTTCGAAAAGGGTCCCATTATTTGTGGTTTTCCCAACCCTTATCAGATAGGTTGAAGTTGTTTACTGAGAAGCAAGTTTACCCATTAGTATCTAATTATTATGTTTAATATTGTATATCGGAAATTAGAAACTTATTATTGATCTTATCTCAGGGGTTGTGAAAATATCATATCATTTACATCACGACAGCAGCATTTAGAAGCCCATATTACAGACTAGAAGCAACACCTCGAAAAAACTCAAAAAAAAAACTCGTACAAACTAAACAAAACAGATTCCAGTTCCGCTGAACACATAGCCAAAAAAAACCACGAACCAGGCCTCATTGATAAAACAGTCCAAGTTCAGCATACAATCGCAAACGGCAAGAAAATGAACATCTCAGAAAACAGAAATCTACAAGGAGTCAACAACAACATTATTACTAGTGCAATATCTTGAAGAATTGTTTTAGTAGAGGCAAATTTAAATACATTAATCTGTAGTGGATATAAATTAAATTCAACAATGAATAACATTATTAACGTACAACTAAAAAACCAGCCCGAAGCAATTTTCCAATCTCTACAGAACATGAGTATAAGCAGCGAAACCCGAACCCATTACCATACGCTTGACAATGCCAAAGGCGAAACACGTGTCGCAAAAATCAATAAATAAATTCATGTAACAGGATATATGTTAAAAGCTAGATCTAAATACTTTAGTATAAAATTCTTTGCTTTTGTAAATATTGCAGATATTATGTTCAAATTCTTTTATATTCTGTTTCTGTATCTTAAAAACTTTATTACTTGTATGATTAATTCATTCTACATTCACTTTATGAAAACTCATTTTAATACATAGTAAAAAATAAAACAGAAATTTCCACAAAATTTGTTTAATAAGCATAACAATTGTTTCGCCTAACTTAGGCTTCTTCAGAAGTAATACATTTAACCAAAACTAAGCTAAGCTATTTATATATAGTTTAAGAACTAAGGCGGGGGATGAATAAAGAGGTTAAATAGTGGTGAATTATTGAGATCAATTTAATCATTCAGAAGAATATTGGTATTTTAAACTTATTAATTTCAAGAGATTCTAATAACGATAGTCGATGATTTAGAATAAGTTTAAAAATACTAATATTCTTCTGAACGATCAAATTGATCTCAATAATTCACCACTACTTAACCTCTATATTCACCCCCGCCTTAATTCTTAAACTATATATAAATAGCTTAGCTTAGTTTAGTTTAAATGTATTACTTCTGAAGAATCCTAAGTTAGGCGAAACAATTGTTAAGTTTATCAAACAAATTTTGTGGAAATTTCTAGTGTTTTATTTCGTACTAAGTATTTTTATTACTTGTACTTTCTTGTAATCTCTTTTAATATTTCATTTTTGCGTACTATTCTTCGCATTCAATCCTAATTGCTATTTTATGACGGGTTTCTTCGGGATTCCTGGTCTAAATTCTAATTTCCCGCTATTCATTAACTCCAAAAATTTCCAGTCTTATTATTACCCTATTGGTATCCTACCTTAATCTATCACTGTAGTTAGTCCTTCAGTTCATCTCAAACTTTTTTTTCTTAATTTCCCACTGTTAGGTTTGTTATTATATTTGTTGCTATCGTTGTTGCTGAGTTCTATTATTTTATCGTTACGTCCTCCACAATGTACAAAAAATACTAAATAACAAATTGCTTTAAATATTCACATAATCAATTGCCTATTTTACATTTTCTTTATGTCTGCTACATAACAACGTGTAGCCATTGCAGTTGCCAAAACAACAAAAATAGCCACATCCTTAAATTGTCCCTTAAAATAAACTGCGAGCAGAATGTTTAATTTAGTGGACTTAAATAGTTCGATAAATTGTTAGAATGCCGTTCTTGTAAAACGGAAAAGTTATCAAGCGACTTGCAGAAGCCAAACAGAAGCTAATTTGATGCTTCTAGAAATAGGGAAACATTGTTCTGCATTGCATTGTTTATTAGTTCGCATCGTGGGTATATATATATATATATATAATACACATACATATATATGTATGCATGCATGTGCTGGGAATCTTGTAATTGCGTTCACCTAAACTCTGTCTTGAATATCTTACGAACATGACGGGATTATAATACCCTTACCAAATATATTGTACATTAAGTGTATCTTAACCGCAAATGTACTATTACATAGTTAGGTGTATAAATGTTATTTCGTGATATGAATTTTAGGTTTATTGACATGCCAGGATTTACATCATACCTGCCTCCTCCAATAAAAATGTAATAAAATGATAGTTACTATAATAGAACCTTTGTAAATTTAATAAAATAAACGTAAAACAACGTTTTATTCTACGCGCCTATTGACAGATACTTTTGTTAAAAAAAGTCGACCAGATGTGTTTGAATGTTTCAGTTATTGATTTCAATTAAATATGATCGAATAAATGTGTTAGCTAGTACTATTCTAATACCGGTTTCTACTTTTCCGTCGGTTATCCATTTTTACAGAACAAACATTTCCCCTTTTTTTCGAATTAAGATAACTTACCGGGCTTTTTTGTTGCCTAACGTTTCGTCAGCGGCTGCGGCTGACATCTTCAGAAGCGTTTGTGGTTCGGTTGTTGTAACAGATTTCCACCTCGAAAACGTTTAATGTCATATGTGATAGATATCGCGCCTGTAGCAATATTTATAAATATTTATAGACGTTTTCCAGATCGAAAACTGTTACAACGACCAAACCACAAACGCTTCTGAAGATGTCAGCCGCAGCCGCTGACGAAACGTCAGGCAACAAAAGAGCCTATAGACCACGACCCAAAAGTCCGGTAAGTTATCTCAATTCGATTGACGCAGGTCGTGAAAGCCTACATACTACAATTAATCCCCTTTCTTTGTTTAATATCACATTTTTAAAAAAGTTTAGAATAAATTTTAATAATACACGTATAAGAAATTTACATTTAATACATAAAATAATGAAAAATTCTCATGTCGCGACTCCCTTCAGTTGCATATTCTAATAATAATGAGGAGTGGTCAATAATACAATTAGACAAAACATAATACAAAATTAGATATTTATGAATTTTTGAGACCTAATTACTAAAATTTATTAATATAATTATTTAATATAGGTATCTACATCTACATCACATTAGATGCTGATGTGCTTGTACAAAATCGTCTAACGCCGGTCATCCTAGTGCTTAGTAGTAGACCAAACAAATTCTCTGGGTCTTTAATCCTGCGCGTCGCGGTATCGCTTATATTATCGAACTGGGCCACACAACGGGTTCTGCGCACTATTTCAGGCTCGAACCGCCCTTTCAACACCCACATTTACTAACATAATGCTGTATATTTAGACGGCTAAATGAGCTGCTTTCAATAGAGTTAAGGTGTAAAGAGACAACCGTGACTCCGAGAGTTGTTAGTTAACCCTACCGTGAGCGTGGTGTGTTTTTCGTATACTTTAGCGAGCGTCGATAGTGTTAGTGTGGAGACGATTACATACGTATAACGGAGCTGCGTTAATTGATTGTTTTCTTTATATAAAGATAAAGCATGGATGAAGGTAAGGATGATGAGGTTATAGACAAGTTGGCTTCTATGAAGGACTATACGATTAAGTTGACATTCACAAAATAGGAAAATGGGTGAGTAACATTTGCAGAACGATCACTTCGTGTGGTCATGAACCACCACTGTCTGCGGTTATCTGTGGCTATATACTGTAGGCACGCGCTAAGGAGACGGAACAATTGAAAAACTTGGGGGTAATTCTCCGTCCCACTTTAATCACATAAATAACCTATAGGCGGCGATGCAAATCAGTATTTTGTAAATAATTTCACATTTATATTAAAGAAAAAAACAAATTTCTTTTATTTTTTTTTGAGGACATGCAAATAGGAATTTGCGATTTCAGGTATACAGTACAAATTCGTTATCTGTTGAAGATATTTATGTAAATATCCATTCAAATCTTGTATATTCAAAAAATTTTGATACATAAGTAAAATATCTGTATGGCAGCCGTGCTGACCCATCGAGCATACAAACATTTTATTTATGATCCCCAATTGTCTCTACAATAACTATCTACCGGGGGTACAAGTATTTTATGATTTTTCTTTGTTTCAATTTTTTGGGTCCTGTATGTTCTTGTATTGTTTCTTCTTTTTGTATATATTTTTCATTGTTTATTATTTGTGTGTTCATTTTGTTTGGAGTTTCCACGTCGTACGAAATGATTTTGTTTTGTAGTTATTCTTGTTTTTTATTTATTTAAATTTAAATAATGACAATTTAATTCCATCTATTTTCTAACAAATTTAATAAACTTGCAGTACGCCTCTGACGAGTATCAATCCATATTTATGAATCGACAGGATTCGTTATCTAAAGCACTGAATTGCTTACAGCCCCGCCCACCTCATAAAGTGTCGCAGACATACTACATACCTACTGTATATAGTTTTTTATTAAAGTTACTAACCAGTAGCTTCCATTTGGTCGTTATTTTGTCAGAATACATTATGGTGTCTCTAATAAGACAAAATACTGAACCAATTATTCATATTTCTTAATTTAATAATTGAACTACTTCATAACTGTAACCTAAAAGGTTATAATTCGAATGAATTAATTAATATAAATATTAGTTGAAGCTTTATAAATTGACCTTCGTTGTAAGATTTACATTTAGTTGACGCAAGTCTTTTATAGATGGAGTGGAAACTAAACGAAAGTTAAATAATTGAAGTTTGTGAATACGATGACAGTCCCAGTTTCGGAGTTACAACAAAGCATCACGAAAGTACGCCAATATTCAAGATTTTCCTTACACCATAATAAGTTATAATCCTTTATTTGTTAAAAGGAATATTTTCATTCGCGACAGCAGCCACTTTAACTTGAACAACTTCGGTAATGATTCATTTAGTGTTTCGAAAGTTTAATGCTTGGAATGGTGTAGACGGTTTTCCTCTTGCGAATTGCGAAAAACTAAAACAACAACTTGCTCGAATACGCCAAGTTGCGACAAAGTTCAGCATAAGCTGTAATAGTTCGATTTAACACCTTCTAAACCTTGTAACGGCAACTTTAAATAATGATTAACTCCCCTTTACCTTTCCACCACCTTTTCTATATCTCTAATATTCCACAGCTTTCTGCTATTTCATTGATGCTTTTATAGCTACCTGTTTCTTATGAATATACAGCATAACAACATGTAGACGGTATTTAACACTATAGCAGTGATCTTGAAATAGGATATAATTGTGGTTCGACTTTCTCGTTCTAAAGTGGGTTGATCGCGGCCGGATTGGTAGAGAGACAGCTAATCAGGCCGCGTTAGAGTGAGAAAGACTAACCACAATTATTTGCTATTTCAGGATAACTCCTATCGTATTAAATGCTGTCTCCATATTTTTTATGCTCTAAGGTCACAAATTAAAAACTGCTGAATTCAGATTACGCTGGGTTAGATTAGAACAGGTGAATTCAAATTAGGTAGGCTGAGAATCTAGGTCCGATATATACCTCCAATTATCGAAATTCTCATTTTCTTCTAATCTTTTTACAATTGTCTCCATCACAGATTAAAAACTGTTCTATTTAAATTAGGTTAGGTTTGGTAAGAAGATGCCTTTTTCTTGTTCGAAGTTTTTTCGAAAATTACATAAACCAGTCGATTAAGGACAACTAAAACTATTCTAAGAGTATATGATAAATTTGAAGGTATAGTCCTTATCATATCGTCACGAACTATACTTGCGGTTTGTGTTGGTTCAGTCCTAATTAACAACACCTTCCTGGAAAATATAATGGATATTCTAAGCCTTCCTAGATATATCTGGAATATTCTAGCAACGCTCAATAAAAAGACAATAGCAACACGAGAAGGTTGTAGAACGTTCCAGAAGGAATGCTGAAAACTATAAAAGCGAGGGGATATTTCACAAAACTTTATTGAACATTCCTAACGTACGTTTCGGCTATTAAGCTATTATCTAAAGATACAGATGTTTGTACTGATGTTTACATTTCTCGCTTAACTATTTATACTAGGCTTGTAAATGAGGGAATTCGAACAATAGTAGGGGTGAATTGTTGGTGTTTAATTCTATTTGGTTATTTACTAGATTAACATTGTTCTTTTGACATTTTTTAGTTTCTAATGTTTCGAAAAGGTTTAACATTTTACTTTTTGGAATATGGTGTAGTAGTTTGACCGAATTATATGAGATGTTGTGTTTACACCTTAAACAATATTCGGATATACCTGTAGATTTTTTAATCTAGTAAATAACCAAATAGAATTAAACACCAACAATTCACCCCTACTACTGTTCGAATTTCCTCATTTACAAACCTAGTATAAATTTCAGCTAGCAGCAGATATCAACAGATGGCGATGTACTGCCATAATAAGATAATAAACGCATTTTGCTTTTATGTTATCCTATATGTTCGGGTTGCCCAGTATCAACGAAATAAAAAACTCACTCCTTTTACCATGATACGTGTTTCGCCCACTTTGAATGTGGGCATTATCAACGCGTCTTTAATTATTATTTTTTGTAATTTACCACAGTCTCCGATAAATATTTTCTTTTAAAGATTTATCTACATGGACAGTAATGATATGTAAACTGTATTTTTTGTTACTTTATAAGTATAACAAAATTTTCAAGTTAATTTGCTTTGACCAGCTGTATGGAAAAGTTTCGTGAATCATGTAAATACATTTTTTCTTCATAAAATTTTAATTGCCAGTACCTAGAGCAAACTCTTTTTACATCTCGTATGTTCCAGTTAAGTGGGCAAACAAAGGAGAAAAGTAATATTTACTTAGTTGATCTAATACACGATGACGACGTTCTAGTTTCATTATCATGGGGGTTTACAAGTAAAATGTTTATTTTCTCCCAAAGTTTCCACGCCATGCAACTTCAAAATTAATGTTTACATAAAAGCGTTTAATTTGTTGGACACTATATACACAGTACTCTTCTCTTTTCAGTAGTTTAATTGGCTAGGATCTAAATGAAATAAAACATATTTTAGCATAAGGTATTTGAGAAAATCAATGCTACTTTTTAGTAAAACTAATGTGTTACATAGATTACTTAACGTTCCTATGTCAAAATGAGACTTTGATAAAGGAGGAAATATCATTAAACAAATTGCTACCAATAACAATTACAAAGCCACCCTAATTGACTCGTTGCTAAAAAAATAATATTCAAGAAAGTAGTAAATTCAATTTATCCCAGCATAAAAGAACAACAAAAATATAAGACTTTATTTTATTTAGGCCAACCGACTAATCTTATATCCTTTTTACTTAAAAATAATAATTATAATGTAGCTTTCACAACCAATAATAATAATTAATTCAAAATAATAAGAGCAAAAGAGATAAAAATTGGATGTCTATAATTTGTAATGTAAATCATGTGATATGCTTTATATTGGAAAAACTATTAGAAATTTTAGCACCCGAATACTTCAACACAAAATATCATATCGATACAAAAAATTAGAGTCTAATTATGCCAACCATTTATTTTCCCAAAATCATGAATTTAACGACGAATTAAAAATGTTGCATTTAGAAAATAATAACTGTAGATTATCATTCTTAAAAGCACTAGAAATCAATAAATTTAAAAGAACCCAGTTATTAATAAACGAACAAATCCACCTAAGTCAATCACCATTACTAAACATCCCCATCCCCGCCACTACAAATTAGTATATAAGTATATAAGTCAACCTGTATATAATAGTTTTTAAGTTTCATGTAAAACTTCTGATGAAGCCAAAGTTTTGGCGGAAAAATTGTCAAGTTAAACAAACCTGTTAAAATTTATATGTTTTATTACTTGTATACTTTTTAGAATCTAATAAATTCAAAATTTAAAAGAATTGCAGCAACCAAAGTATTGTTAGGAGGAATATATCAGGCAAAATGATACGAATCTACAGCGACGATTATTGATAAATCACTCCAATGTTCGTTCTTTATGCCATCTTTCCTTTGTACACAGGTTTTATGGTGTCGTTTTTCAAATAACAAATGTCAATAATCTATAATTCCTAATTTTAATTTAAAATTTAATTGTTGATAAATATTAAATACTGAGGGAACTTTTATATTTCCAGGAAGAGGGGGAGATAACAATCCCGCCGGCCTATCCGCATTATGTAACATTTATGTAGTGAATATTTTTATTTAATTCCTACTTAGCTGGGTTTACAGCATTCAGGAGACCACAGGAACAAAACATTAATTTACTTTATTAAAACAAAAAAAGGAAAAAGTAAACAAACAAAATACAACGTCTTTTCTTTATTAAATCTACAGAAGTTCTGGTATTCTTAACTTAAAACTAGCTACAGGGGGGGTAGACAAAAGCAAAACAAATCGAATAATAGGAGGAAAGCACAAATTGAGACTCAAAAGCTTATTAAGTGCTTAATAGTACAAAAATCATGATCCGTTCTTGGTCAGTATTTTGTCATTCATCTACCTACGACATACCGACTTCCCATCAAATAGAAATAAATTCTTTGTAATTCCATGATAATTCCAGTAAATCCTTATATTTCCCAGTAAATCCTCGCTTTTCTAAATAAATCCATTTAATTCCTCATTGCAAAAATAAATCCCTGAAACTCTTTCAAGAATTCCAACAGGATATAAACCATAAATCCTTTGCGGTTTACACTTCGATACATAGATATATATTTATATTTAATGCGTCTACATGGATAACAGGTTAGGTACTATTTATATTATAGTTTTCCAGTTTAGAAAATTTTCACTTCGTGTTCTTAACTATTTCTAAACGTTAAATTTCTTTATCAGAAGTAGCGCATTCGATGTTGCTTCTGGAGTACCAAAGCAAGTTTGTATAAAAGATAATTGTTGTCAAATCTCGGGAACTAACAGATGTTGTGTGCTTAAGGCGTTTATGAACAACATGTGTTTTGAGGAAAACTTTCTAATGAATAAACTCTCTAGGGTGGCTTAAAGTTGTAGCTGCACAAACTACGCTCTAGAAATTATGTAAGAGAAGAAACACGGATAAAAAAGAAACTTATAATAAATATAGCAGTTGTGTAAAACGCAATTAAATGTAATGAATGTATCTACCTAAGAGAGATTTTATCAAATTGAGAACTTTTCCATGGATAGTGGTTCTTAAAATTCAGTTGAGGTAATCATCATAGTGATTTAAAAGATACAATAATGCTAAATTTATTTCTAATAGTATCCAAATAATATACATACATAATACACAATTAACCTTCTTCAGTATAATGTGTTATATATTATGAACATATATTTTCATCATGTACACATAAATACAGTTAACCGTACCCAAATATACTAATCGGACCAAAGATCTCGTCACATTTTTTTCACTGGAAAACTCTAGATCATCCTTTGCACAGTCCTGATCTGGCGCCCAGTGACTACCATTTGTTCCTGCACTTGAAGAAACATCTAGGCGATCAGCATCTTTAAGACCATGACGAAGCCAAAACAGTTATGATGCAGTGGTTAACAGTTAACATGTCAGGCGGCAGAGTTCTATGAGAAGGGTATTCAAAAATTGGTTACTGGTCAAACGTTATGACAAGTGCCTCAGTATTGAAGGAAATTATGTAGAAAAGTAGACTAAGATACAGGCTTTCACGTAAAAATAAAATAATTAAGATATCTCTGCACGTTTTTTTATTAATTTCAAAACGGTACTTACTTAAAAAACATGCCTCGTGCAATAGAAGGGTATCATAAAACAAATGGGGAGGGATTAATATACATTCCTACAATTTTACTAAAATAAATTAAGAATACAAATATTTCTAACTTAAATGAATCTCCAAAGTTTATACAAACAACCTAAACACAAAATTCTCGTGTTTATATGACCGTCATATTATATTCGATATGAGTCAGTTTCTCTTTTATTTTAACGTATTATTATTAAATATGGTATCATATTACGATCGTATATTTCAATGATATTGTGACAATAGTATTAAGTTTAATTTTGTTAAATTGAAGATTAAATTCCCTTTATAACAACCAACATATAATAATTATATGTTCACTGTGTTTATATTTGAAATAGGTAAGTAAGTGGTGGTTCCATTGTTTGACTTTACTTCTCCGATCTCGTTTCCACAACGCTTGAATAGAATAGAAATTCAGCCTTCTCAAGACGATTATGAAAGCAAACCCGTTCCGTTCCTGGATGTTTTCTATTGGAATTTACAAAAAGAGTAAGCCTACTTATATATATCTATTTCAAACTACATAATTGCCAATTAAACTTTTGATATATTCGGTCGCACAGGTACGTTGTTGTTGTAAACTTATTATGTTATCATTGAGTTTGATTTAGTCAGTGATATGCATAAAGTTGGGTTTCCACTCAGAAGAAATAATTAAATTTCAATTTAAATTGATTGAATAATTATTTATTGATAGTATAATAAAAGTCAAAATGAATTTTGACCGAGGGAGTTATCAAAAGGGTTGCAAGTCAGAAAATTAAGGTATTATTGGGCCATGAAAAGCAAATCATTTGTAATAACGATACAACAGTTCAAGGCTTTGAAAGCCTACCTCCTTACAAATTCAATACGATAAAAAATGGACCCGTCCGTGAATACAATCCTTTGTGAGAAGATAGGAAAAGTTTGTTGATTTCGGAAATATTCAGGTTGTAATTCTTGGTCTTCGTCATTCCCACTGTCGAAAACAGCGTGGCCTGGTGGTGTTTGAGCAAGTTTCTCAGTTGTCGAAAGCAATTGATACGGTAGTTAGAGTGTTAATATTCAGTAGAGGCTAAAATCCACTAGATGGCAGCAATTGCCTCTATGTTGTTATTATATTAACTGTTCTTTACGGAACATTTCGACTTTGTCAGTAATTTATTCTAAACTCATCGCTCTTAACATCCAACTTCTTAATTGGGGTTATCAGATCCTTTCTCACCGACAGAAGCCTTCGCGTCCGCGTCGGCACTACTCTGCGCAATAGCAAATCCGTCATAGCCGGTGTCCCGCAAGGCTCCAAATTGTCTCTCCCATACTCTTCAATCTGTTCTGTGCTGACATGCCCTCACACCCTTCTATTCTGACTGCTCTTCACGCAGACGACATTGCCCTGTTAAACTCCGGCAAAACCATTCTCCACAGTTCCGCGAGAACCAACAATTTTCTGCCCCTCTTCCTAAACTGGTATCGGAGATGGACATTCTCCATCAATGAGACCCAATCGAATACAATTCTCTTCTCACACAGAACCTGGAAACCCTCCGCCACAATCGTCAACAACCATCCCGTCAAATTGACCAACTCCGTCACCTACCTAGGCGTCTTCTTCGACAGAACCCTAAACTGGAGGCGACATATCCTGGCCACCTGAAACAAGGCTGTGAGCGCATTCATCGCACTCAGGTCTTTCTTCCGAAATAACTCCATCTCCCAACAAACTAAAATCCGTGCGTTTAACGCAATCATCAGGAGCATTTGCTCCTACGCCATTCCCATTTAGGGCTGCGCCCCTCCCCACCGTCTACAACTTCTTCAAGGTACCTACATGCGGATTCTCCGTTCCGCATTAAACTACCCCTGGTTCGTCCGAAACATCCAAATTCTGAAAGAAACCAGTTTACCTTCTCTCACCGATGCTGCAAATACATACCCTGCAAACCTTCGGGCCTCCGTATTAGGCTACCCAAACCCCACCATCTCGACACTCTCCAACTATGCCCCAAAACCAAACGACCGCTTTAGAAGGCCTTGTCACCTTCTACCCTGAGTCGCCCTAATTCGCTAGTTTCGCTTTTATGCGCGGGTGCCCACCCTTATATCAGAGGTGGGCCACCGACTTTTGAACGCCCTCCCCCAACGCTCCCGTCCCTTCCCCCCACAACTCTGCCCTCTCCTCAATCCACTTCCCTATCCCAACCTCTTCACATCTACCCTGGGGATGTTAAAACCTTCTGGTTGAAAATCCCCACTCGAGGTGGATTTTTAGTCAGTAAGAATATGACACTACCCCTCTTCAGGGGGTGCCTATGTAAGGTTTTCTCATCTCGAGTTAAATTTAAACAAAAAAAAATCAGTAATTTATCGAGACTGCTTCTGGCACTCTGATGAACTTCTAACAAGAGCGAAATCGCGATCCGTGTCCGGCAGTTTCGATAAATTTCTGACCAATAGCATAATAATTGTTATTGTTAAGCTTTACGTGAATTCACGTATGTAGGCTGCGTTGGACAAGTTTAAATACCTCTGTGAGGCCTTGTCTAGTTTGATATCTTCTGTAGCGGCTAAAATCCACTAGATGGCAGCAATTGTCTCTATGTTGTTATTATGAAAACATTATGTTCCTTTTTCTGTTTTTTGAGTATGGAACAACAAGAAGTAAAGCCTTACCAAGTTGAGTTTACTCTTCAAATTAACAATTATAATGACGGGTATCTATACATTTACAAATAAAACACCAAAACATGCACCTTTATGTTTCGTCTGTGCATTAAGGAAGGGATTAACAGCACATTCAGAATGTCAGGGAATTCTAATCTAAGACGTAGTAAACAAATCAGAAACTACTTTTTTAAACACTTTTTTCTTCTACACGTTTTAATGCAATGATAAGTTTCAACTACTACATAGTTTGTTCTTTAATTAAAATGAAAATTATAATATTGAGACAATCTGTTACCCTTTATTCCACCAATTTACATATGAATTCTATTACTTTTTGTTGTAAATTCGAATTGGATACGAATACATATATTATATACACTTGTATAGAAGTGCCTACCAAATATGGTTTCCCAGTTATAAGGCGAACTACTAGCGAATATGTAAACTAGATATCTATTCATTAATTAAATTATATCCATTCCGTGTACGTATGTAGGTCTTGAGGCAAGCAATCAGTGAAAATTGCCAGAAATAATTCGATCATGCCAGTGTAACGTCTAGACCTAATGAACAAACGTTTTTAGTCGTTAGTTAGTTCGAATATTTCAACCAGATATGCTATCACCAAACTAAATGCCTGAAACTTTTCGTTTACTTTATATAAATCTCGAGAGAATCGGCTGAGTGTAAGAAATTTTAGATGAAAATTACCTACAGAAAGTTATTGCTTCTAGTCCAACACCAAATAAATTAACGATCAAGCATGGGAATTAAAAGCAAATAAACTACTTACACACTTACAAATGTTTATCATTAAAATGTTTTTTCCGCATTAACATTACTTTATCTTTCATTAAAACATCATAGAGGAAATTGAAAAGAAGCACGCGGACAAAAGGTTACCAATGAATTGCCTATTGGGATCAATTGTAGGAATCGCTGGAGACCACATTAACTATTGGAAATCAGTTTCATGGTTCCTTCAGAATGATCGAAAATCGGCGGATTTAGAGTTAGGAATGAGAACCCTGGAATATCTGAGGATCCATTCTATACCAGTTCTAAGACTCGTCTAATACCATAGACATTACTGAGTTCGAAAAGGATAGGAATACATCAATTGCTATTGGAAATGAAAATCATCGAATACTAGAGGATTTTTTGGAAACCAGATCCGAGATTCTTTCACACTAGAGGTAAAATTCGATTCCAAGGATTATCAAGTACTAGAGACTCTGTTGGGAATCAGAAACCTCGAATATTGAAGGGTCTATTGGAAACCAATTTCATGATTTCTCAAAAACTGGACATAACTGTATTGAAAACGAAACCGACGAATATTAAAGGACCTGTATAAAATTAGATCCAAGATTCCTTTATCACTAGTTGTAAAATTGGATACCAAGGATTTTAAGAAGCGTGGATTCTATTAGTAATTGGAAGCCTTGAAAATTTGAGGGTCTACTAGGCACACGTTCTTTGACTTGTCAAATACCAGAGACATAACTGAGTTCGAAAATGCTAGATACTCCAATTGCTATTGGAAATGATAAACGTCGAATACCAGAGATTCTTTTGGAAACCAGATTGAGGTTTCCTTCAGCACTAGAGGTAAAATTTAATTCCAAGGATTATCAAGTTCCAGAGACTCTGTTGGGAATCAGAATCCTCGAATATGGAAGGGTCTATTGGAAACCACTTCCAAGATTTGTTTTGTGAAATACCGGACCTAGCTGCATTGGAAATGAAAACCGACGAATATCGGAGCATCTGTTGGAAACCAAAAGCTTCAAATACTAGAAGATTTATTGGGAACCCGTTCTAAGATTGATCGAGTAGTGCAAGTATTATTATATTGGAAGAGTCGTGAACTACCACACATACTTGCTTAAAATAACCATATTTTCATTAGTTGTAATAAAAAGAAAAACACAGGAATTGTCACTCGCGATTTTAGAGAAAACAGTTTAGAAAATTACTTCTTTATCGTAAATTTACGAAATCGAAATCATTCACTTTTTTTCTCGTGAATGAACCCTGCTTTTTGTCGATTCCTTTGCTGGTTGCCTTCCGCTTTTTTAATTCCAATTAGACGTCTTTGATTTACGATTCAATTAAGGTTAATGACTGTAGCTAACCGATAAGAACCTTAATTGGCTGAGCATTTGATGTTGTTGATGAAGCCTTTTTGGTAAAATTCTAATGCGTTTCTAAAAACAGTAAAAACGACCGGAGCCTTCGCATTGTAACAGAATTTCAGCAATGCTTCATTAAAATTCTCGAAACGTTCGTCGTATTCAACTTGAATGAAACTCGAAATTACAACGATTATCAAATTTTGTTTAGTTGGTTTTTTTTTTGAAATGTAATAAAGTTGAAGAAGACACACGAATCTTAAACTTCAAAGCATATCAACTGTTCAGCAATTTATTTTAACTACAAAAAAGAAACATTTAACTAATGATTGTTTGGAAATTGGGGACAAATGTGGAAACTGTCTGTCTGATTAATAATAATATTTAACAGTATATTCAAAGTAGTGTAGTATTGGGTCGCAGGTACATGTTCTATACAGGTATATATCAAATTCTACGTTCACTAAAAAAGAATTCGGCACGACCGGTCTAACGTTTGCATGTGTTTACGTGAAATTCTTGTGCTGAGAAAGTCAGAATTCTTGGGGAGTATCGTATAAACATATATAGTCGTCATTGGGATGAACTGAAAGGTACAGTGGCCGGCACCTAAGGAGATTCAATGACGGTCAGATTGACAGGTAGGTAGGCGGAAACTTTTAGCATAGCAATAAATGAAAGAGCCAATAAGAATATAACTGGACCGAAGCGTCAACTTGTAGTTCAGTGGTGTGTATCACTGAGAGAAAAAGTACTGAATACGGAACACAAGTGAATTCATTCAACTGATTTACTTACCCTAACAACCCCTTCTCACTTTGTTAATTTGGAACTATTTGCCACTACGCTATTGAACCTTGTTGAGCAGTTATCATTCTGCCTACCGGTCGATTATCCCCGCCCTAAAGAGGCTAAGCTTTGCTAGTGCCCATCCGATGGTTTATGATTTTTGAATATCAGGTGCCGGGCACGGTACATGTGTCTATATATACAAAAACTTACTGGTTCTCTCTTTATCCATTCATCCAAGCTGTAGAAGCCATTTTCGTATCTACTACTATCAGGTTACTGACCTCTCCGTAATTTAAAAAGGAAATGAGTCCCATTTATATTTGATATACGCTCGTACTAAAATTTTCATATTTGAATGTTTTTTTTATTCTATCACAACCAAAATCACATAATTAACAATCATAAATATTATTACCTACTTGCAGTTACAAATTCTTTTAACCGTTTCGGAAATCTTTTGGTACCACTTAAATATTTACACCCCAATTCCAGAGTTTATCATTTACGAAGAAAATTTTTAATTTTTGATTTATATAAATAAAACTTAATCAAGTAATCCTCTTTATGAACACAATTTTAAATTTAACAAAACGACATTGTTATCATTGTTAATACCGTCTCCGTTTGATTTATTGTTTAGGATAATAGTCCTTAATAGAGCAGGATAAACACCTAATCCTTCAGTCTGGCATTTAACCGATAGCTGCAAACTTAATCGCCTTTATCCATCACAAACGCTATTAATTATACGGATACAGTGTTGCAATTTTATTACGTATATCAAGATGAACTAGACTTTCTCGAATAAACCTTACTCGTAACAAATCTTATGAAAGATTAATTTAGTGACTAGGACAAAATAAGTATGAAAGAATTACTATATTATCATGGGCTAATATTATCCACATAGTGCTTATTGTTTAGAAAATTGTATTAGTTCTGTCATCTATTTAAAAATAGATTATGGTTAATTTATGAAACACGGAAACGTTTGTAGTGAATATATATTTTTAATTCCTACTTAGCTGGGTTTACAGCATTCAGGAGATCACAGGAATAAAACTTTAATTGACTTTATTAATAATAAAAAGTAAAAAGTGAACAAACAAAATAACAACGTCTTTTCTTCATTAAATCTACAGAAACTCTGATTCTTAACTTAAAACTACCCACAAGGGGTATACCACCTTCACCACCCGTCACTCATTAATCCCTAACGTACGGCATTTCTCATGCATCCATCTCACTCTCGTGCACTCTTTTCCTTGCTCATACTTCAACACAGCTCTTACTTACATTCTACGACATCTGTTAATCATCATTCTCACAAACAGCACTTGACACGCTCGACTTAAAATTGGAAACATAAATCTACCTACAGTTAAGTCTACATAGACACAAAAAGTTGTGTCCATTATTTTCGACACCACACGTTATTCAAAATTTTATTATATATTTATTGTTATTCATTCAGTAGAATTTGCGTTGCACGGACCACAAAGAATGTGTGTCGTGACCAAGATCTAGTTTTTGTAGAGTCCTGTAAAGAGTCAGGGTAAACAATTATCTGGGAGGTTAAGTAAGTCCGCGAATCCGTCAAGAAGTCTGCGTGAAGAGAAGGTTCAGGGATCAGTCGAGTTCAGAAAATCGACGTGTGCAAAGAGTACTGGCGTTGGGTGTGACCCTAATAAATATACGTTATGAAAAGGGAAAATAGTTGTTTTGTTTTTGTACGTACGTCAATAGTGGAAATTTTTGAATCTATCTCTTCTGATGATACGACCCTTTGGAATTAGCTGACTATCAAAACGTATAAATTACAGTATAGAACTGTGGCTTAGGTCTACTTTTAATGTCCAGGATGTTGTTGTTTAATCAGAATTTATATTTAAAGATCATCAACGTTTTGACGCATTTAAATATCAATGCGCTAATTCGATTGTCGTAGGATCATAAATAGGATGGAGTAGCGGCAGTGCCTAAATGCCCGCCGACTAAATTACTAGGTTGCGGTATAAAGACATACTACGGTTAATATGCAATTATAGGGTCCTAATTCTATTCATAAAATCACTTCTGCGTCCTACTTAGTAAGTGTATGTAGCAAAAATCAGGGAATAAAAGTGTGTCCGAATAGTTATTAGAACTATTGCAATGCAATATTTTTCAAAATATCGTCTTGTCATCAAATAATAATGAAATTCTGAATCTTGTCGTCAACTACCGGAGATACTCATCGGCGATCATTGTTTATTGGTAGTCATGAAAGGAAAAACAGATATTTGGATGATCACTCAGGACTGCCTCCCTTCCATTACATGAGATTTCGATAAAAATAAATTAGACTAATTCTTTATCACAAATTTACACAATCATCCGTGTCTTGTTCTTCTGTTCAGGTAGGTAGGTACTATTAGAAGCAAAAATCGTGGAATATCAGACGCTTTGTTCGAAACCAGATCCAAGATATACAAACTGTTACAAGGAAGAACTAAAAAACATTAATTTTGACTAGTACAATTATTGAGTTCGTTTCTTCTGCTTCCTTTTCGTCAATCGGTAATCTATGTTACAATAAATCTCCATGGAAATGAAAATATCCTCACTGAAAGGTCCTTGTAAGTGGTATCTGTAGATTTACTTTGCATCCAGTATATTTCTATAAAAGGACTAAATTTAGATCTTGTCACACCGACCGCAGATTCATAAAATAAATCTAATGGTAACTTTACCTTAAGTACTTAAAACAAAATTGTTACTGTGCTCATTTTTGAATATCCTCGAAACGGAGCAATTTGTTCTCTACCAATAATAAAACTCTTAAAAGTTAACAGTGAGAGTCTAAGCCGAGTTGAAGTTAATTAAAAAGTTAATAATGAAAGAAGATCGGAACCATCATGATGCCTTTTAGACTTTTAGATGACTGTATTTTCATCTCATTACTAAGTGCCTTCTAATTAAAAGAGAAAAATGTGAATTTTTAGGAACGTCAACATAAACTCTTGTATGCAGTTTGAATTTCGAACCGCGATTTGATACACAGAAATAAATACAAGTGTACTGCTATGCAAGTTAATGTTCGTGTCTTCCATAGACCGGATCGCAATATTATAAGATCGTTGAACGTGAATAGAATATTAATGAAATGTTTTTGGAGAATTCTCCAATTCTTTAGTAGAGGTTAATTTCAACACATTATTGTGAATTAATTTTTTCAATTAATATTTACCCACCACAAACTACCTTGAATTAGTCAGGAAAAATTGTTACTATTGTCACGCTCTCGCTGGCAATCACACCCGGGATCTTTGGCTGTACGCACCAATGCTTCTGCTACTAAGCTATGAGAGGATCAAATATTTCATTATTAATGATTAATAAATATAACAGGCGGGCTGAAATGTTCGTAGGCTGACCCACATATGGTGCTACAAGTATCAAATCCATATGATTTTTAGTTAACCCTAACCTTCAAAAGACGCGTGTATAAATTTGACAGCTGTTGCACTATTAGTATCTTAGTTATAGCCATTGTGAAAGAACTTTCGTTACTTTGAAAAAAATTAATAAAAAGCAACTTCGAGTGTCAATAAAGCATTGCTTTTTGGCAACGAAATACTGTTGAAACGAAGGCTTGGCTTGATAAACATTATTCGGATTTTGCACCAGGAAAATCAACCGTAGAAAAGTGATTTGCTAAATTTAAACGAGGCGAAATGGGCGCCGAAGACGATGCACGCAGTGGACGCCCCAAAGAGGCTATTACCGACAAAAACATCAAAAAAGTCGACAAAATAATTTTTCATAACCGTAAAGTGAAGTTGACTGAGATAACTGAGAGCCTAATGATATCAAAGGAACGTGTTGGTCATGGTCATATCGTGAATGAATATTTGGATATGCGAAAGCTCTGTACAAAGTGGGTGCCACGCGAGCTCACAATCGACCAAAAGCAACAACTGATCGAATCGATGATTCTAACCAGTGTTTGGAGCTGTTAAATCGTAATAAATTTGAATTTTTGCGCCGATATATGACAATGGATGAAACATGGCTCCATCATTTCACACCGGACTCCAGTCGACAGTCAACTGAGCGAGTGAACTGCACGTGATGAATCGATTCCAAAGTGTGGAAAGACGCAAAAGTCGGCTGGCAAGGTTATAGCATTAGTATTCTGGGATACTCATGGTAAAAATATTCATTGACAATGGACTATCTTAAAATGGGGAAAGCATAAGCAGCGACCATTACGTAGCGTTATTGGAGCGTTTAAAAGACGAAATCGCGGAAAAGCGGCCTCATTTGAAGGAAAAGAAAGTGCTGTTTCATCAAGATATAATGCACCGTGTCACAAATCAATGAAATCGATGGCAAAATTCCATGAACTGAGCTTCGAATTGCTTCCGCATCCACCGTACTCTCCAGATCTGGCCCCCAGCGACTTTTTTTGTTCTCAGACCTCAAGAGGATGCTCGCTGGACAGAAATTTCGCGCCGATGAAGAGATATCGCCGAAATTGAAGCCTATTGTGATGCTAAAGACAAATCGTATTATAAAAATGGTATCGAAAAATTGTATGACGTGAATGCTATAATCGATGTATCGCCCTAGAAGGGAACCATATTGAATAATAAAATCAAATTCTATCAAAAAGAAAATTGTTTCTATGCTAGCCTACGAACTTTTCAGCCCGCCTGTTACATTTAGAATTTCTCTCTTGAGAATGATCCGATAGGGGCCAAAACAATATTGTAGAGACGACAAATTAACACCTTTTTAGTGAAACAGACCTAGCATTTCTGTCCTCACCGTTTTTTTTTTTTAATATTTCATAATGTTTCAAATAAGGGTCACTTTTCGTCTCTTGGAATGACGTCGTCCTCTCTAACATAATTTAAGTGTTTGTAGGTAAAACTTTTAAGACGTATAAACAAAAATATAATTTGAATAAATAAAAAGATACTTGAATAATTTTCAGTCCGACAGACACTTAAGAATATCAGTTCGACCACCCCCTTCAAATTTAAATGTGACCTCGTCCAACCAGTCTGAACGAAATAATACGTTCCTGTACACTTAAAGTAAACGATCTCTAGCTGTAAACGTTAAGTTGAATCTACTCATATACCTAACGAGATGATGGTATTTCTCAAGGGGGTTGTTTTTGCAAAACAATAAAATTTGATTAAGGTATAAGTTTTCAAGCATCCATGTAATACAAACTGTTGTATCAAATATCTACTTATATAACTTATTAACTACATCATTTTCAAGACAATTTCGTTTCAAGAATATATTAAATTTTAAAAGCAATTGTTAAAATGTTACTAAATGAAAAACAATTTCACTCTTACATCTGGCTTATTTTATGTGTGTCGATTGAAAATTGACATTTCGCCTATACCTGAAAAATAAATGTAATTAATGTAATTTGATAATATTATTTAATGGAGCTCAAAAATTATTTTGACTTCGTCAGACTTGGCGAAACAATTGTTAGTGTGTTTAATAAAAGTTTGTGAAAATCTTAAGTCTTATGGTAATTATATTGTGATTTCGTGACCTGCTTTACTCAAACTTCTACTTTTGTATGTTCAACCTATTTTTCCAAATAAAATCTAAATTAGTCCATTGAGTACATTTTTTTATCCATTTATGATGTTTTAGTATGTTTAAAGTGATACCTTATAATGCAATGCCCTAAAAGAGACAGAGATAGAGGATAAGATTTGTACCCATTTCCATAATTCCAAAAATGCTGCTGAACAGGGCCTTCTGCTCTACACTTCGGCTTTACACCAAGGTGCAGGTCGGATGGACTGCCCGATCACTAGCATTAGTAGCTGATAGGAATAAAGTAGGTTAATGTTTTTGTTATCGACAATATTACGTATTACTATTACAAACGAGATTAGCACCTGTTTTGTTTATAAAATTAAAACAATAAATTTCTTCTCAATAGGAAAATGAAACAGAACTAGGTGAGTAAATAACAGAAATAATTAAAACGGGGTCGCCCCCTAAGTACCACAAACCTTTTTGTTAAGCTGGACACGTGTTCATTTTCACTACTTTGTATACCTCCCAATATAATACTTTAATATAAGCGTATGGTTTAGTAGCATTTCGGTAAAAATTGGCACATCTTGAAAACGAAGATTTGCTTGCTACCTAGACGTTATATATAATAATGATGTATTGAAATATACCAGGCGTACAATTAACCCTTCCTACGTGCTAAGCGTAACTGTCACGTAATTTAACTACCAGATACTTTTCCGGCTGAGGCCCGCTATTACTCGTTATCTCAAAAAAAAACTTTTTTGTGTTTCATTCCAACCAGCTACTCGTGCTGGTGGGCGGGCAGTCCCTCCGACCTACACTGTAGTGCAAAGCATAGAGGGTATTGCGTAAGGTCCTCTTCAGTCTCCTTTCAAGAATCATGGGAATGGGTGGGTGGTGTGATTAGGGAGAGAAAGATGATACGAACGAAATGAAGACAGAAGAGAAGTGAAAGATTATCTGTGGAATATTACTGCTCCAGCATTTGCCTAAATGATCCGAGGAAACCATAGAAAACTTGGACCAATGCAGCTGCACCCGGGTTCGAACCGGTGACCTCCCGAATGCTAAGAAATCATCTAGAGCACTAGACGCTACTTGGTCGTTATCTCCGAAATTCCATACAAAGGTACAAAAAGTTTTAGTTGCGAGGATACTTGGAATATATAGACAAAAGCTGTGGTAATATTCATTTACAATCAATCGAGCAATTCCTTATATATTCATTGACTTAGTTGCTTTTATAACAACTTTGTTGTTAAATAAATGTATTACAGTGAATAACATCAGAAGATATCATAGCAGAAGCTAAGTGCGGCGGTTAATTTTAAACAATAGATAGTATCAAAATTATATTATTATAAAATATATTTTCCTTTATAATATATTTTTTAACAATAAATGAAGAAAATACGTGTAAAAGGGTATATAAAATTAATGTATCGGTTTTGTGCGGTTTCTAGTGCTTTAAACAGCCCTTGAAATGATCTTAATTTTCGAAATAAATTCACAAGTGAAGAGCTAGCCGCGTAGCCACCGCACCTCTGCGTGCGTCTTCGAATAGGGCAGACATCACGGCGAGTAGACCAGTTTACAGCACCTGCATGCTATATGGGAATATATATACATATATATATATATATATATATGGTAACATGTAGTGTGTGCGAGCTTGTGTGTGGTATTTTACATATATTATTCACTCTTGTAAGTCTTGGGGATACTTATTAGTTTACTTACGTTTAACTCGAAATATTCGCATTGTTCGACACATTTTAAGTTTAATTTTTCTCGTTGTTTTACAACTCTTCACCTATTTTTTCAAGCATAAACTGCTACTGCTATAAATCACAATCTTGAAATGCATTAATGTTGTTCCATCAGAACTTATGTTACAAGCAAGCGAAGAACAGATAAAGTCGTTATATTCAACACTTAAATGCACCGGAACATAAAATGTGAGTTACCTACCATACAAATGGTATTTTAAGTTTATTCTGAGTTGTTTGGACGTGTGTGAAACAATTAAGCCACTAGATGGCGTGAATATAAGCCATCTAACGCTTGTTTCGTAAACAACCGTCCATTGATTTTTATTATAGTTACTATATACCCAATACGTACGTGACTGTATCACAGTCTGGCGACCAAATGGCTCGTTTCGGTATATAAACGGCTTGATTACAGCTACTCACGAATAAAAAGAGTCGCCGAGATACACAAGTATGGCTATAAAAGTTTGCTGCTCTTTTGATATAATTATTTTTGAGGCCATACCGAAGCCCATAACGGCAACATTACGGGTTATTAGAGACCAAGAGACGGTTTGTAGTTGCAAAGAAGAAATCCGATAATCGACTTCACCTCCCGCTATGCCCCGTTAAGGTTCACCATTATGTTGAAATGGCATTTGATATAAGGAAATAAAATGAATTAGTGCAACACGATTTCTAACAAGATTTTTGTAACGATTGTTTGCAGACTCGTATATTCTAAAAATTAAAAACGATTATTTCTTCTGAATTTCGTTTATTTCTGTACTTTCATTAAAATTTTTAGATAACTTCGTAACAGGGCCGCCTTAGCTAGAATTTAATTCACTGTGAGGCAAGAAGCTTCCATTCCATAAAGAAACTCTTCGCAGGTTCAATCTTTAGAAAGAATTTGCAAAGAAATGTTCATTATTAAATCTTCCGAATGGGACCCACTGAATTAGGGTCGAGTGATACCCTTTAGGTAAGAATAGCACCCTTACTACAGCATGGAGAAAAAATTGAGGTTCGATCTCATTTTTGCATCAAATGCCGTATTTGGAGCCCCATCTAACTCTACTAATCTACATAGTATACATGATAAATATAAATATGGAATCAACAGAAACAACTACTCCGAGGGCTAATACCCCTACCGCCATTGTATTACATTCTTAATATTTAGAAGGCCAAGGATTTTAATAGCTTTTTATTTTCTAAGAATCTTTCAGAATGTGAGTGAGTGTAATACAATATCGGTAGGGGTATTAGCCCACGGAGTAAAAATATTGTTTTTTTAATTCAAAAGAGTTACAGGTGTATTTTCAAATAAAACAATAAGAAACATCCGAATTTACAGAAAGAAGAAAATAGCAATCGAATGACAAAATAAGATATGGTAGGTGTCATTTGAAAAAATGTTATTGGTGTTTGAACTTATTGTAATTTGTTTTCTTAACGCCTTGTGTAAATCGTAAAGCTTAATTTAGGCATGACGTTAGCCTTAAAACTTGACTATAACTAGTAAAAATTTCAACACTCTAAATCAGTTTTGATGGAAGTTATATTTTTTATAGTCTGTATTATGGTAACGATATATTTTATGTAAGTTAAAGTATATCAAAAATTATTCATCGTAGGCATACAGCTTATTTATCACAGTTATCTTACACTTTTCTTTATCATATGAATTCGTCTTAAAAAATGTATCATTTCATTTAATATAATATCATCTTTCGGAAAGTTAGAAAGCTGAAATTATTTGAAATAAAAAGACCATCCTTGGCAACACCTACTCCCAAAATTTCAAATCTCTAATACACTAAGTTTTTCTAAAACGTCTAATATATCACTCAGTTTAAATAACCCTGTATAAATATCCTAGTTATTATTTTAACGTGGGCTTTTAAATTTTCTGATTGCAGTAAAGGTTATTGTGACTATCATCCTATGAAAGAATGTATACCGTATTGTTGAATAGTCTTAAAAGAAATTCAAACAGTATTATTTCTTTTGTGTAGTGAAAAGAATTTGTAGTTGTCCTTTCGACATTTCCCAACATACTGCTGAACAAGCGGATACGTTTTTTAAAAACGGTTCATCGTTTTGCAATCGTCTAAAAAATTGCCTCAATCTTCTCCTACATTTTTTCTGCGGCAATAAAAAAGCCGTTTTCGATGGATTTAGGGTTTTACAATTCAGCGTGGGGGAAATTTTATTCCCATACAAACCGAGACATGTTCACGATCGAATGCTCCTGAATTTAAATAGATACCTATAGCAACATTATTGAGAGGATTCATGTGGACCAATTATTTAATGACATGATTATCCTATCGACTCATATTACAACAAGCAAATAATTATTTTATATTTCTTATTGTACTTTCAATATTAGGGGCTGTAAATAATCCATATGACCATATTCTATCGATTTTTTGACCCCTATGGTCTTACTCTTGCCACGTCTCTACAACAATGTGGTCTTTATTTTTGTAGATAGTTTATTTTCATTATATTTTTTTATTCACATCAATCCAATCTGTTCAGTACAGGAAAATGATACATAAAAATTAATAAAATATTATAAATTTAAATATAAATATGGAATCATCAGAAACAACTACTCCGAGGGCTAATACCGCTACCGGCATTGAATTACACTGTTGATTTGGATGGATTCTAAGACGAACATATAGCACATTCAAAAAAGGAGGAATTAAAATCCTCATTCGTTTAAATATTAAGATCAAAGATCTCACATATGGAACGCGTCCTACCAAGTAGGCACAACGAACCGAAATCCATAGACGAATAAGGATTTCAATTCCTTCTTTTTTCAATATGCTATATCTTCGTCTAAGTAGACATCGGAATCAACAGTGTAATTCAATGCCGGTAGGGGTATTAGCCCTCGGAGTAGTTGTTTCTGTTGATTCCATACTTATATATATTTATATTTGTAATATAGTCTGTAAAAGCCTTTCTGCCAGCGCCCACCTGATGAGACCCGATAGGTCGAAACCGGTCGTAGGATATGGCATTCGGTTGGTTGTGCCTACTTGGTAGGGGGCGTTCCAAATGTGAGATCTTTGATCTTAATATTTAGACGAATAAGGATTTTAATTCTTTCTTTTTTCAATAATAAAATATTGGTCTAAACATTTTATGAATAAAAATAACTTTAACATTTAATCAGGACTTTATTATTATAAGAATGAAGAAGTAGAGTATACTATTTGAATAAATAGAGTTAAGAAAACTGTGCCTTTTTGCGTCAATTCAGTTAATGTTTCTTCAGCGTTCTAGGAAACAATTCTTTATCACCTTTGTAAGACTTTTATCATTCATTATAAAACACATCGCAAAAAACAATGGCTTCGAAACTTCTTTTATAGACAAACTTCTGGTACCAAGCAAAACAGAATTACGAGTAAGTTATTATATAATAATTCTTTAGTCAACGATGTATCGCAGTCAAAAAATCAAAATATTTTTGCATCCATAAAGTTTATTAATAAATTTTTTAAATTCAAACATGTACTACATAGATTTAATGCAATACTGGTAGAAAACAACAATTGTAACCTAAAATCTTTGTTATCAAAATTTAAACCTAGAGTAGATAAACTAGATAAATGTGGTATTTACAAACTTTACTGTAATACGTGTGGCGCTTTTTACATCGGCCAAAGCTCTAGAGCAATTAATGGCAGTATTGTCAAACATATGAAATTAGGGGTATAAACTGTAGAAATTATTTATTAAAAAACTGTTTTCAGATAACTCTAAACGTTTTCTACACACCATTTGGCAAAATAATCCTAAGAAGAAGGTGTAGTGTAGTTAATGACAAGCTATTCCTGCTAACCTTTAATTCGATTGCGCTGTTTTTGTTACAACAGCCGAGAGCGGTTTGTTCTGCATTTTTCGACCTGACCTATTTCCTTAGGGAGTAATAATCCTAGAAACGCTTATACCAAAGGAGGTAACCATTTCGTTGCCTTGTAGCAAATTGGAGTAGAACCAAATCACTCGAATAACCCAAGATAAATGTACAAGAGGCACTCAAAGCTTAACTCGCAGATGTAGAACGGGGTCTGTTTTCAATATACTCGAGTAGCCGAGAAAGAGAATGTCTTTATTGTTCGAGTCCGTTTGCTTTAAAACTTCACGCAAACGCCTGCTATTTCTCAAAAATTTTCTCTCCAAATTTATGCATATCGCTCTGCTTCTCTTATACTACCATAGACAACTTGCTTTATTTTTCTTGATCTACTTATGATAATCCAAAAAAAGAAGGTAATAAAATCCTTTTTCGTCTAATTATAAAGGATTACAGGTCCCACATTTGGAACGCGTCCTACACAGTAAGCACAGCGCACCGAAAGTCATATCCACGACCGGTTTCGACCTATCGGTGCGCTGTGCCTACCGTGTAGGACGCGTTGTTTCTGGAATATTACTACCCCAGCATTTGCCTAAGTGATCAAAAGAAACCACAGCAGAGCAGCCGGACTCGGATTCGAACCGGTGACCTCCCGAATGCTAAGCAATGATCTGGAGCACTAGACCACGCCGCTTGGTCAGAGTATAACCCCGTCTTGAAATAAACACACAGTTGATAACTTCTACAATTGATTAAAGAAGCTCCTACAAGTTTCCTGGCGAATTTGTATTTCAAACTACTACAAAAGCCAAATATATTACTCAAAACATTTGGTTTTTCAATCAATGCGTCCAACACAATATATTTCCGAGATATATGAACCTTAGAACTGATAACAACAGCCCAGCAGCAAGAAAAGGCAGAGAAAAAGGTTTAAAGGAATGGCTCACAGAAAATAAATTGTGGAAGTTATCAACTGGGTGTTTATTTCAATATGTTAGACTTCCATCAAGTGTCCGCTAATTCAATACAATTTATATCCCCATCCGTATATCTTTGCCAACTCTAGTTCTTTGTATGTTTGCAAGGTACAAATGAAGATAACTTCTTTCCTGATGAATCATTAGAACGAAAGTTGGTTCGTGGTCATTATTCTGTCAAAACTGGCACAGACGTGTGCAATTGTTAGGTTGATTGATGTTCTGTCGAAGTTTTTTACGGCGTATCGATGAAAACCAAAGAGTTAGAAATCGCGATACCCATCTGACACTTTTAGCAAAAAACCGACTACTTAAAAATTTTTGTTCTATTTTATTACGTGTCTATCCTATGCCTAGCCAGTTTGACAAGTATACATCCTAATTATAAAAGAACCTTGTTACACATTATTGAATTCCACAATACGTGCCAACAGATGTTGTTCACTACGCTGTCTGTATTTATTCATTGAACTTTATTTGAAGGAAGCAGATAGGTTAATATGAACCAATGAGTTTAGTTATTTATTAGTAAAAGAATAAACAAAATTAACACATTATGACAAAAGAACATCGTAGAGTCAATGAAAACATAAAATATGCAGGCAGAAACAAAAATAGCTATTGATTAGACTTTGAAAAGTTCCATTACCTTAAACAGGTGTTTAATTACTCCATCCTGGTATTTTATAAGCTCCAGTAAAATTTTAATCTATTATCTTCATTTCCGTCAAACTGAACTATTGTTTTATGTTACGGAAGGCAAGCAAAAACAATTAAGATTCTGTTTGCGCTGAAGCGATGCTTCTAAGGAAATTATTACGCTGAAATCAAAAGATAACAAGACTCTTTGATCCGAGAGACTGCAGCGGCTTTTAATTTTAATTTTTTGCTGGAAATTCCGTCCACAAATCGTGACTCGTGAACGTTAACACTGAACGAATTTCTTTTAATAGGAACGACAAAATTATTTAATTAAAATTAGAACGAGTCCTGCTCGGACAGCGGTGGTTTATATGTAGTAATCTCATTTCTGGTTTGTAGGTAGTAAAAGGAGCACTATAACTGTAACAACAAAAAATGTTAATTATAACTACCGACTGAATTATTCTGGAATTTATAACGTTTGAAGAAACATGTATTGGCAATTAAAGCTCATAAAAGAAGGTACAGAAATTTTATTACACGTTATTATAAATATCTTCTCACAATTTTCAAAAATGTGTAATAAAATGCCAGTCTTTAAAAAGTGACAATATATATATACATATAAATACAACGCTCTCAAAACCTATGTAGAAAAGAACATTAATTTTCGCAGCAGTATTCAGTCATTTTTGAGAAAATTAATTCTAATGAAGCCTTACAATAGACACTTTAATTTACTCGTTTTTAACCACTGGGCCAGTCTAACAGGCGGGCTGAAAAGTTCTTGGGTAGCATTTTTTTATGATAGAATTTGATTTTATTATTCAATATAGTTCCCTTCCAGGGCGATACAACGATTATAGCGGTCAGACAATTTTTCGATACCATTTTTATAATACAATTCTGTCCAGCGACCATCCTCTTGAGGTCTGAGAACAGAAAAAAGTCGCCGGGCGCCAGATCTGGAAAGTACGGTGGATGCGGAAGCAATTCGAAGCCCAACTCATGGAATTTTGCAATCGATTTCATTGGTTTGTGACACGATGCATTGTCTTGATAAAACAGCACTTTCCTTTTCTTCAAATGAGGCCGCTTTTCCGCGATTTCGTTTTTTAAACGCTCCAATGACGCTACGTACGGCTGGATCCAAATTAGGTTCCAGACATCAACCATCAATAGACCAGTCGTGGTTGTCATGACGGTGCCAGGCTAGACTATCTTGTACGCAATGCTGGCCCCTTTCTTGGCCGTTCATAAATATCTACCAGGGTATCCCCAACAAGTCTTTATTTTAAATTTAAATAACTCTTCTTTTTGTTAAACTTTTGCAAATACCAGTGTATTTATTTTGAAATTGTATTTACAAATTTCCTAAGGATGGCGTGGGATACCAATAAATAAAGACAAAATCAATAGATTTGGATTTTCAGTTAGCATTTAGATAGACAGTAGAAAACCGTTGGTCCATTTTCTAAGAAAATTCATTAATCATGGCAGTTTTCTCGAGAAAACGGTTCACTTTGCAAGCACCTTTCTCGCATCGACGGAGGCCTTTTCTTTAAATCGACCTTATTTGATGCCTTTGCGCAACTAGAGCAGATGAAAAACATTCGAAAAGAAAGAATTCATTTTATCCGTTGAGAAACCCTAGTCGATTCGAAGAGAACTGAAGGTTATAGCTGATGAGGATTTTTCTGTTTACATAACTTATTTTTCTGATGCAAAGCAAACAAAATGAAAATATCACGACTTTGTTTGTTTTGTATAGGAATAACTTGATATATGTATGTCTAAAGCTTTAGCAAGCACACAACAACGTTGTACAAAATCCTCAAGATATTGGTGATTTTGTGATGTTTGTTAAAACGAATACTGCGATTAATGGAGGTATATTAATTCATTATTTGATGTTTGATTCGTAAACAAACAGTGAATGGACAGGAACAGATAGACTGGGCTCAAGATAAACGAAACTACGGGCATTATACGATTGAGCATTGCTGAGTAAATATTGCAGTAAATGTTTGTTAGGTAATATAGTTAATACATGGCATTTGTCAAGACCTAGTTAAAATTAAATATAGAGTATCGGGGTTTGTTCGGTGAACAAATGAACAAAAATAACACAACAAAAAGAATAGTCCGATAAAATTTAAAAATAAGTTTAATTTGGATCACACAAAAAAGACAAGCACACAGAACAATAAGATTACGTAATCAACAGCATAAATGTAAAATAAACGAAAGGTAAAAACTTACTAACCAATATATTACAAACTCTGACTTTTTATAGTTCCTGTTTTTATGTACTGCCAAGCTTTTCTAACCCTTAACGACCTTATTAGAGTGCAATGATCTCGCATCGATATTGTACCCCGTTGCACTCCTAATCTTTATTTATTGTTTAGTCTAGTTCATCCAGACAGGAATTTTTACGTTCGTCGGTTTGTTAGCATAAAGTAATAGTTACATTTTAATTCTCCGAAGATTTTAATAATACTTATAAATTTAACATATTAAATTTAACTAACCGCTACAAGAGTTTATACTTGACTTACTTTAACTAAGCTACCAAGTATATTTATACAGGAGTGGATCCGGAAGTCCGTTTTAAAGGGGGACAATGGTAAAAGAAGGGTATAAAAATATCTTACGGGTATAGTATCAGCTGAAGAGAAACGGTCTGAGCAGTAAGTCCTATGACCATCGAAAAAGTGCTTCTCGTTTACCTTAGAAAACCGTAAGTCTCGCTCGTTTACATACTGCTCACCATTGTTTTTTTTTTCGCTCGCGCATTGTGCATATTTCATACTCTTTTTCATTTAGTTATAGTTATTTTTATCATAAGTCTATATGTTGTAACGTAACATGCACATAATGTGTTTTTAACGATAAATGAATAAACACTACTTTATTTATTATCACTTTTTTATTTACAAATCCTTTTGACTATAGTTTATTTTGTCGAAATAGTGTATTTGTCAAAACTATAGTCAAAAGGATTTGTAAATAAAAAAGTGATAATAAACAAAGTATGTTAGTGTTTTTTCATTTATCGTTAAGATGAATTATCACAAAGTAACGGTTGAATCAATCCAATTTTTAATGTGTTCTTTTTATTATTTGATGTTTATTTCGTGTTTGTAAATAACGGTTTCACAGTCACTAAATTTTTTTAGTCTAGGTGTATTTCTTACTCCTAAATATAGTGTTTTTATTTCTAGGCATTCTCTTTAAGTTAAATGTAGGTTAATTAAGTCTTTTTTTAAATAAAATTGTTTTTTGAATAAGGTGAGTGTGTATCAAGTACGGACTAAAAATAAATAACTCTAATGGACCATTAGAAGCCGAGCTACTCCATTGCATCAGCGTAGAGTCTGAATCGTTTACCCCTTCTTCCCACAGGTGCAATAAGTATATCGTTTTGTATAAAAACTACAAAAAGGCATTATTATATTGAACTAATAAGAGAATCAAAACTTCTCAAGAACTACTACGTTATAACAAATTTTTGTTAACACTGATCTTATATCTATTCCTACCATACACACAGTTTCCCATTCACACATTTGTACACATCACCGATTAGATGTTTCTTCAGTTATATGAGGGTCAATCAAATATAAACGAGCCTCTTTAAATTGCGCGCCGGATAGTTCTTCAAGGCGCATCCGGGCGTTAGGAACTTAAAGTGGGGAAATTAGGTGGCACGGAAACGACGCGTCGTATTGCTGCGTTCGCTTGGTTAATACTCGTAGCTATTACCATGAATGAGAAAGAGGGGCATAGCAGCGTTAAGCAACGAATTATTATTAAGTTTCTTAGACGTGAAAACATTAACACTAGACGCGTTAGAAACCCACCAGCTATGGGAGTGTCCACACAATCGTAACGAAAAATTTGGGATTCCGAAAAATTTCAGCTCGTTGGGTTCCAAAGTTGTTGAGTGAAAATCAAAACCTGCTCAAGTTCGCATCTCTCAGGCGCTTCTCACTCGAACACACGTTTTGGGGCTAGAGAGGGATGCTGTTGGTTCTGATTTTTTGCACGAGCGAAGAACCATTAATGCAGCTTATTATTGTAACCTTCTTAGTCAGGTAAAACACCCTCCATACAGCCCAGACCTATCCCCTTGTGATTTCCACATGTTTGGGCCCCTCAAAGAATCACTAGGAGGCGAGCTATTCAGACCGATGAACAGGTGGAGGAAGGTGTTCGTGCGCAACTGGATAGACACCCGCCCTGCTTCTGTTTATGAAAACGAGACGAAAAAACTAGCAATGCGTAGGGAAAAATGTATAGACAAACAAAGGGGATATGTCGAAAGATAGAGAAATTTGTGATTTTGTGTCACTTTTGAAAATAAATGTTTTATGAACAAAGGCTCGTTTATATTTGATCCATCCTCGTACATCAATAAATTCAAGGCACGACTCTTTTAGTATCTACTCTATATAGTCCATAGAGACCATAGGTGTTGAAGTAAAGACATTTGCTATCCCTTAACTATATCTGTATCGAAAGTTCCTAATCCGCACTAGAGATGAAAAAAATCCATAATATAATAGGTGTGCACCTATCACAGGTGCAGGCGCTAACACACAAGTGAATGATTACGTTCCATATTCATTTCAATGTAAACGAACTGCGTATTTCCACCGAAAATATTACGTTGGCCTTGCACAGAAGTGGGGCATATTATCTTTGATTGCAGATCAATTTCTTGCCTAAATTCGCTACTTTATATTTATAAATGTGGGTACCAAGGTGAAAGAGCACGATTCCAATTGTACACAGAACCACCCTGCTGGCTCAGATAAGCATATCTCGGTGCGCTCGAGCAATGACCCGGAGAATTCATTTGGTTTACTACTCCGTATAGGACGACCGACAGAAAGCGATTTTCAACAAGCACATCATCACCAGACGTTGCGTAGATGCACTAAATTATTATATAGATAAATTTTACTAATTTGATTGTAAAAATATATAAAGCAGTTGGGTAACTCTGAAATAGATATAAAACAGCCACCCATGACTGTACGTATATTATCAGGCATGTCCTTTTTGCATGTGACTTATCCCAGAAATAATAATATTACACATTTAACGTGACGTAAATTTTACGTTTTCTCCAATAACCGAAAGTACCTAACGTTTATGACACGTTGTTAACATCGCCAAATGGATCAAGAGTGCATTGCATACGGATTCTCATAGATTTTATAGTCGCGGTGTTTAAGAGATAAACTTCTGATCTAAAATTGAAATCTTCATTGGTATAAAGGTCGATGGAAAACAATAAATGATGAGGTAGGTCGACTGACATAATCGTTGGCACCATAAATATAACATTTTATTGTTCATATAGACACGAGGTCGAGAGGTTTATTGACCGTTGCTGCTTTTCCACCGCCAACTATAAAACTTTATTGTAAGTATAAGCTCTTCGATATTAGCCGAAGTAAAAACAATCTAGTTACCTGTAAATCACTCTCTTTTCATAAACGTTAGCGTGTAGGTGGTAGTTAAACCAAGTTAAGACATTAAATTTAGATGGTTATCCGTAAATACTAACACGACTTCATAAGTAAAATTCATTTTGTGAACCATAACATAAAATACACATTTTTAGTATAATATTCTCATATGTAATAGCATATAATTCAGAAGAGGTAACAAATATTCTTTCTTTTGTAATATCAAACAAGTTGTGTATCTACACCTCCTAAAAAAAGGGACTTTTGTTGTCATTTAAGAAATAACATATATAATCCTTAGGTAAAAGGAAATGGAACGTTTGAACGTGTTAAGATGTACCCTCATTACATGGCCTTTTTGACGTGTGTGCAAAATTTTAGAATTTTCCACTGTTTACTAATTGAGTTAAGATCGTTTAAACAAAACATATGATTTTTATTTTTGTTTGATCTAGTTAGTGGTTAGCTACGTCGGAGGCTCAGTTTAACAAATCGATATCCTTACTAGAAAAGGACCCTGTTTAACATTACTGAATCCCACAAATAAGTAACAAACCAAAAAAGGAATGTAATAAAATCCTTTTTCGTCTAATTATAAAGGATCACAGATCCCACATTTGAAACGCGTTCCAAACAATAGGCCTTATCAGGTGGGCGCTGACGAAAAGGCTTTTACAAGCTATATTATAAATATAAATATGGAATCAACAGAGACAACTACTCCAAGGGCTAATACCCCTACCGGAATTGAATTACACTGTTTATTCGAAACGATTATTAGACGAAGATAATAAGCCAAAAAAAGAAGGTAATAAAATTATTTTTCCTCTAATTCTAAAGGATCACAGATTCCATATTTGGAACGCGTCCTACACAGTAGGCACAGCGCGCAGAAAGCCATATCCTACTACCGGTTTCGACTTATCTGGTCTCATTTTTTGGATTGTTATCTGCAATTCAATGCCGGTAGGGGTATTAGCCCTTGGAGTAGTTGTCTCTGTTGATTCCATATTTATATTTATTAAGTAGTAAACATCTACAGATAGCGTTCGCTACGCTGTTTGTAGTTATACGTTATAATATCCTGTTTAGAGAATGAATGGCATTTGAGATATTCACAAAAGTTAGTATAAAATAGAGTGATTCATAATTATTTACTCTTTATAAGTCGAAAAACATTCCTTCGAGTAGGGTTGGAGTTTAACTTTTCGAACAGTGTATATTACTTATAATTACATTAATAGGATATTAATTATTGAATCAATTTATACCCCGCCCCCGCCGGGACTCGAACCAGGGATCTTTGGCTTTACTCGCCAATGCTTTTGCCACTAAGCTACGAGAGGTGACAACAGTAACAACAACGAACGTACTTACTAAGTGACAGAACGTCGGAATTTTTGAATTTTGAAATATTAATTTAGTATTTGGTGTTAATCAAAAACATATAAAAGAATTAGTGTATATAAATTATCTGTATAGCGAAAATAAGGTTTAGTTTATACGAATAGGTTCTTCAACGTCTTTTGACTATTCGTAAACTAGTCATTGTTGTCACTCAGTTTGGAGAATTCAATTGTTACGATTCTTAGATAACCCATTCCCACTCTTCTTTTGTGAATCTCTTCTGTTCGTATCGCGTCGTCGTCTTGTAAATTGTTCAGACAAAGTTGAACCATAAAAATGAAAACTTTTGTGTAACCAATTTGAAAGTCGATTCTTATTTATCTGGCCAGGAAGTTTAAACTTCTTCGCGATTTGAACCAAGAAGGAGTCCGTGTCGACAGCAAGGAAGAATGCCCTACCATTTCGTGGCGTTCTTCTGTACACAAACCGAATTAAACCTAATGCAAAAGTTTCCAGTTGGAATTTTAATAGCGACGGTTTTGCAAGAATTTACATTATGCGCCACTGTTTTTTTTTTGCAACAAAACCAGTGGCAAAATTCTGAAACAGCACATTTCCATTTACACTCCATCTCCACGAAAAAAAATACCGACAAATTGAAAATGGATGAATACTCACCAAAAATTTTGAATTTATAAAACTTTCTCAATACTTTCTCGTTATTTAAAAGCAAAAAGTACTTTTGATTCTGTTAAAGCATTTTAATGTGAACAGCGTTGATATAGTAAGAGGAATACCGACGTTTCATTACCGACGACGCGAGCCATCATCAATTTCTAATAAATTATAAATAGGTTCTAATTACTCATAATAAGTAGTTAGAGATGAAATATAAGTTACCATGAGGAAACTTAAACGTATCACCTGACTTTGGTCGAAAAGTCTCCATTTGAATGAAGTACATTGGTGTTAAAAATAGTTTGAAAAGCAAATGAAGAAGAATATCAAATCAGAACCCAATTTCCAGTCTACATAAACAAAATAAGCGATGATATTAGTACATGTTTTGTATAGGAACATCTCGTTTTTAGCTCACACATAAGAGGCTTAAACGTTTTAAATTAGGAGTATTATTTAATCTACTTTTATCAATTCTCATTCCACCTACGTAATTCTTGGTAATTTTGTGATTAACCTATTACAATCAGACAAATATTTATAAAATGAAATAACGAACAGTTACGTGAACTGCTATTAGTTTAAAACTCTATTTTAAGTGCGAGGCATGTTTTTTAAGTAAGTACTGTTTTGAAATTAATATTAAAACGTGCAATGATATTTTAATAATTTTATTTTTACAAGAAAATATGTACCTTAATCTACTTTTCTACATAATTTCCTTCAATATTGAAGCATTTGTCATAGCGTTTGACCAGTGACCAGTTTTTGAATACCCTTCTCACAGAACTGACTTTCATCACCACCACTGCATCACAACTGTTTTGACTTCGTCATCGTCTTGAAGACGCTGACCGCTCAGATGTTTCTTCAAGTGCAGGAACAAATGGTAGTCACAAGGCGCCAGATCAGGGCTGTACGGAGGATGATCTAGAGTTTCCCAGTGAGAGAGGTGATGAGATCTTTGGTCCGATAGGCCACATGCGGACGGGCACTGTCATGCAGAAAAACGATGTCCTTGCTCAACATGCCACGTCTTTTGTTCTGGATTGCACGGCGCAGATTCCTTACCATTCCATCACTCATAATGTTTTGTCAATAAAGTGTATATATCTCAGATTTCACGATTAATATCAATCGGTTTTAGTCCTTTAGCACTAAGAAATCGTATAACAGCCTGGAATTCACAGTCGGCGGGACTCACGATTATCGGAGTCATCTTAAACACTCAGTAAACAACGTAAACAAGGGCGAATCAGGCTGTAATGGCGTCAGTGCGTAGGTGAGAGATTAAGGTACTCAGTGCGCATGCAGAGAACGCTGACCGTAGCGCTGCGGCGGCAGAATTTCAAAACGATACTTACTTAAAAAGCATGCCTCGTATTAAACTTTTCTCATCTTATTGGAAAATTAAAAATGATCCACTAATTGACTATAAAATCTTAAGGAAAGGCCGTAATGTAAAAACTCATGCCTCTAATTAATTGGAATACACAAGGACCCGTGTAAACGAAATTTTATCAAAAGAAGGTCCTTACTCTTCTGTGAACTCACATTACTTTATTAGAGCGCACTAGTCATTACGGTGCCTTTATAAGTTAAAAAGGACAGACAGACACAGTGTGGTTGAAACACTTCAAGGAACAACTTGTTTGCTCGACGATTACATTAAATAGGAAACAAGGGAACAAAACGACATCGGAGGGGACAAAGCGAAATTTGTTTGCATTTTACTTAATAGATGCAAAAGTTTCGCCTTCGAAATGGCATTCGGGTTCCGGTTGTGCATTGTTGGTTAATTAACTGTCCGCAGCCGGGGACATTTTCGAACAATGGCGCGGTGAATTTGACAATGACAAGACAATAAGAGCTGAATTATTAGTAAAACAACAAAGGTCCCCAGCTAACACTTCGACTACATGAAGCGAATAATTAATTGAACGTAGGTATCTGGTGACGTTCGACGACTTTATACCGACCGAACGGCGTGATGCGTCGCGACTGTGACGGAGATAAATTTTCACCGTTGTCATTCCAATTTATGCACGATGTTAGCCATGTACAAATTAAACGGTAACTAAACACTCCAGTTCTATCGTTGCGATTCACAAAATGCAGACATTGTCAATTTACCATCCCTTAGTAATAAAGAAAGTGTGAGCAGGGATTTGGGCTTGGGTGACAATAATCCACTACAAGAATAATGAAATAAATACTCCTGGTTCAGGTTCAGGACAAGGTATCCTCAGCCAACTTTCCTATTTCCTAAAACTAATCGCCCACAGTTCACGTTTCGAATCACTACAGTGCCCTACTCCAAACATATGCTTTTGACAATCATTATAAAATTTATAAATTATTTGTTTTTGTCAAATTGATTAAGGCTTTCGCGGCCAGTTGATGAACTGGTGTTGTCCTTCTTCGGGTGTACAGGCCGTCGTCGGTTGGAATTGCTTCCTAACGTTTCGCTAGCGCGAGTGGCGGGCTTCTTCAGAGGTCTATCCATTTTTGTTGTTGGTCGTAGACTGACGCGTTAATTATTTGTTTTTGTTAAGGGTGAAGCGACCATGCGCTATTCCTTGATTTATATGTCTTTTATCTATCCTTCCAGATAACGAAAATCGGCGACTTCTAGTTTTTATATCAGTTCTAACCCTACATTTACTCACCTTCCTTGCATACCAATATTTTAGTTATATTTTTATTCATTTCTTGTATATACTGCTTCCATTCTATTAAAAACTAACTGTTGTATCATATACTATACTACGGATTCGGACCAACACACAGTACATCTGGTATTTAACCAATGCGTCAAGTTATATTTAAATATCCTAATTAAGTTTTACCAGTTATAATTCTGATAAGGCCTTTCGTAAGGTGAAACAATTGTTAAGTGTTTTTTAAATAATTTGTGTAAATCAATATTTAGTTTTTGTTTTTATTGAACTCATATTAAGCAAAATTAGATACGAATAATCATGAAATGTAATACATTATTAATTCGATCAGATAGATAAGTTAGAAGAAATGACAAGGATAGAAATCATCTTAACAAATTATTTATTAGCATGTTAATTAGTGATTAAAAATTATACGAATAACCATGAAATGTAATACATTATTAATTCGATCAGATAGATAAGTTAGAAGAAATGACAAGGATAGAAATCATCTTAACAAATTATTTATTAGCATGTTAATTAGTGATTAAAAATTATACGAGTTATTGCAGAAGTATGATAATAAACTGTGAAATATAAATAAAACCTGATAGAGAATAAGGCTTAAGGTTATTGGTAGATATGATGTTTGATATCAAGTTTCAAGAATTTCAGTTCCGAAAATATTACTATCATGACATTTTACGATGTGCAGTAAAACTGGAAATCTGTTGCTATGGAAAAGAGGAAAATTATTTCACCAAACAACGAATAGAAATGGATTTTGTTATTTGAGTTTAAAGAATATTTTTACAATACCTTATACGCTTATGCATACATATGTTATTAAAATACATGAGGAACGGATATGTGTAACAAGAATTTCTCCTGTTAATTCTGCCGAGTCTAGCAAAGTTTGGTACCAAAAATTATACTTACTCTAAACATTAACCCTTTCCACAAAAATTTGAAAAGGTGACTTACCTTGAAAAGCAGTAGTTCCAAAACTAGGCACGGATCTGAAACAGGAGTCATCATTTAGTTTGTGAGAAACTGAGCTAGTGTTTATGCTAAATTGTGATATCAGTTAGCTTAGGTTAGGTTAGGTTTTTTTATTAAAATGTCAACAATATTGTTTTAATCTTTGCAGGTCATTATCAAGAGAAAATCTGTGTGTTGTTACTCGTCGAAATTTTATTAATTATTATAGTATTTCATTATGTTTCACAAAGAATGCGATCCACAATCGATCAATTCAATGAAAAATAAATTAAAACATTCCAATATTGAAGCTATTGAAGTAATATTGAAATTTAAAATTAATGAAACACAATTTCCACTATAATTTTATTTTTCTCTACAATTGTTACAGGATGTTCTAGTAGGGTGAAACAATTGTAGAGAAAAATAAAATAAAATTATAGTGGAAATTGTGTTTTATTAATTTAAAATTTCAATATGTATTTAAATTTCCATATAGTAGTGGCTGATACAATTAACTATTGAAGTAAATTATATCAATCTGAGAAAACTCTTAATTAATAATAAAGCGAATCCTGAAGTACTAAAAAGAAGTGGGACTTATACCTAATATTACCCAATGCGATGCCATTTATATTGGCTAAAGTGGACGTTCATTTACTACACTCTTAAAAGAACATAAGGATAGTATAAAAAACAAAAATGTTCCACAGGTTTAGCTGATCACTCCACAAAGCAAAATCACACTGTAGATATAAAAAATGTCATACATACACAACCGCAAAATAGAAAACTAAATAGAACTCAAAAATACTCTTGAAACTGGTAAAAATATCGTAAATAATTAAAAAGAAATTTAATTTAATTAATATCTAAGTTTTAATTTGTTAACCCCACTCCATAGTTTATCTATAAATATGAAATTTGTACATTTTTAGTATTAGTTGAATTTATTGTACTCTCGTTATAGTTACTGTGTATAAGTAGAAACAATTATCGAGTCGAATAAATTTATTATTGAAACTTCCTTAATTTATTTAATAAAAATGTTTCTTCGGGAGCTCATCAACGAAAGTTTGAATATTACTTTGTTTACTAACAAACTTAAAAATAGTATCGTTAATAATCAGTTTCCTGAACGCCTCGTATTGTTGTAGCGATAAAACATTAAAATAGATTATTCACGGTAAACAAGGCGTTGAAGTTTGGTTTATTTTTGCGAAAACAATATGTATGCATCCCAGGAAAGATAAAAGGCGCATAAATCTTTAGGATGAAGCTCCGTTAGTCCAGCTTTTAAATCTCGTCGAACAAAATCTCCGGTTAAACGGTTCCAGAGGAACTGCGGCCGCTTTCTCAAAGAACAATGGCTTCATTTAAGGCCGCAGATAAAGCGAGAAAATCCGCCATCTCGATGAATGATAAAAACCAGGAAGCCAAAAAGATTTATGATTGCTCTGCATTCTTTCGACAACGATGTGAAAGGAAAAAAATACTCGGAGAATAATAATAAGAACAGGACTTTGTTTGTTCTGTTGACGACACACGATAAGAGTATTAGTATACAAAGGGAGGTTTTGCGCTCACTTCCCTTCCAGAAAATTTCAACGCTCCAGTTGGAAAGTTTGAAGGCGTCCATCAGGAACCGTACGGCATCCAAAGTTTGGCAAATTTTAAGTCCCACTGTTCTCGTCGTGATTTATTAAAGCAGAAGAGAAACTAAACTACTTTATCAGACATTAGTACGAATGCGTAATCTTGTGCGCAGGGTGTAATCCTCTAACTGCGTCATCAGTGGGATTTCCATAATCGTGAGTGTAAACAATGGAGGAAGATTTAGTAAAAGATTTATCCACTAAGTGTTCAATAATCTCAACTAACCCTGGAGAGCTCAAACTCTGTATACTCAATTGATTAAAATTGTAGAGAAGAAATAAAATAAAAATTGTTTCAACACATATATATTTTCTTGACGAATCGTTTCGACCAAGACGGTCATTATCAAGAGTACTTGTTATACTAACAATAAGAAAGTCTAATAGGTATATATATATAATTACAACTGGATCCTCTCGAGGAGAGGGTGGAACCCATGAAATTATAAGTTGCTTAGCAACAAAGGTATATTGCTTGTTGATAATTCAATTTAGTTATTGGACTTTGAAAACAATTCGTTTCAACTTTTTACTTTTGGGTTGAATATGTAATATTTTTACGTTATCCGTATCAATTTCATGGCTTTCACCTACACAATGTTCGGACAAGCTTGTTGTACATGGTTTTTTCTTAATGCTACTTACATGTTGTTTCAGTCCAACATTAAAGGCACGGCCACTCTGGCCGACATAGATAGCGTTGCAATTTTTGCAGTTGATTTGATAAACTCCGTTTCTTTTCACTATTTCGATTTTTTTTGTTATTAACCAATAAGCGATCTAAATTGTTTTAGTAACCAATAAAAACAATTTATATATATATATAAGCTATATGTTTTTTCATGTTTAATTCTGAGTAATAATCAGTTTCTGAGAGTGGTATATTAGTAAGTCTATGGATCAAGCTATGAAACGAAGCGAGTTTTATTTTATGGAATTGGTTAGAATTTGCTGGAACGATGATATCAGTTTTTGAAAGAAAATATTAAGAAAACCATTATGGAGAAGCTAGATGAATTTTGATTACAGAAGTGAGCCAATCAGAAAGGGATGAGATTTGAATATAATATTTACACGAAATTGTATGAAAGATTAAAGACCTTTAGATGTCAAAAAAACCTTACATTAAAATACAATTAAGAAGGAACGGGGACCATAGGCGTTATACTGTTAGTAAACGAAATCTGAATGTTAAAGGATTGTAGGAAAGTACAAGTAATAAAGTAATTTAGACAGAGTATAATAGAAAAGTGTAGACACAAAAGAATTCGAACAGAAGTACTTGAATAGATATTTGCATAGTAGCAATAAAATAGTATAGATGAATAGTATTTAGAATAGAAATATTTAGAATTATATTTAGATACAAGAATACCGAATAATATTATAATGCAACACAATAAGCAAATACATATTTACAAAAATATCTGGGAGTATGAAAAAGCCGTCACAGTACCTTATGAATCCTGTAAACATAGAGCGAGTGAGACAAGTTCTTGACGGAAGTCCTTCACGGTCCATCCGAAAATATGCAATTTAGTTGAGCATCTATTGAAAATCGGTGAGAAAAATCTTTCATATGCATTAAAATTCCACCTTTACGAACTTCAGATTGTTCAGCAGTTAAAGGAAAGAATTTTAAAGCTCGTGAGGATTTCGCTACGAGAATACAAGTGACTTTGGAACACAATTTAGGTCTGAGCGACGAAGCTCATTTTCATTTGAATGGAGCAATTATTAATAAACTTCAGGTACTGGGATCCTCAAAATTCACGAAATATTCACAACAACGTCTTTTTTTTTTAAAAGTCACAATATGTATGATGGTAATTTCTTCCAGAGTCTATTCGGTTTTGCGAAGCAAAAGTGGCAGACAAGAAAAGAAAAGAGAGAAGAAAAAAAAAATGGGGATAATGTATCCTGCACAATAATATGACATATTGTAATGTTACGTTACTTTGGGTACATAACAGGCGGGTTGAAAAGTTCGTAGTCGGATCCATAGATAACACTACTAGTACCAAATCCATATGATTTTTAGTTAGCCCTAACCTTCAAAAGACGCGTGTATAAATTTGACAACTGTTTCACTATTAGCATTATAGTTAATAGAGTTATAGCATTTTTAATGAAAGAGCTTTTGTTACTTTGAAAAAATGGATAAAAAGGAATTTCGTGCGTTAATAAAGCAGAGCTTTTGGAGCTGTTTGGAGCTGTTCGATCATAATAAATCCGAATTTTTGCGTTGATATGTGACGATACGATGGATGAAACATGGCTCCATCATTTCACACCGGAGTCCAATCGACAATCAGCCGAGTGGACTGCACATGATGAACCGACTCCAAAGTGTCGAAAGACGCAAAAGTCGGCTGGCAAGGTTATGGCATCGGCATCAGTATTCTGAGATGCTCATGGTATAATATTCATTGCTATCTTAAGAAGGGGACATTTGAAGACTTTTTTTCTGTTCTCAGATCTCAAGAGGATGCTCGCAGGACCGAAATTTCGCGCCGATGACCGCTATAATCGTTGTATCGCCCTCGAAGGGAACTACATTGTATAATAAAATCACATTCTATCAAAAAAAAAATTTTTTTTCTACGCTAGCCTACAAACTCTTCAGCCCGCCTATTATGTAAGTATCAGTATCTTACCCTAAGCACTTCACTATTACTGGCGGAACCTTTCAATGGGTTCTCCCAGATATGTTCACTACGTGGGAAGACGACCACCCACTGTGTCGTCTGTTATACTCCCCCGTTCGTACATGGCTCATCAATCGAACATCCCCACGTCAACTCATAACCAAGTGCCACCACAATCAATAACACACCGGCAAAAACAAACTATTTACATATTAGGGATCTTTCTTTTTTTGAAGAGGTCATGCGTATCAGCGCCGTTAATTCGGATGAAACAAAATTGCTTTGTGTCTGAATTATGCAAAAAATGGATAAATCCTTGAATGTGTTGCTTCAACAATATGGTGATTATTGTTGACAATATGTTCCCAAGAAAACGTATTTTTTTCTGTGAGGGTATTTGAAGAGTTGTGAATATTCCCATAAGTTTTGTCATTTGCACGACTTGAAGAAATCAGTCAGGAAATTATTGTATCGATCGCCACGGTTGCCATCTTGATGACATTGTTATCCATACTTGATACACATCATAAATGACATTGTATAAAGTTAATTCTAGTATTATTATTATCTTGAAAATTATTTGTGTAACATTTATTTTTAAATCGTCCAGTTCCCAATTGTATCTTCTGTTATTTATTGTTACTGTCATTCTCATTTGAGTTACAAATGGTATCTGTATACACATGGAGTTTCGAGGGTCTTATAAAATTTTGTTACTGTTTGCAGACCCTAAACAATATCTGCTAAAGGGTTACTTTTCATAGTTGCTTCTCTGCGTTCCATTTAAACGTTCACGAAAACGTTTCTGTTATCATTTAGGTCTCCGACAGCGTAAAACTATGCGAAACTTGTAATTTGCTAAACTGTCAACAGTTCTCTCCGGGTAGCGCAAAATACTTAGCACTGTTGAAAATTATCACCCCATAAAATAAATTGCGCGAGAATAATTCGCAGCTTTATAAGATATTTCGGACCGTTGTAACAATGTCACACCGTCTCATCAGTTCATAAACTTTTCGAGACAATGGCTTACGAAACATTCTAATTTTCATGCAAATTCATGCGGATGTATGCAGAACACAGGGAACACATTCCCAAACAGAATTTAACACTTGCATAGCGGCTTGTGTGGCTCCACATAGATGACTTTTTAATTTTATTGTGCTAGTTATGATTTACGGGGAAAAACTGAAAAATACGGTGTACGTCAACCGTCTTAATGGCTTGGGATTTTAAATTCATTTTATAACAAGATCAACTGAAAACAGTTTGCAGTATGGCACATATAAGTAAAAAGTAGAAAAAGGTGTGTGTTTTTGAAGGTTTTATGTCATCCGTATAAATCAGTATACAGGGAAAATGTAAAAAAAGTATGTCATTCCATTTAAAATAAGAAAGTTAACATCTACTTCCGGTATAACCAGATGTAAATCGAACTTGTAAATATTTTTAAAAGAAGTGGCATAAACAATAACCGAATGAGCCCAAGTTTCAGAATTGAATTCATTCTACTAATTCGTATACTTCTAATAGCCCATCAACTTGAAAAACCTTGTCTAATTGTAAATTTCAAAATTTAACAAAACAAACACTGGGGAAGAGTTCGGACGGACGACTTCTAGACACTTCCCCTACATTACCACATTCGGGGATAGGGTATAAACGGTGCTTCGGAAAAAATTAATAATTTTCAATTAAGATTGTTTACTACAAACCCCAATTTCTTTCTTTCACCAGCACTTTCAGATTACTATGCAATTTTAAAAATCGCATTTGCGCGGATAAATTGATTTTGATGTTTACCTTAAGATTCTCTTCATCTTCTTCATTCTCTACAAATTATGTATCTATCATTGTTTTCTAAACTTATTACTTTTTTGCAAAAAAAAACTGTCTATCAACAATAATTTGTTAATAACAAAATCCGCACCTGTTTAGCTGTCTGTATCTTTTGACGCAATAAACATGTTCACTCAATAAAATCTTTAATGAGATTTATTGTTAGCTCAAAGTCTAATTCAGCAAGTCTATTACCCCCTCCCTTCGGATAACGCATTAATTAAAGACTACGTCAATTCATCAGTTGAATGGCCTCTATTAGTCCATTAATTATGTCTTCTGTTGGAAATATAAACTACCTAGCGCAATTTTGATTAATATACTTTAACAACATAGAGGCAATTGCTGCCATCTAGTGGATTTTAGCCGCTACATAAGATATCAAACTAGACAAGGCCTCACAGAGGTATTTAAACTTGTCCAACGCAGCCTACATACGTGAATTCACGTAAAGCGAAACAATAACAATTATTTGCTCAGTTTGATATCTCCTGTAGCGGCAAAAATCCACTAGATGGCAACAATTGCTTCTATGTTGTTATTATATTAACTGTTCTTTATGGAACATTTCGACTTGGTCAGTAATTTATCGACACTACCTATGGCACACTGAGGAGCTTCTAACAAGAGCGAAATCGCGATTCGTGTCTGGCAGTTAAATAAATAAATTTCTGACCAAAAGCATAATAATTGTTAATATACTTTACATTATTTTTAACTGGTATAGACGAATTAGTATAAATTATTATTTCTATTTAGTTACGTATCTACTTTTTAAATATAATTTTCATATAAGCAAATTGATTTACCACAAATGTGAATTTTAACAAGATACAAACTAAATATATAATTACCACTCCGCAATCATTAATGATGCAATTGCATTGCTGTTTTGTGGTTGGCTGCAATCTGTTGAATAATGAACTACATCGTGTAGCTATTATTTAGATTTGCTTAACAAGAAGTGCATTGTGAATTCATAATGAACATGGAATTTATTACCCACGGTAGGAATTATAATAGGGGGATAAAAACTTGGATTACAAGAAGGTAAATGCATTTCATGTCAGCGATTATGTACGAACAGTACTTATGGTTACGGTAATGCTCGTATAATAGTTGTAATCGAGTCTTCCTAATAGTGGTTTTGTTTTGTGGTGAATTGTAATTCAATATTCACAGTGTAATACGACAGCAATAACTCGTTTTCGTACTATTTAAGCCGTATATTGGCGATCCCATCACAAAGGCGGATATGCGTTAATAGAGAAACATGATAAACATGACATGTTATTAATTTATTAATTAGTTAAGCAATATCCTCTTTTTGTCGTTTGGGGGTGTTGAAAACGACACAATAAAAATAATGCGATCGGGTGCAGATAAAGTTCAATTTGTACACTGTGAACAATTATATATGTCACGGGTAAAGTTAGATAAGCGAGTAAACCCAGGTTTGCCGGGTAAACTGCGTAATAACCAAGACTCTTGGGTAAAGTTTAAAATATATTTGGAATTGTTCACGTTTTGGGCTTTGCCCGAGTAAATCGCGTTTTATCCGCTTTCGCTTGGATAAAGTTGGAAGAACCATAAATGAATCATATAACTCAAGATGTTATTAAGCTATATCTGCGCTTGTGTGAAGAGTGTCAAGAACAAACTGAAATCTGTCAAAAAAAGGACTTGTGGTTATGTTAGGTTAGGTTAGGTTAAGTTAGGTAAAGCTATTGGAAATCTTTGCAACTTGCAATGTCACAGCAGCTTGTCTTGTTTGAACAAATAAGTACTCGTGAGGTTACCTTTAAGAGAATACAGTTTTAGAATTCTATTTTTTATTTGTAAAATGTGTTTGTTGAATTAAATATGTTTTTCAAACATTAAAGGCCTTGTCATTTATGGTACATCTGCTTTCTGTGACGTCCAGTTAGAATGATTTTATTGTGCATTGTTTTCGATTTCGTTGCATGTGAACTTCTTTATATGTGCCAAATCTTCACCCGTACTCAGAAGACCTCAAAACTTCTTTTTGTGTTTCATTCCCACCAGCTACTCGGTCTGATGGGCGGGAAGTCCCTCCGACCTACACTGTAGTGCAAAGCCGGAGGGTAGGACGTAAGGTCCTCTTCAGCCTCATTGCAGGAATCGTGGGAATGGGTGGGTGGTGTGGTTAGGAAGAGAAAGATGAGACGGACGAAATGAAGACAGAAGAGAGGTGAAAGATTATCTGTGGAATATTACTACCCCAGCATTTGCTTAAGTGATCCAAGGAAACCACAGAAAAGGACCTCAAATGAGTCATGTACCTTATTAGGTATCGTTATAATTTAAATTCCTGATGATTCCGTACGTCTGTCGCCAATCGAATGAAATGGTAATCGTATGTCGCTTAGTTTAGTGTAACCATTTAACATTATAACAGCCATCGTTTACCGGCTGTTTGTCCTAATGAACGGACTAAGAAATATCGAATCATAAAGACGTGCGTTAAGCATAAAACGTCCCGTATTATCAGTAATTCGGGTTAGAATGGCTGCGCTTAATGTTCATTGCTCTTAGTCCGGTGGATAAATTCGAAAGGAAACAATGAAGCCAAATTACACGTAATAAAGTGAGTTCTGCAGGGAACATTTTAAATTATTTTCCGGCCCTTTCTAAGAAATGAACTCGAACAACAAAAGACTTTTAAGTAGCGCTCCAGACAGAGACGGAACATGGCAAGAGAAATCGTCCGTGATACTCCAGGTATATACTGGAGTTTATTACTTTTGGGATTAATGGTAGCCATCTTCCACGTACCTACGTTTCATGAGACATTGTAGTTTATCAAATTCAGAAAAGGTGTTATTATAAATGGGCTTCGTTTGACTTCTGTTTCCTCCTTCTTATTATTACACTTCGTCGCAACCACATCAGATTGCGTTTTATGGCCATCGTAACAATCAATTTTCTATTTTCTGAAGTATTACTTAATTAATATCGTTAAAACTTGTATTAGTTAGTAGAAATGCCATGACTGTCTCCCGTCTTATTGTGTTGTAATATAATATCCGGTGTAATATTAGAAGTGGGTAATAAATATATATATACTCTAAAATTATACTCTTGATAATAGGCTATGCCCAAAACAATTGTCGAGGAATTTTAAATAAATTATTGAACATTTGAACTGTGTGTTTTATGAAATATTAAATTTCCAATGAATTACTTATTTTATTTGATGTTATACCTGTTAGGGAATTACCGGACTTAATACACAAATTTAATAATAAACAAAATATTAGAATGTCTAGGATTGTGTTAAAAACAGAATTATTTTCAATCTAATAATACTGTCCATATGCAGAATGATGGGTTACCTATGGTAATGGCATTGCCATCAGTATAAGCCAACATTTTTATATAAGAAACAAAAATTAATGGAATTAAATATTAAAGTAACATAAAATTGTGGAAACGGTATGTTTATGATATTAGAGTAATATGGACAGGAAGATAATAATAAATAATAATTTAAATAAACACATAAAATTCACATTAGAAGTAGAAACTAATAGAAAACTTAATTTTCTAGACTTAACATTAAATAAATAGCAATAAACAACGGCTATACTCTAAAATGAATAGAAAATTTAATTAATAAAAAACTAAAATTAAGATGCTATCAATCTACATATACAGAAGAGAGTAAAAACCAGGCAACTATAAATCAGTTTTGTATACATGAAATAGTTCAAATATAAGTGCAAAAGAATATATGTGTAACATTCAAAACAGCTAAAAATCTATGAAAATACAACGATAAAATAAATAATTGTTAAAAGTTAATAAAATTGATAGTGAGTAATATTTTGTTAATTATTAATTATTATTTACTACTTCACCCTATTCATAATTGTGTGCATTCACATCATGAAGTGTTATATCTGTTCGCATAAATATACACGTAGGTATTTGCATTAAGCCATTTTAAAGTTATTTTTTGTTTCAATATGACCGTTTGATTTCGAACGCTTTGTTCCTCGAACCACGGGCAATATTTCGATAATATTTTCCATTCCGGACGCTGTCTGCATCCCTTCGGCCATTCATCTTCATAAGTTCTGCGGCAGATATACACTGATACCTCTATGTTGTAATAAATAACCAAATTCGCACAATAACCTCTTTTGCCGCAACCTATCCTCGTAGCAGCTCATAAAAAATTCATGAACCTGAACCAAACAGGCGTTGACATTTGATGTTTCAGTTTAATAATGGAATCGGTAACTCATTTCTTGCGAAAATTCTACTATCTAACTAGATACACTTATATTAAATGGTATATTGGAAAAGTCATCATTACTTTTCTATTAAATCAGCAAACAAAATGTTTTCAGACAGCTATTGAAACGTTCGTTGTCACAATCTCTTGTCAAAATTCCAAGTTGTTTGAGTAACAAAAATCAAAGCATAAAAGGTGATAATTATTTATTAAAATCGAAAGCAGAAGTGAATAAATAAATAAATTACAATGTCTAATGAATCATACATAAAATGGTGGATAGATACCAAAAAAAGGTACAATGAGTTAGTTGAGCAGGATAATGTGATAACAAAGTCTACAAAGGATATAAAGAAAAGAAACATCGCCAATAAATTGGTTGGAGGTGTTTACATAAAATATAGCCTCCTAGTTCAAGAAATAGACGCATGTGCTGATCAATTACTTCAACCACAGCAAATGTTCACCATTCGCAAGATGTTGGATGCAGCAGTTATGAGGCTGAAGGAGTTAAAAGATTTACTTGTAGATATTGATATTTCGGAATATCACTATTTCGACGACACGTTAATCGAAATGAAATTGGTGCCATCAGAAATTGAAATTTTGCATCCATACATGTGTTTTCCCCACGATCCTAATATGGAAACTTTGTTCCAAAGATTACAAAACGGCGAGCGAATTTATGAACCGCCTCCACCTCCACCACCAGAGGACACGGAAGCTGGCACTCAAACAGAAGAAGTCCCCATTGAAGGAGCGGAACTTGCTCCACCAGAAGCTCAAGCAGAAGAAGTAAAGCAACCGGAACAATCAGAACAGGCAGAAGCAAAGCCACCAGAAGAAGAAGAAGAGGAAGCAGCCAAAAAGAAGAGAAGTAAGAAGAAAGAGAAACCAAAACCGTTTGTTCCACCCGAACCAGTACTAACGGAAGAAGAAAAGGCAGCTTTAGCAAGAGCAAAAATGGTGACAGAAGCTGTCCAAATACTTCAGACTGCTGAAAGAGGCCGTCAAACGCGTTTGTACGTAAGCGAATTAAACAGTCTAAAACAAATGAGGGAAGCACAAGCAGAAAAGAAAAAAGTAGCTGAGCCAGATCCAGCATTTCTAGATCAAGCCGCAACAACCATTCAAAAAGTATGGAGATCTCACCAAGTAAGGAATGTACTTAAAAGGAGAGAAAAAGAAAGACAACTTCTCATAGGAATGACTGAAACTTCGTGGAGATCTAAAGAATACAAGGTCAAATTAGAAAAAACTAGAGCAGACAGAAGAGCGGTTCGTATAGAGCATTATAAAAATTACATCCAAGCAATCGTTGATGAGAGAGATAGGATACTCAGAGTGGTAGCTCCGGGTTTATTCGAGGATATAGGAGATGAAATACGGGCATGGTTTCAATTCTGGTATGATGAAATTAAAATGTTTGACAAATACCCTCCTGAAAAGGTAGGAGGATCGATAGTGATTATTAAAGGTGAGACAATGACACCAAAAGAGTTTTTAGACGACGTCGAGAAAAAGAGAAGAGAAAAGGCAAAAGCGGGCGATAAGGCAAAACTAAAGGCAAAAGAAAAACAGGAGAAGCTCAAACGGAAAGCAGAAGAGAAGAAGAAAAAAGAACAAGAGAAAAAGAAAAAGAAGCAAAAGGCCGAAGCAAGGCGGCGAGCTCAAATGAGACCCATGGATTTCAAATTTAAATTTGAGAAGATGGGAGTAGAACAACGTTTTAAAGATAGCATCGAGGAATGGAAGGAGCTGTGGGATCCACGACCGTTTAAAGAAAATCCGGAACAAGTCCATTACATGGATATAATTACAGACGAAAAATGTTACGAAGTACAGCTAGAAGTGCGCGAAAAAGTGGATGAAATGATGAGGTTAGAATTGGAACTTCTAAAACAGGCTTGGTGCAAAGACAAAAAGAAAAAATATAAAGCACCTAAAAACAAAGGAAAAAAGGGAAAGAAAGGGAAGAAAGGGAAGAAAGGTAAGGCTACTCGGTCGATTGAAGATATGTTTCAAGAACTGTGGGACAATGGAATTGTACGTTTGTATCCTCAACAAAGTTTGGATGATTTTAAAGGAGATTTTAGTTACAAAAATTGGGATCTAAGACAGATGGATTTTGACCCTCCTCCTTCCATGGCCGAAGTGAGACAACTTATTACATTACATTGTATTCTTCCTCTTGGTCTTGAATATTTTGAGAGACCACTTGAAAATGACGAAATGATACGACCAAAGTCTGTGCTAATAATTGGTCCGAGAAAGTGTGGAAAACATCTACTGGCAAACGCGATCTTTAATCATACTCAATGCGTTCTATTTGATCTTTCTGCCCCTATATTGGCAGGAAAATATGACGCTAAAACATTCAAGAAGAAATTTCCTCAAACTCTTCTAACTGTTGCACGTGCAGTATCACCTAGTATCCTTTTTATTGACGGTGGTGAGAAGCCGTTCTATAAAAAGGTACCCAAGCCAGAAAGAGAGTTTGAACCTAAGAAACTGGGCAAAATTTTAACAAAGCAAATAGTTAAAGCCATTACACCACAAGACAGAATTTTGGTGCTTGGCATCACTAATCAACCGTGGGCTGGAGGAGCGCCCAAACTAAAGAAAACATATGAAAAGTTTATTTTTATCCCACGAACTGATTACAATAACGTTTTTCTATACTGGAGGAGTTTTCTGATGCCTTATCATGGAGTAGATAGAAATATTGACTTATCTTGTTTAACATTATCATCTCTGTATTATCCTTATCCGGAAATAAAGGAAGCTGTTGAAAAGACGCTGGTACCTGCAAGAATTGTTCAACTCAGTTATAAGCCATTAGAGCAAATTGAGTTATTGGAATCATTATGGTCTATAGCGCCCGAACCCGTAAACGACAAAGAATGGAAAAAGTTCCAAAAAGTATTTAACAAAACACTTATTGGTAAGATAAGGATCATATTCAATAAGGAGGCTGAAAAAATAAGAGAACAGGAGAAAAAGAAGAAGGAAAAAGCCAAACAACAAGGAAAGAAGAAGTAGCAGTTTGAAATTTTCTTCAATTCGTCTCCAAGATGAAAAATTAAATGAATTAAAATGGTATAAAGGCAATGCTTGGTAGATACCATATACACATAACCAACTACTGTAGAATAATTTCTACAAACCATCAAATGATACTTTGGTAAAGAAACATTGCATTATCGTACAGGCTGACTAATGATGTTGAATATGGCGTAATACCATTATACGAATATAATGAAATAACATTGTGGTTTATTGTAAAGTTACAAGTTCTGAACGTGAAGTCTTTGTAATTAAAATAAATAAATATATTAGAAACCGAGTATCAAATTTACTAAAAACAAAATAAATTTAATTTTATCCAAATCCAGTGATAGCAATGGATTAAAAAATTGTTTAACGCAATATCTAGAAATTTGGTTTTTATATTACAGTCAGTATATCGCAATCTACTGATATTTAGTCAGTAATTTATCGATGCTATCTATGGTGTGCTGATAAGATCTAATAAGAACGAAATCTCAATTCACATGTGATAATTTCGATGATTTCTGACTAAGAACTAAATGTTATTTATTAATTTGGTTTCCATTCACAGCAACTGGATCCACCATTATGCGGCATTTACTATATAGAATTAAGAACTTTTACCCACAAACTCATGTGAACAGACCAAGTATGGTCTTTAAAATGTACCCAATAACATAACATATAACATCCAGTTTTTGTTTCAGTAACTTAGTTCAAATTTAAACACTTATTTAGTAGCATTAATACTTAAGTTGTAATAATAATGTAGCTAAGATGGTAAGGGAAGTTATAAAAGTATTTAAATTATCTAATAACTAGTAAAAGCAAAGCCATGCTAGCCTTAGCCTATGGTTTTGGTTTTTTACATAGAGATGGAAAGGAACTCGCGATAGTTATAGAGAATTAAGAAGGAATACGCCACGCAAACGGATATCGCATCCGTTTTATAACACCAACCCACTTCTTTCTGATCAATCTGACTATATTCTGATTCATACCTGAACGGATTTTATCCTAGTTAAATGTTTGCCAATGGACTTATTGAACTAGCGAAATGTGATAATTTTAATTTTTAGTAGCTTAAATTTCAAGCATCAGTCACCTAAATCGATAACTTATGTATTCTTGTACAGATATCATCATCAAGATGATGGAATAATCAGTTTCGAGTCTGAAGACGCGTCTCAACTCCTTCATCTCCTGAGCCAATTTTCGCATTTTCCTAAAACTAAAACATTTTACATTCCCAACTATTTGCGAACACTAATATAATATAGGCCTTCCTCTGAATCTTTTTTGTCCCTTTGTTCCTCTACTTTTTCTAATACCTCATTATTTCTATCATTTTCTATCCATGGTATTTTCAACAACCGCCTATAACACCACATTTCAAAAGCTTCTAACTTTTTCACTAGACTAATAGTTACTAACATTGATTTCTACGTAAATATTGTGAGGAATAATAAAATACGTAGTTAAAATCGATTCTTAACTTTATTGAATAGCTTAGGAACCTTAATTATGATTATGTAGTTTAACGTGTATTTTTGTTCAATATTTCAAATAATTATTAAAAAATTGTGGAACCCTGAAAAAATACTATAAACGTTTCGTACACGCTATCAATAAAACCCATCAGCAAAAATGCGAATGTTTAATAACCATTCATTTTACCATCTACAAGCGAGTATTTTTCCATTACGACAATCCGTAAGTATACAGGAGCTTTTAAAGCGTTATGGAAATTTTGTTTGTGGAACGAAAATCTGCGATATGCCAGTTTACGATCCTAACTCACTTTTCATGTTTGCAATTCATTTCCGCGCCCAATGTGACGAAGTTGAATTCATTCGAATACGGATTGAGTTACGACCTGTATTTGCTTGATTTCGTTTAGTGTTATTATTTTAATTTTTTTTTAAATCCATCAATACACTCATGCCCATCACTGTCGCCACAAAATTAAATCTGTATGAAAGTTAATTACTGTTGTTCACAATTCCATACGTATTTTATAGTGTAAACGATGAATAATACAACTAGTATACTAATTAGGATATCATTTTATAGCGTACACGACTATATAGGTAAAGGTGGATCAGAAAACTAAAACAAGAGAAATCTACTCCGGTCTCAAAATTGGTCCATCAGGGTATCCTCCAAATTCGAAACCATTCAACTTTTACCCGCCTCATAATTACTATGTGAACAAAGACGAAATAACCGAGAGAATATCTACCTATGATGTATCTTTAATTTTTAAATGATAATGTCAGTTTGGAATTGCTCTAGCAGATTAGAAATTTGATATACGAGGGTAAATCAGATATAAACGGTAATTTTACTGTTTAGCTTGGTACGTAATTCTGATCTAGAGGATTCGATGCTTGAGTGCTGTTTGGTTTATGAGGAGTGGGAAACTGGCTTAGGTAGTAGCTGCGCTCAGTTCTATCCACAGTACAGCCATGACTGAGCGCAAGGTACCTTCGTCTGTTGCACAATCACAATGCGCATCATCATAAAGATTTTAACCAATAAAGGCGTTAAATCATCGGAAAATTTCACTTGTTTGAAGGCTCAGTTTGGGGATATTACACTGCTACACTGTCTCAGAATCGAGTGTATACGTGGGTCACGAATTGAGGGAATTTAAGGATGGGCGAGAACAAGTCTCACAAATGACACCCGTGCTGTTCGAGAGCTTGTTGAAAGTGATCGCCTGATCGCCGGTTAACTATTGAATAAATCTCAACAGAAGTGGGTATCAGCTATGAGAGTGTTCAATCCATCATTGCTGATGAACTTGGCTTTAGAAAAATTAATGCTCGCTGGGTTTCAACGTTGTTGACCGAAAATCAATAATATGTTAGGCCGGAGATCAGTGAAAGACTTCTGAATCGCACTTCTGATTTCGACAAGAAGGGGAGGTTTCTTTGAGGTGTATCGTCACTTGTGATGAGATATGGATCCACCACTACATTCCCGAATAAAAAAAGGGCGAGTAAGGAGTGGCGAAGAATGGATGAAGACTGCCCTGTCCTGTCAAAGCCAACACCCGTCTCAGCCGGAAAAGGGCTTGCGACTGTTTTCTTTGACTCAAGGATGAAGGGGAGTTTTACTCATTGATTTTCTTCACGATCAACGAACAGTGAGCTGTTACACTGTTGTTGTCGACAAAACTCGCGTATCGAAACAAACGACGGGGCTCGCTCATGCCCATCCTCCTTCATGACAACGCCAGGCCACACATCCAGTTTTGACAAGGAATAAATTAGAAGAAATAGGAAGGGAAACCTTCGAGCCTCTATAATCCTCCTTAAAGCCCTCACTTGTCACCCTGTGATTATTTTTTGTTCGTGCTCTTGAAATAATCACTTGGAGGCAATAGATTTAAAAGCAATGAAGAAGTATGTGCGCAATTGGCTGATAACTCGCCTTCAAACCTTTTATGAAGAAGGAATATTCAAGCCTCCAAATCGGTGTTTAGTTTGTGTGTACCATTAATAAATACATTTATTTTACAAAATTACCATTTAAATTTGATTTACCATCGTAGTAAGTTTAAATTGCGGATTAAGAACATAATATTGTTTGCATTAATAATCCTGACTCCTTTATTTGCGATAAATTACATTACAACATTAACTATCAATTTGAATTGTTCGTAACATTTAGGATCTAAGTAAGTTATGTAGTTGTCAACAAAATGTGAACAGATATTGGAAAACAAGTGATCATAAACTCGTCAATTTTTTAAGAGGAATAACTGTCAAATATTAGTACGTCTTTTTAAAAGTGTCGAAGCCAAATAATTGTTGCAGATCCAGCTTAATTATATAAAAAATGGGACTACATTTTGGAGATTTGTACAAAATACGAAACATTGTAGTATGGAAACTTTCCCCATTCGAATTAAAAACGTATCCAAAGAAAGGATACAAAATTGCTAACACCATAAGACGTATTCTTGAGGATCTTCCATACTATGGACCACCATTCGTAATATATTTTGGATGTAGACAAGTATTACCGTATTACCATCAAAAATTCAAACGCAAGAATCCTGCGGATTATGCAGATGAAGAGGTTGCATGTTAAAATACTAACGTATGTTACCATTTGAATATTATTTTGCTTAATAAAGTCATGATTCATTATTATTCATTATTGTTTTTCATTATGCTTTTACCATTTTTATTTTTGGAGAAAATAGATTCAAACCTATACCGCGCCTTATCGATGCATCTATCCATATAAATAAAATTGGAGTGTCTGTAAAATTGAAATAACTACTTTTTACTTAATTCATACGGATGTATATGTTACCGGCCAAACCCGATTTCAGGACAAATTAGTTTTGCCTAGGCTAAACTAGTTCTTCCTATACGCGATAGTGAGATGCAGCTGCAAAAAGACTGTTCCACAAACAGATGCCAGTGCAAGAAGGCAATGATACTCTGCAATTCTAAGTGCCACCAAACCACTCCATGTAAAAATATATAATAACAATTTTAATAATTGAGATACGATTATTGCTTCTCTTAAAAAAACACTTATTATTTGTTATAGTATGATTGTTTGTATTACCAATTATCCATAACTTTTAACGACGAATCATTATAGTTTTAATAAAAATAATTATTTTTCCAATTACGGAGTGTTTTATTCAGTTTATCTAGATATACTATAATGTTTACACTAGGCCACACCATTTTATACTAGAGTGTGCGTATTTATATCAAGACAAATCAGTTTGGACTAGCCTAAACTAGTTTATCCTATCGGGCTTAGAACAAATTAGTTTGGACTAGGCTATAGTAGTTAATCCTATCGCGTATAGGAAGAACTAAGTTAGCCTAGGCAAAACTAGTTTGTCCTGAAATCGGGTTTGGCCGGTAACATATACACGGTACATATACCAAAATAACGTTATTTTTTTAAATTTTTGTCTGTCTGTCTGTTTGTTCCGGCTAATCCCTGAAACAGCTTTACCGATTTTGACGGGGACTTTCACTGGAAGATAGCTAATGTAATTAGTAGTAACTTAGGCTGCTCTTATTTTAAAAATTAATTATTGTTATTAATAAATATTTATGAATTTGTAAAATAAATTATTATTTCTAAAATAAAGGTAGTCTAAGTTACTTCTTATTACGTTAGCTATCTGTCATTTAAAGTTCCGTCAAAATCGGTCCAATCGTTTCAGAGATTAGCCGGAACAAACAGACAGACAAAAATTGTAAAATCGCCTCTCACTTAACATCGCAAAGGCTGCCTGTCGCGCGTGCTCAGAACGCGCGAGCAGGCTATTGCTAACGGTTGTGTCTCAACGACTTTAAAATTTTAAAAATAACTTTTTTGTTAAATTCCACGCAGACGAACAACGAAGCGCGTGCTCAGAACGCGCGAGCAGGCTATTGCTAACGGTTGTGTCTCAACGACTTTAAAATTTTAAAAATAACTTTTTTGTTAAATTCCACGCAGACGAACAACGAACCGCATGGCTCAGGGAGTAGCCATTCGATCATGTAATCGTATAGTCGCTGGTTCGAGTCTAGAAGTCGACACATTCATTCGGTTTTAATAATTTGAATAATTTCGAAGAACAATTTACAAAATCTCATTATCATCATTATTATGGTCATTATTTTTATAACAACCTTATCATTTCATTTTTAATGGACCAACCTCCTTAAAATGTAAACTTACAGACTGCGAGAAGATTAACACTGTAAATTGTAAGTAAATTCACAATTTAACTGTAAATTATTAAAAAAAAAAAAAAAACAAAAGCTAGTGGAGGCATTGTAAGAGTTTTTCTTATTTCTGTTCGCGTACTACTTGTAAAGTAGATCTGGTTCTTTTGTTCTGTAAATACTAAAAGCGAATGAATGGTGAGTCTGAATGGTTTTTTGTCCCGGAAAATAATGAGGAATATCTATTCCAGTTTTACCTAAAGTCGTTCGATTCATTCGTGCGATTCAATTTAAAAAGCCAATTGCAGCTTGTTATTTCACTGAATTCCAGTTTGGTATGACTGAAGTGCCAATTTTCCTTCCGTGTCGCGCCACGCCGCGTCGCGTAGCGTCCCGTCTTTCGTCGATAGCGTCGTCTCGTCATCGTCATCCCGAACTCCCGGAGCTATTTAGTCTCATTCCAGAGACGCTTGTTCCTGCAATTCCGGCACCATTCTTTCACTACTTTGCTCGATATCTCATACAACGATTGCATAAAAGTTCGAGCTCTGCTAAAGTTGAATTGCTCGCTAATAATATTGACTATACAGAGTGATTGAAATTCACTACTCCTTTTTGATATAAAAATAAGGAGAATTTATTATTTGATATTCACGAATAATAACTTATTTTGGTATCATCAGTTTTAGAGTTTTATAAATATAAATATGGAATCAACAGAAACAACTGGTCCGAGGGCCAATATCCCTACCGGGGGTATGATGATATAGGTATTTTTTATTACCTTTTAACATTTCATACTGAATTTTAACAAATACTAGGACGAAACCCTTGAAGGAACCTAATATCAACAAGTTAACGTTATCAGCAAATTAGCATAATTAGTCAAAAGTAGAGTACAATTAGGAAAACAGCTCGTCTTGAAATCCCATATACAATATAAGATTGCGTTAATCATCATAATCATTAATTGCTGTTCAATTGCCCTCTCAAATTCACTGTTTTATGCTTATAATGTGGGTACTGAGGTAGCAGACACGGTTTCAGTGGTGTACAGAACCCGCCTGCTGGTCCAGTTAAACATTCCACGACTCGCCCAACCAGAGAGAATTCATTTGGTTTACTACTCCGTATAGTACGGCCGGCAAAAGTCAATATTCAACAAGCACATTAGCGTTGGATGTGATATAAATACAATAAATTATTATACTAATAAATTTTAACAATTGGGTCGCAAAAATACGTAAATGACCTATCCTTAGTATTTGTTAATTACTCTTTGAAAATGACCGGTTAGGTCGAAACAATTGTAAGATGTTTCGATAATATAGTTAGTTGAAACATACCCAGTAAACTATCTCTATGAACTAGTGTGTAGTCCTTATTGGGGTATAAAGGCCGTCGTTGGTTGGAATTGCTTCCAGCATCGGAGATGGAAGGATTTCTGAAGAAGCTCAATTCCAAACAACGACGGCCTTTACCGGAATAAGGACCACAATAGTACTACACTAGTTATCAGCAATTTTTGCTTAAGAATGTATATGAATTAGGTAAGACTTTCCTTATTTATTCAAAAACGGCTTTACCGCGAGGAGAAATGCATAAATAATTCCCGAAATATCTTTTAATCCTACCTGCAATAATTAAAATGTCAAATACAATAATTTGAGTCAAAACACTACCTCCACTTATTTTATTCAACCGCCTTAACAGTGTATTTTGTTAAACCCAAACAGCCGTTTTGAAGCTTAGTACATCAGAAAATGTTTTTACTAAAAGCATAAATCCACATTTTTTTTTTTTTGATCAATTAATCCAATTTCGCTGAGGCAGTGCTCATATACATAAATACATACCTTATAACAAAACATTCTAAATGGACCCTGCAAATTGTAACTCCAAACAACTCATAACGAAATAAATTACTAGGTTCAAATTGTTCATACAAACACATTAATCAATCCAAAAGTCTTAAGCACATCGTCACTAAGTATATACCTACATAATTCGACTAGAGAATACAAAACTACAAATTAGTGTTAAATAGGTAGTATTTTTATCACAACTAACGAGGCACATAGCCGAACAACTTTACTGCGAGAATGAAATAAATAGAATTCAAAAAATGTGAAGATAATCTGACATTGTGTTACCCTTCGTTGCCACAAGAACGTATACAGGTCGTCAACAAGTGGACATGTATCACGCTGGAAAAAAGTTAACGATAAAGACCGGGCAATTATAGTTTATAAATAGAATATTTTGATCAACTAATGATCGCGGTATGTGATTATAAACATATAAAAATGAAAATATTAAATAGTAAGTGGTGAAATTGTTTTTATTCGAAAAGACATTTTTTTGTGAAATTTCTTGTCCAGTGTGAGTCTGACTTTAAACATCTGGCTTGTTTATACAACCTTATCTAATATAATGTGATAATGCTGCATTTTAACGAATCAACGAACAGGACATTGAAGTCAAGTATAAGCAATAAAAACAAAATGCTGCAGGCTTTTCAAATTCCCTTATGCGAAAAGAATGATCAATGTAAAAGCTATTTTCGGTATTGTTGTAGGTAATTATTGACTAAATAAATTATAGGAAAGCCATTATTCATGGGTTGAGTATTGTTCCTCTTGTTTAATCAGTAAAACACCACATAGAAAAAAAACATCAAAACTATTATTCTATTTTCATACGATTACGTGTCGGACAGAACTGACTGAAGTTAGCACCAGTAAATATTGAACTCACTTGAAAAAGACAAAAGTGACCAGTTAACTATAGAGCTTGAAATTTAAATGATAATCGTGTTTCTGGTATTTTAAAATAACTAAAAAGAAAATATTATAAGTGTAATTATATAATAGTTTGAAAGCTTATTCATAGAGCTGCAAAAACCCTCTATATCAACAATAGGTTTAGGAACATGTCCTTTGATGGTATTTTTTAAATTAAATATTAGCTCATAAACAGCACTCACTGGTAGTAGCAGACTACCGATTTCTTTCTCCTGGTTAGAGTAATGTAATAATTTTTGCCGTAACTCTCGAGATTGTGAATGTACTGTTGACGGGACAATACAAGAAAACAATTTAATAAAAAACTAAATGAAACAATAAAAAAGACAAAACGAAAACGAAAACAAAAAGCAAACAATGATTAAATGAGGGTTTTAAGATCACACTTGTTTAACACAACGATATAAGCTACGCCGGAGAAATGTAGGTTAGTTCGTTTTCATTCCAGTCAAGTAGAGTGAGCGTAAGACATAACTAATTTGATATGATATATGACATACGTTTCAGTTTATTTGCCTGTTGTAATATAAGGCAATATAAAAGAGAATACTTATCGTATGTTGTTGAATAATTGTTCACAAGCAATCTTATAATATTAAACAACCAGATGTGTTTCAATCTTATTAGATCTCATCAGCACATCTGCTTCTTTTGATGAAAACGGGATGAAAAAAACAACCAATGCGTTGGGAAAATGGGAAAACCTATAGACAAACAAGGGGGATATGTCGAAAAATAGAGAAATATATGTTTTTATGAAACTTTTCAAAATAAATAAATATTTTATGAACAAAGGCTCGTTTATATTTGATCCATTCTTGTAGTTTATTACTAATTTAATCTCATGTCGCCCTGTGTAGATGTACGAGGGTGGATCAAATATAAATGAGCCTTTTTAAATAAAAAGGTGGAGGCGTTTGTGTCCAACTGGATTGTCACCCGCCCTGCTTCTATTTATGAAAACGGTATGAAAAAAACAACCAATGTGTTGGGAAAATGGGAAAATCTATAGACAAACAAGGGCGATATGTCGAAAAATAGAGAAATATATGTTTTTATGAAACTTTTCAAAATAAATAAATATTTTATGAACAAAGGCTCGTTTATATTTGATCCATTCTTGTAGTTTATTACTAATTTAATCTCATGTCGCCCTGTGTAGATGTACGAGGGTGGATCAAATATAAATGAGCCTTTTTAAATAAAAAGGTGGAGGCGTTTGTGTCCAACTGGATTGTCACCCGCCCTGCTTCTATTTATGAAAACGGTATGAAAAAAACAACCAATGTGTTGGGAAAATGGGAAAATCTATAGACAAACAAGGGCGATATGTCGAAAAATAGAGAAATATATGTTTTTATGAAACTTTTCAAAATAAATAAATATTTTATGAACAAAGGCTCGTTTATATTTGATCCATTCTTGTAGTTTATTACTAATTTAATCTCATGTCGCCCTGTGTAGATGTACGAGAGTGGATCAAATATAAATGTGCCTTTTTAAATAAAAAGGTGGAGGCGTTTGTGCCCAACTGGATAGTCACCCGCCCTGCTTCTATTTATGAAAACGGCATGAAAAAAACAACCAATGTGTTGGGTAAATGGGAAAATCTATAGACAAACAAGGGGGATATGTCGAAAAATAGAGAAATATGTGTTTTTGTGAAACTTTTCAAAATAAATGTTTTATGAACAAAGGTTCGTTTATATTTGATCCATCCTCGTAGTTTATTACTAATTTAATCTCATGTCGCCCTGTGTAGATGTATATATCAATAGACTATGCAGGATGTCGGTTAGCATTGAACTGTTTAATATGTTGATTAGAAGCGTACGTGCTAACCGGAGTTCCGCCGGAAAGACGATTAAACGTTGGAATTGGGCGAAATTTACTTTGATTGGTGAATAGAGACGATGAGAACGATGGCGGTTGTGGGCTTAAAATGCATTTGACGGGATTATCAGGAACGTTTGTTCGAAGTTGCGATCATCAGAGGTCAGAGATTGAATTCCCGTTCGAGAAAGGCTCAATAATTTCTCTCGAACTCTATTATGATCTGCGCCATTGAAGCATAATATTTGCACAGACCGCAGAATATTCCACATCGATGTGTCGTAATTCTCTGTTTTCAACTTTCCCACAAGGATAAAACAAAAGAATAACGATTGGAACGTGATCACAATCGTAACATCCATGTTTTCATTTCAAAAAGGATGTGAGCTGAACATCTTTGGAATAAACTTTTTTTTACGCGTAGGTCGATATTTAATAAACCTTTTTATTGTCAAATTGCATTTCCTTGGGATCTCATTGTAAAGGAAGTATTTTTTTTTTGACAATAAATGTTTTTTCTTTCTATAAATAAAGCCGATTCGTTTAGATATTTTAATATGAAATTTATCTGACCCTTATAACTTTCATTTCTTCTCAAGTTCTCAAATGCGTAAAAGGTGCTTGTTGCTGGTTCAGATTTTAGATGATATTAGAAGAAATTACTTTTATAATAACAAAATTAAAATTGGTACAATTATATTGTCACGAACTGTACTTGCGGTTTGTATCGGTTCAGTCCTAATTAACATCACCTTCCTAGAATTGATAACAGATATTCTCAACCTTCCTAGATACGTCTGGAATATTCTTGCAACGATCAATAAAAAGACAATGGTAACACGAGAATTACAAGCTTCTCAGTTGAAAGTGATTTAATTTCCTGTTAAATATTCAGATTCAGTTGTTGCAGTGTGCTTGGATTATTGGAGAACATTACTTCGAAGGTGTCCTACAAAACAAAATCTGCTGGATATAGAGCCTGGAAGATGTCAGTCCTTCGAAAAATCACTTTTTGAGGAAATATGTCCTTCACCAGATTAATGTTCCCGTTGAAAATGTGACAAGTGGCCACATCTTGCTGAAACCTTATGCTACTGTTATAGCCTTGTGACTCATCCAGCTATAGTGCCAAAAAATCCCTTACCATAACAGTAGTGTTCGTAATTAACAGTTACTGTCTGGCAACGGTTATCTTCAATGAAAAATGATCTGTAGAGTCCCCATTTTGCAATTACAAGCCCAAACAGTGACTTTGAGTGAGTAGAGTTAAGTGACTGTTGGTATTTGAAGTATTGACAAATTTGTTTATTCACAAATCCATTAATGTAAAAATGTAATTAGCCTGAGAAAATTATTTTAAAATTAGTGAAGGTGTTGAACATTTCATTTGCAAAACATAATCTTAATTTCAAGTCCTTTTGCTTTATCTTATGCATCAATTGGGGAAGCAGCTTCATCTGAAGTCCCAAAATTCGTAACAATGTAGACCTGGAGACACTTACAGATGAATTAGTGAACATTTGCGCGTCAACGTTTTTGAATTCGCGTATAGATTTTCGAACTCACCGAATTGTTTCGATGGTGCGTACAGCGCTTTCGCGATCTTGAGGTTGACTTCTTACGTCGGCCCTGTTCTTCCAATTCTTTCGACCCATTGTTTGACTAAATTTGTATTCGGGACATTCACTTTTGCGTCATAATTCATATTTGACATGAAAAAGTCGTCGAACAGTTATGTACGATCGATTGTTCTCGAAAACCATGCAGGCACAGAAAGAACGCTGTTCTCTCTTTTAGCGACTCATAATGACAAAAATTGCAATGACCGAGCTACGCGTTGACACTCCCGCGCCCCTTTCGGCTGAACAAAATAAAAACGTATCTGATGTGAATACGTATTAAAATACACATCGAATCCTGTAGAAGGATTCTCAAATCTATTATACTTTAATATTCTTTCGACTAGCAAGAGGTGTATTGAGGAATGAAATAAATGATTTCCTCGACAAAGGAATCTCAAACAGTTTGATACCAAGTTTCGGCTAAAATAGAGGATTCGCTTTATCGAGTTGCATTCTCGAAAAAGAGTTCGAAATTCATGCACGTTTGCTAACATAAAATGAATCGTTGTCCGAGAGAGAAGTGTCACTCCAGCAGCACCGTAACGAAAATTTATGCTCGAACAGAATGGGATACAATCCCATCGATTCCGATAAAACTTATGCGACCTGAGAGCTGTCTTTTCGTGTACTCGAAGTTCGGAAGTTTGTAAAATATACATGTTGCTCCTAGAAAGCAATGTGGGCATTGGAAAATTACGTAATTTGACCACCGTGAACGCTTGAACTGGCGGTCTGTGTATGGATGTATGTAGTAATTCATCGTATTAAGTGGGTTAACTTTAATTCCTTGATAGTTTCTTCGGATACGTAACTTCAATCTAGATATCTATTATTTATGCCAGCTTATTTATAATTGAAACACATATGTTAAAATATTTATTTAATTGACCTTTTCTAAACTGACAAATTACTCTCAAACCAAATGTCGAGTTGCTCAGTAAATTAGTGAAAAGGTTAAATAACGAAGTAAGTGTTCAAAAAGTCTTGTGGGTAATTGGGGTAAGTCCTTCTTGTTTTTTATTTATTTCTGTCGCCACAATCTCCTTTTCCATTCAATTAAAAAAGTAAAAAGATTATTATTTTTGATCAAATTGATTATTTATTATGATTTGATAATAATATTTCTGATTCTGTGTATAGAATATTATTTAAAATAATAATCAAAATGATTTTATTTAAATGAATTTTTTGCATTATACGGTATAAGATATTTTTTGTATTATATGGTACAGAATAAGTTTACCTCAAAAACGTACTTAGGAAATATAAATATGGAATCAAAAGAAACAACTACTCCGACGGCTAATACTCCTACCAGCATTGAATTATACTGAGAGATGCTGATGATATAACATATTCAAAAAAGAAAGAAGCCATTAAAATCCTTTTTCGTATAAATTTTAAGGATCACAGATCCCACATTTCGAAACCGGTCGCGGGATATGGCTTTTGGTACGCCGTGTCTACTGTGTAGGAAATGTGGGATCTGAAATCCCTAAAATTTAGACGAAAAAGGATTTTAATGCCTTCTTTCTTTTTTTGAATACGTATTTAGGATTTTCGTTGTCTTTACTTCTTGATGGTTAAAAAGTTATCTCCAACCGTTCCTATGTAAAAAAATAAGACTTTTCTGTAACTGAAAACGGCTGGAAATAAGACCATCCGAAACGTTATATTATAACAATTGAATTCCTAAGCACGTCTTTGAACAGCCACAGATTGTTTAACCAAAACTTTTATTTACAATTAACATATAAAGACATACAAATGGTGGGGCGGCTTACTAAATTTTACGATACAAATGTGCACTTTAGTTAGTAAAACAAAGACATGGATAGATATTAATTACTAAGAACTATCTAGAGTATCATTTCAGATATAATTTACAGTGACGATAAAGCGATTTTCAGATATAATCAAAGCCAAAAATTCTTTCGTTAATATCAACGGGAATTTAAAAGAAAATCAAATTTGCTGGTCCAGAGAGACTAGTTGGAATAGACATGGAGAGATAATTAAAATTACGCACCTGTTAAATTAAATAAAGAGTTTATCATGCGATAGCTGGACTATTTCTAGTATTCATTTCCAGCTTGTTAATTTTTATTTGATTATAGCTTAAACACACCCGCTACAATTCATTCTGAAAACGTACAGCATGTCGTACAAAAATGTACATACAATCGACCTACATAAATGGTGAATCAGCTCAAAATTGAGTTCACCGACATATACTAAAACATAAAGGGAAATAGAGGGACTGAAGTGTCCGCCAATGGGTTTTACGAGGGTAAACAAGGGAGTCGAATATCAGATAAAAACTTAATAGAGTGTTTCATTTCACTAGCTACTACTGCTGGTAGGCGAACAGTTCCTCCGGCCTACACTATAGCACAAAGCCGGTAGTTATGGTGGAATGCGTTCTTTAGCCTCTTGTTGATAGGAATTATGGGAATGAATGGAAAATAGTTAGGGCGAAATAGATAAAACAGACAAGATTAATACACAACAGAAGTAAAATACTGTCTGTTGAAAATAACTGCCTATATAACATTTGCTTATATCATTAAACGCTGAGTTTGCGGTTGGGAATCCATAAAACATATTCAAATAATACGTTGCCGTTTTAATAAAAACACTAAGAACTACTTAATATTCTAGTTTTTCATACAATTGTTTGAGTCTCTCAATTATTCTCAACGAGTTAATGACAGAAACTATTTAATAGGTACCTAAGTGTTATTGTATTTGTTTTTATGGCCTTCTGTTTTTTCATTCGTAATATTATTATGATGACTTAATGAATTCCCTTCTTTCTGTGGCTTTTCCCTATTGACAACGAATAAGAATAAGTATTACTTCTTTGGGTTTCCTAATAATATTTGTTGTTCATTATCATTAACAGGATCAACAAGTAGGATTCTATTATTTTGATTTAATTTAATAATTTTTCGGATAAAACGAAATTATTTTCCTGTTAATTATTAATAAATGCTAATGGTGATTGAAATAGTAATGGCAATTATACACATGTGATTCATAAAGGCAAGTTAATGACTGTGGCATTTTATACCATAATAAATACCCTCCCGTAATTGCCCATTATTCTCCAAAATTGTCATCCATTAGCGAAAAAGAGTTGAAACTGCTTTGCAAACGACTTTGATAAACAAATTACCCCTTTATGTCTCTCTTATATTAGTTTTAAGTTCGAGCTGTCGAACGTTTCACGAAAATGATGCATGGATTAGTTGTAAAGAAAATGTAAGAGTTATATTATAACCAAAAAACTTAGAAACGTGTTTGTTGTCACTAAAATTAAAGAAAAAGAAGTATACAACATTATGTCATATCAGCCTCAAGCAACCGTTTATACATAACCATAATCATGACCAAAATTCAGTCTCACCATAAAATCTAGTTTCTACCAAAATCTTCATCCCAAAAGACTTCAACATTCCTCTTGAAGACTCTAAATTAAATTTCCTAACGGGGTCGATTAACACACATCTAATAGAAAAATACATTAAATTATTCAATACAAAAATTACCCTCTAGAAAGTAAAGTTTATTAATTAACATCACAAAACATTACCCATTAAAAAAAATGTATATAAATCCGATAAAATTTCTGCTTTTAAATTAAAGATTACATGAAGAAGTTAGATGATATTTGAAAATTAAAACGAGTGATCAATAAATTCCCAAACAAAAAACTGGGAATTTAGGAATTAAGGATTTAGTCCAGTTATAGTCGCAAATCTTGTCCATGTGTAATTATTTCAATTGTTCTAATTCAGATACCGCGATGAGACAATGCATTTTTTTAACACAAAGGTATGTGTTAAGCCATAAGCAATAACAGGATCGGCCAATTTAAAATCGGACATGAATAAAAACCCAACAAACAAGACAGTAATGAAATATTTGAAGAGTTTTCACTAGGAGCAAATTTTAAATACATTAATGCGATATTAATTAATTAATAAAAATTTTTACTGCTGTCACAACCACCCCGGTAATCGAACCTGGGATCTTTGGTTTTACGCGCCAATGCATTTACCACGAAGCAAAAAGAGGTGACTGCAGTAACAACTACGAAAGTACTTACTAAGTCACGGAACGTCGGAATCAATGTATATTATTATTAATCATTAGTAATGAAATACTTAAAGAATTTTTAGTAGGGGTAAATTTTAAATACATCAATGTGATATTAATTTTTGAATTAATTTATACCCACTATAAATTATCTCAAATGAATGTGGAAAATGTTGTTACTGCTGTTACCCCCTCTTCGGAACTCCAACCCGGGATCTTTGGCTTTACGCGCCACTAAGCTTAGTGGTAAAAGTATTAGCGCGTAAAGCCAAAGATCCCGGGTTGGAGTTTCGAAGAGGGTGAGACAGCAGGAACAAATTTTTCCTCATTAATTTTATGTAATATGTAGTGGGTACAAATTAATTCAATAATTAATATCACATTAATGTATTTAAAATTTACAAACTCTTCAAATATTTCATTAGTGTTTACAGTAATACTTCAACTTCTAGTGTCGCATTTTGCCGTCGGAGTTTGAGCTATTTACTGTGTTCTACAAAACCACCAAAGTTTACAGTTTTGTTGATGATTGTATTTGATTAATTCGGTTTTCAAAACGTTTCGTTGGAAAGAGCACAAGAGGTCAATAGCTTTCTGTATTTAACAAATATGTGCTCGTTATAATGCGGCACTGTACCAGTATTTCAAAGTTTCCTCAACGGTTATGAAGTTCTTTCGTTTTATGAAAACTGAATTAATGAAATAATCCTTTTTCTGTTAATATTGGACTTTAATGCCGGATACGAATGAGTAAATATTTCTGTGAAAATGATTTTCGTTGAAATACAGCAAACTCATTCTGCACGAACAAAAGAGTAAACATCATCAACTAGACTATTTATTTTTCAAACTTTCCATCCAATTTTTCCTTTCATTTACGAGACCTTTTCGGCACCAGGATTGGATCGGCTCAGTTTGGTGTATAATTAATGCATAAATAAAAAAAAACTTGGCGTTGTAATGGAATATTACATTCAACTGTACCATATATGATGCATACATGGATACAAATCCATTCGCAACATTATCACACGCATTCATGTAACATAACTACCTGGTCACATATGTTTCATATACGATTCTGATATATGAGTATACATATGTAGGTAAATAACTGTTCGCTATCATCAAATTGAATTGGTCTATTTCGTTTATAGGTCATTTTGTTTCGACTGGACCGCCGGCGTACAGTTTCGATTTTTCTAACTGGACAACGTATCGCGAAAGGGCGCAACGATTGAAAGTTATGGCAGCGAAAATATGAATATTGGCTATAAACGAGTTTTTTCCTGCCAGCTGAGAGTATGCACAAGATGAAAATTGATTTCCGTCGAAAATGGAAAGAAGAGTTCAATATAAATAACTGACACTTACTAAACGCGATACTAACTACACGTGCCGATGAGATGGCTCGTGTTTGTCAATGTGTTCGGATTTATTTCATTTTCCGTTCATTCCAATACGATAAAATTATTTTTAGAAAACTTTTTGTTGTCTTTCACATTTTAACTTTCTACAATGGGAGCTTTTACACTTGAAAATAAAGTGAATAACGTCTTTTTCCCAAAACAATAAACGTTTCGTACACTAAAATTTTGTAATTATCGTATTAGAATTCATTACAGTTTTTCGCATAATTAGTCAAAAGTACAGTACAATTAGGAAAAAAACTCGTCTTGAAATCCGATACACAATAGAAGATTGTTTTAAACTGAAATAAATTTATCATATAACTTTAACTGTAACTGCATTTATTAATAAGCTATTTCAATAAGTAAAAAATAAAAAATAATTCATTGCTCTTCTGGTAATATGTGCGTCACCAATATACACATAAAATATTGCATCTCACATGTATTATCAATGTAAGTAAGCTATTTATTTTTACCAAATAGTTTAGGTTTTCCTCGCACTGCATTAATTGCTGTTTAATTTCCCTCTCGAATTCACTGTTCTATGCTTGTAATGTGGGTACTAAGGTTGCAGACACGGTTTCAGTGGTGCACAGAACCCGCCTGCTAGTTCAGTTAAACATTCCACGAATCGCCTAACCAGAGAAAATTCATTTGGTTAACTACTCCGTATAGTACGGCCAGCAAAAGTCAATATTCAACAAGCACATTAGCGTTGGATGTGATGTAAATACAATAAATTATTATACTAATAAATTCTAACAATTGGGTCGCAAAAATACGTAAATGTCCAATCCTTACTATTTGTTAATTACTCTTTGAAAATGATCGCTTAAGTCGAAACCATTGTAAGATGTTTCGACAATATATTTAGTTGAAACATACCCAGTGAACTACTCTATGAACTAGTGTAGTCCTTATTGGGGTATAAAGGTCGTCGTTGGTTGGAATTGCTTTCAGCATCGGAGATGGAGGAACCTCTGAAGAAGCTCGCCCCTCATGCTAGCGAAACGTTAGGAAGCAATTCCAATTAACGACGGCCTTTACACCCGAATAAGGACTACACCAGTTCTTCAACTAGCCGCGAAAACCTTAACTAATTTGTCAAACTGTTTCTATGTTAATATCCAATTTTTTTAGCAGATCTGCAGCGCATATATAGCAGCCACCCCTCGTTGTAACACTGGTCAGTAAGTACCACATTAGAAAGTAATCGAAAAACTAAACTCGGTGCAATCTTGAAGAAACATAATGACTAAATAAACTATAAGAAAAACAGCACTTTTTGTTTCAACATATATTTGAAGACTCCTCTTACAATTGTTTCGACCTAAGGGTCATTATCAAGGAGTATTGTAGTAATACTTTTTGATAATGACCCTTAGGTCGAAACAATTGTATGAGAAATCTTCAAATATATGTTGAAACAAGAAGTGCTGTTTTTCTTATAAGTTTATTTAGAAAGTAATTATTTAAGACTGTGCCTAAACGAATGGCGTTGTATTTCTGGAACAACACAAACAGTAAGTTTAGATAATACTCATAAAAGGCAATTACATGTCAAATCTTAATAAGTTTATTTTGTTATTATTGTTTTTTCTTGCAATTTCGTAAATTATTAATATTGATGTGATTTACGTGACTTATGATACTCATTGTATATATTGATTAATGATGCATTACAAAGCATTTATAGAAAATAGCAGGCTTATATGATGAAGAATGAGTTGCAAAATATGGGCAAACACAGCGTTTTAGTGCATTACCTGAAATTAGGAAGCGAATCGCAGTGCGCATTGCTTTCAGGCAATCGACAAAATTTGCGGCGTGTACATAACGATCGTATGTTAAATCGCATGGAGGAACAGGAAATGCAGTGGTGGTCAGTAAACAAAATTGCCAATAGAACACTTTGGTAAGCGAACATTTGTATCCCCTGTTTGCCACGTTCTCCTAAATTTCCTAGTTATCGCGTAAAAACACGTTCACGTCTGTTTGCTGAGTGCCGGTTTATTGGTTGTTTTCAAACGAAATTTTTATTATTTCCGCTGGAACATGTACTATACATAGATCAATGTTGAAACGAGCAACGAATGTGGAAAACACTAACCTCACAAAAGAGAAAAAAATAATGGCATAGCTCTTTAATTAAAACATATAGCAACAAATAGACTTATTTAAGTATTTTACCACTCCCTCGAAAGTTTATTATTTTTGATACTAAGATAAATAACTCCCTTGCAATTGAAAAACCTATTAACTCTATGGAGCTCAGTTTTTGTTAGAGTATTTGTTCTTTGGAATTTGTCCTTTAAATGTAAATTTTTGTGCTTTTATCATATCTGTATATGGTCCAACTGCGGCTGACATCCTCAGTGGGTGCTGCGTTGACGAAACGTCTGGACGAAACCGTTCAAATTGACCACGGCCTACAAGCCCGAACCATCATTCTACTATCTAATTGGTCGTTGGTGATTAACCTGTAGTCGGGGGTATATGAAATGAAATGTAAAAGCTGTGAAGCGATCTATATTGGACAGAGTGGTCGTTCGTTAAAAAATCGGATAAATGATCACCTAAAATTAAAATAAATGTACAGGATTTTCGGAATATTCTATTTCGTATAAATACTTCTGAGATGTAGATAATGTTAAATTAATACACAATGTTCCGAAAAGTAAACGCCTGAATTTATTAGAAACTTTCGAAATAGCTAAGGCTATTAACAACAACAGGTTAATCACCAACGACCAAGTAGATTTCTTCATTTCACCGTCACTGAATTTATTTTTGTAAGCCAGGTATAAATATTGTACATCCTTAATTTTAACAGTAATTGTAATATCTCTTTGATAATGGCCTTACAGCCGAAACAATTGCAAGAGATTTAATAAATCTTTTGTTAGACATAGTCAAGTGTATTTATTTATCATTTTAAACTTTATTTGATAGGTAATTACAAATAACTACTTACATACTCAGTATTACAAATATATAATGGTACAGAACCCTCAGGGCGCAACGCGTATTCTTATTTGTCGGTAATTTTGTCATGAAAAGAATAAATATGTAGCTCAATATCGATATCAAATGTATCTAACAGAGAAATTTTTGTGGACGATTAGAAAACGCTTTTAACGTTTTTTATTTTGTTGGCTACTTCGGTAAACAAATTATTTTTATATTATGAACCGAATGGATCAAAGAGGCCAGGCCGGTTGGACAATGCTGAAATGGAAAACTTTTCTTCAGTCACGTAAGCTTTCAATCGTAATTAATATCGATCGATTAATCTCCTGTTCTTTTGTTGAAAAGCTACCACGTCATGCTAAGCCACGCTTGTCGAAATCCAAAGAAATGACTTCCATTTAGGGAACCGGTGGAAATCGAGGCTTTGTCAACGAAATTACTAAGACCTATTATTAAATAAAGCGATTCGCTATTATATAATTTCAAACTTTTCTCTCAATCAAGTCAATGTTACTTTTAAACTATTCATTATATACAACTTATATTATTTTATTAAGTTTGTGGTCTATGGTCTGTCGAAATTGTCAGACGTAAATCGCGATTTTGAACCTTTTGTTCTCAACAGCATGCCCATCTAGGTTTTGCAAAATGTGGTCCATTTATCCTTTCTTAACCAAACAATTTCCTCCAAAAGTGGGACCATTATTCCTGCTCCCGATAGTAGATAAATACAATTCTTTTTTCATGAAAATAGTTTAACACAGAACTGAATTTCGTCATGCAGTCATTGCATTAGATCCATGCCATTGCATAAAATGTTTACACATCAAAAATCCACACATGAGATCATCTTATTGCTACTGTCGTTAAAATCGATGAAAACTATGAAACTAGTAAAACCATAAACACTAAGTTTTCAAAATACTTTTGGTCAGAAAATTACCGTCCACAAAGGTTAGTAACGGCCGTCTCAGGTGAGACAATAAACCGTGTGAAAGAAGTTACTTGGCAACGTGACTCAATTTCCGCGTTATATCCACATCCAGGATCTGTTCCGGGAGCCGTTTCGATACAATGGCGAAATAAATTCCTTTCGTTATCGCGCTATAAGTTTCAATTTAAAGTCAGTAACGTTCATGCATCCTACATGGATCTAAGTCTGTATGTGTATAAATGAATGTATGTGTGTGCATAGGTGTTCAATTCCAACCAAGCAAAAGGTGCAAAAATTGTTGTTGCTGCGATCGTTACTTTTCATTCAGCGAACGCTGAACTCCGCTGCATTTATGAAATTGCAGGTAACGAGGCGAGAATGGAACGATTGTTTAGCTTTCCGACATGCATTTTTCATAACGACGTTTCAGCCTGTATATGTAACCCATCGAATGATCTTATATGCAACATAAACTCTACAATTCAATGGTGGCCAGTGCATAAGGTCACAAGGGCTCCTGTACACTAGAAATGGGTCCTCCTAGATGTCACAGAGTCAAAGTAGAAAATAGGAGACTGTGGTAAAAGAATAATTAAATAAAGAAAGACTCACCATAATTATCACTTCACACGTGGGAAGTGGGCGAAACACGTGTCCGCTAATATTAAATTTAGTTAGTGGTAATTAGGGTGAGTCTTTCTTTATTTAATTATGACACAGAGTGTTTTAAAAAGCATTAGTTCTTGATCACCAATTTAGTTTATCTGTAAAAAAAGTTGATTACTATAAAGTTATTGGTATGATATTGCAAGGTTTCTCCTCGTCGTCTAGGGGTACTTAGGCCAGTAAAGACTCCAGATAGTTAAAAAGATATAATGATGAACAAAACAGTATAAACAGAACAAAAACAGAGCACTGAACAGAAACACATAAAGTCGATGATAACAAAACACCGGCAAAATAACTAAAGTAATAGATAATCTTTCAGACATTTAGGTACAATCACGTCTTCTTATAGTATAACAATCGCGTCTTTAGTCTTTATAAAATAATACAAATACGTCTTCTGTCCTTCTGATTTTTTGACTCGTGCCGTGTCATCTTACTCATCAACCCCTTTACCTGAGACTACCACGAGAGAACCACCCAACAAACATGCTAACACGTAATATATTGATTTTCCCCCATCGAGAACCGGTGATATTGTATATTTGCACCCTGGGGGGTAAAAAGCATTCTACAACATAATGTAAATATATATATATTGTTATAATTAGTTGGTTTTGATAAAGAATATAACTAAAATTAATAACAAAACGCACATGAAATACACACAAACACTTCGAAAGTAGAAACAATTGTAAAGTGTGAAATAAACAAAAATTGAAACATTTAAAACCGTTCTTTTTGTTTAATTTAATATTTATTTTAAACGTGTTTCATAAATACCCCATTGAAAATTCAATTGAAATTAATATTGATTAAGATATTTAATCTCAATATCGTTGCATAAAAACTTTTGTTGAGCACAATTAACCGATTAATTCAATTGAGCAAGAAGATGTAGTAAGCATGATAAATAAAATTGCGAAAATGTAACTTATTTCGAAAACGTTGGGTCGGTAGAACATAATATTATACTTAACAGAGGTAGGCAGCAAAAGTAGATAAAGTCGGCATTTATTATTTTCGTATGCAGCAAAGCTCTGGTTCCGGCTCGTTCCTTTTCTGGGTCAGAAATAATGAAATATAAGAAACGCAAAAGGACGAGCATCATACACTGTATGAAAGTCCTTTCAAGTTGTAGGAAGCCTTTGAGAATTCTCGAAACTTTCGCAATAATGTACGGACTTATATCATATGTTTGGCGGCTGGAGAGGTCCCCTAGGTAAACTTCTTTCGGATATCGAAGAACTGAAGTCAAACAATTTTTATTACGTGCTTTTTGTCGTCCAATCTTGGAATTATTGGTACATAACGTACGGGCATGAATGTAACCACGGGGAGGCAAGTGAAGCACTTTTCCTTCTTCCCTTGCCTTAATTCAAATACTTGTTATATGAAAGGTAATTTATAATTATAGACATAGTCAGAGATAGTATCAGGAAGGACAGTATAACGATCCTAATCACCAAACTTATCAGAATTAGCACATATGGATAGCGATTCCGTAATTATATAAGAACAAAGGCTTTCACGGCCGGAATCCACCCTGTAGGTGGTCTAACTGAACTATTAAGTCCAGACGTTTCATCGGATACTGCGGCTGACATTCTCAGGGATAGTGCTGCGTTGACATTGTCAACGCAGACAACGTTGACCTATGGCGTTACGTGTTACTGACAAATCCAAAAAGTTCAGAGTATTATGTGATTCTATTTCAATTGTAAATTGTATTTTTGTATAGGGTTTAAATGTAATAGGAAATTTTGTAATTGCTAAAAACCCAAATCAGTGTAAGAGAGTTCTTATTAAAATATTTTGTAGCCTTACATCTTTTTTTATTTCTATTATTAACATGTTTTACAATTTTCCAACCGACTCCTCCCTGAACCTTATTAGTACTGCCTGATATTATATAATATCAGTATGCATCAGCTAAAGACTAAAAGCGTCAGGAGTGTAGCATTTTATGGGATTAATAAACTGTCATAGACCAGGAAAATTACATGAAAGGAAAAGCGCAAAAACCCCTTCTTCTCCCAATCTGAAGAAACTTACAAAATCTTTCAACGCAATTTTAAATCTCAACAACTTAATTATAAATTATAGGGGTCCTTTTATCAGTTGATGGTTAAGAAGAGATTCTAAGAAGAATTTACGACATCAGAAGTTTATTTGCATTTAAATTCACTGACATCGCAGAATTGCAAAAATAATAACAATGTGCCATATTCCTTGAAATATTGATCCTACATAAACCAAATTTTGCAAGTATATAGTGGAAATAGGTATCTACACACCAATATACTTCTGTTTTATAGAAAAAGAACTAATAGTTTGAAATAAATACACAGTTGATAACTTCCACAAGTTATTAAATAAACTTAACACGTGTTTCGCCAACACTTTGGCTTCTTCAGAAGTACAAAATTTACTTAAAACTACCTTAGATTAGATTTCTATAAATAGGGTGGTGCAACTTCATTAGAGTGAGGGAAAGTTTTAAACTTTTATTTTCAATGTGAAAAATTTTTTTAGATCTAAATTTAATATATGGTTATCTTCTAACACATGTTTTGCATAGCTATTTAATAAATTGTGGAAGTTATCAACTGTGTATTTATTTCAGTATTCCATTATGTATCTGCTAATTCAATACAATTAACTAATAGCTTGTTTAATTACAAACAAACTACAACAAATTGAAATAGTTTTTGAGTCATAACTTTTTAAATGATTGACCGATTTTTACGTTTGACTCCTCATTTTGTAGGTATACAAGTTTCTGGTGCATCACTGTTTTCACGGAACATGAGAAAAATATTTTCGCAGGGGGTGAAGGCTAAATTAGAATAGTACGCGGTTATCTTCAAAATTAAGAATTTTTACAAACATTTCATCGTGTTTCGTATATTTGTGTTGGCTGAGGGTGGAATTTCCCTGTTCGCACCCCGATCACAGATAGCCACATAGGAGCGCACGCAACAACCTGAAAGTTACTGGCTAATGTATTAGATAGGGTAGAAATTAAGCTGTGAATGTCGTTAGTAAATAAATTGTGGAACTACCTCAGTCTGTTATTAATTATCTTTATATAAACTTTAAATTGGTCCGTTACATTTATTGTATCATGCACTCTATAAATATCAAGTAAACTTAAGGGTGCGGGGGTAGTACATGAAACGTCCTGACAAACCTAATTAAAGGGTTGCAGGTTTTAAATTTTTGAATAATACACAAATGATATTCTTGTAACGTCTATTAAAACTTTCTAAGATTTAATAGTTTCGACCTTTACATGATCAAAATCCATCTTAATTAGAAAAAACAAAAGATTTTCACACACTTTATTTACTATTCGTAACAAACGTTTCGACAAACTTTGGCTTCCTCAAACGTGAGTACTTAGAGTACTTACTATAGTAGCAAGTTAATCTTAAGTTAATATTTAGTTTAGTTTTTCTAATCTATTAACACTATTTACAAAATGTACATTTGGTATCAATCAGGTGCGGGAAGAAGTTGAACGAATAGCGATATGGATAACAATTGGTGCGGTGTTACAATGTATGATTGTGTATGTGCGCGTACACTTTGCTTATTTGGCGGCGATGTACTCAACACTAACTTTATTTAAGGGAGTAAAAAGGCGGAAGAAGTAGAAAAGGAAAGACGCAGTAATAAAAGATACAGATAGCTCTAGCGATAATCAAGATATAGGGTTGTAGGCAGCTGTAGGTTATAAATTGCAGGGGTAAATACAAGTCACAAAGACAGATCAGAAAAGATGCAGCAGTAAACGATACAATATTTTACAAAATATATAAAGCACAAGGCAAAAGCCACTTATTTCTTATTTAAATAAACTTCTTATGGTAGTGCATAACATAGTTAAAAAGTTAATGGCTTTTGTCTTATTTTCTATATGGAACAGGATTAAATAAAATACATATTTTCAACCCATCCTAATTTAGCTTTCATCCCTTCGACTCACCTAATAAAACCTTTTTAATGTTTTACAAGGTCATTCCTATCCCTGTGCCAACTTCCCTCCTCCATAAAATGAGGGTCCCATCAACCTCACAATTACCATTTCCAATTTTAACCACTACCCCTTGCGCTTCCACAGCTCCGTCCCCACCTAAAAGCATTTATTTAGTATTCTATAAGGTCTTGCCAATCTACCCCATTCCCTTCTCCCTTCTTCCCTTAAAGGTAGAAATTGGGTCTTGCTAATACTCGATCTTTACACAAAAAATTATAATTTAAATCTATTTTAGCCTAACCTATTCCAATCATTTTGTCTTGCAAGTGTATTATTCCAAATCCACAAATTTTAAGCAAATATTTTCAGCTACAACATGAGCACGCAGGAAGTTTGGAATATACTGCTGAATCGGAGAAAAATTTAATCAGTTTGCTAGGGCAGAGTTCTGACAAATAATGAAAAGAACAAATAAAATAAAGTCCACTAAAAGGAATCTAAAACACCGACAAACCAAAATAACACAAAATAAATTTAAGATCTCTCACGTTTTTCTACACCTAAAATGTCATTTTCAGTCTCACCTTGTGTGCTCAAACTTATATTACATTTTTAATTGAATTTCTCATACGTATCAAAGTACATGTCCCGTCCAACAGTATGACACTTAAAATTTTTGCAAAGGCGGCAAATGTTCATCGTTATTTTTTTTACATTTAATGAAAACTAATTATATAAAAATTAAATAAAATATCCATCAGTACCTACAGTGTGAAATATGCGTCCATTTACTGCTCAAGTTGATCAACAAAATGACATAAATATTTTTCAATAACTCGGAGAAATCATTTTTCGATAATCGTTTCTTATACAATCACCTAAAATATCAATCAAATTTGCCATTTCGAACTTTCTAAGCCGAACAATTAACGTAACATTGCCGCCTTTAATCAAAAGTTTGCTAATCGAAACGTCACGATATGTATGTTTGTTGAAAGGATAATTATGAATTTATTTGTGGTATACTTCCATCTTCCGACAACACTCGAGGCTTTAATTATTTTTGTGACAGTTAACCATCACCAGCCTGCCCATTTTCAAGACAAAAGTGATTGATAACGGTGTGTACGTACCAGAGGGAACTAATTAATTGTTTAGATAAAACCAGTTATTAAATACATATCTATTTTCTGTAACTCTGTAATGAAAAGAGTAAATGTTATTATATTAATTTCAATTGAATTGTCTGTTGGATAATTATGAAACATCGTTTAAATTAAATGAAAATATATATAAACAAAATGCTTTTAGATGTTTCAAATATGTTTATTAACACACTCTACATATGTTTCGACTTCCGAAGTCTTTCTCAAGAGTAATAGATATTTACTAAATTTAAACTGGATTACCAATGGGCTCGCCTATTTCACCGCTATTCTCAGACATTTTTGTGTCAGATTTTGAAAACAAACTATTGAATAGTAACAATAAACATAATTTAACTAATAAAATATTTTACTGGGCACGCTACGTTGACGATATCTTCTGTATCTGGACAGGAACAGAAAGACAACTCAATCAATTTCTTAATTACCTCAACAAATTGAATAATAGAATTAAATTTACAATGGAAACCCAAGATGTAAATCAAGGTTTGAATTTTCTAGATGTAAACGTTAAAATTATAAGTAATAAACTTCATTATGATATTTATAGGAAAAACACAAGTACTGACGCCATCATACACGCAAGATCAAAACAGTCTTGGCAAATAAAACTTTCAACTTTTCACAGTTTGATTCACAGATTATTACATTTCCCATTAAGCCAACAGAATTATAAGAAAGAACTTGACATTATAAAAATTATTGCTAAGAATAACGGATATAAAACTAAATTAATTGATGAATTGATTAGAAACAAAAAGAAAAAACTAATTTTGAGCAAATTTTATAAGTGTAAACAAGAAGACAAACAATTCAAATTAATTAATTATACTAGTAATACTAACAACAAAATTTGTACTGAATTAAAAAAATCAGGAATAAAAACAATTTTGATCAATAAAACTAATTTAAAAAGCATTTTAACAAACAACAAACAAAAAACCGATAAATTACAAAAAAGTAGTATTTATAAGCTGAACTGTAAGGATTGTAATTCTTTTTACATTGGTCAAACAGGTCGTAATTTCAACATACGTTTAAAAGAACACGAAAAAGATATAAAAGACAAAAAGGTATCTACAGGCATAAGCCTACATTGCCCAGAAAATGGCCATAAAATCGACAGAGATAACTTCAACCTATTACATATAGAAAATAAAGGTCAACGTCTAAATATTTTAGAGCAGTTCGAAATTAAAAAAGCCTTTAGAAATAATTGTAACATAACAAATGATAAATCCGAGTTCAAAGACACACCGGTGATTGACCAATTTCTGAAGAATTACAACCCGACAAGGGTTTTTCCCTAAATAACTATACCTTTGTATAACTACCTCTAATATACTTGTACCTGTACATCTTATTACTTGCAATACCTAACTATAAATACTTTTTGACTCTTGTATAAATAACATTAAGTTACAGTTTAAATTTAGTAAATATCTATTACTCTTGAGAAAGACTTCGGAAGTCGAAACATATGTAGAGTGTGTTAATAAACATATTTGAAACATCTAAAAGCATTTTGTTTATATATATTTTCATTTAAGTTATTATATTAAGTGAGAATTTTAGAAAGAGGCAAATGCTGGTCGCATGTTCGTTTTGTTTCTCTCAAATTTCCCGCTAGTATTTAGTGTACGTCTGGATAAGAAGGGCTCTGTCCATTCTCTATGTGTATGCATATTACAGAATTATGGGCTTACCTGATGATTAAAACGTTAGTTAATTAATTAAAAAATGGAACTATGCCGTAGCTTACTTTTAATATACAGTATGTTAGTATATATGAGGCATGTTTTTTAAGTAATTACCGTTTTGAAATTCTGGCTCTCACCTAAGCACTGACGCCATTACAGTCTCATTCGCCCTTGTTTACGCTATTTACTGAGTGTTTAAGGTGCCTCCGATAATCGTGAATCCCACCGACTGTGAAGTTCGGGCTGTTATACGATTCCTTAATGCTAAAGGACTAAAACCAATTGATATTCATCGTAAGATCTGAGATCTGTGCAGTTTACGGACAAAACATTATGAGTGATGGAATGGTAAGGAAGTGGGTGAGAGCATTTAAAGATGGCCGCACAAATGTGCATAACAATGCCCGTCCGCATGTGGCTAATCGGACCAAGCCAAAGATCTCATAACATCTTTTCACTGGGAAACTGTAGATCATCCTCCGTACAGCCTTGATCTGGCGCCCAGTGACTACTGTTTGTTTCTACACTTGAAGAATCATCTGGACGTCAATACAGTTGTGATGCAGTGGTTAACAGTTAACAAGTCAGGCGGCAGAGTTCTATGAGAAGGGTATTCAGAAACTGGTAAAACGTTATGACAAGTGCCTCAATATTGAAGGAAATTAAGTAGAAAAGTAAATTAAGGTACTGGCTCTCATGTAAAAATAAAATTATTAAGATATCTTTACACTTTTTTTATTAATTTCAAAACGGTACTTACTTAAAAAACATGCCTCGTATATAAATAGGAAAATCAAAAAGAAACATTGAGACTCGTTTTTTAAAGCATTTCAATTACATTAAAGCAAACAAACAAAATAAAATTGTGACCAACTTCCAAGTGTGTTATTCATTTAATTATTCATGATGGTTCACCAAGAGCAACGGCAGATACCTTTATTGTCTGGATAAATGATAGAATTGCGCCTTATGTTTACATTCGCTTTACAATGCATTGTCCCTTAATCAGAATTATAAAGAGTTATAAATCCCGAACATTTTGACGGGTTGGGCTTGTTTAAATATCATTAAAATTTATTCGATCATAGATTTAGGATAGGCTGTTGCTAATCGTCCAAAGTCCGGCGGAATCTTCCATTGTATGAATTAATGTTACTACAAATTAAGTTATGAAAATCTCTACTACTCTACTCTACATATGTTTTGACAGTTTATGTCTTTATCAAGAGTAATACAGGTATACTGTAAGTATAGTAAGTAAGACATAAAATATCTAAACATATATACAGTTTAATATAACCTTTTGAAACATTATAAAGCAAAGTTTTTCTGTTCATAATTATTATAAAAATGTTTCATATTCATCCATCCACTTCATCAATATTAATTAAGAAAGTTAGGTTTGTAATAAAATTGTAAATTTGTGGCATAATAATTTTAGGTAGAAAATGTTGGCTATATTTATATGCTTTTCTCATTGGCATAATTGATGTTCTATGCAGCAAGGTTATGGTATAGAGAATCGTCATTATTAAAATATAAGTATAATATAATACCATCGAAAACGGTACTCTTCCGACTAAATTTGGAAGGGTTTAACCAGTATACACACGTATATGTTGATACCTTATGTTTCAACCCTTTACATCTCTAGTCCCCTAATATAAAAGTATTACCTCATCTTCTATTGTATGTTTATTCTCTTGGGGTGACAACGGCTCACCTTTGTTCTATCTCGTAGACGCTGATCTTTTAAACAATAGATGAGGTGAAGTACATCCCAGAGAAGATCATGTCCCTTAATGCATCCTCCTCAGTTTCCTTCTGACATGATACGTGGGTACGTTGCTGATCTTTTCTCTTACGTAATACTAGCAAATCTACTGCACATCATCCCCACTACCTTGTAGTTAATTATTTATTCGAAATCTCTGAATTCTGAGCAACGCAACGTGGCGAGACAAAAGTGTCCCTGCGGAGCTCGCTCATCATTATTTGCTTAATGGCTTTCCCTACCGGGGTAAGATGTTGTTTTCTTTTATTGAAAATGTTCTTTCAACAGGTGTATTAAAGGCAAATAGCCCCTTTATGAGTTCTAAGCAGATGTTATTTCTTCTTAATCAAAAGTTCTCACATTCTTAAATGTTAAATTTAGATCACGACCATTGATGACAGTTTTTCTACCAACTGTCAGGAAGTATAATAATCTACTGATATTTACTACTAACTTCAGTAACAACAGAGAGGCAATTGTTGCCATCTAGGGGATTTTAGCCGCTACAGAAGATATCAAACTAGACAAGGCCTCACAGAGGTATTTAAACTTGTCCAGCTAAATCAACAATGCAACCTACGGAACATTTCGACTTGGTCAGTAATTTATCGAGATATACAAAATATCCGCTAAGGGGACTGCTAATAGGAGATAAACTGTTCAGTCTGTTCCTGCACCTTTTTTTATTGTGCTTCTTACAAAAAGCAGAGTGAAAGGAGGTGGAAGTAATCAAAATATAATATTATTTAAATATAAATATAAATATAAATATTAATATGGAATCAACAGAAACAACTACTCCCAGGGCTAATACCTCTACCGGCATTTAATTACACTGTTGATTCCGAACAATTATTAGACGAAGATGTAACATATTCAAAAAAGAAGGAATTAAAATCCTGTAAAGGCCTTTCTGCCAGCCCCACCTGATGAGACCCGATAGGTCGAAACCGGTCGTGGAATATGGCTTTCGGTTCGTTGTGCCTACTTGGTAGGACGCGTTCCAAGTGTGAGATCTTTGATCTTAATATTTAGACGAATAAGGATTTTAATTCCTTCTTTTTTGAATATGTAATATTATTTATTTTATTAGTGGTCCCAAATATTAAGGGCACTAGTCAATTACCAAATCCACCTATTTGAATGGGTATAACTATGAAGAAAATTACAATAAATGCGTGTGAAGTAACCATAAGGTTGTAATTTTATTCATTTTCAATTTCCTAATTCTGCCCCGATTAAAGTCTTAGTGTAGTTCTTAATATACCTGATCAAATCATCTTTCTTTTATGAAAGCTACCAATGGTGTACTAATGAGGACTTATAAGTCTGAAACCGGTCTTCACATCTGGTAATTTGCATAAATTATTCATCAAGAACTAACTAATCCCATATAAGAGTTATGTCACAAAACATTCAATTTTTGGGGTCAATTATACATTGTTGTTTGTAGAAGGTAGAACTTAAGATATTTTCCGTTCAGGAAAAGTGGTAGTTAAAGACTCGATAACATTAAATCTCCATAACAGTCGCACTTAACGTTGTAAGTTCTGTGTTTGAAGTATCAAGAGTGTTCTTTGCAGAACCGAATGCGCAAAATGGAAAAAAGTATTATACGAAATGAAGACAAAACGACATTTTGCTCTAAAACCTAATTAAAATGCTAGGAAAGGTTTTTTACTTATTTTTCCAAGTTAAATAACTTCACCTTGTTATTTAACTTTTAAAAAACTTTCTCTGTTTTGTATTGTATTGCTAAATTCGTTTCTCGATTGCTGAAACTAAATGGATTTCTGAGATAGATTAGCTGTACTTTCAATTACTTCTATTTTATCTAAATTCAATGGCGAGTAAAATTCATTAACAATCCATTCGTTAAAAAGTAGTTGAAAAAAAATCAACACGTGTTTCTCCATGAATACGTCTTTAAAGAGAAAAACGTATAATTAATCTATATTAACTATCTTGACCCGGTGTAAACTCAAAACCATGAGCTTAACTAGCTTCTTAACGATATCCCCAGAAACCTGTGAAACATTCCAAAAATACTGCACGTTTTATTTATCGATATCCAATAAAATCCAATTTCTAATTCAAGCTTTTAATAGTTTGCAAAACTTGATGGTGTTCTCACAACTGAAAGTATTAATTTCATATTCTAACGAAATTTTAAACGAAATCCTTTTAATTGGTTATTTATAAAAAATCACATTATATTAATTACACAATTAATAATACATTTTGAAGAATTTCACTAATTGTTATTTAAATAAATAATATTTAAGAATATAACCGCTTCACCGCTGGAATACCCTCAGTCGCCGTCAAGACTTGGACCCAAATTTTCACCGCGGTACCACTGAAGATGTCAGCCGCAATTGTCAATGAAACATGTGGACATTGCCGTTCATTTGGACCACGGCTCCTTAGCAAAAATCTTAATTTTTAAATAACATTTAGTAGTAAATACTCCAGTCTGAAGAAGCAAATATTTGATTAAACATATGTGGTTGTTTAAATAAAAATTAGCGAAATTCTTTAAATTGTATTAGTTCGTCGATATTATGGAATATCATCCCTGAAGCTACCAACTTAGTTATCGAAACAAGTATCAACATATTATTGGCACAGGTTATCCAGATATTTATTTTTGGGTGTATTCAAATATATTATTAAGTCGTGGTTCATACAAATAATAATGAATGTAAGTATGGAATCAACAGAAACAACTACTCCGAGGGCTAATACTCCTACCAGCATTGAATTACACTGTTGATTCCATTTTTATATAGCTTGCAAAAGCCTTTCTGCCAGCGACCACCTGATGAGACCCGATAGGTCGAAACCGGTCGTGGTATATGGCATTCGGGTCGCTGTGCCTATTTTGTAGGACACGTTCCAAATGTGGGGATCTGTGATTTGTGGTAGTTAAACGAATAAGGATTTGTTCCTTCTTTTTTTCGATATCTCATATAATAATGTTTTAAAATATCAATATATTTCTTATCGTCTACTCCTCATACTTTTCTAGTATATATTTCACTGTTTCACCCTCTTTCCTCCTGTATTCATCTGTCATTGACTCATTACCCATTCCGAATATTGCGTTAATTTGTAATCTGTATTTAGTAATTCCTTCCATTCTGGCAAGATTTCTTTAAATTCTATGAGGTATATTTGGAGTTTTTAATTGCATCACGTAACTTAGTTTTTAAATGTTCTTGTTAATTTCTTCTAACTCAGTGCATCTTTTTTTTCTGTTTCTTCCTTTTTAAGGACTATTTGTTGTCCTTTAAGGATTTTTTTCGGATTTTCTTCCATTCTTCTTTTACTACTTCCGACCTCTACTTTAGTTTTGCTCCAGTATGCCCGAAGATCTACTCTTTCAAAAGTATATCTAGTAGATCTATTTGAATTAAGTTTTTTAGTGGTCGTATCATAACTTGGCATTCGGGAGATCACAGGATCGATTCCTAATCTGCTACTGCCTTGATTCAAGTTTTTGCATGGTATTCGTATAACTATTTGTGATAATTTTAAGTTATTGCGATCATGTATTTTCATTAAGTAAAGATGGGGACTATTTAGTTCAGTTAAAATATGTTGTATTACTTGTTTGAGTTAACTCATAGAAAATGTATTGGACGTATAATGCGAATATTCAGCTAAATTTTCTCTCGATCGACAACTGAAAACTGTATACGGTTGTTTCGCAAGTGTTGCCTGAATTTTCTAATAGAACTCCCGTCACGTAATTCTTAATGGAATTTCAGTCAAACGTTCATTGAAACCCGGACAGAATTGGGTTCGGTGTTGCGATACCTTTGATTTATGCAGTTGGCAATTCCCGCTCGAAAATCCCCACGAGTGCTTTTACATCGTAACCACGGAATAGAATAGGACTTGGACATTACAAGCGTATATTGTGGTAGCCCTGAATTTGGAGAAACCACTACTTCCTTGTCTCTTACAATACTTAAATGGTATACACTCCACCGTGACGTCTGTCCCTGAAAGCTTATTCTAAAAAAATGTACCTAATACAACTTGACTAACCATATCAGATCTTGGCAATAGTTTAAGAATACACATAGTCGTTTCAACTGTACACAGACCAAGAAACTAACAGGCGGGCTGAAAAGTTCGTAGGCTGACCCATAGATGGCGCTACTAGTATCAAATCCATATGATTTTTAGTTAGTCCTAACCTTCAAAAGACGCGTGTATAAATTTGACAGCTGTTGCACTATTAGCATTATAGTTAATAGAGTTATAGCATTTTTAGTGAAAGAGCTTTTGTTACTTTGAAAAAATAGATAAAAAGGAATTTCGTGCGTTAATAAAGCAGAGGTTTTGGAGCTGTTTGGAGCTGTTCAATCATAATAAATCCGAATTTTTGCGTTGATATGTGACGATACGATGGATGAAACATGGCTCCATCATTTCACACCGGAGTCCAATCGACAATCAGCCGAGTGGACTGCACATGATGAACCGACTCCAAAGTGTCGAAAGACGCAAAAGTCGGCTGGCAAGGTTATGGCATCGGCATCAGTATTCTGAGATGCTCATGGTATAATATTCATTGCTATCTTAAGAAGGGGACATTTGAAGACTTTTTTTCTGTTCTCAGATCTCGAGAGGATGCTCGCTGGACTGAAATTTCGTTATAGCATTTTTAGTGAAAGAACTTGGCGAAAAAGAAATACTGTTGTAACCATAGCTTGGCTTGATAAACATTATTCGGACTTTGCACAAGGAAGATAAACCGTAGAAAAGTGGTTTGCTAAATTTAAACGAGGCGAAATGAGCACCGAAGACGATGCACGCAGTGGATGCCCAAGAGGTTGTTACTGATGAAAACATCAAAAAAATCACAAAATAATTTTTGATAACCGTAAAGTGAAGTTGATTGAGATAGCTGAGACCCTAAAGATATCAAAGGAATGTGTTGGTCATGGTCATATCGTGTTTCTTAACAACCTATTGATATTATCGTGGAACGTTCTAGTGTTTTTCTAGAAACAACCACTCAGCTCTTCAGGATTCTCGCATTCTTTGTTCTGCATCTTGTTATTTATCATATACTACATTTATGACGCCGCCGTTCACAGGCTGTCGACAATTGATTTTTGCCTTGGGCTTTCGCACGCAACAATACTAACGCAGCCTTCTGTATTTTTTAAACATCTTTATTTTAATAAATAGACAACTTGTGCACTTTTATGGAAAAGGAGGTCCATCTGTTCTTCCTTTAAGCTATTCATTGCCATTGTAATTGTATTATTTCAAACGAAGAAGCCAGAGTGTGGCGAAATAATGATTATGGATTGACAATAAAAGGTATGTTTGTTACAAAACATCGTTGTGTTACTGATTTTAGAGGAACATATTCGTGAAATATGTAAACAGAATGTAATATTACTAGCAGAATTGCGCGTTTTTGAAAAGGAAAAAAATAATCCAGCTTCATGGGAATTAAAGCAAAATCGACACAAAAAATACAGGCAGCAGGTGGAAAATGTTGTGTAATTCACTACAAAATTCCCCAGTTGGTTTTTTGAATCGAAAAAAAAAAACAAATGCTCTGCTGTGAACGATAAAAGGAACATCCCATTAAAATTTAGGACAGCAAAATAGACTTTTCAGTATTCAGCATGACAATGAAAAAGTTGTTTTCTTTCGAATTTTAATTTCCGATTACCAGATACATAAAAATATGTATGTATATAAAGATATTGTATTATAACCAATTCTTCATCTCCAGTCTGCCTAGCTGCTTTCATGCAGCACAGCTGAAATACATGATTACATTTCGATGGAAAATGAAAAACGAACAAATTCAATTTCTTCGAACCGTGTAAAAATGTACCCCAAATATTTAAATAAGCATTTTGAGAACTTATTCAAAAGGAAAAACGAAACTGGCCATACCTTTCTTTTATTTAAAAATTTACATAATCAATAATACGGTTGAATACGATTTTTATATTATTCCTCTTCGTTTCCTTTCGAGATAATTATTCGTTCGTGTGTTCTTCTGGATTTGTTTAGGCTACAATATCAACATCACCAAAACTTCGGAACCATATGAGATAACAAGATAAAACAAAAACCATGTTGATGCTTTGACTCGCATTCGAATTAAGTCTGGCAGAAAAACAAAAAACATTAGATTCGTTTTAACAGCCGAATATACATACGAAAAAAGTATAAAGTATTTAAAAGCCGAAACTCGAGAATCTTATGTGCTTGATGTATACTAAAACAAGAATAGAGTGCGACATCCCCATCTAAACGTGTGCTATTCCGTGAGAGAGAACGCTACCAAGAAGTCTCTCCTGTAGTAAGACAGGCATGAGCAGACAGATTGTTTCTGCAGTAAAAGAAAAACTTTTTTGTGTTTCACTCCCACCAGCTACTCGTGCTAGTGGGCGGGCAGTCTCTCCGACCTACACTGTAGTGCAAAGCGCGAGAGTAGGGCGTAAGGCCCTCTTCAGCCTCCTTGCAGGAATCGTGGAAATGGGTGGATGGTTTGGTTAGGGAGAAAAAGATGAGACGGACGAAATGAAGACAGAAGAGAAGTGAAAGGTTATCTGTGGAATATTACTGATTCAGCATTTGCCTATGTGATTCAAGGAAAAAATAGAAAACTTGGACCAGAGTAGTCGGACCCGGGTTCGAACCGGTGACTCTCCGAATGCTAGGCAATGTGATCTAGAGCACTAGACCACGCCGCTCGGTATACACTCCGTAGCCAGCGCTCTTTATGTAACTATTAGTTTTCTCCCTCCCTGTTCATGTTAGAGTTCATAAGTTTTAAAAGAACCCCTCCTCTCTAGTATCCTTACGTAATCTATGAAGTCCAGTCTTAGTGTAAAGACTGTTTAGACACGCACTCGACTAATCTTTGTATTTTTTAATACGACCACATTCCTGACTATTTGGGAAGATCTAATATAGGCCTTTCTTTACCCCCCTCTACTGCTATTTCTGCTTCTAATACTTTTTCAACTAATCTCTCGTGTCTCTAAAACCTTCTCATTTCTAGTATTATCTATCCGCGACATTTTGGTCATTCAACTACTCGTATTATTCGATCACATTGAACACGATCCGTGTTTTGTAACCATACAGAGGTGTACGCCAAACCCACAAATATCAATCTTGTTAGATTTTTCAAATTAACTGATCGCAAATACAAAAACGATGTCTTTTTGTTTAAATCGACTTGACCCTGCGCTATCCTTCGATTTAAAAGTCCTGTGTTATGTTGATGTAATCCATAGTATTGATACAGTTTCGATTAGCAAAGTGGATCGTAAGATCATACGGATAAGTGCAATTGTTACAAATTTGTGTCTGAAACTACCTTAAAATCATGCATTGAATCAAAAAGTGACGCAGAACATTTCGAATTGAATTTTGTTTCTTCATCACGTTATAGACATCCATCTGGTTATGCGTCAATTTCTGGACTCCCTATAAAAATTTATGTAATGCGTCTGTTTCTGTCCAAATTCTTTAGGTTTCCGAAGCGGTCGTTCGACAAAATTAAATTTGCCAGTAATTAAATGAATGGCAACAAAATTAAGTACGGTTTCCGTTTTTATTCAATTTGAAGTATTGAGTGCCAACACTCGTTCGTACCCCTAAACTTTGTCCGATTAATAAAATAAAAGCGTCATGGCAGGAAGCTGTGTAAGTATTTCTTAATGTTTTTAGGCAGGATTTAATGAAGATGAAGATCAGTGGGACGGTCGAGAAAGTAACAACTTTACTTCGAAATTACCGAATGCTTTGTTCCCTGTTCGAATTACTTTTGTCTAATTTAACAATAATTAGTAGCAACGTGAATAGGTAGACGTTGTTAGTCCGAAGGGAAAGATTCATTTGCGAAATATCAAGCCCAAATTAAATTCCCGGGCGCTTTTTGTTAATTTAAATTGAAGGCAGATAGAAAGAGAGTAAGTGAGAATGATAGGGAAAGAGTAAGAGAGAGAAATGCTAAAGTTAGATGATACAGTAAGGTGTAACCAACAAACTGTTCTACTGTTTTGTTTTCGGACAATTACAGTGTTCTACGCCAACGGCTTTTTGCTAGGGTCGGAATGGTAAGAGCTAAACTACTTGCACTAAACAAATTGAGATTAATATCACAATCTAGAGAACTACTGAATATAACTTTAGTGAATTGACATAAGGTTTTAACAAATGGTTAGTAAGTTTCCGATGAAACTGTGTGGATAAAAATTAATAATTAATGAATGAGTATAACTGGTTCAATACATAATTCCGTAGATGAAAAAACATTAACAATAAGACTACAAGAACTTAACACTTCTATAAACAATAAATAATAAAAGGAAAGAAATTTGATTTTAAATGTTTCAAAGTTTAATGATAATCAATCTACATGTGTTTCGGGTGGTTAGCCCTTGATCAAGACTAATGTATTACTAAATATTACAATTAATAATACATCTTATACATAAATAGATTTTAAGTATTTGTTAACATGTATATGTGTATACAAGCAAGTCTGTAAATATTTGTTAACATGTACGTGTGACAATAATTTCTTTGAATTCTAATTGATCATTGGTGATGTTACATTTTCTTGACAAGGCTCTTTTTTTTTGAAGTTGTTCTAATAAAATAAGTCTTATCCCTTTATTTTCGAGATGTAATAATTTTGTTTTCTCTGATTCTAAACTATGTTGGTTTTCTATATAAGCCTGTACATTTCTTAGAGAAAAAGAACATAAAGGAATGTAAAATATGTACAGGCTTTAACGCTCATTGTATAGTATAGACCAGTATTGTATACTAACTTTTTTGTGTTTCATTCCCACCAGCTACTCGTGCTGGTGGGCGGGCAGTCCCTTCGACCTATACTGTAGTGCAAAGCCGGAGGATAGGGCGTAAGGCACTCTTCAGCCTCCTTGCAGGAATCGTAGGAATGGGTGGGTGGTGTGGTTAGAGAGAGAAAGATGAGACGGACGAAATGAAGACAGAAGAGAAGTGAAAGATTATCTGTGGAATATTACTGCTCCATTATTTGCCTAAGTGATCCAAGGAAACCACAGAAAACTTAGACCTTAGCAGCCGGATCCGCTTTCGAACCGGTGACCTCCCGAATGCTAAGCAATGATCTAGAGCACTAGATCACGCCGCTCGGTGCATAGATGAATACGGTACCCAGTCGCTGACTTCGATATACAACCTACGTTCACGTTATCAACGCAACACTACCACTGAGGATATCAGCCGCAGTAGCTGACGAAACGTCTGGACGTAATAGTTCACTTAGACCACGGCCATACAGCCCGAATCTTTTTTCTACTACTAAATAATATTTGAATGTACGTACCAAACGAGATTATCAAACCACTACATTCGATGATTGAACTGTTAATTATCCTTCTGTTCGACCGTTTGTACTAAGATGCTAAATTGACCATCTTCCAAACTAGTTCATCAATTGAATAAACAATAATTAATCTCTCACTAGGTTGGCGACTGAGCTCTGATAGGAAATACTTCAATTAATTGTTTTAATCTAAAACACCGCTATCACAAATAATCGCAATCTGTATTAAACGATCTACTAGTCAAATTCACTTTAAGTCCATCTTCGTCGATCCACATTAAAGGTTGATTTGTTCTTATATCCTAAAAATAATCGATTGTAAGCGAAATTTGATAGTTTTATTTGCTTGCTTCGTTCGGTAAGATCTAGGGATAATAATTTGGTAGTGAAATAAAAATTTCGAGTTCACAAAGTTCAGCAGTATTCGATAACGCGGATTTTTACGACCTGAAGCAGAATTCACGGTGAAATACGACAGCAAATGCGATTGTTAGAATATCCGGTCAGTGGATTATATTCTTCCGGTCATGGAAGTTACTGTTTAAGAAAAATTTATGGACCATATAATATTCCGAGTGCGAACTGGGCCAGATTAAGTGAATAACTTACCTGGGCATAGTCACATTTAATAGCCATAAATAACCGAACACCGTTTCGTGACTATAAAGTTTAAGTGGAAAGAATGTACTTCTTTATCTGTATTTTTTAATAAAGAAGACAATATTGCTTACTTGGAGACCTCTGCCTTCGTCAAATACTGGTAAACAGAGTATCTTAGATATAAATTTCAATTTAGAACGTCACATTGAATAGTTGGATATAAAATAAAGCCACAAGTTTGTAGTTGAGCTGGATAAATTAGATTTTTTGAGAATATAAATTATAATTACGTTGGTAACATACGTTAAAGACAGTTTGATCAACGAATTTTCAATAAGGGTAACAAAAGCAACACGAATATATAAATGAAATCAATGTACTAGGGATCGTATCGTTTGATAAGTAAAATATATAAAAATATAAATATAAATGTAAATATAAATATGGATGTTGATTCCGATGGATTCTTAGACAAAGATACAACATATTCAAAAAAGAAGGAATTAAAATCCTTATTAGCCTAAATATTAAGATCAAAAATCTCACATTTGGAACGCGTCCTACCAAGTAGGCACAACGAACCGAAAGCCATATCCCACGACCGGTTTTGATATTTTGTTTGATAGTTATTTTTATCTTGGAAATCTTAGTTAGATGGGAGTATTTGAAACAATTAATGATTTATCTAGAAAACTAAGTCCGTTGTCTTCGACTTCAGTGGAGTATTTATAATTAATTTTTTTATTAAACCAAAGTGTTTGATAAAAAGTTATATCTATAATGACTAGATTAAATTAAAAAAAATGCGGTTTCCACTATTTTATTATTCATGAAGGTAAATTTGTAACTTCTGAAAAACCCACGACATGATGAAACATACGTCAAGTTGACAATAAATTTGTAGAAGGTAGAAGTATTTTAATTTAATTTTACCATGAATTTTCATCAAGTAGATTCAATTAGTCAAAAAAGGGATAAAAATGATGAGAATTTCGTTGAAGTTTAACTCCTTTATAATTTACATCAGAAGTAATTATCAGATAGGTCTTGAAAGTAAACCATGTCACTCGTTGTTAAATTAAATCCAAAACATTTGAACGATAAGACCGGAAGTTCCCAATTATTGTAATACTGAAGGTTTTGGAAATTGCCGAACTAACTTGACCCAAAAACTATTTCGTAAATACGCGATTTTACACTAAATCAAATTAAATTAAAAATTATTTTTTGAGCTACGGTAACACTACCTATCTACCTTGTTTATTTACGTCGGCAGATAAGAAAAATCACAGCAATCTACAATGATATGATAAAGATTTACGTTCAATGTACCTATTATATAATATCGCATAAAGTCATGTTCTATATGTCAATGGAAAGTAACAAATGCGTGACGGAAATTTATATTTGGTGGTTTCGAATGGCATTTTGCACTCGGTGCGATGTCAGAAATGATAATAAACCATTTTGCAATAATTACGGGGTAATATACTGTTGAAACCACAATGTCGCATCATGCCATTATCTGCTTACAGAATTATTCATTTTCCTTTTCGCTGTTTTAGCTATATACAAAACTATGGTAAATTCATCAAACACCACAAATTATTTCATACAACAGGATCCACTCGCGTAATAACCGCTATTTGCTTTCTGACAGACTAATAAGTACAGTATAGTGTATTTTAACAAGATTAATATATATCCACACATTTTTTTTTGTAAAGTTTTAATTAAAGTGTTCGTTTGTAAGTTAAGTTTTTAATAAATATCATATATAAACGATCGAGTGGAGTCATTTATTAGAACAACAAAAACATTGCAATAAGTTCGTCAAACCACGGCGACAACAGTAACTATTTTCATTAAATATGCATATCTGTAAACTGGTTTATGGTTTAGTAGACCACGTCGTCGTTCGTAAACTTTTAAAATACATTTGAACTTTGACATTTTCGCAAAAAGAATATAAAGCTGTTGAACATATGCTTTGAAATATCGTGGGGCTTATTACGTCCTGGTTGTGTCTTGTTGTCCGGCACATATCGTGCTTGCGCTTTTTCTTTCGCTTTTGTAATAGTTTTTCCCAGTTTCCGTTCGCCCGAAAATATTTTAAATCACGACCTGCTGCCCTTTTTCCTGGCGCTCCAAGGCGAATTTAATTTATCGTCACTTTTTGTACATTCAGTCAGTTGAAATATCTTTTTTTTGTCGAGGTTTTGTTACAATAATAAACGAGGAAAAGGGCATAGCCCCAAAGCAAACGTTTCACTATCACAGAATATGGTGAGTTCGTTATACAGCAAGGTTCCTACCATTTTCATACAAACTTTCCGTTTACAGAATGGATGCAAAGTATACTTATAGTTATTTATCTTTACCATAATCTAATCCATACGATTAAAAATAAATGTGAAGTAATCATTTTAGACAACATTTAAAAAAAAATGCGTGTAGTAATAATCGAAGAAATGAATAACCAACATTATTGAAGTAATACATCTGTTGACCTGTTAAGGATAAACTTCTAGCATACATTAAAAAAAGAAAGGCATTAAAACCCTTTTTCGTCTAAATTTTAAGGATCACAGATCCCACATTTCGAAAGCGTCCTATACAGTAGGCAGAGCGTACCGAAAGCCATATCCCACGACCTATAGGGTCTCATCAGGTGGGCGCTGGCAGAAAGGCCTTTACAGGCTATATGATAAATATAATATAGCATACGACGGAAGCTACGCGCTACGCACCTAACTGTCAATTGTCATCTATATTTTTAAGTATGTTATTATCCAAGAAGGTTAGTTATAGGGGTAGAGACTTATCCGGAAACTAATGGGTCTGAAAAGCGTCACATATAGAAAAAAAAAACAAAAATACCTACTAACCTCTTGCGCACCCTTTAAATTAAATTGCGCAAAGATTTAATAATACAATTTGCGCCGATCTTACTATTCGCACGGCATATATGCGCCCCTATGTATTTTCTGTTAAACTAAACTAAACTAAAGTGGTTTCAGTTGAGGATGCCTCTCAGGTACTAATAAGATGACTGAACATCTATTTGCAAGATTTCAATTAAAAGTTTTAAATTGTTTTCTTTGGTTTTGTATTCTAAAACGAAATTAAATTCCATTTACCATTCTTCGAGGCTTCCCTCGATTTATTTAACTAACTTGCCGATCTACCTTTACTACCAAAAGTGGGATTACAAAGTTAGAAACAATAAATTAAAATTTAAAATTACGTAAATAAATTTATTTAACCTTGAAACATGTCTCAGATTTGACAATATATTAATAACAAGGAACCTTAAATTATTATCACTTTCTTTATTGAAAAGTATTTTTAGTATTTCATTATTTAACAAAAATATGATCCTATTCAAAAAAAAAAGAAATAAGGCATTAAAATCCTTTTTCGTCTAAATTTTAAGCCTGTAAAGCCTATAAAGGCCTTTCTGCCAGCGCCCACCTGTTGAGGTCCGATAGGTCGAAACCGGTCGTGGGTATGGCTTTCGGTACGCTGTGCCTACTGTGTAGTACGCGTCCGAAATGTGGGATCTGTGATCCCTAAAATTTAGACGAAAAAGGATTTTAATGCCTTATTACTTTTTTTTAAGTATGTTCTATCTTCGTCTAAAAATCCATTAGAATTAACAGTGTAATTCAATGCCGATAGGAGCCCTCGGAGTAGTTGTTTCTATTGATTCCATATTTATATTTGTATTTAAATATATTATCCAATCAATTTGTGCTATTTGATGTATTTAGAAATACAAAAATTTCTGATGTGGCAAAGTTTTGAAAAAGTGTTAGGCCCATGTTTTGTGTATTATTTCTGATATATAAATTTCCAGATTTCCTTTTTTATATCCGCAAAGGAAGTCAGTACTCCAAAGCTTTTTTGTATTTTTTAACTTTAACATTTAAAATAAGTTGGGATTTGATTTTTTTTTCTACCACTATACTAGAACCGAAAACACTTAAACTCGACGTACGTTTCGCTAACCAAGTTAGGATCATCAGGAGATGATTTAGAACTAGTGTTAGAACATCATTACATATTAACATTTAGTTTGTGGTGTAAATAGGTATATATAATACTTCTTTTTCGTACAATTCCGAAGGGATGATAAGTGTCTGTAAATTACTTTGTTTTCAGAACAATTTAGATTTTCTAATAATAGTTGGGTTGCGAATTCAAAATATAAAATGAAAAAATTATTCACTTACAGTAAACTGCACACAATAATAGTGTATATTATCTACAAAAATTAGCTCAACATTACAATAAACGTTTGAGGTCAGAAATAGATTTAGTGGTTAAGCTAGAAATTTCAGTATGAAGCACATAAAATTCAGCTTAATAATTAGTAATTAAATCGTAGTCTATGTTAAAACTAGTTATTTTAAGGTGCAAATTACCTCTTTAGAAGACTAACTACTATTTTGTATTAATGTAGTATTTCGTACTTTTCTTCATCCTTACCGTTCCCTTCGGCACATTTTTGAACATCCAACGAGATAAATTTTTCATTTAATGGGTTCCCTGTAATTGTATCATTATTTTACGCACAAAAAAAGTTATAAAAGTTTTTTATAATCATGCACTTATTCTACCATCGTCTATTTCTACGATATTATTATTTAAACAAATTTTTATAATTATGAGGCAAGACTGTAGTTTAAAAAAAACTTTTTTGTGTTTCACTCCCACCCGCTACTCGTGCTGGTGGGTGGGCAGTCCCTTCGACCTACACTGTAGTTGAAAGCCGGAGTGTAGGACGTAAGGCCTTCTTCAGTCTCCTTGCAGGAATCGTGGGAATGGGTGGATAATGTGGTTAGGGAGAGAAAGATGAGACGGACGAAATGAAGACAGAAGAGAAGTGAAAGATTATCTGTGGAATGTTACTACCCCAGCATTTGCCTAAGTGATCCCAGGAAACCACATAAACCTTGGGCCAGAGCAGCCTGATCCGGGTTCGAAACGGTAACCTTGTGTAAAGATATCTAGACGCGTGACACGTCAATTTAATTTTCATAAATGCTCCCTGTGAAACGAATAGATTGTGAACGACGAAAGCTACTTAAAAGTTAGAGGTATGATTTTGATTTTAATAAACGATTAATAATAATGAAATTCTAAGGGATAAAAATTATTATAGAACATGAATGATTCATAATGTGTAATAGCAAAGGACTCTCGTAACATTGGGGTGTGAATAAGCTACGGTCATAACACGGATGTGCGTAAATTTGCCTTTATAATTAGCTAATCAGCACCATACTATACTCATGTACATATTCGTGTGCATAAATGATTAATACGAATTAATTATATGCTGAGTTTACTTGCAGCCTTGCCAACGTTTGATTGATTTTGACATTTGAGCCACAGCTGTGGATCATAACCACAGCGTCCGTACCAATTTTTCGGTTAATCTGGTATGTCCATTTAAAATTAATTCACTTGGTTCCACAAATTCTCTTTCTTTAAAAACTTGCCACTACTGACCAACATCATAATCATTGTCATAAGCTGATAAAATTTTATGGTTGTAAAATTTACGATTAACTGTAGAAAATAGAAATTTTAATAATAAATAATGTAAGACAATGTAGTAAAACTTAACCGAAGAAAAGACATCACGTGATAAAGTAAAACATTTATTTAATGTAACACCATCTTCTTGAAGTGCTTCACCGAGATGCTTTTATATTTAAATTCCAATTTAAGTTCAGCTGTAAAATGCTATGTTAATGCAACACAACAAATTATAGTTTAATGGCCGACAAGCTCTGTAACTACTTCTACTTACATTAATTTCTTAATGCTACTTTTTATCGACATTTCACAACCATGTCATTAAATAACTGTAATAGAAAATCAAGAACATTACAATGTTAATTTATTGGATGAAATATTTTCGGAAAATCAACTCATAAACTTACAGTTCCACACATTTCTTTCTTTACTATTATTACATATGTATGAAATAGTACTAGCTACTTAAGAAATATTATTATTCATTGAGTAACTTTAACAGAAACTCGTTAAGGAAGAATATAAATGTAACAATAACAATTATTATGCTTTTGGTCAGAAATTTATCGAAACTTCTTCTTCTTTGCGATTAAAATTGTCTTTGTATTTAAATATTTCGATGTCTTCTCTGTGTAAACGGGAAATGGTAATGACTACACTTAGCAAACCTTACTGAATCCCAGAGTAAGTAGCAAATAACTGGAGTTGGCACTTACTACGGTGCTTGTTGTTAGCTATCAGGAATGGAAGGTGACGTGAACTAGCCGAGTTGCGGGAAATATTGATAGTAAAAGACATTCTAGGTAGGAGTTGTGAGGGGAATTTGGGGGAAGAAGCGAGAAAAGAAAGAAAAAGAGATTGATTTATAATTATAAACCGTATGGTTCAGATGGTATTTATATATTTATATTTAAAGAAGAATAAGGTATAGTTTTTCTAACATCAGGAGTGGGATATTCCCTAGTCCAAATTCTAGTGCATCACATATGTATTAAAAAAATATTAGCAAGTGGGGAGTCACATTTAAATAAACAAATTTTCAATGAGTACGCGTTAAAAGGTAATATCGTATATCGAGTTACGACTACCGGTAACAAATGGATAGTTCCAAAGATGGCCCGTTTCCAAATTTTACGCTTATGCCATGATAATGTTGGTCATCCTGGTATTGAAAGAATCCATGAGTTATATCTAACAAATATTGGTTTAAAAAAATGCGACACTTTACTAAGAAATACGTAAGAAATTGTTTGACTTGCCTTTACTTTTGTTAAGTTTACTAGATAGGTATACAGTTTAATGTTGTAGTTAGATTTATAGTTTAGTATTTTTCTCTTCAAGTACAAGATAGTCTAAAAGGGCCGTATTGCCTGACCGACCTTTCCTACCAGGTAAAATTTTATTATACATTTAAGAATATGCCGAATATTCTTTTTAGTTTTTGTTGTTTTGTAGCTCTCAAGGAACATAGACTTTTTTAAGTCGTTGTAATTTATAAAGAAATATAAAGAAACATTATTTGGAAAATCTACCAATTTTAAATCACCGAGCGGTAAGAAGGCAATATTCATATGTATTCTCTAGATAATGATCGAATCGATCGAAACAATATTGTCGAGACATTAAAATTTCGTGAAACTTATTTGTTTTTCTTCTTTTCTCTTTGATTTGAAATGTTTCACAAAAAGTGCACTATTCAAAGTTTAAATTATCCTTTTATGACTATTATTTGGATGTGACAGTTAAATTAATTAACAGTAACAACGTTACTTGAACTTTCTCTGAGCAGAACAATTCAACAAGTACTAAGTACTGTTTTGGAAACTACGTCTAGGAATATTATTACAACACAAGCATTTGAATTACATGGCAAATACATGATTAATGGACCAGATTTAATAGCGAGTATGTATAGATTTAGCTTGTGATTTCGAACTTGGAAGGTACATTTTAGTTAAGTCATTTACAGATGACCAGTTTATATCTTTAGTTATCTACCATAAACAGGGCATAATACAATCCAGCGAGATTTAAACGCTAGCAGGTTAGCAATTGCAAATACTTACAAGTTACAGAAAACTATCATTATGTACCAATTTTAAATCGATTGGTAAATCAGTTAAGGGTGTTGAAGAATTGTTATCTTTTATCGTCAATTTTATTATTTCCAAAAAACTAAGCACTCTACATCTTTAACTTATAGCGAACAGTAATCTAATATAGTTGTACTCTGTTTCTCATTACTCCTGTTTGTGCCTCTCATATATCTTGAACTGGTCTGTTTTGTATCCAATTTAGTTAGGATGGTCTAGTGCTCTAGACCATTGCTCAGTATTCGGGAGGTCACCGGTTCGAACCCGAGTCTGGTTGCTCTGGTCTAAGTTTTCTGTGCTTTCCTTGGATCATTTGGGCAAATGCTGGAGCAGTAATATTCCACTTCTCTTCTGTCTTCATTTCGTCCGTCTCATCTTTCTCTCCCTAACCACACCACCCACCCATTCCCACGATTCCTGAAAAGAGGCTGAAGAGGGCCTTACGCCCTACCCTCCGTTTTTGCACTACAGTGTAGGTCGGAGGGACTGTGTGGGTGGTGTGGTTAAGGAGAGGAAGATGAGACGGACGAACTGAAGACAGAAGAGATTAGAAATGTTATCTGTGGAAAATTACTGCTCCAGCAATTTCCTAAATGATCCAGACCAGCCGAGCCCGGGTTCGAACCGGTGACCTCCCGAATGCTAAACAATGATCTAGAGCACTAGACTACGCCGCTCGGTGGTCTGTTGATTCCACATTTAGCAGTAGCTTCCTCAGGTGGTAGAGAACTTCTGTAAGTGATCGTTATTATTGTTATTAATAAATGAAAAAATAAAAATTTAAATATTTATTTTGTCTTTTGTACAATTTATATTGTCACTACGAGCTGAAATATCAGAGAAAGTGTTCAATAGGTTTTTTAAGCATCGCTTACTATTATTTTTGCATCATTGGTTTTCGTTTGGTATTTGAAGGGTCATAAGCCAATTAAGTTATAAACGGGATAACATTCGCGGGCAGGAATCCACATTTTTGAGATCAAAATAAAGGAGCCTTTCACTTTACTAATGGCTACCCATAAGCACGTCACTTAACTTTAATGCACGCTATTGATCCAACGGACCCGAAAAGCCCCTTAAAGCGGAACAACACACACACCTATCGGAAAAACTTTCGAACTTTTCTTGCCAAGTTACTTTAGCATTGGACCGACAAAGTAAAAGAGAGAAAAAATTACGAATCATTAACAATTATATTTGGGCGATTATTCACGCTGTTGTTCTTTGTAGCAATTTCTATTAGCAGCCGCCCTTCTGAGAGAGTTCTGAAAAATCGACAGGGTCAATGAGAAATGACGACGCCTTTTCAGATTGATAGTTAGTTGTTCAGCTGTTCTGCTGATCGTCCATCCTCCAGTCGATGTAATATCATGCGAAGTCTCGAACTGTGATTACCATTTAAATGGTAAAATCACGTCCGACAAAAAAAAATAATCCCGATGAAATTCTTTTAATCCAAACGACAGAGAGCTTTCGGGTAGAATTACGCATGCATGGCTCGAATGATAAAAAGTATTTCGGTTCGATTCCTAGAGGGAAGCACAATAAAAAATTTAATTGGAATTTAACCAAATGTCCACGACGAACATAATTTTTGTTAAATGTTATGTATGTTAAAATACATTTTTTGTAATGAATCCAAAACACAAATAATTTACTGAATTGCTAATATAGTTATACCATAATTACTTTTATATACATTAATGTGATATTAATTATTGTATTAATTTATACCCAATACAGATTACCTCATATTAATGAGTAAAAAATTGTTACTGTTGTCACGCCTTCACCGGTAATCGAACCCGGGATCTTTGGCTTTACACGCCAATACTTTTGCCACTACGCTACGAGAGGTGACAACAGTAACAACGACGAACGTACTTAATAAGTTACAGAACGTCGGAACCAATATATAATATTACTAGTCATTAATAATGAAATATTTGAAGAACTGTTTAGTAGGGGTAAATTTTAAATACATTAATGTGATATGTGTCACTTCTCGTAGCTTAGTGGCAAAAGCATTGGCGCGTAAAGCAAAAGATCCCGGGTTCGAGTCCGGCGAGTAACAAATTTTTCCGCTTTAATATGAAGTAATCTGTAGTGGGTATAAATTAATACAGTAATTAATATCACATTAATGTATTTAAAATTTACCCCCCTATATTCTTCAAATATTTCAAAATTTACTTTTACGTTAATTAACATAATTATAAAAGTTAATCAATGGAGTTGTAAAATTTTTACTTTAAGATAATAAATTAAAGTGCATACTTGTTATAAAATTACGTTGGTCCGATGGGCGTAAGTTTGCACGGTTGATTTCTGCACGTGTGTGGTGCTTGACGGTTACCTATAAAGGAACGGCTGAAGAGAACCGACAAAGAGGATTTGATGGAAGGGATGCCGTTTTGTGGGATCCATGGGTGATCGGCAAGAAAGGATGCAATGTTTTTAACAAAAAGTGGAACCGAGTGTCTTGTTATAGAGGCATTCTGACTTTGGTTAGCAACAACTTTTGGGTGCTTCATTCCCACCAGCTGTTCGTACTGGTGGGGGGGCAGTTCCCCCAACCTAAACTGTAGTGCCAAACTGAGGAGAGCAGGGCGTAAGGTCTCTTAGTCTTCAGCCTCCTTTCAGGAATCGTGCGAATGGCTGGGTGGTGTGGTTAGGGAGAGAAAGACGAAACGTCAGTCAGCGATAGAGTAGAGAATTATATGCTAGGAATAAAACTGAATTTTACCACGAATCTTTATACCAACAGTGCGAAACGATGCAATATTCCGGGGGTGAAATAACCGGGAGATTCACAATTGATTGTCATCCATCATCCTAACGACTAAAAGTTGTTAATTAAAAAGTTCTGTTACCAATTTATCAATTTGTTGTTAATAAATATTGTATAAATTTAGCTGGCTCATGGTCCTTCATACACTATTCTTTTTAAATAAAGAATTGAGTTCTTTGCGATATCTATTATATTTCTAAAAAGTAACCAGCACATAATTCGGTAAAATTCGCTTTTGTAGAAACACTACATTAGTGTTCTTTAACACAAAATAGCAAAGATAATAAATGTACCTAACCTGTTAGAAAACTTGGAAATAATTAAGTCTATTTGTTCATAAAGAAAAATTGTAAGCAAGGAGACCGAAAAGTACTTTCATTGATGTTATCCTTCTTCGGGTGTACAGGCCGTCGTCGGTTGTAGTCTACAACCAACAGCGAAAATGGATAGACCTCTGAAGAAGCTCGCCACTCGTGCTAGCGAAACGTTAGGAAGCAATTCCAACCGACGACGGCCTGTACACCCGAAGAAGGATAACATCAGTTCTTCAACTGGCCGCGAAAGCCTTAATCAATTTGTCAGTACTTTCATTTTCATCCATTTTGTTACGCTATGAATGCATTATAATTATTTTTCACTTATTTGCTGCTTTTTATATCTTTAATATTCTTGATGATAGCATGTCTTTAATGAAACTATTATCGGGATTTTCTCAAAATCTTGAATAACTTTTCTCACAGGAAGTGCATATGAAAGGTTTATTTAAAAAACAATTTCTTAGACTCATTTTACAAGAAGTACCTATCACACATGAGCTTGCTTTGAATGTTTATTACAGGAAGATGACAACATTTTGTGTCTACCTACCTATTAAATTAGGGCTAATGAGTACCCACATTAAGTTTCTAAACTTAGACAGTTTGTAGACAACTTACAAGCCGATAACCCGACTTACAATATCCTCACTGAACTGAAAATAAATAGGTTATAATTACAATTTGCCGCCCTATATTCTTCAAAGGTTCAGCGTTCGTTCAAAGTCTTCCTGTAACTTGTTACACTAAGTTTACAGGTGCAAACATAGGGCAAACTACGTTCTACCCTCTGTCTTATACACTATCTATTAACTACTTATATATACCGAACTAATTGGAAAGTCGGGTGAAATTTCAAAGTGAAAATTTTGTCGCGTCTCTTATGCTTCCAAAGCGAATAGGGTAAAGATAGGATTTTTTTAATTATTTTAGTGAAGATTGTATCTTAGATCGCTTGCACCATGTATCGTTGGGGGTCGCTTGACTTACAAGAGGTTGATTATCATTACATTTATTTTCCCACTTCGTAACGTATATTTATAACTAACTAAATAACTAAACCAAATAAACAAATTAAACCAGATCAAGTATTAAAGTCAAGAACCAAATTCCAAACAAGGCAATTAATTCGTAGAAGTCCTAGCTTGTTTTGTCTGTAGCTTAATAGAGTATATCCGTCTCTGGGTATTCGGAACTTGACGACCTCCAGAACCTTCTCTTCACGTAGACTTCTTGACGGCTTCGCGGAATTACTTAACCTCCCAGATATTTATTTACTCTGATTCTTTATAGGAATGTGATATTAATTTTTGAATTAGTTTCCACCTGTTATAGATTATCTCAAGTTAATGAAGAAAAAAATTGTTACTGATGTCACGCTTTCGTCGGAAATCGAACCCTGGACCTTTGGTTATACGCGCTACGTCTCTAGCAATAAGATACGAGAGGTGACAGCAGTAATAACGACGAACGTACTTACAAAGTCACAGAATCGTTGAAATTAATAGGCATTGGCGCGTATAGCTAAAGGTCCCGGGTTCGATTCCAGGTGAGGGGGTGACAGCAGTAACAACAAAATCTTCATTACTTTGAGGTAATCTGTAGTAGATACAAATTAATCAAATTAATTCAAAAATTAATAGCACATTAACGTATTAAAATTTACTTTTACTAAAAATTTTCCAAAAATATTTCTTGATTGGACCCCACATAGTGGCTATTTGCATTTTCAACAACTAGAACATGGTCACGACCCACACTTGTTGTGGTTCCGTGCAACGCAAATTCTGCTGAATGTATAGCAATAAATATAATGAAATTTTGAACAACGTTTACATGTTTCGTAAATTAACCCCAATTATTTATGAATAAGTAAAAATATAATTTAATTATCTAAGGTTAAGTTATGGTAAGGAAGTATGTTTTGAACCTATTTATTGTCGACATTGACCCAACAATACTGACTCTGTACATCCTTCGGATTTCGATAGTTATTATCAAAAATACATGCAATGATAATACGCAAAGGGCCACTAACCTATTTATGTTTTTGCCAAAAATTATTTTCAAAGGTTTTTATCTTATAAATGAATTTTTTGGTGGCCACTATGTTAGTACATTTAGTTCAGTATTGTCATGTTCTTCTATCAGTAGTTGGGCTAAAAGCGGTCAATATATTTTCGGATATAAAATAAATTCTCGTTCCCCCGAGGAATACAATATAAGATATCACAGCATAGAGAGTTCATTGCTGTTGTTCTTTCATTTTCCGAGCAGTTTGCCGTTTGCCGTTTGCATCCAAAGCATTCACTTGAAAATTCTCAGATTATGTAAAAATACCACTGGCTGCACTGTCTCCTCGTCTTCAGAATAAAGAAAATCGCGAAAGGCTGCATTATAACTCATTTGAAAAGGTTCACCACTGCATTTTTATTTATACTCCAGAATCTACAAACGTCAACGGCTGTTTTGCATTTTACGGCGTCATATTACAATTCCCATTGACTTGATCGGTACATGATTTAATAAAATTTAACGACTGCCTTCTAGGCATGCACACTCAGAAGTATGTGCTTTGAAAATATTAGATGTTATGCGAAATTCAAGAGAATGTCATCTTCTGCTCAGTAGGCAGAAATTATTATTAGGAATTTCTGCCTATAACGAAAAAAATGAATTTTAAATAAAATGTAGAAATAACAAGCCTTATAACACTATAAAATTAATATATTAGAGACCAACAAATGTACATTTCGACTACAAAGTAGTCATTATCAATGGTGAGTATTAACTAAAATTAAAAACAAGATTTCATCTATTTATATCTAAAATTACATGAGAATTATTGAAAGATATCGAATAATGGGTTATTGTTAAACGGTAGATCGAAATTCATTTGGGAATGAATTGTTACAATGTTTCAAAATTTCAATATTATTATCTATAGAGAGTCCAGTATTTATGGCATGAAAAGCCACTGAAGATTTTTCAGAATTGTTATGTTTTAAATGATATAAATGCTCTTTTAACCGTATGGATAAACCCCATCTCATACAATTCAAATGTCACTATAATGAAGATACAGAATTTAAAGCCATTAATATAAGAAAATCGGTAGTAGGTAGACAGCAAAGTTTGAAAAATATAGATCAGTCTTTATTATATCCCAAAGGTAGAATTGTGACAAGGGAAAAATTGAGAGACATGATGAACCTGCTAAAATTCATTCCTCCTGTTAAACATAATTACTATAAAAACTTGACAACAAATCGAAATGACGAATCCTCACATACAGCTGATGAAGAAGACATTATTTATAATATTGCTGAATTATCCCAAACAATAACGCTGCTAAAATAACATTCATTTCTATGGAAAAGCTGCAATAAAAATATATAATAACTAACTTTTTCCGTAATAAAAACTTAAAAATTTAAAGACTGAATTTAACTTTATAACTTTTTTCAGTTGCCAAATCGATTAACTCCAGCAGTCAATAAAAAATGTAACATTACTGACGATTATTTTTTTGGCTATTCTTTCTTATTAATTTTATATATTGTTAGATGAATATTTGAACTAATATTAAAACAGGAAATTTAAAAAACAATATACATCACTTCATCGCATGTCTCAAAATTTTGTTTTATGTACATAATCGATGTGTGCACAGCTGAACAGCTCAATTAATAATTTGTATCACACGAAGAACATCCAATAAGCAAGCTGAACATGTGGATAAATGTGCAGGAAATAAAGTTTGAGGCCTGATCTTCAGTAGGGTTGCAGGAGGGAATGTGCAGCTCCTACCATGTGAAAATCACATTCACCTGGTGCATGTTCTGTCATTAGCATCGTGGAAAGTGATTGTATAAGATTAATTGTCGCGACGTGGTACGTTTTAATGAATAGTCGCTGAAGACGAATTTTAGATTCACCGTTCAGCTTCTGTAGGTATAATTTGAGTAACATGGGAAGTAGTAATATAAACTACATAATTCTGTTTGAATTATTTAATTACTAAACGTTATGAATTTGTTAATGCAAATGTAAATGTGCAATTACCAAGATGTCTTAAAATCGCCAAAGATGCTTCCACTGCATTCTTCCCACTCGGGGACAAGTGCGTTTAAATGAAATGTAAAATAATAAAAATAGTTATGGTCTTGAAACACTAGCGAACCTTGAAAAAGGCTTTGTTTGAAATTTGAACCATACAATCAGCGAGTAAGGTTTCCGAAGATATTCAAGTCATATCAATAGTCGATGTCTTGTCTACTGACTTACGATCATTACTGAATGTGGACACTGTCAGTTTCTCAAACTTGTAGCACAGTTTTAAATGCAGGGGCCTCGAAAATGTCCAGTAAGATTTTATAAATCATGAACTACTCGAAGAATCAAATTTAAAAATATTCTTTCTTGAGTGCACATCATTGACTAAGGATGGCAAAGGTTTGCTGGCTAAATTGTTCTGTGATAACGATACAAGGAAGCTCTACATCTTTCTAATGAGACTTATACTAACAATTAAATGTTGTTAATGTTTCTATTGCTTCCTACAAATTAACACAAAAGGATGATGTTCAATAAAGTAAACTTATCTATCTGTCGATTTTTTCATTATTCGTAACTATATGGAAAGATGGAAGAGAGTAATTAAACACAATCAAAACGAATTTTCTTTTGTTATTCAGCAGCTGGTCGATTGCATATTTATAAGAGCTTCTGGTTCTGCCGCTGTTCGAAAAGTCCGGCAATAGTGACTTTATTTAAATTTTCTGGTTAGGAACGAACAGTAGCATTTCTGGACCAGCGGGACGGAAATAACGACGACAGAGACTCTCGCTAACGAAAGCAAAAAACAAACAATAAACTAATGTACTTCTTCTATATCCGTTTTCATTTTTTTCCTTCTTCAAATAGAGTTCTATACAATAAACAATGGAAAAACTAGGCAAACTGTTTTAAGTCAAACTGGGATTTATAGAGCTGACGGATACTTGTATTTAATTATAAATATTTGCAACAACCATTCTACACATATTCTTACAGACTAACTTAGTTTGTCTAATTCAAACATGCGCATTGTCCTATTTGCACACATCCCTCTAATCGTTTTTTAACCAATCACTCAGTTACACTTTTCCACCAGAATACCAACACATTTCAATATAGAATACTACCCTTTCACACATATCTTATAGATCACCGGGCTTGAAATCAATACATATACATTCTCTATATACTATGACTACACTCTACATTTTACTCTTAAATACGAGAGTAAATCAAATATAAACGGTAATTTTACTGTTTAGTTTAACACGTACTACCGACCTAGAGGATTCGATGCTCGATTGTTGTTTGGTTTATGAGGAGGGGGAAACCGGCTTAGGTAGCAGCTGCGTTCGGTTCTGTTCGCAGTACAGCCATGACTGAGCGCAAGGTACCTTCGTCTGTTGCACAACGCATCATCATAAAGTTTTTACCAATGAAGGCGTTAAACCATCGGTAATTTTCATTCGTTTGATGGCACAGTTTGGGGATGCTATAGCTACACTGTCTCAGAATCAAGTGTATACGTGGGTCAGGGAATTCAGGGATGGGCGAGAACGTGTCGAAAATGAAAGTCACGATCGATGCCCAAGAACAAGAAGAAGTCTTACAAATGACAACATCCGTGGTTCGAGAGCTTGTTAAAGGTGATCTCATCAGAAGTGGGTGTCAGCAATGGGAGTGTTCAATACATCATCACTGATGAACTTGGATTTAGAAAAATTAGTGCTCGCTGGGTTCCAAGGTTGTTCACCGAAAGTCAAAACCAGGTCATATCAACAAGCGGAGATCAGTGAAGGATTTCTGAATCGACTTCGACAAAAAGGGGAGGTTTGTTTGAGGTATATGGCGTATCGTCACTTGTGATGAGACGTGGGTCCACCACTACACCCCCGAATATTAAAAATGACGAGCAAGGTTTGGCGAAGAAAGGATGGAAGCTGCCCTGTCCCTGTCAAAGCTAAAACTAGTCTTTCAGCCGGAAAAGTGTTTGCGACTGTTTTCTGTGACTCAAGGTTGATGTTGAACTTTACTCATTGATTTTCTTCGCGATTAACAAACAGTGAATACGGCTTTCTATTCAGTTGTTGTGTTGTTACAGTATCGAAGCAAACGACGGGGTATGCCCATTCGAGACGTCATCCGTCATCCTCCTTCATGACCACGCCAGGCCACATACCGCAGTGACAAGGAATAAATTGAATGAAATGGGCTGGGAAACCTTCGAGCCTCTATCATCCTTCTTATAGTCCTGACTCGTCACTTTGTGATTATTTTTTGTCAGCGCCCTTGAAAGAATCACCTGGCGGCAAAAGATTTGAAGGCAATGAAGAAGTAGAGAAGTATGTGCGCAATTGACTCAACTGAACAACTCGCCCTCAAACTTTTTATGAAGAAGGAATATCCAAGCATTCAAATCGGTGGCAAAAGCACGTCGGTGACTACATTAAAAAAAAAATCAAAAATTACCGTATATATTTGACATAACCTCCTAGTATACTGACCTAAATATTTATTTCTGAACAAAGCGTTCTTATAAATGTGAAACATTTCAGAAAAGGCTTGGTAATTTCGCTGCTACGTTCATACACTGGCTTCGTGCCTATCCAATGTGAACTTAGATTACATGACGCCTTTTACAAACGGTTTTCGCTTTAAGGGTTAACCCTTTCACTTGACTAATTGTCCTATTTGCAATTCTATTCGAAACGTAATGAAAAGTCCCAGAACCCTTTAACGAAATAACGAGATGAGAGTTCGAGCGAAACAAACTTTAACTAACGTGGATTATTCCTTGTAGTAATGCTGAAAAACAATAGCAAACCCCTTTAAAAACCAAACTGTTTTAGTCGACGAATAACATGCTTTAAGAATAAGTGGATTCTCTGAACATGCAGTTGTAATGTTACATAGTAAGAGAATAATTTGGCAGACAGTGTTCGATAACACTTCCGAATTCTTCTGATTAAAGCCCCAACCATGGTAAATTCCACGATTTGTTTGTAAAACTTCCTTTTCTGTGGTTTCCTTGGATCAAGGTAAATGCTGGAGCAGTAATATTCCACAGATAATCTTTCACTTCTCTTCTATCTTCATTTCGTCCGTCTCATCTTTCTTTCCCTAACCACACCACCCACCCATTCCCACGATTACTGCAAGGAGACTGAAGAGGGCCTTACGCCCTAGCCTTCGGCTTTGCGCTACAATGTACGTCGGAGGGACTGCCTGTTCACCAGCACGAGTAGCTGGTGGGAATGAAACACTAAAAAGTTTTTTTTTTCGTCAGTAGTTTATAGAATCTGCCTATGGCGTGCTGATGAGATTTAATAAGATTGAAATCGCGATTCACGTCTGGCAGTTTCGATAAAGTACTTGACCAAGAACTTGTTTTTGTTCTTATTAATTTGGTTTACGTGTCCTATCACGTATAAAAGATGCGCCGCCGATTCAGTTAGACAAGATGATACCCTAGGCGTTGTCCAATGTTATGAAATACGGCAATAGCATTAAAAAGAGGTAGATGGCAGCATAATGACATATCAACGTCGAATCTATATTATTTTTAATGTGGTAGTAAAATTGTGTTAGTGGTAATTGGGGTGAGACTCATATTTTTTCTTTTTACTGAATTGACAACATATATACTCCTGAAGATGCCTCAGCAAGACGAAATGAACATAGATTTTTTAATAAATATAAATATGGAATCAAGAGAAACTACTACTCCAAGGGCTAATACCCCTACAGGCATTGAATTACACTGTTGATTCCGAGCGATTATTAGACAAAGATAACAATTCAAAAAAAGAAGATATTAAAATCTATTTTCGTCTTATTACAAAGGATCACAGATCCCACATTTCGATCGCATCCTACACAGTAGGCACAGCGCACCGAAAGCTATATCCCACGACCGGTTTCGACCTATCGGGTCTAATAAGGTGGGCGCTGGCAGAGAAGCTTTTTTTGGATAGATTTTTTAAATAAAAGAATGTGAAACTATTCCAAGTGTTATTATTTTTACAGATATTGGATAAAATGATTAAAAGATCATATATGTTAATAACTTTCCAAACCCTTTACCGAATAGGTAGGTACTAACCCAAAATAGAAAAGTACTTTGCAAGCTTTATATTTGCCTTTATTTGTCATCGTGATATATACGTATCCCAACTACGTATTGACAACTGCTTTTACCATTTTGTTACCGCATTAGGAAACTTTTCATTTAAATTTGCCGATGTCATCAAGCAAGCAAAGAGCCACTTCAAACGTCACGTCCGTATCCACTTCGAATTCCCAATTCAAATAAGAACAGCGCGCTAATGCAAACGGCAAGAAATGTTATTACCGAGGATAACTTAAAAAGATAAACATCTGCCATCTGAAAGAGGGCATACCTGATGATCATTTGAAGAAGTTGTTTGAGGACAAAATCTGTCAGCAAATTGCATATTATTTAGTATTACTGAAACAGTAAGTATTGAAGAGGAACATAATTATCTATCATTATTAACTTGTTAGGAAAGTGACTTATTCTTACGAATACGAATTGAGTTGTAAATATTCTGATAGACATCGAGATAAGTATAATATAAGAAGTAAACGTTTGTACAATAGCTTTCAGTAGATATATATTAACTTTGTTGGGTTCATATCGGTAAAATGCCATTTAATGGCATGAAAATTCAAGAAATTGTTGTAATAGTGACATTATTTGGCACACGCTAGTGGTTTGCTGATTTTGTATTCATGTCCACTCATCTTCAACTTTTTCTAAAAACATCAGTTTCTAAATATTAGTGTAACTCATTTTGCACATACCAAACTCTGTACATTTAACACACTTTTTATTGTAGATACGCAATATTCATGACATGGTGGCTTTATCAAGTGATGATGGCAGTATCATTGTTCAATATTTATTATCCATTTGCGAAAAGAAGGTAGGTAAGTACGTTCATCCGAATACAACACCAAAAGGATTAAACCAGTTTTTATGCGACAGTATGCTTCATGACTAGTCACAAGCTTATTACAGGAGACCAAAAAAACAACTTGGGTGTTTCATTTTCCCCAGTTACTCATACTGGCGGGCGGGCAATCCCTCAAACCTGTACTATAGTAATCGTGGGAATGCTTGGGCGGTGGTTAGGGACAGACAGATGAAACGGGCGAAATGACGACAAAAGAAAAGTGAAACATTATCTGTGGAATTATACTGTCTTATCATTTGCCTAAATGATCTAAGGAAATCACAGAAAACTTGGACTAGAGCAAGCGGACCTGGAATAGAACTGGTAATCTCTAATCTCGTAACTATGTAAGTTTCGAAAACATTATGACTGATAACATTCTGGGGTCAATTTGGAAAGATGGAGTCAGTAATAAATGATTGAAATAGAAGAGAAGTATTTTAAAAATTTTACCCTGTAGTCTAGCATCATTCCCCCGTCGTTCTTTTTAAATTCACATGCATGCAAAATGTCCACTATCAAAATTCTAGGACATTAAGTTAAATTAAGACAATGGTAATATTATTACATTTTGACGCCAGAGGAATTACGTAACAACTGTGTAACATTAAATAATAATAAATTGTATTGTGTGATAGCAGTTGCCTGCAATTTAGTCATTGTCAAATCATATTATAATAAAACTGAGAGGCGTGCTCAAGTGGTATAAATCATTGCTAGGCATTCGAGAAGTAACCGGTTCGATTCCTGGTCCGCCACTCTGATTCAAGTTTTCTGTCTTTTCCTTGCATCATTTACGCTAATGCTGGGGCAGTAATAAGATAGTCTTTTACTTTTCTTGTGTCTTTATTTCGTCCGCCTTATCTTTTTCTCCTTTACCACCACCCACCCACTACCAAGCTTTACGCCCTACCGTCCGGCTTTGCACAATAGTGTAGGTAGGAGGGATTGCCCACCCACCAGTACTAGTACGTAGCTGGTGGGAATGAAACACTCAAAGTTTAAATTAAATCTATCTTTGGATTCAAAAGATTATTACGGACTTCATCTTTCTAAATTGACCAATTTTATTAATAGTAGGTATGACATTTTCTTGTGTCCAGAAAAAAATAGTTGCCTTCCCCTGTTCTTGCTCTTTCTCATAGGTTATCCATTGTATTAATTTTACAGCTTACCACATTAACAAAATTGTAAAGACCATAATGGAAAATTACTTCTTCTTAATAATTTCAGTTCAATGATGCGAATAACTGTTCATGAGCAACTCATTCTCTAACTTAATCATTAACTGAATGGTCCATTTTGTTCAGCGGTATTAGTTTTCGAGAATCGAAATATACGCTTACACACATATATGCGGATAAGTGAACATAGGGACGCATTAGAAGCGACAAATCGTTGCCGATGTCGGGTTCCGATTGGTCGGGTTCAACGGCTCGTCGCTCTAACAAGATCCATACATATATTGACGCAGTCGTCGGGCAATCGAAGCGCCTTCTATTTGTTGAAACAAAGTATATAAGATATCTTTCGTTCTATTAATTTGTCGGAACAGAATGTGTGCAATACCCACCGAATTGGATTTTATCAGAGCTCCTTCGGTTACGTGGGCTCTAGAAAATGATAAAGTAGAATCTTCTCGTATATAACAGGACGAGGAAGATTTGAACGAATAATATTACTTCTTTTTGAAAAGATATTTGTTTTTAACTACAAAATCGCTTCTTTAACTTTAAAAAGTTGCAATTCCCAATTTTGTATATCTGTAACTTATTGTTTTGTAAAGTACGTCACAAAAGTCGGATAAAGATGATAGTAATATATGTTAGGTACATGGTAATCGCCCTACAATATAAAGGACAATGCAGGTCGTCAACGTTGATCATGATACCAAGATTTCTGACGTAGTATGGCCTCAGAACTGCATCAAAATCCGCAAATTACGAAAAATACAATTTTTGACCTTTCTGTGAGCAATACTACATGAAATTAAAGTACACAATAACCAAGAAAGTAATTACATTCTACCAATCATTAATCGCTTAACCAGAATCTAATTTAAGAATTACTCCAGCACATCTAGATTTTGAAATATCATAACTTCAACCCCAAGTGATGTAAATTTAGATTGTATCGCTTTGAAATTAAGACATTTATAAATTTCAATGCGGTAGGACAACTGTGAAGCCATATTCTTGTCTAATTATTTTTTCATCTTTCCATAATAGTGGTTCAGAAATCAAGAGATCCTCTAAAAATGATGGCACTAGGATGCCCTATTTAAAAGGAAAAACCACGAAGGGAAATTTTCGATATAGGTTTTGAAGGCTAGTTCGAATTTGTGTCCAGATTTACCCTAGGACATTCAAAATGCGAGATATCCTTCTTAGACATCTTGACATCCTTATGTAAATCTGAAAATTAATGGTTGAAGCGATTTGTGTCTTACTACCTATCAATTTCAAAAGGGCATATACGTTCGTCGGCATCGCAGCGATCGTACTAAAATTAGCGTTGAACGGCTAAGGTTTTTGTCTAAACCGAAGTCAGTCTGAATTTAAGTTGTTTGTTACACCGCGAAGCTAGTTAATACTGGGTCAAGCTTAAATCGTATGCCTACATTCGAAAGCGACCCGCGATCATGATTGTTTTTGACAAACTAAAAAGTGCTGATGGAGGTGGAAGTGGTTGTAAAGTTAACAAAAAACACGTTACGGCTAACGCAGGTTATTTTGATTTCTTTATGTAACTAACTAACTAATTAACTGTACGTACGAACTTTCAACGTTATTTTACTATGGATTTAAGTTGTATACCCTGGCTTAATTTGTATTATAATCATTTAATTTTGGGACCAAAATAATTTCCAAAAATTAGCAAAAGAGGATCTAAAAAGTGGCCATGGGTCTGTAGTCCCCCTTCCGAACATTAATTAACATTGGATATAAATGCACGATGCATTAATACGCATTACGTGTAGGTTAGGTAAAGTTTGTTGTATAAGAAAATAAACGACTGATTATCAATAACTGTGAATATGCTTTCATAACTAGGGTATTGCATAAACAGACTACTCCTATCTGGATTATATGATATCTTCTCTGACATTGAGATTTAAGGAGGGATTTTTGAAAATTTTACCATTGGAGAGAGTTATTTTAGCAGATCATACAAAACAGTCAATCGAAGAAATCTTAGTGCTGCACAAATTTACTACAGTGACTTTCCAGCATCGAAATTACGAGAATGACAAATTCAACAAGGTTTAAACAACAGTTGAAGCCCATTCATTTTCTTCTAACGTTGCGATTCTGTTGCAGTTATTTGTTACGATTTTACAGTGGTTTCCTTGGATCATTTAGGCAAATACTGGAGCAGTAATATTCCACAGATAATCTTTCACTTCTCTTCTCGTCCATTTCCACGATTCCTACAAGGAAGCTGAAGAGGGCCTTACGCCCTACCCTCCGGCTTTGAACTACAGTGTAGGTCGGAGGGACTGCCCGCCCACCAGCACGAGTAGCTGGTGGGAATGAAACACAAAAAATTTTTAAGGGGGGGGGTTTAGGATTTCTATGACTTCAGCCATAGGGTAGCGGACTCTTTTATTGCTAAAACGTCTTACGAACTACCTAATAGTGACTATGTCAGAGAATCGACTAAATGGTGTAGCATTAGGCTATATCTATAAGCAAAAAAGAAAATTCAATAGAGGAAATAGTGGACTCGTCAATCGTCTTCCCAGTTTCTAAAAAATGTAATATAAATCAGCATGATGCATAAGATATGGATGTTGTTTTTTTTACGATTATTTTGGAGCAAGAGTGAGTTCCTCTATAATCAGTGAAGATTTGTTAATCAAAATTAATCGAGTAACAATATGTATTTGCAGTTGAATATATACACAGTATTTACAATAATTTGTCCCTTGCTATTGTGATTTTACAAGATATTGTGTTAACAATGCTCGGCAGCGGTTCATTATGATTTTGATATGATTTGAATCTGAAGAGTTCTCTTGGTAGACTAATGAATACTTCTCTTAAAGTTAACTTTACATACATAAACTTACGATAATATGGAGTAGGGAAAGGTACAAAAGAATGTGGGTGGAGTTCAGTAACAGGGGGTGAGAAGACAGAGATAGCACATAACAAGAAAGATATGATTTTAGAAAGTAAGACGTCACGGTATAATTTGAGGGACCGGTCAACCGTGACGACGAAACCCTTGACAGTCAATGTAATAAGTTTGGAGCCAAAAAGTCGCTGTTGGAAGCCTCTACAAGATTCGAAAGTTATCAATTTTGATTCGAACAATACATTTTTCACGGTCGTAAATTAAAAGGATGTGAAGAAATAGGAAAGGATTTATGACACTTAAATTACCTAACATAAAGAACATTTATACAATGAAATCATACCATCAAAACTGATGTTATTTTTCAAAAATCATAAAAAATAAATATTTTCAATGTACATTAAATTTTTAGCGACATACAATTACTGAAAATAAATGTATATAATGTTTTTAATAACAGAAATGGAATCACTGGTGGCATTTTTATGTATCATTATTACTAATAAATAAACTGAGAGTAATAGCATTACTCTTGAAAAGTGTTTATGTAACTATAAATGTATCACTATTACAAAGCCTGTTTTGGTATTAGTATTTCTGAATAAATTAATCAAATAACTTTGTCTGTAAAATCGAACAGCAGTTCTTTATAAAACAAATATATTATTCTTTGTAGTGAAAAATTACAAATATAGGGATGAAAAAGGGAGTAATACGTAATTATCTAAAAAGTTCATTAAGGGTATGGCACTTGAACTTTTCTAATTAAGTTAAACAGCAAAAAAAGACAAGTCAAACATGAAATAAAATCATTAATAATATGTTTTACTATAATTATATATGAAACTAAAACTGTAAATTACTTACCTATTCAGAAATTCTCTATCTACTTCTTTTTCCTTAAATAAACCACTTCAGTTGTCTAGTTACATTCCTGAAACAAATAAAATATGTAAGTATCTACATAAAATTCAAATACCAAAGAGGTTTCCTATTTAGAAGGATATGTGTAAGAAAGGAAATCGTAAAATTTAAAAAGTGGCTAAGGGAATTGCCATATAATGGTTCCATTTTAGTGAATCAATGAATCGTCCCCAAAGTGAAAACTTATTTCCTCAGTGCTTTGTAGCATATGAAGGAAAATCCTACACTAGTATTAACATCAATTCTGATGCACAATAAACATTCAAAAAATGTTTCTGAACTATAAACAGTTACTGGAAATATATAACTGGATGTTTCTTATTGTGACATAAGGGTAACGATCGTATAAAAGTCGACCTTTGCTGTATTAATATACTTATGCTGAACCCACCGTAACGAGTAATAACTAAATAATGTTATTATCTAAGAGTTACAAATAGATAACTGAAGCTATATTTACAAGAATTCCTTTAAATGGATGAAATTATTAACCTGGGTGGTAGTGGTGTATTTGTACTTATTTTACCTATGACTGCTTCTATCACGGAGGAAAGCTCAAAATCAAATTAACAAATACAGTATTATACCAATATTAGCTAATAAGAAGAATTTAGGCTCTCTATTGGTAAATAATACAGAATGATTAAACAACATCGAAAAAATCGATGTATATGAAATAAAATGTAAGGATTGTGATTCCATACAACATACTTAGGTCAAACTGGTCGTTCAATCAAAACACGCTAAATCGAACATCAAATTATCCAACAGTCAAAAAATGCAACTTTAGTAAAACACAAATAATTTCAAAGTACCTGTTAAATATTCAGAATATAGGTAAAAATTAGATATTTTGGAAATTTCGGAAATAACTACAGCAAACAATAACAATAATAATTATTATTGGACGACAAAATAAATACAAATAACACCACTATTACCTAGGTTAATAATTTCATCTATTTAAAGGAATTTTTGTAAATATAGCTTTACTTACCTATTCATAACTTATTGATAATGACCTTATGGTCGAAACATATGTTAAAAATAATTTTTACAAAATAAAATTGTGAAGCAAAACCAAATGCTACATTAATTCTTTTTATATTTGATCTAATTACAAGTAAAGGGACGGATTTAAGATTATTTACCGTTTTATTTGAGAACTTAGGTTGTTACATTCTGTTAAGTCTTCCTTGTTTGTTAAATTATTTTTTTTTTCACTGTATTCGTTATTGCATTTTTTCCGACGCGGGCAGTAAACAAATTAAAAATAACCATGTAAACACTTTGAGCTACCTATATTATAATTGTTAAATAACAAATATGCTGAAAACAGAAAACAAACCTCCTCATACATTTATTTGAATTTAGAAACGTCGGCTTCAATTTTGGGCTAATATTAAAAATTTCGTGCCTTAGCTACAAATGATTATATCATAGACACTTCACCACAGCAATAAATAGTATGGAAACAATAATTGACCACTGCTGAATAATAAATGGCCATTTAGATCTAATCTAACAAGCACAATAAAGCGGCCAAACCAAGCATGCTTTGAATAATATAGTTTTCGTTTTTCTTTTAATGATACGAATAAAAACAGGGGCTGCTCGGTCCGTTAATGAAGTAAACCGTTTTTTAGCACAGCGTTTTGTCCAAGAAACTTTCTTCACGGAAGGAAGGTTGAAGGGTGAGCAGTGTGGTAAACGAAATTAATTAATCGTCCAAGGCAGCAACCAACGCAACAGCGACAACGGCTTTGGCATTAACGTCTCTAAGAAACCGGCAAACACCATCAAAGCTTATCCAGGGAATAGAGGGCGCTAGCCGCGTACGATCGGGTGAAGACGGTCGTCGTTCTGTGCGTTGATGGCCTTTTCTTATTGTCTTCTTCGAACTCACACAAGTTCCTGACCCTCGTAAAGCGGTTTTGATAACACAATGTTCGTTACGTTTTGATAGCTATATGCGTTATTAATAAACCTGGGAACAAAGTGGTATAAAGCACAAGATTACATTTCAACTTGTCAAAAATTGGATCAGTTCAGACCAGAAGACATGTTAAATTATTAAGACCTGAAATCAACTTAATAGATTATACAATGAAGTAAGAAAAGTTATATCACCCTCAACAAATAACTGATAAAAGATAAGAGTAAACATAATTCTACTAAGGATACATATTGTATTTGAATTTTAGAAATTTTAAATATAAATGAATATGTGTATTTTGAGTAACAAACAAACGCTGGGTTACGTTTCACGAATTTTTTTTCGTGAAAAATAATATTTTCCAGTTGAAAAGTGTACTAATTGCATATGTGTGGTCCAATCAGTTATCGTCGCGCCTTTCACTGTCTCGCACTACAGATGAGCGAATTCTCTGTGGACAGCTTCCTCCGGAACATAGAAGCCATGTTTGTATTAGCGTTCTCAAGTGTTACATTAGTGTATAAAAGTAATCTGATTAGTCTGCCCGCGAACCAAGCGGTGAGGTCTGGTGGTTTAGATCATTGCTTAGCATTTAGGTCATCGGTTCGAACCCAGCTTCGACTGCTCTGGTCCAAGTTTTCTGTGGTTTTCTTGGATCATTTAGGCAAATGCTGGGGTAGTAATATTCCATAGATAATCTTTCACTTCTCTTCTGTCTTCATTTCGTCCATCTCATATTTCTCTCCCTAACTACATCACACAACCACTCCCACGATTCCTAAAACGAGGCTGAAGAAGTCCTTACGCCCTACCCTCCGGCTTTGCACTACAGTGTAGTGAGAGACTTCTGAACCGCCAGTGAGTAGCTAGTGGAAATAAAATGGCCAAAAGTTGTTTTTGTTGTTCTTTGCCCCGGCAACGTGGTATAATTGTCAGATCATTGTTTAGCATTCGAAATAAAACGGGTTCGATTACCTTGATTCTAGTGTTTCTGTGGTTTCAATAAATATTCCACAGAGTACCTCTCACCCTGCTATTGCCTTCATCTCGTTCGCCTATTTCCACGATATCTACAGAAAGCCGAGAGGTCATTGGAGCAGCTTATCCGACAACATCAGTTGGTGAAAATTAATCACAAATAAGCTATAAAAGGAAAGGCTGTCTCGATTTTGCATGGCCTCATATTTTTTTGACATTCTGAACAACGGTTTCCTATAACTTTTTTCGATTGGACCCATGATTAACAGTATTGTTATTTAACCGGAACCTACCTTTTTCTATTTTTGAACACGCTATATATCAAATTTAATTTAACTGTTTCTGAAGATCTTGTATAAAAATGGATAACAATTTTTTTTAGAAAAACTTTTTGGGCGAACTTATCTATAATCCGGTCACAATGAGTATATGACAAACTTTTTGGACCACCATGTCTTCTCCTCTCTTTTTCAAATAAAAATATACATATGTAGGCACTTTAATCGAGAGTAGCTTTAATAGTTAAACTTTTTGTTCTTTGTAAGCTGTTTAACGTGTATATAAACTCGCTTGTCAAGCTGTCAAGTGGGGCAACAGCTTATCCTTTTACTTTGTATCACACAAATGAAAATACTTTGTTTGTTCAGTAAAAATAATGTGAAAAAGCAGTGACTAAATCGATTTAGAAAATTTGTTTTTCACTGATTGAAAGATTGTATCTTTGGAATCAAAATGACAGTCTGAGTAATCAAAAGTTGCATAAACTAAGTAAGTTATGATTTACTAGTTGAACCCGTCCAAATTTGAACGCATGCGTATCAAATATGTTTATGGAGCATAGTTGTTAAACTTTAACCATAGTGTTCCTTCATACCGCAACATAATTTAACCTAATGATAAAAGAAAACTTTTTTGTGTTTCATTCCCACCAGCTACTCGTACTGGTGGGAGGGCAGTCCCTACAACCTACACTGTAGTGCAAAGTCGGAGGGTAGGGCGTAAGGTCCTCTTCAGCTTCCTTTTAGGAATCGTGGGAATGGGTGGGTAGTGTGGTTAGAGAGAGAAAGATGAGACGGACGAAATGAAGACAAAAGAGAAGTGAAAGATTATCTGTGGAATATTACTGCTCCAGCATTTGTCTAAATGAACCAAAGAAACTACAGAAAACTTGGACCAGAGCAGCCGAACCTGGGATCGAACCGGTGACCTGCAATGATCTAGAGCACTAGACCACGCCGCTCGGTAACCTAATAATTCTGTACGCAACTATTTAACCTCAATCACTACCACATCCTACTTATGATGCCTCCCTCCTTAAGGTATCGCAGATCTGGGGTCTAAACCAAATTAATAAGTAAAACTAATAATTTCAATCGAACTTACGGTGGGAAAGTTTTGAAATATCGTTTGAAATAAGATTAAATACTTAGAAAATGCTTTTATATATTTCAATTTTTGTTTATTACAACACTACGTATGTTTCGACCGACTACATCTTTGCCGAGAGTAATAAGTATACAAATATATACGAGAGTGGTTTGATAAGTCTGTGACTTTAATAGAAACACTATTTCCGTTAACTGCGATCTATCGGTAGACTACTGTAAAATTTTGAAAAATTTGCAACGTTTAGCTTATATTTGACAGCCATTGAAAATAGCTAACCTTAATTTCCACAATAATGGAAAAAAGTGAATTTCGTGTGCTGATTAAGCATTACTTTTTGCGCAAAAATCCGTTGAAACCAATGAGAGCCTTGATGAATACTATGGGGACTCTGCACCGCTCCACCGTCCATTTCAATGGTAGAAAAGTGGTTTCATGAGTTTCTTGTGCTCGCACCAGTACAAGTGACGCCGAACGTTCGGGTCGTGCGTGAATTGGCTGAGGCTGTAGGCTTCTCAACTAAGCGAGTGCATCATATTTTGCATGAATATTTGGACATGAAAAACCAGTCGGCACGATTGGCGATGGGTGCCGTGATTGCTCACGATCGATTTATCCCCCTCCGACTATTTTCTGATTCCAAACCTGAAGAAATGGCTGGGCGGTAAAAGATTTGGGTCCAATGAAGAGGTCATCGTGGTAACAAATACTTATTTTGAGGGCCTTAAGAAATATTATGATTTAGAAGGAATAAAAAAATTAGAAACACGTTGGATTAAATATATCGAGCTCAAAAGAGATTACGTAGAAAATAAAATGAATTTTTGCCGAAAAACTGATGTTTTCCTTTAAAGGTCTCGGACTTATTAAGCCACCCTCGTATATATAGATATATACGATACAGGTATAATAAGGACATAGAAGACATGCATGTATAATAAGTGCCATAAGCGAAGTAGTTACGTTTTTTCCAGTAATCTTTTGATCATAACATATGAAAATTGATCGATACAACACGTTAACGATGCTCGCTATTCAATTTCTGATCAATTGAAAGATGCATTAGAGAGAAAACGTGGAAGACGTGTCATTGGTATCTGATTTCAGAATGGAAATTCGATTCAAAGTCAATAAGAAACTGACGGAATCGATATGGAACGGTTGTTTACATTCGCGATATCCGTTATGTCTTCATTTTTGCATATAAAGAATCTTGTTTCGGAGTATTTTTCCTATGCATGTATGCACTTGCATCGAACAAAATATGATTTCCTGTGTCTGAGACGTTTACGTATATATATACATTTTTCGAATATACGTATAAAGGTTCTCGAACACAATTATATAAGTAGGATACAGGAAAAGATTTACAGAGCATCTTCACAGATAATAGGCAAATAAATAATAATACAGTTAAAATAGAAGCCATACTCCTGCAATGGGGTCTGCACCTTACGAATAATTGAATTTGTTCGGTATTTCTTGTTTAAGTAAGTAGTATTGTATAAACTAATGATTCCGTCAGAATGATTCATAAAAATTGGAAGTTGTTTTTGAATAATAAATTTTAAGTTTTGAAAAAGCAGATCGCTTGATAAATGAGACAACTAAGAATTTTCACGAATAACGGTTGTTAAGGCAGCAGTCGTATGTGTTATTGTTCCATCTTTTTGAAACCACACATTTCTGAGACATGCGTCAGCGTTGTTCACGAAACCTAGAGAAACAAAATTGTTCAATATTTTTATGGACAGTTGGATCGGCTTATTGCCAAATTGTGACTTCAGGGGTGTGCAGGAGATCTTCATGTAACATTGGCAGGTTCGTTAGGGACCAGTAGCAACAATTACTTTGCTTTTTTATTAAATTTCTTGTTTTTAAGGGCTCTATTAATTTCAAAAATTTCTAGTAAGTGTGTGTTTTTTTTTACAATTATGGATTAATTTAATGTTAACAATATATCAATTGTGATGTTTGTAATGCAATGTTCAGCGATGCCAGTACAAGGGTTTTTGGTTAAAATTGATTTTTGATGTTCACGTATTCTTAGTTGTAAGGCTCTACCAGTTTGTTCAATGTAAATTTCCAAGAAATTACTAACCAATCAACAACTCGATTTTAATGTATCCCCACTCTTAAAATCCATCATGTAAATCTAGTATTTAAGCTCAACTTATCATGTAATTATTTAGTATTATTTTGTACTCTTTTGATAATGGCATAACAGCCGAAACGACTGTCAAGATTTTTAATAAACCTGTGAAACTACCAAGTGTTTTTGGAAATAAAGACATTCCTGCTTTAATAAATATCCGGGGTCAGTGGCTTTCCTGTATAAACGACACTTTAATTCCATTTTCACTTCATTTCTGAATGACGTGGGAGCAATAGATTAACTAGTTTTGCAACCTTTGGCCTGATGAAGTCCTTGTTATTGCTCGATGATTAGCGTACGGGTCCAATTTATCAGCCTCAACTAATGAACAGGCAAAGTAACAATCTTGTTGTGAAAAGATCTTCCTTCATTCACATCGTTTAATCTATGTGTATATAAAGGACTCCTCTCCTCGTTCAAGGGATACTTGACAGTGAAAAGGATAAATGAACGAGATACATAAGAAACCCAAACAAGTTTTCGAATAGACGGCATTAAGGAGCTAACTTAGTGTCAAATGGACTCTTGAGGAATGCAGTTTTAATTGGGAACTATCCATCAAAGTTTTGCTTCCGTCTGCCACCGGAGTATTAGATGGAGAAGCTAGTAAAGGCCGACCAACTCTTTTGTTTTATTTCTCTCCGATAACGTCAGACGTGAGAAATTATACATACATATATATATATATATATATATATATATATATATATTTATATATATGTATATATAAGTCCTACTATCTATCTAGCTAGCTGCTTGTAAACAAGTTTTAAATTACGTTCGTAATTACCAGGAGATGTTTAATTACTGTTCTTGTTCGAGCTGTCTTGCCAACTAGTGAAAACTTTTTTAAAGTATAATATTGAAACGCCAGCAGAGATATTCTGATAGAACAGAAGTTGTATCCGACATGAGCACAATGTTGAACAAAAAGACTGCATCAGATGGGAATGTTTTTAAATACTTGACAAAAATAAAACATCTGCTCATTAAGAAAATCCACTCGGTCTAATTAAATCAACAACGGTTCAACCTATAACAGTGAGTTATGAGATGTATATCCTTGATTCTATAAGAGAATCGCAATAATGCTTATGCAAAATAAATTATTGCATATTTTAGTGTTTTTGGAAAATTTTCAGCATAAAATGAGTGCATGAATGCATATTTTGGCAAAAATAAAAAATGAAAAATATATGCAAAATAAGTTTGGCAAAGTTTTTCAGTATTCGAAAACTACAATTCATAGAAATGACTGTGTGGGTAAACACTGATATGAATGATTCTCGTAGTACCTTCCAGGTGATTATTTTTTATTTCCAAATTGAAATTAAATTACTGTTCCATGAAAAGGGTTGTGTACATACTTGTGTATCTATTTATATTATTATATTAGGGGTAATTAGATACATTCCCTCTAAATGATTTACAATTTATTAATTCAAATTATGTAAAAATTGCGGAGGCAATAACTGCCTTAAAAGCACAGAGACTTTCTCTCAATGAAAATATTAGTATAGTAGACACGTTAAAAAAACAAATTGATGCCATTAGTATTTCTAAAGTCAATAAAATAAAGGAAATTTTTTCTAATATTATCGACAAAAACAAAGGATACGGCTTACTATAAAATATAAATAATATAATTAAAAGTAGTGCTAATGATACCAGTATTGACGATTATGTTGAAGGTATAAACAATAGAAACTGTTTTAAGTTTGCCCATATCATTTCATGTGACATAGAAAGATCATTTTCCGCATATACATCGATCTAGAAAACATGCAGAAATATTTAGTGACTTATTGTTTTCGTGCAGGAAAACATTTGTGATTTAGTGTAGTATATTGTATGTATTGTATTTTTTTGTTAATAATGTAACAATAAATAATAAATGAGTAATCAAATCGGAAGTTTATTTTGAATATATAAGTACATATTTTTATAGTGCATATTTGCATGCCTATTTCACGATTTATAAATGCATATTTTCCAAACTCTAGCTATAAGGAAAGAAAGAAGAAATTATCAACACAAGAAAACAATAGAAAGGCTTCACAGATTTTATTCGAATTTTTTTAATTTTATTCTGACATTATGTTTGGGCCGAAAATTTTATGCTATTATAAACTGTTATATACAGTTAGCCTCAAGCTTTAAACATTAGCAAAATTTATGTAAGTACTCTAGTAAATGGCCGCATCGGCCGAAACATATAATACATGGGCTGAAAAGTCCCGGGTCTGACACATAGATGGGGCTAGTTTTATTGCATTCACCCCTTTTTTAGTTAGCACTAACCTTCAAAAGACAGATGTTAAAATTTCATGATATTCTATTTATTAGTTTGTGAGTTATTGTGTTAAAAGTTACGCTACTTTTGTTATTTTCAAAATAATGGATCAAAAACAATTTCGTGTTTTAATTTTACACTGCTTCTTGATGGGAGAAAATACCATTCAAGCGAAGCAATAGCTTGAAAAGTGTTATGGAGGCTCCGCTCCATCGGAAACAACAATAAAACGTTGGTTTATTGACTTCAAACGTGGTCGTAGAGACACCGATGATGCAGAACGCAATGGATGTCGAAATGAGGCGATATCACCAGATAACATTAAAAAATCTACAAAACCGTTTAATATGATCGAAAATTGAAATTGCGTGAGTTAGCTGACATCGTAAAGATATCATATCAAAAGAACGTGTTGGCTGTATGTTATATTGCATGAGGTGAACCTGCTCCAAAGTGCAAAAGTTCGTCGAAAGTACAAAATCGGCTGGAAAGGTTATGGTTAAGGTTATGGTATTTTGGGATGTGCGTGGTGCAATATTCATCAACTGTCTTAAGAAGGGAAATACCATCAACAGTAAATATTACATAACGTTTGAAGGCCGCAAAATTGAAATTGCAAACAAACGAGAGCATATGTCAAAGAAAAAAAAGTTGTTTCACCAAGACAACGCACCGTGTCACAAGTCAATCAAAACAATGGCAAACCTACATGAATTGAATTTCAAATTACTCCCACATCCACCGTATTCTCCAGATTTGGCTCCCAGCGACTACTGCCTGTTCGCAGACTTCAAGAAAATACTCGCCGGCAAGAAATTTTGCTCGAATGAAGAGGTTAGGTTAGGTTACAAAAATGATATTTGAATGTTTGCACAATGTAGTATCTAATTTGTACTCAGGTGTAGCGACTAATCGATATTGCCACACTAGTTGTTTGATGTCTCGAATTTTTGAGATTTCTCTACTGTATACATGTAAATTTTCAATCACATACATGCCACACTTCGAATACGTTACAAGTAGCTAAATGACCAACTGTAAATCTTGATAAAATACTTGCGTTATTTATGTATTTTCGTGATTGCATTTGTCCCCGTATATTAAATTACATAATATGAAATATTAAATCGACAAATGCCAAAAATACAGTACTTACGTAATAAGGTTGCAAGTTCATAAATTACTCTTTGTAAACTCTTCGAGGATTCCCCGAAACACAAGTTTTCTAGTCATTAGTTATGTGTCTCTTTATAATGTTTCGGAATAAGACATAAACGAATGACTTGAAGATATGTGACCTCGTCTAGTAATATCTTTCTGACTAATGGAAGTACGATTTATAACATACTCCTTCTTTGTTTCGCAGTTTCTCTCAAATTATCTTTTATTATACCTGGCACATTTATAAAATATATTTTTTTCATAGTACGTGCGAAATAGAATTTCGTGATTATAAGCGTTCAAATTATGGGTAGGTAGCAAATTATATTCAGGAAATAATCGCAGATCATCATTCCCCGTATAATCCAGTCGATTTAAAACCCTATTAAAGAATAAGATCCACATCTTCGCGTGGAAAATCAGAGAAAATGTAAAAAGAACGTTATTTTGCCCGTGGGAATAGAGCAATTCACGCATGAGTTGTTTCGGGATGAAGTATGGCTACAATTTTCTTGTGTATCTTCGGGAATAGTTGGGAGGATATCCGGTCTGAACTGGAACATTTTAGCTGCCACATAACAACCAATCCGGCAAAAATTTCACGAATTCGTTCTGTTTATGTTCTCTTTCCTACGTGCTACGTGATTCCATAACGATCCTCCGGTGCTAGGGACGAAAATGACAAATAGAATACCGGATTGCGGACCATTGGGACCATCAGTTGTAACTTAATAAACCCAGTCCGACAAATGAGAAATTTGTGGAAGAATTTAAGACCGCAGATTAGTCTTTTGTCCAGTTTGACAGGATGCCTGGCATAACTGGACGCTTTACCGACAAACCAGAATGACAGCACCCGAAAAGGTCGTTAGCGGTTGGTTTACACGAAAACACGAAGGGTACGCTTTTTATACGAAACTTGGACCGAATGGTATTTAGAGATTTCACAATCTCGACGTAACAACATCCAACTTTGAACTATAAAAAACTGTTTACAGCTTCATTTTTACTTTCCTTACAACAAAAACTGTTTAACTCATTTAGGAGTTAAAATAAAATATTTTTTTTATTTAGGAAGTTAATACATATTGACAAAAAGCTTCACAACTTTATAGATATTCGCGTATTTATGTGGATTTATATTAGTTATATAAATATAACAAATTGTTGATGAATGAAAATTCTATTAAACAAAAAAATTTTTTTATAAAAATTAGTTGGATTGGAGTACAGAGATCGTGAAGGATAATTACACAAATTTATAAATTGTTTGGCGTTAATGCGTTCCAGATGTCAAAAATAATGGGTGTGGTGATTTTTGCGATCGATGTATTTATTATTGGTATTTATATGTACAACAGAAGGATATCTATCTATTTATTGATATTAATTTAAACCAGAGCCCTTTACATAAATTTATATACATAATTAATATGTAAATATAATAACAACATAGAGGAAATTGCTGCCATCTAGTGGATTTTAATAACTCTCAATCCAAAAGAGCACAGGTTCTCAAAAAGTTACTTTATCAAAGGCTTTAGCATGGTCATAATTCGCAGCATATATCTGTTTCTTGTCAATCAATGTCTCACAAATGTATGGCTAATAAATAATTAATTAGAAGAAGTTGACATAGCATTATAAAAGCCATGTTTCTCGAATATATTGGAGCCCTTAAAGTGTATTTTCAATTGCAGTAAGTTGGTGCGAAAATGTGAAACATCTATAGAACAACATCGATGATGAAACGACCAAATATCGTCAAGAAACTGAAATCCGATCAACATCTGGTAATTTCGATAAAGTTTTGACCAAGAATTAAATTATCAACATTAATTTGGTTTGCGCGAGTATCAAGTAATATAGGTTGCATCGTGGATTCAGCTTATAAGGTAGATAAATCCGTAAGGCCTTACCAGACACATACAATACCACAGTTAGTAATTTTTTAACGAAGGAATTTTTGTTGTTAATGTTATTTGTTATAAATACTTTATCAACTTAAACCAAAATAAAATAAAACACAATTGAAACAATAACAACTTTAATTGAAACCGAATGTTTAATGTAGAGAGAGCAGATAGGAAGTGAAGTGTTTTTGAAAAGAAAATATTAAGAAAACTATTAGGGATGAGATTTGAATAGAATATTTACACGAATTTGTATGAAACTTCAAAGACCTTTAGATGCCAAACAAACCTAACATTAAAATGCAATTAAGAAGGAACAAGGACCATAGATGTCATGCTGTTAGTAAACGAAATCTGAATGTTAAAGGATTATAGGAAAGCACAAGTAATAAGGTAATTTAGACAGAGTATAATAGAAAGCTATATACACAAAAAAATCGAACAGACGTATTTGAATAGATGTTTGGATAGTAACAATAAAATAGTATAGAAGAATAGTATTTAGAATACAAATATTTAGAATTATTTTTACATACGAGAATACCAAATAGTATTATAATACAACATAATAAGTAAATACATATTTACAGAAAAGTCTGGCGAGTAAGAAAAAGCCGCCACAAACTAAATGGTCTTTATAAAATAGAAAACGTCAAGTATCAACTTCCAACAATTGAAAATATTACTTCTTTCAGATTCTACGCCTACACGCGATATTTCATTTAATTCCAGACGAACTTTTTGCCGAATAGAAAGCATCTCGTACATCATCCTCCAGTTTTTCCACAAACTTTTCATTGCAGCAATTGTATCGTCGGTGCTCTAGCATTAGCATCGAGTATTCGAAGCACTTAGTCGTCTGTACGCAATAAATTTGCATAAAGTGCCGTGTTAGTTGATGTAGGCTTTGCATGTATACATTAGTGTAGAGAGATTTATATGGATGAAATTTTCTCCGTATATTCAGCTGGAGAGGGGACCATCGTGCACGTTGCGTTAAGGTATTAATTAGAAAGGACAACTGTTGTTTTACCGTCACATTTCGGTTACGAGTGGAAAACGTTTTCCACTGGAACGACGCATTTATGTAAGAAAAATAGACATTAAGCGTACCAGCCACAAACATTACCGAATCTAAATGTCCTATATTTAATTTTGGAAGAGTTAATGTAACTTTTATAATCCAATTTTGTATTTTCTCTTCTACACCTAACTGCTTCGTTGTCCTTCATGAGAAAACATTGACATTTGTGTTTTTACTCTTTTCATATGAGTACCTACTAGTTGAACCCATTCAATGATTATGGAACCATTTAGAATATTTTCTGTGTTTTGCATTGGATATGTATTAATCTGTAGTACTAGGTGATCTCACACTTATACTATAACATTTTGAAAATCAACTTTGATTTTTACTATAAAATTGCTAACAAACAGGCTTTAAAAGTTATAATACTATATTCAAGAAAGAAGGAATTAAAATCCTTATTCGTCTAAATTTTAAGATCATAGATCTCACATATTGAACGCGTCCTACCAAGTAGGCACAACGAACCGAAAGCCACATCCCACGACCTATCGGGTCTTATCATTAGAGTATTAGCCCTCGGAGTAGTTGTTTCTGTTGATTCCATATTTATATTTATATTTATAGTTAGAATACTAGTTTAACAAAATGTATTCAAAAAGTGAGTTAAAATTCAGTTCTGCCAAAACGACTTGAATTGAAATGTAGTAGTATTTAAGAGCATAATAACAAAAATGTTATGCCCTTTGGTAGTTATACAAGTTAAGGCAACGCGATCTCTGTTAACAAAAATTTAAATATTAGTGGTAACTTTTTAAACAGAAAGTGGGGGAACAGGGTCATACAGGGTCTCAAAGTTTCTATTTAGCCTCTACCAGTACTCCCTGAAAATCGACCTTTCTGCTTTTTATAGAAAATTGAACAAGTTCATCTTCTCTCCATAACCACACACCCACCCATTCCCACGATTCCTGCAAGGAGGCTGAAGATGGCCTTACGCCCTACCCTACGGCTTTGCACTATTTGCTAAGCACCCTATGCATGAGGGTTGCAGACAGACAGAGGTGAGTCTCCTTCCACTTAACATAAAATTAAGGTGGTAACAATGGTAAGGCAGTAGCTCGTCTATCACGTTTGAAACTAATCTAAAAAGTGAAACAGTTAAGTTTCTAAGTATTTTTGTGATTTATATAAAAGATACTTTGTGAATGGGTAGTAGCCACCAGTTCCAACTAAAGAACAATTTAAAACCAGACAAGTTTTAAATTACATTTCTTTTGTTCTTTATAAATGCCTTGTTGTTTGTAAAGGGACTGTCTACTTTTATTTTTTATATTATATATAAGCCAATTTGTCTAGAGACATAAAAAGTTAAAACCATAGGAACCCAATTAAGTTCATTTTGTTGATTCCTCATTAAATTTATTTATTTTGGCTTGAGACTCTAAATGTCTTATTACGTCAAACCCACCCCAATAACCATTAGCTTAGTGGCGTTATTGAGTTATCACACTTATCACATATTGCACCCGTCTCATAAAAAAAGAAGCTGTAAACCGGTACTAAGCATGTACCTATGGTGTATTAGGTTTTTATATTTTATAACCATATTTTTTTGAATAGATATAATCGAGGGGTAAACTGATGACGCAAAAGTGTATCTACACCATAAATCGTTGGAAATCATCTCCATAAGTTGTAAATAATCCCTTTTCCATTGGATACGTCTGTTCCACAAGAATAAGAATATAGGTGAAGTTTTTTCAAAAGGTATGAAGATATTTATTGCAAGTCATTTAAAATTTATATGTTAGTAAAATGCAATGGCGCAATTGAGTAGTAAACAGTGTAATCTCCGTTCGCATTGAGAATGGCCTGGCACCGTGGTGGCATCCATTTTAACTACATTTTTATATTTTTAGCGTAAGTCGTGGGAAGAGCACGTCAAATCTTTTGAATTACTCCTGAAGACTTTCTTACCAGCTGGATTCCCATAAAGTCCCAAACGTTTTAAATTGGATTTGCATCTGGAAATTGGGGGATCCAATCCATAGTGACATTGCATTTTCCGATTCCAAACGAGGCAAATTCAACTTTGGTAATTTGGGTCGTTACCTCCTTGACAGATCCATTACTATTGGGTCCAAATATCTTCTTGGCAGATTTCAAAAGATCTCGTTTATAAATTTTGAGTATTCTGACAAAATACAAGTTTTGCGTGAAGAAACCCAAATCTGCGCTCTATAAGCATCCCCAGATATTTATTTTTTGTGGCTATTTCTCGGTGTGCTGAACGAAATCGGAACTATTGAATGGCCAGGCACGCTTTACTCGAATTCATTCCCGGAAAGTCACTTTATACGTGGAAGTCAGCTTCGACCGATTGCGATATTTGTTTTATTTGCAAAGTTCAGCATCCTTTAAAGCACGTAAGACGATATAATAATACTGAAAACGTTGCTTAATCATTTTCACGTTGATATGACTTCACGCAGGTACAGATTACTCAATAAATTTATAATCACATTGTCGTGTTTGCTAGACATCGTTCTAGTTTTTTTGCATTTAGAAAGATAATCAACGTTTTTTTATTGTCTCAAATAATTCTCCCACTTCTCCATGAACTACTTTGACTTTAGCTGTAGTAACATACGACAATTTAGGTCCTTTTGTATGACAGCTTCAACGCTCTTTGCGTACCCGAACTCAGTTTAATTGTACACTGATGAATCGCCCCGAAAAAACAAATATATGTCTAAAATATAATAATAAAATTTCAATAAATATGGAATCATATCGGCATTCAATTACACTGTTGATTCCGATGGACTCCTAGACGAAGATATAACACATTCAAAAAAGAAGGAATTAAAATCATTATTCGTCTAAATTTTAAAATCAAAGATCTCACATTTTGAACGCGTCCTAACAAGTAGGCACAACGAACCGAAAGCCACATCCCACGACCGGACGCGTTCAAAATGTGAGATCATTGATCTTAAAATTTAGACGAATAAGGATTTTAATTCCTTCTTTTTTGAATATGATTTAGGATACGTAAATTGCCTAACATAAAGAACATTTATACAATAAAATCTTACCATCAAAACACAAATTATATGACACCATCTGACGATAACAGAAATACGAATTTACATTAAGCTCAATCACTCTGTATGCTATTTTCAGAAAATTGTAACAGACACGTTTTCAATTTATTATAAACACGAGAGATGGTGAAGGTTTAAATATTTTCAGTGCTTCATACGTAGGTATGACACTTGAGCACGAAACAAAACTTGAAAGAGGAGTGTTTTCACAGACGTAAAGTACCTCATCTCGCTGCCTTTTTGACGTAAGTAACAAGGCAAATATCTTGAAGGAAACATCCCCCTTTCTCGTACTTGTTAATACGCACACAAACTGACGCAATTTTCCTTGAATTCTCTTTTAATACAACGTAGAAGAAGATTCACGTGGGAAAACTAATAGAGGTGCTGCTATTTCATAAAGAATAAACTTCAGCTATTAGTAACCAGAATATTTCATACAAAATACGTTAAGACAGGTGAAATACGAAGTACGGAGGCTGATATTAAATTCTAAGAAAATTATGTACACTTTACTCTCAAGACATATATTTTATTTTCTTTTTGCCTAGAAATTTATTTAACTACGTAAAAAGTAATTTTACATCAAAGAGAAATGGCCTAAAAAAGGAGTTCCTGCAGAAAATCCCAATTCAGATTTAAATAATGAAGAAACAGTTTTTTTTGTTGCAAAAGTACAAAAACATGGGGTCCTAATAATACAAACTTTTTGCTAATACCTTCACATAATTTATACATAATAGGGTGTAATATCTACTGTTATATACTGCATATTGATGTACGAGGCATCTTTTTTAAGTAAGTACCGTTTTGAAGTTCTGCTGCCGCAGCGTTACGGTCAGCGATACTGAGTGTTTAAGATGCCTCCGATAATCGTGAGTTCCGTCGATTGTGAAGTCCGGGCTGTTATACGATTCCTTAGTGCTAAAGAACTAAAACCGATTGATTTTCATCATGAGATCTGAGATCTGTGCCGTTTACGGACAAAACATTATGAGTGATGGAATGGTAAGGAAGTCGGTGAGAGCATTTAAAGATGGCCGTACAAATGTGCATGACAATACCCGTCCGCATGTGGCTAATCGGACCAAAGATCTCATCACATCTTTTCACTGGGAAACTCTAAATCATCCTCCGTACAGCCTTGATCTGGCGCCCAGTGACTACCATTTGTTCCTGCACTTGAAGAAACTTCTCGGTGGCCAGCGTCTTCAAGACGACATACAAGAACATATACTGTTCTTATGTTAGGGTACTGTTTTTAATTCAATGTTTGAATTTAAAGAAACGCTGTATGAAAAATTTAACAATGAAGTTAATTAATGTAACCTATAACTTGATCATAGCTCTTTCGTATTCTATCTGACCAGCAGGTACTTCCCCCTTGAGTTTGTCCCTAACTGAATCTTTAGAGACCATGGCAGAAAAAATTTACATCTGAGGATCGCAAAATTTCGTGAATATGGCAGATATTCTAACACGATAATTTTTTTTTGAAATGTTTTCTCGTTTAAATAGCAGAAATGAATCAGGTTAATGTTTTACTGGACGCCTTATAAAATCTCAAAGATCACACATAAGGTGAACTAAAGTTATTTACCAATTTTTGCGTAGAAAAGCAATTCCTAGTCTCACGGTTATAACGATGTATAATATAAAAGAAAGAGACTCTGTAGATGCATTCTTGACTCGGTTTTTAACTAGACACTTTAAGTATAAATAGCACAATATGTGTTCTAACACGTGCAACGCACGAATGAATGTAAGTGCAACCATTAGTAATTAGACAGAGAATGAGACACGATCTAGGCTGGGTCAAGGAACTAATGTTTTTTCAACAGGAGAGAAGTGTTTATACGATTTGAGTGCTTCCTGAACTGATACTGAATATAATTGAAACAAAAAGAAAATCTACGTATTTGCTTTTGAATTTATGTGGCGAGATTTCCATCGTACATCAATTACCAGCTTGACGATTTAGAAATACCAACGCGTTGGATCGTAACTCAAAACAAACAAAAATAGGGTGAAGAATTAAAAAATCCTCGAATTTTACAAAAAATTCAATGGAATACTTGTCTTATGACAAGATCTTGCAATAAAAAGAAATCAGTTTTACGAGAAGAACTGAATATTATTTTTCTCTATCGTAATTCACTCAGCGGCGTGATCTAGCGGTTTAGATTATTATTAGCATTCGGGAGGTCACCGGTTCGATTCCGGGTCCACCTGCTCTGTGGCTTCGTTGGAACATTTAGGCAAATGCTGAGCAGTAATTATCCACAGATGGTCATTCCTTTTTCTTCTGTTTTTAGTTCGTCAGTCTCATCTGCCTCTTCCTAGCCACCATCCACCCACTCCCATAATTCCTTAAAGAAGGCTGAAGAGGGCCTTACGCCCTACAGTGTAAGTCGGAGGTACATCCCGTCTACCAGTATGAGTAGCTGGTGAGAATGAAACACCCAAAGGTATTATTGTTTTTACCTTGTAAATAATCAACATATTTTATATATACTAAAATAGTTTCTTTTTTACTATATATTTGTGGTATGATGTGGTAGGGGAGAGCATCGCATGTGTCGTGTGCATAAGGGTACTAAACAGACGGACATGACACCGGCCAGTTAATATAAAGGTAGACAAAGGCGTCCAGTCTGTCACCGTTGAAACTAATAATGAGTAAAATACTTGAGTTTTCAAGTATTTTGTGTGGGGTGTTTCCAGCCCTTTCATCTAGTGGGCGGTTTGTACCTACATATTCCAACTGAAGAACAGTTTAAAAACGTATTATTCAATAAAACACAAATGAATGTTTTATTTGCAAATATTATTTTTATTCTTAATTGTCCTACGTGCGCTTTATAACAATCTCTTCTTTGGATATGTTATCTTCGACTAAGAATCTATCAAAATAAACAGTGTAATTCAGGCATTGGAGTAGCTGTAAAGACCTTTCTGCCAGCGCCCATCTGATGAGACCCGATAAGTCGAAACCGGTCGTGGGATATGGCTTTCGGTACGCTGTGCCTACTGTGTAGAACGCGTTCGAAATGTAGGATCTGTGATCCTTGAAATTTAGACGACAAAGGATTTTAATGCCTGCTTTTTTTATATTGGATATCTTCGTCTAAGAATCCATCGGAATCAACAGTGTAATTCAATGCCGGTAGGGGTATTAGTCCTATTAAGATATAATTTGTTTCAACCGTAGTTATTTTACACTCAATTTAATTCAACTCATACCTTTATTTTTTAAATATTAACAGTTCTGTAAATAAATAATTTAAAGCAACATTCACCAGATTTCATTATTTATTTCAACATTATGAAATCACGCGCAACACCACAGCTTCACCATTATACGAGAGTACATATTACTAGATATGCAATGAGATGTAAGTGTTCAACAGTTTCTTGTGGTTATTTCAAAATATTAGTACCATGATTGTCGTTAAATTTAAATGGTTAGTTTTCTATTTACAGCTGAGTTTAATGTGCTGTTACTAACTTCAGCCATTTAATTACATATGTGTATATCGATACGGTATACATCCACTGGAAATGTTTTTTATCAGAACGCTATAACGCTTTAAACTATTTATGACAATGGTCCCACACGCAATTATTCTATTTACATAAGCTTTGATTAAAGAGGAGAATGTTCCACCAATAAATTAACAAACTGTTTAAACTCTCTGTCGGCAAATGCACGTGAACTTTCCCATTAAAAGCTTTTGAATCATGTTGAGTTTCCGTTATATTGATATTTTACCGGAATGCGAACTACTTCAAAGATTCACTTACTGAGATACTAAAGCAGCGAAACTTCATTTGCGATTGTAATCAATTTCCGTCATTTGACATTGGTAGAGAGCTTTAAAGCTATAAACGTCAGAGGGACAAAAGGTTTTTTTCATTAAATATTACATTCAGTAATGCTTTTCAATACTGTGATATCCCTTTCTTTTTGAAAGTATTACAACATACATACGGAAATGTTGATTGTATAAGACCATTTCTAATAATAATTTTTCAAGAGAAAAGCCAATATAACAGTAGTGAATTGGAAATAGGTACCTGAAAGTAGGACATCAGATAAACCAAATTATTCAAAATGATTGCAAATAGTTAATTTAAAACAAAATAAATATGTTTCCAAATAAAGAAGGTATTAAAATCCCTTTTCGTCTAATTATAAAGGATCACAGATTGCACATGAGACCCGATTAGTCGAAACCGGCTTTCGGTGCGATGTGCTTACTGTGTAGGACACGTTCTAAATGAAGAATCTGTGATACTTAATAATTAGACGAAAAGGAACTTTAATACCTTCTTTCTTTGGATTGTTATCTTCGTCTAAGAATCCATCGGAATCAATAGAGTAATTCAATGCCGGTAGGGGTATTATCCCTCGGACCAGTTGTTTTTGTTGATTCCATATTTATATTTAAAATAAATATATTTGTTAAATTTCAATTTAATATACCAGTTTCTCAGGTGGATCACCAATCTGCTAATTTGAACCAGCCACAATAGGAATAACAAAACAAATAAATAATTTTTGAAAACACATGGGCGATTTCAAAGTAAAATTAATTTCCCTACATTTGTCCCAAGGACACATACAAATTTCAATCTACACATGTTGTTGGGATATCCTGACATCAGACAGTCTTTTTAAATGTTTGCTGACACAAAATCAAACTCGACAAGATACCTTAAGTCTATATTATTTAATTTCAAATTGTATTAAGAATAGTAACGAAGTTTGAGGGGTGATCTATTTGAATTAAACTAGAAAAAAAAATTCGTGACAATATCTAACGCAAGTCTATTTTTAACATTCAAACTCAGCCACCCTTTGGCTCAATTTGTTTATAAATTAGAACAAGTGCAACTGTTCATTTGTTCTTCTCATTAGAAAACCGCTATTGGTTAGTATGCTACCACGACTGTGTTTTTCGTAACATTAAATTGTTGAAATGACCACACACCACCCTTTCGTAGGCCTGTTTGCACACATGAACGCGGTCGAACAACCGACAAAAGTTTCTCGCTGAATTAATTGTTCGGACTTCGCAAAACAGACCCGCAAATAAGCGCAATCCAAAATCGGTTGAGTAGTGACGAATGTTTCGTTCAGTTTACTTTATCGCCGCACTTTGCGAAGGCGCGATTTGGCAGGTGAGCTATTACATGCTATACCACGAGTTGCAAGAACATTAATAACTATCAGCTTTATTGGCTCAGTTCGTTTCAAACAAATTTCATAGAAAACGCGAGGTTTAATTTCCTGAGAGCGGGTGCTTTTGAATAAATCGGCTTTAGAAAATAGGTAGCAGTCTGTCGCCTCCTTTTTACTTATTTGCTGCATTTCTTGTTATCGTATCGTTTCATCGTCTCCGTTTTACCCCTTTCGTTTATGTTACAGCCATACGTCTCCATTTTGACGAAAACGTATTTCAATCGCATTTTTATTGTGTCACAACGTGAAATATAATTTGTCTTCGTCAATCTCCGACTGCGAATATTGTTCAGAAAGGTGAAACCGCCCAAAAGTAAATGGTAACGGAGTAGGCGGAAATTGTGTAGAATGCGGAAATAAGTTGACACATTTAACCGTTTATTTTCATAAATTAGAGACAAATGTTGATATTCCACAACAATAATTACATTCACCTATGAGTTAAAATGGATTATTTGAATTAATTAATATAATTACATCCCGCTACTTCACCCGCGTGGTTTATTCCTTCTATAGCAAGCAGTTGACGTACAGTTAGTTAGTTGGTAGTGTGAGTAACAGCCGCTGACTCTCGTGCGCATGCGCGCCGCGTCTATCGGTGTCGTTCGCGAGTATGACAACTTAATTAAAAACATGGTAAAATATAAATAATGTGATCATCTTTATTAGGGATAAAGACCAAAGGAGTATACAACATAGATCAAAATCTAGCCGGTATTTTTGCAGGATGCGAATACATAGGAAACCTAGCTATCAATTCGTTTAAAAATTTATACTTTGTTATGTTCAACGAATTCCTTTCGGTTGATAGCGACCACTGTCAAGAGAATATAAAATTGATTACTGACGTTTACTAAAAACTTTCAACCTTTGGGTGTTTCACTCCCACCAGCTACTCATATTTGTGAGTGGGCAGTCCCTCCAACCTACGATGTTGTGCAAAACCGGAAGGTAGGGCGTAAGGCTCTCTTCAGCCTCCTTTTAGGAATCGTAGAAGTTACTAAGTTATCTTTCTTATTCTTCAAGGCCTTCTGTATTTCTAAATTTTCTAAAAGGTTAAGCAATCTGCCTTTGTTTTGAAAATGTACTACCTTGGGGTTGTCTTCATCAAACCCGTACTGCATATTTTGTTTTTTGTTTGGAATGTTCATGCTCCCGAACGCGGCAGTCCGGGAGAGCCATAAAAAGCCTTGAAGAATAAGAAAGATAACTTAATAAATAATCAAACCGAAATATATTCGTACAATACATCCTTATTCATTATACATTATAAGTAAAGATTTCTCCATATCAGGTAGTCGTAAGGTAGATTAGGTATATATACTCGTGTAATAACTTCTAATCTTAGCATTTCTACTTAAAACTGTCTCTTTGATAATGACCTGTTGAGTGAAACAATTGTAAGAGTTTCTTATAATAAACAGTTGAAACAAAAGGATATTTTCGTCGTTATTTTAATATATTTAACATGTTTCATCAAGACTGCACCATGAACAGACTTTCTTATATTAAAAAGAAGTATAATAACCGTTACAATTGTAATAGAACTAGAATATGTTTTAAAACAGCTGTTTCCTGATGCAGAAGTCTTCAAATCATCACTGGTCTCCATTTGCAATAATTTTATTGATGAAAGGATATCCCAATAATTAATTTCGATCAGAAACAAAAGAAGCATATGTCTAAAAACAACATCGAACTTTTCAAAGCTCCGTTACTACCCAGTTCCTTTGTCAATACGTAAACAAATGTAGACACACACATATAAACAACCCTTTATGCGCAAAATATTTTAACATTCCGATAGAATCGCGCCAAGTTTGTCTTGTTCGAAGTTTTATGTTTTCGTACGTCTAGCAAAAATATTTTATGCTAACTCCAGGAAATCGAGACAAAAATATTGGGATATGTGTACGAAGTGAACGGATGTGCTCATGTACTAACTATATGTGTATGTATGTACATGTATGTATATATGTAACATATGTATGTATTCGTGGTGGATTTCTCGGTTTGCATTTACCCAGAATCGCGTATAACATGTTTGCATGGCCCTCAGTGACTCTTCGGCACCACAAAGAGATAACGATATGCTTACTCAAGGCGTATGCTTCGGATAAAACAACCAGTATTCTGAAGTACACAGGATAACGAGAATGGGATTTTATCATATTGTATTCAAAACAGGCCTTTCTTAAAAATGTCTTCTGATAAGTTCCGATTGAATTTAACGAAGGTCTCTTCCTTTCATGCTTGCGTTCTCGAAATCTCGATTGCTCGGGAAACATTCGTTTGTAAGTCAAAGAGAGATCTTCACATCCAATATTCTTTGTTAACTGAAGGGAAATTGTAATTAATTATTTCCGGTTCAAATCCTAACAGAATAGCAAGCCAATGATTGTCATACTGACAGCGGGTCATGTAAAAGATCAAAACCAATATATGATGAATGTGGACGTATCTCACTATCATAGTACCTACCGAGCGGCGTGGTCTAGTGCTCTAGATCATTGCTTAGCATTCGGGAGGTCACCGGTTCGTACCCGGGTCTGGCGGCTCTGGTCCATGTTTTCTGTGATTTCCTTGGTTCATTTAGGCAAATGCTGGAACAGTAACATTCCACAGATAACCTTTCACTTTTCTTCTGTCTTCATTTCGTCCGTCTCATCTTTCTCTCCCTAACCACACCACCCACCCATTCCCACGATTCCTGAAGGAGGTTGAAGAGGGCCTTACGCCCTACCCTCCGGCTTTGCACTACAGCGTAGGCCAGAGGGACTGCCCGCCCACCAGCACGAGTAGCTGGTGGGAATGAAACACAAAAAAGAAAAAAGAAACCTATCTATTTCGTAGAACAGCGTAGCGAATACTGCTAAAAAGTTACAGAAAAGCGCCAATGTTCTATTATATATTGCCACCTAGAGATGACGTTATATTTGTGGTAACATATTCCACTATCCAAATTAATGTAGCTAGGTTCCTACACCAAAAAAAAAAATATTAATGCAAATATTGCATTGTGTCAGCCATTTTTGGATGGCTTCACAACTATTTCATTTGTTAAAGAAGGTCCTTGTTTTGATATATACTTGTCCAGTTTATATATATATGATACACACGTAAACTTGTGAATACATACCTATCACTTACAAAAGCTGAAGAAGTACGAGGGTGGTCTGATAAGTTCGTGACTTTAAAAAAAGTAGTAGTGTTTCTAATTTTTTGAGTTCTTCTAAATAATTGTATTTCTCAAAGTCCTCAAAATAAGCGTTTGTCGACAGAAACAATTATTCCGAACGATTGTTAGCTTGTTATTAGATTGTAAAAGCCTTTCTGCCAGCGCCCACCTGATGAGACCCGATAGGTCGAAACCGGTCGTGGGATATGGCTTTCGGTGCGCTGTGCCTACTGTGTAGGACGCGTTCCAAATGTGGAATCTGTGATCCTTTATAAATAGACGAAAAAGGATTTTATTACCTTCTTTGTTTGGATTGTTGATTCTAAAAAATATGTTTAAACAAAAACTTTCAATTCGAGTTTATTAGGTAATTCAATTAGGTATTTGAATTGAAGACTTCAATGATATCTCCTGACAGATTTCTTAGAATAATGCGAATTAATGATAAAAATTGTACAGTTTGCTGAAGCATGAAATATATTTATATAAATTAACAATACCGAGCTTTTTAAATATTAATCTGCTCACGCAGCTTGTTCTCAATATCTTACATTATTAAATTACACTAAAATAAATATATATTTTTTAAATTATATAATTTACGTTGTTAGTAATCTCTAAAGAACTAGCAATAAAGCAAACGTTACAGACTTTCTAACCTAACAAATTTGAAAGCTACTATACTTCGCTCTAAAAACATTGGTTAGGCTACGCTGGCTTTGGTGTCAGGTTAGGCAAATTATTATTCATAAAAAGTAAACTATAAAACGAATATTCGAGATTTTTCGATATTTTCGTTAGTTAGTTAGACGTTTCAATAGTCAGCTAAGTCCATAATTTTGTATTATAAGAGAACATAGCTGTACAAAATTACGTTGCGAACCCACCTACACACTAGCATGTTGTAACTGTATTAGGTATGTTCACGCTTTGAGAAATCTGCCAATTATATTTATCACCAAAAATCATTCATCTTGGATATGCAGCCAATCAAAGTGGCCAAAATGGCGAAGCTTCGGTGACATGCGCAAACTGTTACGAAATTCGGCCGCAGAAAAGGCACGCCTTCGTATTGTTACATCATATATATACTAGAACCATAGATACATAGAACACTATTATTTAGCAATATTTCTTATGATTATTTATGTACCTAAGTATAAGGGATGGTAAATGTGGAGTATACGTTATAAATGACGAACATTTCAACGACTAACCAGTAGCTATCTGTTTCTTGCAAGACAGAATTAATAGCCATAGTGAAAACGAATCTGCTTTTTCGGACGCCAATTTTTTCTAGTTATTTCGACAAGAGGTAAGACTCATCTTGCTTCCGTAGGTGGCTTTATATGACAACAATTTATACGTCCTCGGCGTTTCAGTATAAAATATGACGCCCCTTGGTGGTTTATCGACTCCATTGTTTCCTTTCGTAAACAAGCAATTTCACCTATCCGGAATTTTCCGTAAATTGATGACTCTTCGCGGACGTTCGCTTGCCTTCCACCGAAAGACGAGGATTAGGTAAAAGATACAACGGAATGAGGTGACCAAGAAAGAAATGAAAAAATATTGGATCTTATCATTTTGCGTCAGAAACAGAGCATCTAACCTTTGCCAGATCGTCTATTGGCAAACGTAGTGGAAGAACTAAATGACCTGGTCGTGTGCTTTCGACAAAATTAATGGAAATGGTACAAAATTACACTCTCTGCAACCAATTTCTGTCCACTGGTGACTTTCAGCTCCCTTAACTAGTTAAAAATATTTTCTCTTTGTTTATGACTCTTTCATGGAAGTCATAATTATAAAGACTGAATTAATGGCCAAATGATTTTTCTAACACTGGAGGATCTATTTTCGTATTGAATGTTGTGAACAAGTGCGAATTATTCTTACGGGACTGTGGTTCTTGACCTTAACAGATACTACGTTTACTACTGTAATATCAAATTAATAATATAACCAATACTCTTGTCAAAGCATACGCCGAGTTTTCGTAATAAATATAAATTCATTTATTCTACTATTAGATACATTTCATCACGAGTTCATCGGAAAAGACTATCTAACAAACTTAGCAATTGTTTCTGCTAAAAACTCATTATGTGTACAATTATAGGAAATCACAACTTCGCTACTACTTTTGTAAATACATGAATTATGGAACACACATAAAGGTTAGAACCTTAGAAATTGGACCTTAATCACACTTGGCAATAATAAAACTTAAGGCACCTGCTGTAAACGAGTTTACAGGAATACCATTTTCGAGAAAGTGACGATATAAATGAAAATCATTCATTAAACTGATTTTGTCTGAATTTGTGGAAAGAAAAATGCTTTCTACTCAAACAAAAATTTACCTAATAATAAAAAAGCCCTGCTATCTCAAAAACTCTACTTGCATTGCGTTCCAAAAGTGGTATCTTTGATCCTTAATATTTAGACGAACAAGGATTTTAATGCCTTCTTTTTTGGATATGATATCTTCGTCTAAGAATCTTTCGGAATAAACAGTGTAATTCGATGCCGGTATGGGTATTTGCCCTCGGAGTAGTTTTTTCTGTTGATTCCATTCTTATATTTATCATATAGTTTGTAAAAGTCGATAAAAAAAGTCAATAGGTCGAAACCGGTTGTGAGATTTGGATTTCGGTTCGTAGTGCTTGCTTGGTAGAATGCGTTCCAAATGTAGAGTCTTTAATTTTTAGACGAGCAAGGATTTTTGTAATATCATGATATATTAAATAAAGACTCACCCTAATGTTGAATTGCTCAAGAATTTTCGTAGTCGAATTTTGACTTCTATTTTTCATGATTAATATTTCAGTTATTTAAATTTTCAAACGAAAATATGGATTTCGGCTTCCCAGTTATAAGAACTTTCAAATAACATTCTACATGGTAAAGGAAGATAAAATAAACTTCAAACATTACTTAGTTACACCCTCTTATGCTTCTACGAATATTTTTAAAATACTAATAATATATAAAATTGGAAAATATGAAGAATATTATGGATTAACATTGTACCAGGTATCAAAATTCTTCGTATAAAAATTTCTATGATTTTAAAAATTATAAAACATTCGGGAAAAGATCAAAAGCGACATAAAAAAACTATAAAGAGAACTGCTACACTCTTTTTATTACTCTGGTAAACCAAAACTGTTACAAAGGTATTATTTAATAAAGCAAATATCCACAGGAATAAAACCTATTCGGTAACAGAACATACGATAGTTGAAAGAAAGTTTAGAATGTAAATAATCGGGGTCGTAAATCTAGAACTACTTATATCGACAACATTCGTTAGAAGGATTTTCTTCGATACTGCTTCAAGTCCTTTATATCTGACATAAATGGAGTAAGTGTACCATACGATTATAAGTTTACGTTTTTCAATTACTAGGAACATTGCTTTTGGAATAATGAAATTCTATATGCAGTTACCTCACAATCCAATTAATATACAGGATAAAATAAGAACATTCACCTTTCTTACTTACCAGAATTTCGTTTTATTTTCATTCCATGTTCTACTTTCAATGCCGCTTCCATTTTATTTAGTCTTTAAGTCTTGCCTACCAGATACTATTACTTTTATGGTGATTATTGCCATAGTCGCTCCTGACAATTTTTAACATTTATAAGATCCATTAAAAACGCTCGAAATACCCACCTCCTATGTAATGTTTCCGTATCAATAGAGCAATGGTATGTCTTTGCTCATCCGAGTTGCGCCTACTAGCGAGGGAGGATGCGAATTATCCTCAGACCATTACAAAAATGGAGGCAATATATAATAAATTCAGTGGATTCTGTGGTAAGAAATTTGTGAAACATCGTTTAAAATTATTGAGATAAAGTTAAAGAAACTGCTTTTAGATGTTTCAATTATGTTTATTAACACACTCTACATATGTTTCGACCTGTGAAGTCTTTTTCAAGAGTAATATTGTATATTTACTGAATATAAATTGTAGTTTGATGACATTTATAGGTAATTCATGTGACATAGTTGGAGGCGCAGATACATAAAAGGTAAGGTACAGGTATTTAGGGAAAACCTTCAATTAGATTGCAGCTCTTTAAATATTCGTCAATCACAGGTGTGCCTTTGAACTCGGATTAGTCATTTGTTATATTACAATTATTTCTAAAACCTTTTTAATTTCAAACTGCTCTAAAATATTCAAAGGTTGACCTTTGTTTTCTAATAATATAATAATATTCTACTATAGCTTAGTATAGTTTTTCATCAAACTCAGAAATGAGATCCTAGATTTTGGATACCTACTTCAATTTTCACTTAAACTTGATTATTTTGTAATTACTCATTAAACCCTTCTTTAAATAATTAAGGAAATAAAACACATATAAACAGCTGCTTGAGATTATAAGCTATTTTAACACTATGTTATTTAGACTAATCTTCTAGATAGCAGACATTTCACTTTTACTAAGTGACTTGGACTCAAAACTTTTATAAAGATAAAACCAATTTGACCTAATCCATTACAAGCTTTCCTCATTTAAATTTCGTTAGGAAATACCCGTCTCTTAGAAAATAGTAGTAACAAAGTTAATCTTTTAATACTACACCAAAAACGACTTCGAAGGAAAATTAGATTACAAAATTGCAATGAATAAGGGAGTAAGATTAAAATTGAAAATTTAAATTTAATGGGATCCCTACAAGTGGAAATAAATCCAGGTCAGTAGTAATTTTTTATATTCTTCTACTGTTCTACTTCCTTTAGAAATTTTAACATTCAACGACATAAATATTATTATATATTAACTAAATTTACATGGAAACATAATTACAACTCCACCAAAAAATAATCAATGTAATTTATTAAACTTTAATAGAAGAAAAATACCTAACAAAATTTGACAAATTTTATAGTGCTGTAAAGAACAATTTAAAAGTGAATGAAAGAACGGAGCCAGAATTTGTTGTAATTTGGATCCGAAGTAGTAATAAATAAGAAGTACTTTAAATATTTACTTATACTTAACTGATTAACCCGAACCTTAATTGATTTGTTATTTACATATTTTAGCAATGTAATTTTAATAAGAAAAATTGGTTAAATTCCAAATTATTTTCCCTATAAAAAACGAAAGGCAACACTAAATTTCTATCCAACTGAAGAAAGGAAAAAATACTTGACCTTTAATTGAATTTATTTGTAATTAAGATAGGTGTATCGCACAGCACTTCGTGAATGATTCTAATAACTGTTAGATTAGGTAGAATTAAAACACTTGATATGTTTATTTTATAAATAAAATATACTCTTATATCTGACAGCTGAGAAGTTACGAGCATAGTACATTGGGTCAGGTATGTGGACGATGTCTTTTGCATCTGGTCAGGAAAAAAGAGACAAATACAAAATTTCTTAAAGCTGTTAAATTCTTTCGACTCAAAATCTAGTTCAATTTAGAAATAGTAAATAATAAATCTCTAAATTCCACATACCTATCAGTTACAAAAAATGATCAAAATCATCTTGAATTCAATACAACTAGAAACACTTTCGGAAAACTATTAATTAATAACAAATAAAGAGAAAATTTCTACAGATGGCGGTCACACACTTTCTGCAATTATAAATAATGGGTAGTCGTTTACTATCTGTCTTAGATATTAAGTTAAACAACGGTTTAAAACTAAACATTTTTGTATTTTATTCTCACCAGCTACTCATGATGTCCCTCCGACCTACACTGTAGTGCAAAACCGGAGGGTAGGGCGTAAGGCCCTCTTCAGCCTCCTTGTAGGAATCATGGGAACGGGTGGGTGGTGTGGTTAGGGAGAGAAAGATGAGACGGACGAAATGAAGACAGAAAAGAAGTGAATGATTATTTGTGGAATATTACTGCCCCAATATTTGCCTAAATGATCCAAGGAAGCCACAGAAAACTTGGACAGCCGGACCCGAATTCGAATCGGTGACCTCCCGAATGCTAAGCAATGATCTACAGCCGCTCGGTAACAACGGTTTAATATTCAATACATTAATATATATTATTACTTACTGAATCAATTTGTACCCACTACAGATTACCTCATAATAACGAGGAAAACTTTGATACTGCTAATATTAGGTAATCTGTAGAGGGTACAAACTAATGCAATGATTAATATCGCATTGATGTATTTTAAATTTACCCCTACTAAAAGTTCTTCACATATTTCATTATTAGATAGCGTTTAATATTCGACAGCTATCAGATTTAAGAAAGAAATAAATAAATTTATTGAATTAGAAAGTTCTACCATATATCTACACAGCATATGAATTTAGATGTATGTATATGTACGGATGTTTCAATTCATTTGAAGACAAATTAAATTACAAAACTTCCTCAATTTGTCTTCCCTTCCGCTGACGCAGCACAAGGAATGATTGATAATTTAATGTTGGGAAATCGAGACGAGGTTATAAATCTTAAATTATCTCCTCAAAGTACCGAAACATGTTGTACATCTAGACACAACATAATAAAACGACATGTAATTATACGTTCACATGTATCCACGCCGGGAGTACCTACTCGCTCCTGCTCTTTTGCTCTTTCATTCCCACCCCCACGAACGCACACCAACACAGACGCAATAAAATACTCATATAAGTACACAGATTGTCTTAGTTATTAGCTAAGAGTAGAGTGGTGGAGGAAGGAAGGAAGGAAGGAAGGAAGGAAGTTTCTAAGAACAGCTAGACATGCAGATCTAAATGTTGCTCCAGGATACACTTAATGCAGTATCATCCAGCAAAGTAGTGACGTACTGTCAAATATAATTCAATATACGAGGAATGTTTTTTAACAAAGTACCGTTTTGAAATTAATAAAAAACGTGCAAAGATATCTTAATAATTTTATTTTTACATAAAAGTCTGTACTTTAATCTACTTTTCTACATAATTTCCTTCAATATTGAGGCACATGTCATAACGTTTGACTAGTGACCAGTTTTTGAATACCCTTCTCATATAACTCTGCCGCCTGACTCGTTAACTGTTAACCACTGCATCACAACTGTTTTGACTTCGTCATCGTCTTGAAGACGCTGACCGCTCGGATGTTTCTTCAAGTGCAGGAACAAATGGTAGTCACTGGGCGCCAGATCAGGGCTGTACGGAGGATGATCTAGAGTTTCCCAGTGAAAAGATGTGATGAGATTTTTGGTCCGATTAGCCACATGCGGACGGGCATTGTCGTGCACATTTGTGCGGATATCTCTAAATGCTCTCACCCACTTCCTTACCATTCCATCACTCATAATATTTTATCCATAAACTGCGCAGATCTCGGATCTCACGATGAATATCAATCGGATTTAGTCCTTTAGTACTAAGGAATCGTATAACAGCCTGGACCTCACAGTCGGCGGGACTCACGATTATCAGAGGCATCCTAAACACTCAGTAAACACCGTAAACAAGGGCGAATCTGACTATAATGGCGTAAGTGCGTAGGTGAGAGATGTAGGTACTCAGTGTGCAAACGCGGAACGCTGACCGAAACGCTGCGGTGGCAGAATTAAAAAACGTGACTGGTAATTTGTAAATGTACCAGGAACGAACTATACTTGTAACCATTACAAAATTGTTCTTTGTGTTATGAAAAATAATGCTAATACTATTTGTTATGAATGATTGTTCTTTATAAATAAATAAATCCCGAGCAAACAAGGAAACTAAAAAGACGAAAAAATAATAATTAAATTAATTATAGATCATCTCTATTAACATGTTCGTTGATCATGGCATTTATGAGAGCACCAGTCAATCATGTGTCAATTGTTCCGGAGAGTAAAAGAGTTTACTTTAGATTTTATACTAAACTATTGATATTTGGTACACCTGTTTTTTAGGCCCTACCATTTCATATAAGAAATGTTTGATGCTATAGCACGGAAAATTCGTATTTTCGCTTGTTTTTGAGCTAAAATGTGTCGTAGAGAATTGAAATTTGACAATAGGTCGAAATTTGGAATGTTTAAGGCTATAAGCCATTCGTCTAAAATAGTGATAGGAAATCCATAAAGTAACGTTGTTGTTCTAAAAAGTAGTCTACACGCATTTTATCGTGTCTCGTTTCATATGTTTTTGGGATCACTGACTTACGTGTCGAAAATAGTGACAGGACCAGTAACTAATGTTATATGCCAGTTTTGTTATAATAATGATGGAATAACACCTTTTTTTCTTACCAATGCCAATAAATTGTACCTATGCACTTTCAGATGTGTCACAACTATTTTTACATAGAACAATGGTCAGCTTGTTGTGAACATCTTGTGGCTTAGTAGTTTCTGTGCCGCTTCAAAAAAAAAAAAAAAAATCGATTTGTACAGTTGCAAACTGGAGGGGTGTATGCCAAGGCCGTCAAACCCGAAATCCCTTAGACCTACTTTCGAAAATCCTAAACAAATAAACCTTCATTAATTTCCCAGTTTTATTTATTTTGCTTTTTTAACCAAATTAATAATAAACACTAATTTTTCGTTGTATGATATGGCTCCGATAGCATCTATAGATATCATACAACAAAAAATACTAAAAACTGTAATCTGGTTTCAGGGTCATAATTAAAGTCTAACATCAAGAAACCAATAATGTCACGAACTGTACTTGTGGTTTATGTTGGTTCAGTCCTAATAATCATCACCTTTCTTGAATAGATAGTGGATATTCTCGACCTTCTCAGATACGTCTGGAATATTCTAGCAATGACCAATAAAAAGACTGTATTAACACGGGAAGGTTGTAGAACGTTCAGGAAGAAATTCTGAAAACTATAAAAGCGAGTGCACTAGGCGGACCGAGTATGTTGGTTTACATCGTGCGTTGACAAGTGACAGGCGATCGATAATCATAGAGTGGCGGCAGTTGAATTCGAGTATAAGTAGTTGCGATGAATACGGCGACGGGAAAAATAGATTTACAAGTGTGAAAGGTTGTGTAGACGTGTGTTAATCGGAACTGTAGTTAATTTAATTTTAGGTGTTAATAAATTTGATTGTTTTCGTTCATTTAATTGTGTTTTCGTGACTGAATACGTCACAATAATATGAGTTAATACTGAAAAAACTGCATTAAAACGGGTTTGCCCGAAAATGTAACCTCGTTAAATCGAACTCTGGATCTAAAAAGCTTCCTACCCTGTAGATACCGTTAAAAATTGTTGGAGCCATATGAGAACATGTTTACATACAAAAATAAATTACAAGAATCAAAAAAGCCGCCCCTTTAATGTCAAATTTTGCTTTTATTTTCAATATATAATATCTTTAGTATAAATAGCCTTTTTTGAGAAATCTGAGTAGACAGCAACAAAGCAACAAAACGTGAAATAAATTTCAATTCTAAGAACAAGGGCCTTCACGGCCGGAATGTCAGCCTGAATATTAATTCTAATAAATTTATTTTATCCTTAAAATACTAAAGAGTCAAAAAATAAGCATTAATTTTGATTTTTCAATATAAGGACGGTTGCCTAAATGAACCAATATCAGACAGCCTGTTCTCAATATTCTCTGGAAATTCACCAAAACAGCCAGGGGAGTGAAATTTTAATTATTTTTATTTGTACATAACGTATTTATTTACGTTTTTTAAACGAATGGATTCAAAAAGATCTTTATTTTTATCAAAACGTTGTAATATCAAGGACACGTATGTTTTCAATATTTTAGAATTGTAGAAATAAACTGGAATATTAACATATAACGTTACAAAATCAAACATTTTTGAGTAACTTACCATAAATACTTGTTGGTCCAAATTTAGAAAGGGCCCTATAACAAAAATAAAACTGACCGTTACTATATAAATATTCTAATGTAAGTATAACAGTTAATAAATGGTTTGATAAAGTTCATTTCATCAGAATATATAATCAATTGCATGTGTACCACAACAAAACTGTTTCGTTTGGTTTGTTTAATTCCTAAAAATTTACACATACGTATCTTTTTATGGTGGCAGTACTGAAACGCTTAAGTGAATTACAATAATATAAAACGAGGAAGGCTCAAAATCTCTATCTATACAAAATTTTATAAAATGGAATACTAAAACACGAAATTCAACATAAGACGTTTAGTATCCTAAAACGCGTGTCGACACTCGGGGTGTTATCCTCGATTGGAGACTAATTAGAGTCTCTAACTAAGAATAACCTTTGGTGTCGAATCGCGTTTTAGATCATTATCTGAAATTTTGGGTTGGTTTTAATGATTCATTCACCAGGGATGGTAATTTTTCGAACTTCTTTGTTCTGATTATCATAACACAAATTCCTTATTAAATTGTACCATTCGCCATTAAACAAAAATACACCACATCATTTGACATCAATTAAAGAAGGTTAAAAGGTAGTTTTGGCTTAACTAACAATAGTAGTTTTGGTAATTCCTTATAAGGGTGAATTTATTCGGTAAGTCAGTTTTATAAAAATTGATATTATTTGTTACATAGCATAAGAAGTAATAATTAATTTAAGCAAATGAAATTTAAACCTAAACTTGTTCTTAAGATTAGAATTTTAATCCCCTAAATCGTACCATGTTATGCTTCCTTAAATCGTACTGATACAATTTACGTGACCGATTTAATTTCTACGATGATGGAAGGGAACTGGTAATTCTTAAGTATATCCAAAAAAGAAGGAATTAAGATCCTTATTCGTCTAAATATTAAGGATCACAGATCCTATATTTGGAACGCGTCCTACACAGTAGGCACTGCGAACCGAAAATCAAATCCCACAACTGTAGGGAGGAATTATTACCATCTATTTGGTCGTTCAGTATTAAATTGAGTTTTTTATATTTATTTATTTCTAAAACTTTGACTTTTATTACACTTGTGTAAAATTTTTAATTTATCATTAAATATATGAATTTCTTCTATTATATGATTACAAAATTTGAATCTCTTTTATTTTGAAGGAAACTCCTCCTCCCCGTTGGTCGAATATATACTTTGGGGCAAGACCCACAGGTTAACTTGTAAACTCCAGAGAATTTTTCATTATCGACTGTCTTTATTTTTTTTATGAATTTTCCTAATGAGTGATTAATTTTATAGGCAATATTGAGACCATACTTTTGTAATGACTAACGGATTTTGTTTGTAATAGGGCCTAGGTACGTTATAGTATTATATATATATATAGTATTATATATATATATATATATATATATATATATATATATATATATAATAATTATTAATACCCAAAACAATATATACAATACACTAATCTCTTGTTTTAAACCTTTCTTTTTCCAGTGATATTTGAAGAAGGTGAATAATAACGGGATAGCGGTACGGTATACGCAACCTCACCCTACAATCTTATTCGTCCGTTAAATTTGGCACGGGTCTATTCAAAAGCTCACTCTTTTATTAAACATGCTGACGCAATTTTAATTAAGTTTTAAATTGATAGTTATAATAGAAGAGCTGGTGGTACATTTTAGAAATTTCTCCATCAACAACATCGAATAACAGAGTTATGGAATTTATGTTGAAATATTTAATTAAGAGCACGATATAGAGAAATAAATCAAGAATTCGTCGAAACACATCACGCGATGCGTCACCCCGGCACTAAATAAAATAGAATTACTTCCACTCAGTGAATATCGCAAATGCGCGACAACTAACTCACAATCAACTCAACAATATTGCATATTCATTTCGTTTCTAAATTAATGCTATTGCTTACCGTAGTTGTTTGTTTTACGACAAACACCCTCGTTCACTTGTTCTCTCTTACATCTTTCTTTGGCGTATTATGGAACGACTTGCTTAGAAAATGTTTTTATAATTAACAAAGGGAAGCTCAAATAATAATTTTGACGAAAGCATACTGACTATTGGTTTACATATGTACCTACACAGTATTTCAAACGACTTGCAATTACTTCAATGTTCAATACAAAAGTTACAAAAATCCGAGAAGTAAAAAATGCATGACTAGTAAGGCTAATATATTACAAAGACAAAAAATAAAAAGTTGAATATATGCGAACAGAGCTTTTGGATAGCATCTTATATATTTTTATCTAACCACAAATAGAAAAACAAAAAACTTTTACAAGTATTAAGATATATAGTACGATATCTGCTAGGATTTATTACTAACGCAAAAGATTTACGTATAGTACAACCCAAATAGGCATTTCGTATTTCAACAGTTGTGGGTACAGAGAACAATTTATATCAGAGACTAAAAGCGCTTCTTGAAACGTCAAAACCTGGCAACATTTTCAATAAAAAAAAAGACGAAGTCAGAGAAGACGAGTTACGTCTAATACCTGATTTCATTTACAAAAAGATTAAAAACTTGTAACACTTGTCTGTCCTTCAGTATTACTTTTATATGTATCGAAAGATTGTGAACATTGAAAATGGAATTTGGAAAATCAAAATGTGGTAGAAGAAGAAACTGTCACTTCCTGAAATCACGTTTTAAGTGAGATAGTTAGAATACTAACATCGTACGAAAGGCAATAAAATTTTCATACAAATCTAGGTTAAATTTGCAGTTATACGTGCCTGTGAATAGTCAGAGCTGTTAAATTTATCATTTTCTAAATTATGTATAGTCCCTAGGGGAGATCTCGCGGTGACTAATGCCTTTGCTTCGAACCCCGGTGGAGAGGTTCTTGCAATATACGACAGACGTAACCTTGTTCAAAGAAGATTCCTAAACTGATTTATATTTATTTACAGAGAACAACGAAATGAGAGGGAAACATAATACAGAATCGCAACATACAAATCGAACTAAACAAATGAAAGAAACAACAACAAAAGAAGAAGGAGTACTTTTGGACTTTTAAGTAACAACCAACTTTCAAGCATTATTAGTTATCTGGGGAAAAAACAATTACATAGTTTTACGCCTTTATTAGATGCCTCTGAGAATTGTTTCGGCCTATTTAGTCATCTTCAGACAGTTTAATAGAAACTAGGATCTTAATCCTTAGATTATTCAAAGCGTTTTATACCTTCTCTATCACGAAATCTGGAAATAATTCAAGGATACGTCATAGCTAGCAGGTGCTAGTTTTGAAAGTATGTACTATTACTAATTTTCTCTGTGAAACAAGCAGGTCAATCAAAGATTTTTTAGCTGAGAATAATACTAAATGTTGTAATAGCAAGAAAAAGGTCAATCAAACCTCTACAAGTTACTCGTGAAGAAGTTAAGTACCCTAAGAAGACGTATCAGATTAAAATATTCAAGTATCTAATAGTCAGACAGTTTATTAAAAATAATCCAAACAATTCTCCTTCTATTTTTAACACTATCTGAATAGAAGACCTATGTAAATATAAATTGAAAAAAAATCAGTGGTAAACATGAGACATTCCATTTAGTTACCAAAAAAAAAACTTTTTATTTAATCTATTAGTAATGGAAGATGACTCTAATTTTGAGAACTTTTAGATACAATATTGCTACCCCCCTGCCCCGGGAATTGGATATATTTAATAAAAAGCACCTTGCGAAGTTTATGTTCTTAATTTATAAATCAAAACACAGTTCTGAATTTTTAAAGTCTTAGATGCAAGAAACATGTCTTCTATCAACCCTTAATCATTTCTGACACACATAAAAACAAAGGGAAGAATTTGAAACAGCAGACTTATAGCTAACACGAAAAAGAACAACTTTTTAAACTTTTAGAATAATAATTTTATCACTTTATGAATATTAAATTGAGACAAAACGTTGAGCACCATGAAACTGGAAAATACATAAAATCCTGTTCAACCGAGTGCAAAAATAAAATCAAAGTCGAAATCTATTTAATGTAATACAGTACTAAGACATTGTAAATGCTTCTGAATATTTTTTACCGAACGGCGTGGTCTAGTGCTTTAGATTATTGCTTAGCATTCTGGAGGTCACCGGTTCGAACTTGGGTCCGGCTGCTCTGTTCCAAGTTTTCTGTGGTTTCCTTGGATCATTTAGGCAAATGTTGGGGCAGTAATATTCCACAGATAATCTTTCACTTCTCTCTGTCTTGATTTCGTCCGTCTCAACTTTCTCTTCCTAACCACACCACCCACCCATTCTCACGATTCCTACAAGGAGGCTGAAGAGGGCCTTACGGCTTTGCACTACAGTGTAAGTCGGAATGACTGCCCGCCCACCAGCACGAGTAGCTGGTGGGAATGAAACACAATTTTGTTTTTTCTGTATCTTTGGGTATTTAGTTTTAGATTAGTGTTCTAGGAAGTATCGTTTATGGTAAATACTGGACTCGAAACGAATTGTTCCAAACCTAAACTGATTACAATAACTCAAAATATGTAGTTTCTGTCACCTGACTGATTAGATCATTACTTAGCATTCGGGAGGTCACCGGTTCGATTTCGGTTCTGTGGCTTTTGTAGCATTAAGGCATTTGCTGGAGAAGTAATATTCTTGACATATCCGTTAAGATTTTGATGGGTTTAACTAGTCTGTAGAGTAATGTGGAAGTATAGTAACAGTACGATACTTTTAGCTTTGCAACTTCAGAGTTTTTGTGTTTTTAAGAAAATATGTTCTCTGTTAAATTCGATAAGGCAAGTGGTTTCACCAATTTTATATGTTCCTTCGATTTTTGCAATTCCATCATAAATTGCGCCGCGTACGTCGGTCCAATTTCAGTTCGTATCCAAGTGGTGAATCTTGCGGACAAAGATTTCCGGATTCGGTTACATGTGTTTCACTTCCGTCTGTGACCAATCGATAATTTACTGTCTAAAATGGTTTCCGTAATAATATGCCTTCAGTTAGGTAAGTAGATGGGTATAAGTGCCGACGTGGTAGAATTTGCAAAGGTTCCTCCACCAGCGTCTCAAATTTATTGTCGTATCCTATAACCTGTCGCACGGATGGCAACGGATGGATGATTACGACCATTGTGTTGTATCTTGTAAGCCCATTTCGCATTCAGCAGTCAAGCAATCACGTTACAAACAGCCATCATCAATTCGAAATAAAAGACATTTGACTCCAGATTTGTCGTGTTCGAAACCGTCGACCTACGGGACGCCAGATCGTCAAAGAATAACAATGAAATGAGGTACATTGAAAAGTGATTACTGTAATAACCTTATTTTATTTCAATAGACGTCACGTTATGGTACTCTGAGAAGAAATTTTCACTGACGAAAGTGATAATAAACCACTACTCTACTCAAGGACACGAAACAATAATTACCCGTACAGTTGTAAATTATTAATTTAAGTAAAGATGATACAATTTTAATTATAAATGTTTCCCAAATTTTGTAACCACGCACCCACAGCCCCCAACCTAAAAATAACCACTGAATTTCATATTTTGAAGAGTAGTATGATGGAAAAGATTAAATGTTACGAATTGGAATGTATCCCTTCCTTCCATATCAATACACTTTCGCGGGACATCACTGATCCAATTCCAGGTCCGTCTACCATTGCCCAAGTTTTCTATTGTTTCCTGGGATCATTTAGGCAAATGCTGGGGTAGTAATATTCCACAGATTATCTTTTACTTTTCTTATACCTTTATTTCGTACGTCTCTCCCTAACCACCATCTACCCATCCCCACGATTCCTAAGAGGAAACAGAAGAGGGCCTTCCTCCCTAACCTCTGGCTTTGCACTAAAATGTATATTGGAGGAACTGTGCGGCTATCAGCATTAGAGACTCATGGGGAAAATACACGTAAAAGTTTTTTTTAAGGGACGTCTCATCGTTCGAGCAAGCCTATTTAATCTAACCCATAATTTAATGATGAGATTGAATGGAGGCGTTTGTTTCAAACACTCGTTGCTACAAGTTAGTTGCTTCATTTATAGAATCATAAGTTCAATCTTAAAAATTCTCATAACTACATTATAGAACAACTTCGCTATGTTACATCCCATGCAAATTATTTAAAAATACGAAATATTCAAGATATATATATATAGAATCAACAGAAACAACTACTCCAAGGACTAATACCCCGACCGGCATTTAATTACACTGTTGATTTCGATGGATACTTAGACGAAGATATAATATATTTAAAAAAAAGGCATTAAAATCTTTTTTCGTGTAAATTTCACGGATCACAGATTCCACATTTCTAACGCGTCCTACACAGTAGGCACAGTGTACGGAAAGCCATATCCCACGACAGGTTTCGAAATTCGGGAATTGGTCTTCCGTACGCTGTACCTACTGTGTAGGAGGCGTTCGAAATGTGGGATCTGTGATCCTTGAAATTTAGACGAAAAAGGATTTTAATGCCTTCTTTTTTAAATATATTCCAGATATTATTAAAAAGCTATAATATTTTTAAAAATACGAAATATTCTAGTATTACTAAAAATATATAATATTTGTTATTAAATAAAAGTTACTTATAACAATTTCCACATTTACCGTGATCATTGACATAAATATAATACTATAAAATTACTTATATAAAGTAGTATATGCTATTAATTCTTAAAAAGTTTAAGTCTCACTTTGTTTTCTTCTTAAATTATTCCTTTTATAATCTCGGTAAAAATAAACACCTAAGGAGTATATTCTGCACGGAGTAGTTGTATTCCGCGAGTATTATTCTCCGCAAGACGAAAGAGCAGCAATTCAATGTGAACAGACAAGTGATTTTTCGCGTCATTGCAGGCAAATCTAGCGCCGTCAATTTTGGTTATAAGAAAAATGCCTCTCTCCCGTAGACGCATACACGACGTGATATATTCCCTGCACTCGTGTGCGATTGATCGGAAGATCGCGGAATGGTTTATTTGATATCTAGCAACCTATGACGCCTCGGCAATCCCTCCAAGGCAAATAGGTGAAACGGGAATAGGTTTGAAAAATCATATTACAATTTGACCTCCCGCAGTGGAACCTTTGTGGATATTGAAGTATAGATTCATATTGAACGATAACTCTTCAACGATACTTTGTCCTCTGTTTGCATGAATGGTGCGCCCTTCAAATAAAGTTTTTTTGTAAGTTAAAATGTCATTTTCATGTCTGGAAAAACGATTTACATTATCCTTTATTATTATTATTATTATCAGGGTTTAAGATTATTCTGACTTCAAAAGCGCAGGTGGTTCCTTGGCGTTCACCGTGTGGTCATTGATTGGGCTACGTCCCAAAAGTGGCTTCCCAAAATCAAAATATCCTTTGACACTTTTTGCTTCTAAAGCACTACAGCCGAAAAGGTGGTGCCATTTTACAGACATGTGGGGTAGTGGCAGAGGATGCAGATAGCACTTTTTACTTATTTTTCAGAAAATCGACAGGAAGAACTGTTTTCCATGTTCTATTAGAATTTCTACAGGAGTCCTGGCTGTCTTCCTGCTGAGACTGGCAATTTATTTTTCCCGGTTTTTAAAGTTCGTAAATGAGATGGTCTTTGCCTGATTACACCTTTCACAGTCTCTCTGTAGTTCTGAAGCCGCCCATCTAGCTTCATTAACTTACCGCAGATGCCAATAGAGGATTCTGTGCTGTGGAAGTGTTATTGTACACCTACCCTTGTAAGGTTCTTGATTTCCCATTATGCTATTGTGACTTGGGGCCCAAACCAGAAATGCCTTCCTTGGTTTGGGTTGATAGTTTGTTGGGGGCTTGGTAACAGTCCTCTAGCTTTGAAATTCTCATGCCTCTGAGGGCATCTAGATCAATGTTGCAACCAGGACATATGTATACGCGCCAGGTGGCGCTGTTAGCCAACGCTGCGCGGGCATATCGGGTAAAGGCAATTGGAAATCTGATCCACGATTTACGTATTTATTATATGTGAACTTCAAGTCGATGTATTATTTTGTTCAGATGTTAGAAGCCTCTGATAGATGTAACACGAACGGACGGATAACATCCATTGTCCCAACAATGGAGTTCCATTAAACTCTTCGGGTATGGAAGTCAATATACTGAGGACTGCTATTCTTTAATCAATACTTATAGCTTGCGTTTATTTATGTTTCTAAAGCAGTTGTATTCTACATACTCTCTGTGATCTCCATCATGATAAAAGGAGGAAATTGTTATTTACTATTACAGAAAGCTTGTCAAATATAAATATCATTCAGATTACGTCATTGGCCAACGAATTATAAATCTGCATTATTTTTACATATTACATATTGATAAAAAATTGATCTTGTGGATGGCGTCTTTGTCAATTTTCTTGAAAATATTGCGCGGGAAAATTATTATGTATATGAGATACGTAACTAGGTTAGCTACAAGATATATACGCAGAAATTTTATCTTTCGCTGATGATATATGTTACGTATAACCCTTAGTTAGTGCTGAGACATGGGAATAAGTTAAAAAAAAGTAGCGATCTATTTTATACTGAAGTCATGTAATAGTTAAAAATTAACAAGCTATTCCCAAACGTGCATAAAATTGTATGCATTACATTCAGTACATATAGGAACACCATTTATATGAGACTCATTAGTTTTTTTTTTGTTTTTCCCTTTCAGTCATATAAGATTTCATGTAATCAGACGTTGATATAGCAGTACGTCACCATCTACCTGCTTTTGCTGCTATTGACGTATTTCATAACGTTAGACAATGCCTTATTAGAGTATCATATTGTCTAACTGAATCGGCGGAGCATGAACTTAATTTGTTCTTATTAATTAGCTTTACGTGTCCTGTCATGTATGTAAGCTGCGCCGTCGATTCAGTTAGACAAGATGATACCCTAATAAGGCCTTGTCTAATGTTATGAAATACGGCAATAGCAGAAAAAGAAGGTAGATGGCGACGTACTGCCATATCAACGTCTTATTTAAATCCGCTTTACACCGAGTTCCAGCGATTTGGCCAGGAATTTATTGAATCTGCCTATGGCGTGCTGATGAGATCTACGGAGATCGAAATCGCGATCCACGTCTGATAGCTTCGATAAATTACTTGACCAAGAACTTAATTTTGTTCTTACTTCGTGTAATCTTCAACATTAGGTTTGTTTTACTTGATTGGTAGGTAAATAGTACAACTGTCTGATTTAGAAATTAGACAGTCTTTCCTGTAACTCACGAGGTCTTAAATAATGGATTGCTCACATTACCATTTCAAGATTCAGAGCAGAGCCAAATAATCAAAAACATTAGCGTTTCCTCCCTAGTCAGCAGGGTTTTTACGATTGATGAAATGATAAGAACTTAGTTTAAATATACCCAGTTCTCGACTCGTGCATCGCACCGCGTTATAAATGTACTTCGGAACGTTTTAATAACCGAGCTGGCATAGAAGTTCGTTTCTAGTAGAGCGTCATGTTCATTTTAGGAAATTACTTGTGTTGTTCGGTCGATATTTTGATGTCGCTAGATTCGCAGCCCATTTCACGGTGATGTCTTATGACTTGGGGAACGGTTCATCGTTCCCCTGATGATGAAAATGCTCGTTTTCCGTATTCCTTCGGCGACGATAGCCTCGTTTGTACTTAACGTGGCGTACATTTACTACACGTGTAATAATACGACACCGATTATGAAATAGTACGGCAAACTGAGACAAAGACGTTTTATGTTATATCGGGTATCATAAATTGTACATAGCCGAAAGACAATCAACTTGCTCGCTTTCCTAAATTTGCAACTTAACTACACGGTTGCATACGGCGCTCAGGAGACTCAATGTCGACATCTTCATCAGCGATGCGGCAATTTGTTCGATAAAAGTTTATGAGTATTTTCATTAACAAGTTGCCAAGATATAAACACTGTACATTCAATGGTACTTTGTTTACTGTTTATGAAGACAAAATTATTCAGATCCCGACTCTGTATAGGTATGTTGCTGGATGTGATCGCCTAAGACTTGAAACAATAATTAAAGTTTATTTAATACACAAATATTCATACAAATGTTGAACCAAGAACGAGTCCCGCCAATAATATTATTTCGAATGGAATTAAATACGTAGTTTCAACAAGCTTTAAAAATTTTAAAATGTCCCTCACACAAGCAACGTCATTATCGTTATGTACATCTGTTCGATCTATTGTGCAGTTTTTGACGTCTACTTATTTTCACGTGGATGATGCCCAACCCTTCCTTGAATCCATTACAACAAAAACTATTAGGGACAGTAAGTATTTTCACTGGCCAGGGTGGTTTAGTGGTCTAGACTCATAGGAAGGTCACCGGTTCGATTTCGGGCCTGCCTACCCTGAATCATGCAGACAAATACGGGGACAGTAAAATTCCAGAAATAATCTTCCACAACTCTTCGGTCTTCACTGCATCTATCTCAGCAATCTGTCTCTCCCTAATCACCACCTACCTAGTCCAACGATTCCTAAAAAGAGCCAGTACAATGTAGGTTCTGCCCGACCTCATGTATCAGTAGCTGGTGAGAATGAAACACCTGTAAGCCTTTTTTGGTATAATATTTGGTAGAACACTGGTTCATTGCTCTTTTTATGTAATGCTTCCTTATCCTTTTTGCAGTTAATATAATTAACAAAGTGGAAACGAAGACAAAACATTAAAGATAAATTTGTGTTTTTCTTTCAAATAAGTTTCTTTGAATAATCAGAAAACTCAAACTTCCAACAATAAGCACACTTGGGACGAGTACTTAAATTATTTATTTCCCAATATGGACGATACATTCAATAAAAAGGATTCATCTGCTTAATTAGTGTCAGATGGTCAATAAATTTCAATAAAGTTCACGTATACGAAACCGATTCAAATAATATCACAACGAAGTTACTCAAAAGAATATCAGTTTGTTTAGATGGTATAAATTTCATTGCAGTAGCCTCACTGGTTCATTTGTAAGTTTCGAAAATGATTTATAATCTATTTCTTTACAAAAGAAGGAATTGAATTGATAGGAAAGACTTCATGGAGCAATAGAAGAAGAAGCGTATATAATTTTGTTTTAGTCTTTGGGCCTGTCTGAGTTTTTCAGGTGACGCATTAATACACTTTATAAACGTCAAAGCGGGGGACAGCAGACGACAGCCGGACGTTAATTTTTATTGTATCTGCCCGAATGTAGATATGAAGAAGGCCCCGAAGTGATTCAAGACACAATGCCTGAGAGATTGAACATTGTCGTGAAAAGTATTATTGCGAACCTACGACGCTCTTGTTCGTGACAGTTTCATTTTGAAGATATAGCACGAGTTATCTCAACTTTGACATCGAATTATTCACATTTCCACCGGAAAACCGGCACTAATCTTTTCTGAAATAAAACGCAGTCTACCACTACAGATATATATATATATATATATACAAGCACACAAACATTCTTAAAGCAGAAAGCGAATATTTAAGCATCACAACCTACAATAGACCGGTTTCGAAATCTTAAGGTGTTTTTTTTTAATGAATTTATTTATACTTTTATCTAATACACAACAATATCAGAATAAAAATAATAATATTAATAGTGTTTTAATTAGATTAATTAAAAGTTCTTTGTCAGTAATCTATCAGACGTAGGCCGCAATTTTGATCTTATTAGATCTCATCAGCACGCCATAGGAAGTCTTGGTAAATCACCGACCAAATCGAAGGAGCTCTTTAAAAGCAACATCAATTAATATCTAGTTATGACCATTATATCGCCATCTACTGGTATCTGCTGCTAACTGATGTAATTCTTACGTTACCTTACTAAGGTATCTACTTGTCCAACTGAATAGACGATACAGCTTTCAATGTGAGCAGAATAAGTTCTTTATAAACGAACCTCATTTTATTCTAGTTACTAAATTATTATACAACAGCAAGTCTGAACCAAAAACTACAAAGTATGGTTGTATCAAACCGACTCGTTAAACTTAAAGTCACTTCTTGTCAATAATAAAGAAAAGTTAGACAACTTAGAAAAAAGCGGCATTTACGAATTACACTGTAACTCCTGTAGTGATTTTTATATTGGTCAAACTAGTAGAAAAATTGAAACACTCATAAAAGAACATATAATTCTGTAAATAAAAAGGACATAAAAAGTGGATTTGCAGAACACTGTGTACTTAACGGTCACCACCTAGATACTAATAACATAAAAAAATTACACCAAAATATTTCAAAGAGTAGAAAATTAAACATGTTAGGGACACTAGAGATTAAGAAGTCAATTAATTCAAACCTTTATCTAGTAAATAATTAAGTAGTTATGATTCACCTCTAATACTGTATAGTCTGTAATTTCCCCACCCCCTGACGACCCCATATACCATATACTTATATAAATCTGTTAAACACTTTGTGATTCAGTAATCAATTTTGTTTCTCTTGAAAATGGTCGCTATCTGACCGAGACGGTTCTCTCGAGAATAATAAATCTTGTTAGTGAAACTTATGCATTGTTTTATTTATTTCGGTTATTATTAAATAAGTGACTTAAAACAAACATTTGCTTCTAGCCTAAATTATAGCACCACCTTTATTCATAGCCATTAGCAGGGCATCCAACTGTGTGGCATTATTTTGAAGAGAACTTACAACGTTTCTCCTCAATTACCTTACCGCTCATGATATCTTCGATGGTTATATCTCTCCTTACGTGCTAGGAGAAATTTTCTGGTGTGAAGGTAAGGTGTAAACCTAACCAACCTTGGTAAACTAGTAATAGAAGGAGAAACATTGGTTTGGTTTTATAATCAGTACATTGTGTTTTACAATTAGAATCTTGGCTTTCAATTCCACGTACGGTACTTAATAAATCATAGCACATGACTGCATTAAATTGATTTCCTTTGTGGGAATAATTAAATTTGAATATAAGCTCAATTTATTAAAGAGAAATCTACGTGAGCACTTCCGAACAGTGTCTTGTTTTATATGAGGAAAGCAAACCATTCATGGTATTGAAATTACTCCTTTCAACTGTTAAATACTAGTTTTTACTCTGCATTCACTTCGTGTAGCTTGACGTAGCAAAATTCAATTCATATTTTCCATTTAATTCGAATTCGTTCTTTACCTTTCCATTTTAAAGCTAGGTGCCTAGTAAATGATGGTAGTGTATGAACGTAGTGCCGGGTCAAAGCGCCATCAAGAAAGTCATTCACGAGAGCATAAAGAGAGAGAATATAAGCCATCCACTTTTACATTTCCGACCTTGCGGCCCGTATTTTTCGCAATAAATTTACATTTGGGGCAAGCAGGTAAAATGAACATTGCACCTCTCTGAAATACTTTGCATACATTGTTGCTTATTCCCGTATAAATATCGTCTTTGTCATTTACGTGTGATGATGCACGAAATTCGTTTTATACGACTAAAGTCTTCCATTAGCGAAAATTAATTAAAAAAATTATACTTTCTTTGGCAAGTTGAAGGTAAAACTTTAACAGGGTAAACGGAAACGGTAATTGTCAACTGTGATCGAAAACATTATTCAAATGGCAACATTTTCATAAATATTATGCATATTCTGATTAAATAAATATAAATATGGAATTAACAGAAACAACTACTCCGAGGGCTAACACCTCTACCGGCATTGAATTACACTGTTGATTCCGAACGATTATTAGACGAAGATATAATATATTCAAAAAAGAAAGAAGGCATTAAAATCCTTTTTTATCTAAATTTTAAGGACCACAGATCCCACATCGCGTTCTAAATTTGGGATCTGTAATCCTTAAAATTCTTAAAGTTCTGTGATCCACATATATTTTAAAAACAATTCAGAACATTATTTTAAACCCATATATTTGTATAAAATAATAAATAATGTATAAATAATTAAAACAACAGCAATCGTAAAATTTATTATTTTATCTTTCTAAAGGGTCAAATAGCAATGATAGCATACTTAATTAAAGGGAGCTATCCAGGGACCTTTTCATTTTTCATATCTCATTGGGAACATTCCTAACTAAATTTAATGAAAGTTATATTACATAATGAAAGTTTGAATGCACCTCAGATGGGTAATAAAATAGAATAAGAAGAATTGGTGCAATGAGCTTTTGCATTTTAAATTCACATTGCGCATTCTCTAACGAACTAACGAATTTAATGTTTTAATACAAAAAAGTAACTACTAGTTAAAATAGTATTTATAGAAATGATCTGTCTACGTCATCGTCAAAGTTTATTTGAACGACTCTTTAACACGATCTCATTAGATCTCTCTTCCCCATCTGTCTACCAATCAGATCGAATTAGAGCATACATTTCCTATCTTAAGAACGTTACCTTAGTACTATATACTGCCTTCATGTTTCTATGCTCTAATGTATGAAAAAATTGAAAAAGTAATGGTTGAAGTTAGTAACAGCACATTAAACTCAGCTGTAAATAGAAAACTAACCATTTAAATTTAACGACAATCATGGTACTAATGTTTTGAAATAACCACAAGAAACTGTTGAACACTTACATCTCATTGCATATCTAGTAATATGTACTCTCGTATAATGGTGAAGCTGTGGTGTTGCGCGTGATTTCATAATGTTGAAATAAATAATGAAATCTGGTGAATATTGCTTTAAATTATTTATTTACAGAACTGTTAATATTTAAAATATAAAGGTATGAGTTGAATTAAATTGAGTGTAAAATAACTACGGTTGAAACAAATTAAGGATCCCACATTTGAATCTCGTCCTACCTTTGTTCTTAATATTTAGATGAATAAGGATTTTAATTCCTTTTTTTGGATATCTTTCGTATCTTCGTTTTAGAATCTTCCCGAATTACCAGTGTAATTCAATTCTGGTAGGGGTATTAGCCCTTGGAGTAGTTGTTTCTGCTGATTCCATATTTATATTTATATTTATCATATAGCCTGTAAAAACCTTTATGCCAGCGCCTACCTGATGAGACCCCATACGTCGAAACCGGTTGTGGGATATGACTTTCGCTGTACCTACTTGGTAGGACGCATTCCAAATGTGGGATCTTGGATCTTAATATTTAGACGAATAAGACTTTTAATTCCTTCTTTTTTTGTATATCAAATTATATCTATTCACAGTCCTATAACGGCCTGAGGTAGAGGGGTTTTAGTTGGCAATCCTCGCTTAGAGGAAATTCAAGACTATCCAATCGTACGGACGGCTGGCTGTTTTTCGAAGATTTCCCGCCTACTTCGAAAACAAAACAAAAGGTTATATCTATAGCGGCCAGAGGTTAACTGCTTTAGTGCTACTGAAGTTTATGGCTCATGCATAATATACTCTTCGTGTTATAGATACAATGTCTCATTCACGATCATGCAATCGGCGCATAAGAATTATTCATGCGACTGTATTAAATTCAAATCGACCTCATACAGAAACTTTTTATTCTATATTTTTCCATTAAATGGAAGCATTTCTTGTACATTTAAAGTCCTTTAAATTACAACAATTTAAGTAATTGATTTTTCAATTAAATTGACCAGAGAGGACATATATAGGTACAACGAATAAACAGAAACTGTTCCTCCAAAGTTTGAGTAATGAAATTGCTTTTCTTCCTTTTGATCGGCTTTAGAATTCCTCAAAGGGCAAGTAGACAACATCTGAGTATCTTAAATAAATTTTACCCATTTGCTTGATTATACAAGTACATTGGTAGCATCACTACCTACATATAGTAATCAAAACTTAATTAATTAATGCAGAATAGACTAGTAGATAGACAGCACTGTTTTTAAATACGTACAGTAACACAGTTAGGCACTCTGAGCAAACAAATAAATAAACAAACAAACAAACAAACAAACAAACAAACAAACAAACAAACAAACAAACAAACAAACAAACAAACAAACAAACAAACAAACAAACAAACAAACAAACAAACAAACAAACAAACAAACAAACAAACAAACAAACAAACAAACAAACAAACAAACAAACAAACAAACAAACAAACAAACAAACAAACAAACAAACAAACAAACAAACAAACAAACAAACAAACAAACAAACAAACAAACAAACAAACAAACAAACAAACAAACAAACAAACAAACAAACTTTACCTCTTACTTTGATTCAGTGTAAACTGCAAAACTACACATTGTTATTGAAACACGAAATTGGTCCGCCTTCTACGGAAGCTACGGATGGAAAGTTGGACTACCAGGAGTTAAGGTTTTAAGGTTAAAGGTTTAAAGGTTCTTAAAGGTTTCAGGGTTTTTAAAGGTTAATAAATAAATATTTATTACGGTTGTGTCTCAACGACTTCGTTTAAAATTTTAAAACTAATGTGTTTGTTAAATTTCACGCGGACGACGTCGCGGGCACAGCTAGTTTTGTATATAAATCGTTGTATTGACAAAATTTGAATTATATTCACCTGAAAAGGTTACTGTTTTAGCAATAAAAAATTTTGGCGATTATAATCAATATACGTACTTACCTTGAAAGTATAGTGTGTGTTATATGTTTTGTGTATGTAAAAAATATGTTTCAAAATGTAACGGGTTCCACAATTGGAAATCTATAGAAAATGTCTATTTACTGTGGGATTCAGTAATGTTTAACAAGTTTCTTTCTTGAGAAAGATATAAACTTGAACTTACCAAGAGCGTATTCTTGGTTTAGTTCTATTTGGTTAGGTGTCTACTATGTAGTTAGTTACGCTATGGGCATCAGTTTAATAAGTCGATATCCTTATTAGAAAAGGATACTAATACTATTTACCACCACGTGTTACTACTAAATTTATACCTTTATTATTACTGCCCAGTCTGCCCTGGGAGCACACAAAGGCCAATAGCGTTAAGGATAATTTTGAAAATATTCCACTTGCAGTATTAAATCTAATGTGTTTAAATTTTTCGCTGTCCTTTGCACTCATTCTCGCATGTATTGTCATCAGAAATTATGTATCACAAAGGCACAAGCTTTCTATAAAGGAACTGCCTTTGAATATATTCAAAAATGCTTTAGCGGTAATTCAAAAATAAAAAATAAAACCAATGACCTTTTATCAGAAATAATACTATTCGTTCTTCAATTTTCGACTGTATCGGGAAAATCGCAACCGCTGAAAGCATCAGCAAAGAGAAATCGTCTTCGTCCGCTTCGTTATCAACGAGGGCATCCATCAACACTAAATCGAATTTTTACAACATCAAACGTCCTCGTTAAAAACGTTTTATCCGACTTTTTTCTTGTCAAAGGAGGCTCCGTTTGATCTGCGTTTTCAGATAATTATGGCAATTGACACAAGAGCGGCTTTACCTGCAGATGAAATTTGTTATAAGAGGCTAACCGAATGATGATACGTTCTTTTTAAAGTTTCATACACAACCAAAGCCCTTTACACACATTAACTACACAAGAATGCATCACCACAGCTTAAACAACTTTTTGAATCAAATTGTCTCGCAGGAGATAATACTAATATGTATATCACTGGAAGCTCAATAAATCGAACATAGGAGGATAGTTGCAAAAAGCCGAGATTACTAAACAGTATACCTTTGTGTAGTATTTCAAGCAATAATTTCTCGGAAATTGTTTATTGTATTTTGCATTACATTCATTTTCTTTGTTAAACGTAAATATCGTCAAAATTACATTCACTTTTATTATCTTATTGTTATATTCATTCACCAAATTTCGATTTTAGTGCAAACAACTATTTATTATATTTATTTCCTTTAAGCGTAAACTGGCATTCAATATTTTCAAAATCATTTTATTTTATTATCATATTGTTATGTTCATCATCAAACTTTCACTGTATTGTCCCGTTTAAGGTATTATTAATATTACCAAATTAACCAGGGTGTTTACCTGAAGGAGTGCAATGACTTGTGGGGTTGTTGCTATGGTCGTTTTGCCATACTGTGCCCTCTGGCTAGCAACAGCTTTTGTCAACCCCTACTTCATTATAGTTTATTTAAGCTGAAAACCAGAGACTAATTACCAGATTCTTAAGAGCATTCTTAAAGCCATTCAAAAAGAGATTCTTTATATCATTCAAATTTCATACATACAATTATTCAATAGTCAAACAACTTCTATGTGTTAAGTTATTTACCTTGTTATAAATATAAACAGTGTAAGTGTTGTTATTAAATATTTAAAACCAATCTTCATCGTTTCTTTCGTCAACAAATTAATTAGATTACTCGCAATTAATTTTGGCGTGTAACTGTGGGAACTCAAGAAAGACATCTTTCAATAAAAATATTTTCTCACACATCAAACCACTTTGAATATTCCTTAGAATATTTGCCATAAAATAAGTATTTTATGTGAAAGAAGACTATACAGAAGCAGTAGACTGGTTGACTCACCACGATCTCTTCCCTATTTGAGGACAGGTATGGAATACCAGGTCTGCAAATTCGCTGCTGACGTCATTGTTATTATAACAAGCTGCTCGGGTTAGCAGAGCTGCAATCGCCACGCGCGTAACTATTCACTAGGGCATTTATTATGTACATTAACAAAGGCTATTTAAAACATTAGAATGCGCTCTAAGTAGGTTATACACTTTGTTATACGAATTATTGTAAATCAAAACATAACAGAAATTATATGTAACTATTGTAAAATGGTCACGAGTGACATATTTAACCACTGTAATAAATTTCATACTTTTAAAGTACAAATATCATTTGTTAGAATACAAATTTTTGAGAAACAGAGGCCCCCAACGTTCAGCGATGTGCTGAGAAGAGGAAGAAATAAGGATTAAAAAGTAATAAATGGAAAAAGTCGGAAATTTCCCACTCCCACTCGCACAAACAGTCATTAGAAAAGGACAACTAATTTTATAGAAACTCCACTCGTTCCACTCAGAGTTTAACTTCACTAAACTGTACTAAATCAGTACTTTTAGCTCTTCACTTATTAATATTAACAAAAAAATAAAATTAAATTAATTTTAATAAAATTAATGATTTTAATTGTACTCTTGAAAATGGTTTAGTACTGAAACATTGTTAAGTTTGAATCAACCAATTGGTGAAACATGCATTGCGTTTTTTGTTAATATTTATTTTATTATCTTTTACAATAAATGCACCGCAATAAGTATTAATATTATCATTACATATCAGTTGCTCCACTACTATATGTATGTACAATGATATAATTATGAGGCACTTATGTACGTCATAATTTCATTGTGCTATGTTGGAGAATGGAGAATAATGTTCCAAGTGTGCTATTTTGGTCTGTACTTTACATTTCAAAATAAATCTACGTTAATGTAAGTTTTACAGCTATACTTCGAAAATAAATGTTTTTTGTTCATGAAATACGTTAAACAGAATGTAAGAAAATGAAAGGCATTTGCGGAAATAAACAATCATGGGATCAGGGTCTTGAACGAAAGCTAATTGAGTTATAACATTACCTGAATTTCTTGGTAAAAGTTTTCTGAAGACATCATAACATATTCTAAACAACAGAATATGAGAAAGAATGAGATGGAAATTTAGAAGAATGAAATGAAAGTAACAAGAAGAAAAGACACATAAAAAATATATTAAAATGGAGTACAAATCGCGGGATAAAAAGACAAACAATAAAAAAAATAATAATTGTGTTTTTATTCTAAAAATTGTAAAAATGTTTGGAAATTTCAGATTCTAGTAAATTCTCTGATGATGTGATACAGAAAATTTAAACATATTCACATAATGAGGTTATAAATATAATAGGTATGTAGTCAGCCTAGTTAATGAATTTTTAAATATATTTCCATTAACAAAAACTGAAGCACATCGATGGATGATATAGACTCAAATGCTTTCAGGTAAAATAATATAGTATATATAAATAATATATCCACGGTCTGAGGATCGTCAACAGATGCAAACCTAGATCCAAATAGCTAGCTATAAAAACAATTATATTTGAATAAACTTAACACTTCGGGGTGTGTAGATATTGTGAAACATACTTAAATTAAAATTTAAATAATTAAACAAGTAGAAAGCTTCACCAATTTATTATTAACTCAACATGTTTCGGTCACACGACCATTATCGAAGGTAAGAGTAAATTATATACTAGATGCTTAAAACTAATGCGGAAATATTCATACTTAACAACAAGGAATAAGTGGGGAGTCTACAAAACTTAATTCTACTATTTATACATGCTTCAAACATACACCTTTAATAATGTTGGTTCACGCGACACGGTATGCTGGACAACAATTATTCTTTTTATAAATCTTCTATTTTATAAATTCCTATGTTTTTCTTCTTCGGTTGTATTATCCCTCTTATATTCGTCCCTCTTCTGTAATGAAGTTATTTTAGGTTTCGTTTATTTCTTACATTGATTATTGTTTCTATTTTTATTAATTTTTCATCATCATACATTCACGCTTCTTTTTTCTCATTGTATATTTTCATGCATGTCCTGTCGTTTTCCGCAGTCAGTTTATTATTTCCCCCCGCGAACCTAACGTTAAAGCGGAATTTGATTTTTTGGTGTATCACGTTAAACAATCCTAATTAGATTTTTGCAGGTATTTGTTTATTAATGAATTTCATAATTGTTAATACGTCTATTAAAAATTATTTACAATATCTACAATATCGACTTTCTTATAAAAACATGGCGAGATGAATTGATGCGATGCGTTGAATTCTTACTGACTACTAAATAACTTAAGGGTGGTAAGAAGCGGAAGAAATAGAGAACGAAAGAGGCTTTAAAAAAGGATAGAGGTAGTTAGAATATAGCTGGGTATTGAAACGAAAATAGGAACTCTAGGTCAGGTCATAAATTATGGTAGGTCTTTGCAGGAGACAATGACAGACAAGTGCCGCAACAAGGATTAAAAGTTAATAAGAAAAAGGTGATATAATTTTGATATTTCACAACAAATCTTTTTCGAGTTCCTAAATTAACTGATGGCAAGCACGGAATTGATTTCATTTTATTAAAAGTTACTCGACCCTGCGGTATCCTTGCATTATGTATCTACCTCTGTTTCTTGAGGAAAAGTGTATTTGAGGTTTTGAAAGATATCTTTCTGGTATCTTCAAGTCGAACTATTGTAGTTTTGTTGTTTGTTGGAAACGAAAACTGCACTTTTTAACTATTTATTTGCAATGTTAATAATTATGTACAAATTTGACAAACAACGTGTGACTATAAAATTTTAATTAACTATTAAATGATTAATAAGGTGAATTCCTTATTTGAAGCAAGTTCAGAGTCAGAATCTCTTTTTAGACACACCATTTTTTTGTAAAATAGTAATTTTATCCTTATTATTTACAATAAATGAAAGGTTTTTCCCAGCATAAAAGCAATATTATAACTACCCATAACCAACCATTTTCATAAATATCAATTTCTATGTTAAGCACTCACAGTCTTAAAAATCGAAACAGCTGTCAGGCAAATAATAATAAAATTTGTGAAACTTTACCAAGTGTTCGTTTTTTTAATTTTAAATTTATTTAAATAATGTTTCATCAAGTACCCTGCTATTACCCGTAAGATAAATTTCGATGTCCAAGTATTAATATGTATATAAGAAATTAAAGATCTTTATTTTTGGCAGAATGACAGATCAACGTCAGACAAAGATACTGGAATGTATTGTTGATAGACGAAATCCATCTGTAAGAACATCCTGATAATTTTTAGCAAATTAGTTAAGACCGCTGATGCATTTACTAAGAAAACGAACAAAAAGGGTGCAACAAATAGTCGAGACTTTGTTTTCATTTCATGTAATACTATATCTTTCGGCGTCTAATGCATTTAGAGCAACAGCGAAACTCCAAGCCACTGAAAGGGGGAACCCACATATGTCAACTTCGGTATTAAGATGGATAGCTCATTACGACCACGCCCACTCTATCACGCTCGTAAAAAGAAGTTGAAGAGAAGTGAGTACCGTTGCTTTTTTTTTCGGTGTAATGAATGGCGTAAACGACTTAAAATTTAAGGGGCCGTTCAACTCACTCCTTTAATGCTTGATATCGTATACGCTATTACCGGCGAAATATATTCTCCAAAGTAATACAGCAACAACAACCAATTTACTGTGCGACTGGTTTTCTATACCCTAACGAGCCTCCCGATTGCATTAAAAACCCCTTTCTACAACAAAACGTCCACACAATTATGTACTTTTATCTTCTACTTTATAAATCTTCTATTTCATAACCACACCACCCACCCATTCTTCCGATTCCTGCAAGGAGGCTGAATAGAGCCTTACGCCCTACCCTCCGGCTTTGCACTACAGTGCAGGTTGGAGGGACTGCCCGCCCACCAGCACAAGTAGCTGGTGGGAATGAAACACAAAAGATTTTTCTTTTCAATGCCAACATTTAGCTTTTCATCTTCTCAACCTCCCTCCTTCATCTCTCTCCCCTCCCCCACCATTCCTCATCAATCACCGGTGGTCATAACCGTCAGGTTGATCTACCATCTCGAGGAGGGGTTTTAGTCGACAGGTGCTCTCAGGAGTGAATTCGACGTTACGTCCCTAATTCAAGAAGATCAAAAATCTGCTCGAGTTCGCATCTGTCAGGCACTTCTCACTCGATTTAGAGAGAAGGTAATGTTTTTTTTGCACAAAATTGTATCCTGCGATGAGAAGTGGGTCGCCATTACACTCCAACATCAAAACGAGCAAGCATGGAGTGGCAGCGCAAAGATGAGTCTAACCGAAAGTCAGTTAAGCCGAAAACATGTCTGTCTGCAGGCAAAGTTTTAGCAACGGTCTTATAAGACTGGAGAGGGGTGCTGTTGGTCGATTTTTTGCACGAACGGAGAATCATTAATGTAGCCTACTACTGTCTACACTACTGACTTCTCAGTCAGGTAAAACTTGCTTATCGCCTAAAAAGGAGGACGCACCACATTCGTGACGTGTTAATCTTGCACGATAACGCTAGGCCTCATGCTGCAACTTTAACGCAGGCCCAAATCGGTGAAATGCACTAGACTCAGCGGGAACACCCTCCATATAGCCCAGACGTATCCCCTTGTGATTTCCACATGTTTGGGCTCCTCAAAGAATCACTAGGGGGCGAGCGATTTCAGATCGATGAACAGGTGGAGGGAGGTGTTTCTGCGCAACTGGATAGACACCCGCCCTGCTTGGTTTTATGAAAACGGGATGAAGAAACTACCAATACGTTGGGAAAAATATATAGACAAACAAGGAGATATGTCGAAAAATAGAGAAACTTGTGTTTTTGTGAAAATTTTTAAAATAAATGTTTTATAAACAAAGGCTGGTTTATATTTGATCCATCCTCGTATAGATACTCAATTACATGATCTTCTATTTTGATGTTGGTTTTTTATATGTTTTAAGTATATACGTTTCTTTGTCTATCTCATGTATGTTATCGTTAATATACAGTGTATAAATAAATCATTTAGAAAAAAGCTGTTAGAAGTGTGTCATCCTTCAGCATGCAGATCACAGCCAAATAAAAATAAACTCGTACCTAATGTGATCTCATCACCAATACAAAAAACAAATCTTATATTATCATCACACCGTCGTCCTTATCTTGAGCCAATCATCGTATTTCCATAAAATTACAACATCCTACGTCCATAACTATTTGCGACTCTACTCTAATATTGATAGAAATTTAGAAATCAGAGATACAGAAAGCATAAAGAATATGAAGTCGGAAAAAATGTACAAGAATGACACAAAAAGAACAAAATTACTTCATAGTGGAAATAATAGAAAAAAGCTGACCTTATTGGAACATTTAGAAACAAGAAAAGCTTTGTTAAGTAAATTTTAAGGAAACAATATTGTAATTAACTAGTATTACTAATGTTTTTCGTGCGCACATATGTTAACATATTACATAAATTTAAGAGTAATTTAAAGTAAAAGCACTTGTCTAAGTGTATGTGATTTTACTTCAATTATATATTAAATTAAAAATCATATTTCACCAAGTACCGCGTGAATCATCATTTTTACATAATAAAGTCCTGATCACCTGAAACATACGTAGAGTTCCTCAAATTTAAATATAAAAGTATTTTCTTTTCTATATTATTAATAAAAGCAATATTGTTACTTTTTTCATTAGTATCAAAAATAGCAAAAAAAAAAGGCAAAATGAAACTATGATATAAAGCAGAAAACATATAGTAGATACACATTTTCTCGTTCGGCTATGCAAGCTACAAATCCACTTGCCACTACCGTATCGCAAGATGGAAATTACGTTAGCATGTTATCGTCTTAGGTAGTGCACATAAACTACGAATAAAATACGATGACAGTATAAACATTCACTGAGTCAACAGCGATAGCAACTTCACCAAAATGCATGACGACAAATTACAAGACAACCTATCGCATCCTACTACTTGTGGTGCTACTCGGAGAAAAGTAAGGGACCAATGAATTATTGTCGTGTTCAGAAAATGCTGCAGAAATGCCTTACCATTCCATTAATATATTAGAGACTCTACTTACTAATTTAGAAGAGCTAGGTCCACAATAAACTATTAAATTAGTAGAACTAAGATTCGGGTAATTAAATTGAATAAGATATACCGAATTTCACTTCTATAAATTTGATGAATGTATGATTGAGAATATGTAGCTGCATGTAGTATATAAGGATGGAAAAGGTCGTAACTTGAACTTCACTATGAGAACGTTTATGGAACTGCTTAATTAATAAGTACATTCAGGATACACGTTTGGGTGTTTATCGCACTGGTGTAATACTTATTTTTCAAAAAATAAAAAGAAAGGCATTAAAATCCTTTTTTGTGTAAATTTTAAGTATCACAGACCCCACATTTCGAACGCGTCCTATACAGTAGGTTTCAATAGAAACAACTTGATTCCATATTTATATTTACATTTATCATATAGCCTGTAAAGCCCTTTCTGCCAGCACCCACCTGATGAAACCCGATAGGTCGAAACCGGTCGTGGGATATGACTTTCGGTACGCTGTGCCTACTGTGTAGGACGCGTCTGAAATGTAGGATCTATGATCCTTAAAATTTATACAAAAAAGGATTTTAATGCCTTTCTTTTTCTTGAATATATTATATCTTCGTCTAAGGACCCATCGGAATCAGCAGTGTAATTCAATGCCGGTAAGGGTATTAGCCCTCGGGGTAGTTGTCTCTGTTGATTCCATATTTATATTTATACTTATTTTTCTGCTTGTTGTTCTGAGCTACTCAGTATATTGAAGTGCACTCATTAGATCACTCTACGATACCAAACTCTGATCTTTCGTTCTGGAATATAGTAGAAAATTTTCTAATGTTCAAGAGGAATCCAGCAAACAGTTGATTGCGGATGGGAGATTGGATTTGGAAGGAATATCGGTGTGCTGCAAGGCGTAATTAGATACCTATGTATGTGCAATGTATGGTAGATGAGAAACATACAAGAAAAGGAAAAAATAGTGTGACTGCAGATGAGAGTTTTGGAGAATTAATAGGACATAATTGTTAGCAAATAGCCATTTGAAAAAACAGTTTACACAGAAATACCGACAGTAGAGTAATGATAACAGTTAATAGGAATACATAGTAATAAACAGTACAGAATATTATTAGATAAAGAAATGGAGGAAAAAATTAGTTATTAGTAAGGGGTATAAACAGGTATAAGTAAAGATTAATTTCTAGGTAGAGATTAACTAATATAATACAATAACATGTATTAATAATGTTTTATTTAGGAAAACTTTATGTCAAACAACTCCACAATCGTTACAGATAACCCTTCTACGTAATGTACCTCAAGTACCGAAATATTTATAGGTTTTAAATACATATAACAATGTATTAATAATTATTGTAAATATGATAAAAGTAAACAACTGTATATTTATTGCCATTGGTAGATGCATTCTATCACTGACCGGCAATGAGTATAGACCTGGTACATTAGCTACTAATATATGCTATTACTTACTGTAATTACAATTCCGTTAGAAATCTTAACATCAAAGTCACACAACACTACTTTAATATTACAAATTAAAATAAATCAACAGGCTCAGTGATAAAGAATAAATGATAAGAACTGCAAAGGCGTTGTGGCGTTATGAAACATGTGAATAGTATTTATATATTAATGAAAAAGCGATAAAAATGATTGAAACTTGTGACAGTTGCGTCATTTTATTATTTCTGTAGTTACAACACATTCGCGTAGTAAAAACTTCCCTCTCGTAAGGGGCGTTAATAAATCAACTTTGCCACAGAATTTTCCTCTTTTATGATCGCAGTTTGACAATAAAATCCAAATGCTCCAAAATTCATTACTACTTTAGCGACCTACTTTATTCAATGAAAATAAGGCTGCAAAATGTACGACTTTCAAATGAAGTAAACATAGGGAAATATAAACTCTCAGTTGTTTTACGATAATATTTTGTCTAAATATATATTAGTAAACAGTAGGACTAAAAATAAACTTTTGAGTTTTTCACCTAACCAATTACTACTAATCATACTGGTGGGCGTTGAGGTGCACAGCCGGAGGATAGAGCGGAAGACAATTGTAAAATAAAGAAGACTTAATAAACTAAGCACATACACAGAAATATAGAATATAACTGTTAAAGAAATGAAGAAGTACATTGAAGAAAGAATGAAATATGAAGGAGGTGAAACTGTGAAGAGAAAAACAAATTGACATCAGGGAGGGAAAAATTTGTACTAACAAGATTTAAACTTTTGTTCTGTAATGACAATTTCAACCATTATGTAGCTGTCAGTTGTGTGACAGTACTTTCTTTCAGGGTTCTATCAGATCTGTTCACCCATAGGAAGACAGACACTCGCCAATCGTAAGATCCCCCCGACGGACCCATGTCCAAGTGCCGTCACAATCAATAACACACCAACCAGAAAAACTATTACAGTTGTCTTGATTTTCCTAAAAATTATTACTTACTCATGTTATTACACAGATATTTTCGTTAACAAGTTGTTGTTAGCATTTATTCATCTTTTCATTTTTTGTTTGTGTAATTTATTGGCCTTGTTAGTCACGCATTTTTGACGTTTCCGATTTTTTGTAATTTTTTGTATTATCATGTGCATTTGTTGTCCGTTTCTTTCTTTTGCGATTTATGGTTTTAGTATGTATCATATTTTTTCGTTTCTTAGTATTGCCGTTTCCTATTGTAGTATTTTTTCTTTGTTTTTCAAATGTGTTTCTAGAGTTTAAGTTAGTTTATAGATTTATTGGGGGTAATTTGTTGACCCATCGGTCCATTTCGAGGACGTAGATGATGCACCGACACATTGATTACATATGTTGCATTTTTGTGTTTACGTTTTCCTTCCTTTTTGTTTGTTTTGTTGTTTCAAGTGTCGGTGCATCGGAACCACCCCTCCTCTGGGGGGCGGTTCTTAAATTCATGTCAATTTCTACAATTCAATACAGTTAATAAATACAGTTAATACAGTTCAATCAATTCATTCAAAAATTCAATTTAAAAACATCAAACGTTTAGGAGAGATCATTTTTAGTACATTTAACATATAGCACAAATCAAATCAAGATCTCTGTAAACGTATAGTATAGTTAATACAGTTAATACAGTTCACAGTTAATGCAGTTCAATCATTCATTCAAAAATTCGATTTCAACATATTAGGTAAAAACATCAAACGTTTAGATCATTTTTAGCACATTTAACATATATCAAGATCTCTATAAACGTATAGTATCAATAACATATAGTTTCACGTAATCATTCAAAATCATTTAATATTTTCGTAAATAAGTAGCATTCACGACGTTCCATAAAATTAGTGTATATAGTTGTAAATAGTTGGGTGTAATAATTTTTAAAACATAAAGTCCGTTTATTGCACCGATTCCCCCATAGGAATCAAAAGAAGTGGCACATCTGTGCACCGGTGAAATAATTTATTTTATCAACTAATTATACAGGTGTAGTACTCTATTTTGTCGCCATCTATGTTAGGGAGGATATTATTATTAGTGTAAAGGGTTTAACGTTATGGGGTGGTGGTAGTGATGATCGATCGGTGTGTCAATCAGAGTAGTTAGCAAGTAGTAGTTTTATGTGCACGGCATTTTATGTTTCTTTTATATTATTTCATTTGGCCATTTAAGAGCCCTCATTATGTGTATATTTTGTAAATAAACACATATTAAAAAATACCAACTACAAAGGAAATAATTACCTCCACAAAATCGGTCTCTCATATCATTTTCAATTTAGGACCCATTGCCATAAGGTTTTTTGTACTGTTATATTCAGATTTCCTGAAGAACTGAATAAAAGCCAGTAAAATTTCCAATCAAATATTTGCGTACGAAAAGTCGCTTATAAAGCTTCCACAGTAACGTGATATTGTGTAGTAGCTCTTTATAATACAGTTCCTATAGTATGTTAAACAGAAGACTATGTTGCTTCTAAACTTCGCAAAGGTTTAGACGTAAATTATGCGCAACTCACCATGGAACGAAATTCCTTCTAAAAGTTTTCTCATGTTCGCCAAGTAAGCGCCAAAGATAAATTACTTAAGTATGTAAGGTGTAAGTACAGTGAATAAATTTACGTGCAATAAGGCTTTGGTCCCTTCAAAGAGAGCCTTAATACACTGCAGGCTATTTCAACAAAGCGAAACTTATGTTTTGTTAAATTCGAAGTGTAAAGCGGAATCGAATTTATAACTTACCAATTTCTCCACAGCGCAGTAGAGTACCTCATCAGACCACGTAACTTAAATTAATGATTTTCGATGCTCCCTTAGATTGGGGTTACAATTGGATATTATGGCAGCCCCTTCAGCTAACAATTCTAATCATTAAGCAATCTTATAGTTATTCCATTAAGTAGCCAACAACCTATCATTTTAAATTTTGGTGACTAACGTTTGTGTTGACACAAACAACTGTGTTAAAGTTGTTGAGAAAGGGAGTGAGTTCGGAGTCAAAATAATAAAATAAAAGAATAAAATTTAATGAACATGAAATCAAATTAAACTTAAAACAGCAAAATAACGTTATGAAGAAGAAAAAGGAACAAAACAAAATAAAATGTTCTAATCCTGAGTCACCTAAACAATAACCAGTTAGCTCCTGAAAGAGTTAGCAACTCTTTTTTGATCATTTAGGCAAATGCTGGAGCAGTAATATTCCACAGATAATCTTTCACTTCTCTTCTGTCTTCATTTCGTCCGTCTCATCTTTCTGTCCCTAACCACACCACCCATTCATTCCCACGATTCCTGAAAGGAGGCAGAAGAGAGCCTTACGCCCTACCCTGCGGCTTTGCACTACAGTGTAGGTCGGACGAATGACTGGTGGGAGTGGTACACAAAAAAAAGGGGACCACTACACGTTGCTGGTAATTGAACCAATGTCTAAGAAGTACAAATGGAGGCTAAAGAGTACCATCAATCCTACCCATGACTTTGCTGCAATGAAACAGTCCTCCGCCAGCATCACCTGGTCCTCTGGTCACGTTATCAAGCTACGCGTAATTTTGCGATTGGTGTCGTCTATCTTTCCCTAACCACTACTATCCACCCAATCCCACGATTCCTGAAGGGAGACTGAACAATGCTTTTCAACATATTCAATGAATCCCAGTAGACTGTATGTTGGACGGATACTGCATTGGGTATGAAACACGACAAGTTTTTGTTATTATTACACGAAACAAGTATATCTCAAAGTTAATATTTGTGCGCAACAGTTCAGGTGGTGATAATCCCACTCCACACGCATTTACCAAAAAGCACGAGATTACCCAGGTAGACGCTTATTAATGGTAAAAATGAGAACATCCATCTTCTAAAGAATACTTCACAATTATATTAATTCAAGATCAAACTTATCACGTTTCCGACACTACCTCGCATTAGAATCTCAGAATCTAGAATCACGCTCTAGAGTCACAGCTCAACCGCTGCGTTTTCATTACGTTCCCTGAGGATGCCAGCCAAAGCAGCTAGCGAAACGTCAGATACTACTCTCCAACCAAGGATTCATCCAAGGAGGAGAACCAATCCTGGACCACGGTTATCAAAGCCTCAGCCTTTTCTTCAAATATTATTCTCTTCATTATCCTTAGGAACCATTTACTACGTAAGAATTAATGAAGTAATTATGAAGGGATTCTAACTCTTTTAAAATAAAACGTTAGCCACAAAAAAATATAGAAATTTTATTTTTTTTGAATTGCTTATGCTTTCTGTTGAGGATTAGCAATCACATGATAATTTCGGTTCGAGCGGTGCACTTAAGTGGTTAATATCCTCGGTCCTTACCTCCATTTCAATATACGGATTTAACAACCCCCATTTTGAAATATGGCCACACTAACTGCTTATTATTACGGTGTTACTCAGAAATCCATCGCAACCACTAGTTGCAGATCGTAATTTAATTGATCATTATTAAATCTATCTGGTACACAGTTCTAATATACGGTTTCCGTACAGATACAACTGATTGCACATGGTTGCCTATTAGTGAATATATCCATATCACTGAAATAGTATCACCTATATGTTTACATGTTTCGTTGACTATGCAAATTACGTAAGTAATACCGGAATGCCTAATGTGATGGTATAATAATCATGTACATATTATGCTTTCACTATCATGCGTGGAATAAAAGAAAAAATTCCAATGTGAAATTTCATAATTCATCATTACCTCCTATTGCTTATCTCTGAGATAATTAAACAAATCAACCTGAAAAAGCTTTGGGTGTTTCATTCCCGCCAGCTACTCATACTGGTGGGCGGGCAATCCCTCCAAACTTCACTGTAGTGCAAATCTGGAAGGTAGGGCGTTAGGCCCTCTTGAGCCTCCTTTCAGGAATAGTTGGAGTGTGTGGGAGGCTGTTACGGAGAAACAGATGAGACGGATGAAATAAAGACAGAAGAGAAATGAAAGATTATCTGTGGAATTATTACTGCCCTAGCATTTTTCGAAATGATCCAAGGAAACCACAGAAGACTTGGATCAGAGCAAGCAGACCCAGAATCAATCTGAAGTAAAACCTACTGTTGTAAAATATTGTATAGTTTACTGCTGCATCTTTTCTTTGTCATTCTCTAACACTCTTTACCACAATTATCTGTCTTTATCCGTTGTATTCATCCCCATATAAATATCGTGTATATAAACACTAATTAGGAAATACAGTGTGTTTTTTTTTTCGAAGTTGTTTAATATTGTATTAATATATATACAACAATATATATATATATATATATATTTATAAATGGACTGTATTTATGGTAGGTTGATAACATTTAAGGTTGTTTTGGATACAATAAATAAGTTGTATTTTCACTGCAGTTAATATAAGGTGAAATAAATTTATTAAATAATATAACGAGACCAAAGAAAAACGTGGAAAATAGCGAGGACAGAGGTCACCGTGCTAACTCGCAAGACAAGGAATAACTTACAACTACAGTCGTTTTACAGGAAGTGGTTGGAGTGCTCACGCATGCTCATTACATTATAATATGAAATAACTTAAACATATTTCAATTTTGAACCTCTCTTGATTCATCCTATAAGAAACCAGTTTTTTTTAGTTGTCTCGATCGAGTTATTTACAATATAGTTTAAGGACAAAGTAAAGGTTACACGAGCAAATTTTAAATGATTATCGTTATCATAGATAAATATTTTAAAAAATGTTTTTAAAAGAACTAAACCAATCACTGTTATCTAAAATTTGAAATTAAAAGTTTACAGTGTAATTCAATGCCGGTAGGGGTATTAGCTCTCGGAGTAGTTGTTTCTGTTGATTCCATATTTATATTTATAATACATATACGATTATAAGTGTTATACATAGTGGTCGTATCATCTTTTTCAAAATTTTCCCAACAGAGAAAAACAAAGGGCTGTAGTCAGAAAATTGAAAATAAAAGTAATCAGAATCTAGTGCCACCTTATTGCCTCCATGTTTCAAAAGAAAGTTGTTGAAAACTTTTACACAGATGACGATGTAAAACAGCCACCAGCAGCTGTGTGATGGTAAATTAAAATTGTTACCGAATTACCGACCACAAAAGCTGTGAGTGCTCGAGAAACTCGATCACGTTTTGATGTTGACCTAAAATTAATTTTTAATTTCGTGAAAACAACAACAACAACAAAAAATGTAGAGTGAACATATACGTGGTATACTTTCCATTAAAAATAAGAATTTGTGGAACTATCGTGTAAACCATGTGTGTTACGTGGTAGGCACGTATCCAGATCGAACGAAAATAACAATATGGTCTTGGTTAACATTCTGCCGAAACTGCCAGACATGTCTGCACGCCGTAGATACCAACCAACCGATCTGCTGCATATAAATAGTGATTAATAAATAAATACAGACGGCGTAGTCAACCCCATCTGTAGATACTTGCTAGTATTTTGTGGGATTCAGTAATGTTTATTATCAACTGGCTGTGCCCGCTACTTCGTCCGCATGGAATTTAACAACAAGGTTATTGTTTACAACCGTTAGCAATAGCCCGCTAGCGCCTTGTGAGCCCGCGCGACAGGCAGCCTTTGTGATATTAAGGCGGTGGTGGCTTGATTAAGTGCCTAAATAATTATTCAACCAAATAAACAGAATAAAATAGAGACAGCAAAATAATAATAGATATGTATTATGTACTTCGTCCGCGCGGAATAGTTATTAATTTCTAAACTAAATTATTAATTTCTAAAATAAAAGTAGTCTAAGTTACTTCTTATTACATTAGCTATCTGCCAAAAAAAATTTTGTGTTTCATTCCCACCAGCTACTCGTGCTGGTGGACGGATAGTACCTCCGACCTACACTGTAGTGCAAAGCCGGACGGTAAGGCGTAAGTTTTTTAATGAGTAGAAAAGAGAAATGGAGTTTCCAACAATAATTCATGTGCATATTATCAAATGACTTTTAAATTTACAGGTAAGATTTATTTTCAATAATGGTGTAGATACACATGTATATATTAAAAATAAAAAAGGGGGAAATAGATTTCAGTCTAAAATAGTAACTGCAAAGGTTGAGTAAGAACTTTCATGGTAAGCTAAGCATCAAATAAAACATTTAACCGAAAGTAGATAGATATAAATGAAATGCTGAATTTTTAAATAATTTTTGACCAAAAGAAAAAGATTTATAAGGTAAATATTAAATAATAAGAGAGAAATAAAGGTTTTACCCCAAAACTAATTTTACAGAAGATGCAACATTACACCAAGAAGGGATAGAAACAATTTCATTCTATTAACATAAAACAGAAGGAGATGGAAGTTTCGAGCAGACTTACTCGTATTAACTACAAAGTGCTAATAAATATTACTCCAGCATGTAGATACATCTTAAGCTATTAATTAAAGGGAGCAGTCTTCAAATTTTGTCCAAGCACTGTGAAGCTAATCAAGGTATTGATGAAATGGCAGCGCTGACGATCTTTACAGCTATTTTGTTTCTAAAATATTTTACCCGATTACTGACAGGCGACAATGCAATTAATGACATTAGTATACTTTTGAGCTTCGTCGGTACCAAATCTGGCACTTAGTGCGACATAATTACCAAAGTTGAAGTAGCAGGCTAAATAGTTAGCACCCGTTCGTAAATCTGCTTGTTATATGTCAATTAAGCGTGAATTGAAACAAAATACAGTTGTATTGATTAAAGTTAGAAGGCAAACTTTGAAATAAATTTAAGCAAGCCAATAGGTTAAGTTTGGTATCCAGTTGCGAACCACATTGGTGGTTGGCAAGGTGCCAGTGTTTCGTAAGCACAACAGTTCACTTCATCAGGACAAAAGGGAAAAGGAAAACAAGATTATTGCGAACAAAATAGGCGAACCAAATTTGCTTCTATTATCGTAGATATATGTAAAATTGGTATTGCAAATAAATAAGGAGGCCATAGAGTAGTAATAGTAGTACCGGAAGCAAATTCAATTGATTATAAAATACATTCCACAGAAGATTGAAACAATCATACATATGACAAGAATATAAAACAATTCTAAATAAACCAGTAAAGCAAAGAACACTTTTTTTTCAACATATATTTAACTATTTCTCTTACAATTGTTTCGACCTAAGGGCCATTATCAATGCGTAATTAATATGATACTAAGAAGACAAAATATGTGCAATATTTAAATAGTTTAAACTAAGATGATGTAACAGTGGTATTTGTCATAGATTAGACAATAACAGTGGGGAGGAGTTTCAGCATACATCTTTTTGTTTTCCATGTGTGGAATTTTAATGTTATCTAAATCTAGTACGTGTTTTTTATCAATACAATTTTCTGCCAACTGAGTTACTCTGGCAGATTTTCCTATGTACGAAGCTGAGCAATCCATACAATGCAATTCGTAAACACCATTTTTTGCAGTTTTGTCTGATTTTTATTTGTTATAGACCATTAGTGATCCTAAATTACATTTGTTAATTTGTATGCCATTTAGATTATATTTACATGACTTATTTTTGATCTTATTAGTAATACTAAAATAACAACTACTGCGAGGGCTAATACAATGCCGGTAGGGGTATGAGCCCTCGAAGTAGATGTTTCTCTTGATTCCACATTTATATTTATATTTATAATATAGCCTGTAAAGGCCTTTCTGCCAGCGCCCACCTGATGAGACCCGATAGTTCGAAGCCGGTCGTGGGATATGGCTTTCGGTTCGTTGTGCCTACTTGGTAGGACTCGTTCAAAATGTGAGATCTTGGATCTTAATATTTAGACGAATAAGGATTTTAATTCCTTCTTTTTGTAATATATTTTGTATATATTTGTCAGTATAACACTCCACTTGAAAAAGGTACCGTGTACCGAAACAATTCTCGTGCAAATAAAGATAATTTGTGAAAATCCTCCACATTCTGTGTTTTATTTATACAAATTTTACTGGTATCTTTTGAAGAGTTGAGGATCTTGAAATGTGTCCCTGAAGAAGGTAACTTTGTTATCGAAAAGTTCTTCGGACATTAGTATCGTGTTTTGGCGATATGGTGTTTTTCCACAATACCAGTTAAGGATTAAATTATAATGTTATATAAGGTCAGACTTTACGAAATAAAAATTCCTTAAATTTTTCCCACAGCCAATAACACTCCTCAGAAATCGACTAGAGTATATATACCTTTTTCATTCGCAAGCTAAAAGACTTAGGTTGTGTTTTTGTTTATTTCTTCTAGCATCAACATTTCTTATAACATTTTTCAGTGACACATTTCGGTGTTGCTTCAGCTGATACCTAAGCGTACGGATGTGGAATTCGATCTTGCAGACAGTTATCGCGTAGGAAATTTCAAAAATACCGACAAAGAGATAGCCGGAACGTCCGGCGTAGAACGATGTAAGAACATTCCATCCCAAAAGAAAACGAGGGCGGAATAAATTTTGAACAGGACATTTTCAGTTTTGTCACGAAATTTTTGGGTTTGCCACGAACGAATCCCTTTTTACGTTTTCTCCTGTTATCAGACAGTTTCGAGCGGGAATATCGTTACTAGCTAAGCGTTACTTGCTGGACAATAATTCTTTCTCGTCACGGATGGCGGACCGAAGGAAAAACTGTCTCCCAGTTGGGTGTTTAAGTTATCCACGTAATTGGGAAGTTGTTTTGATGAATCCGCGTTATTTCCTCGATGAAATCGATTGTGATCTGACACAATTAGAGCTACCACAAGAGACTTACAATTCAATATTAATCTACTTGTCCGAACCGAAAGAACTTAACTGTTGGCTGATTAATTAAATCTACACGATAAAAGTTCGTCGTAAAAAAATAATAACAACAAACTCTAACGAAATTTCCTAGAACAGGTTAAAGTTGATATCGCTTATTTCTTATCGTAAATTCGAAACTGAATTCTGAATCATAATTCACTAATAACTTTAACTTATTAGATAATTGTAGGATGAAAGCTGTTAAGGGGTTAAAGGTTTTTTTCATTAGTTATGGTATCAACAGCGACGTTTCGGCTTATGATGTATCCAAAAAAGAAGATATTAAAATCTTCTTTCGTCTAATTACAAAGGTTTACAGATCTCACATTTGGAACGCGTCCTACACAGTAGGCAGAGCGCACCGAAAGCCATATCCCACGACCGTATGATTTAGCCACTACCTCGATTAAGACTTAGAACATATGGCGAAACGTCGGTATTGGCTTTGATTTTTCTTCTTTTTAGTTTTAGTTTGATGTGTTAAGAGGTAATTAAAAATTTCCATGTTATTATAAAATTTTCTGTAAAAAGATTTATTTTGTTACTCGGGCCAATTTCACTGAGAAAGAGATTGTAATTAATAACGAACTTCGTTGATGTCGTGACAAATATTGGTATGAAGCGACTGATTCCATGTTTGAAATTTATTAATCTCATCAAGTGCTCCTCTACATTCAACTGTGCTTTTGTACTAACTGTAAATTAAATTCTTGTATTTTTGAAATTTTATTTTGCCTTTTTGACGGCATAGTGTCTATTGTTCATTTCTAATCGATTTGTCAATAGATTATTAATTTATGTGTAGGCATAATAATAATGACATGTAAAAATATAAACAAATGGAATTTCTAGAAATACATATATGCATAATCATCAATGGCGACGCGTGATTATTGATTAAATGAGTTCTGGAAACATACGGAAAAAAAACTTATAAATCTGCCGTTAAAGCTACAAACCCAGTTTTTGAACTAGTGCATAATTAATGAACGTAAAATCACAATAGGGGGCTGTGTTAAATAAGCAAACATTTCAATAAATTTTTAATTCGATTAAACTGTATAAAATATATACAAGGAAAAAACAAAATTACGTTTTTAAAATTAAACTCGCCACTCTTTCTTCGGGTACATATTAATGTAAAATTGTCTTTTGTTACTTTTTTCGATTAGCTGCTTTCTATTGCAATTTCAGTTGCGGCATTCGTCTACACAGTTATATTTGAAAAAAAAGTTCGTAAGATAAACGGTAAGATTTATTTTATTGCAAATGTATATTGCACAGTATTCGTTGTTCATGGTCTGAGTCAATGTGGAGGTTTGATGCTTTTCAATGGTAATAGTAAACTAAGATTAAGAAAAGCATGCCTGAATTTATGAATGTAAATACAGTCGTAAACTTTTAGGTCGAAGGGATTCTTTGATGAATTTTGACCTGCCGTTCACCAACAACCCTCTGTTTAATAGTCTTCAATAAGTTACAGGTAGTTTTTCAGAATATATTTAGGTGTAATCTTTTCTTAATCTTAGTCTACTATTACCATTGAAAATGATTACTTCGTAGTCGAAATGTATGCATTTGGTTATACCAATAAACATTGTTTGTAGTGTTATAATATATAATTTCAACAGAAACGAAGACGTCCTAAAATTCCCACAGATCTGACACAACATCCTAAGTCGAAGACAAAATGACGATAACGTCATTGGCTCACATCTAAGTGAACAAAGATAGCAATCAGGAACCCCTATAGACTCGGAAGATATAAATGAAATCACCGGTTCGAAACCGAGTCCGACTGCTCTGGTCCAAGTTTTCTGTGGTTTCCTTGGATCATTTAGGCAAATGTTGAAGTATTAATATTCCACAGAAAATCTTTCATTTCTCTTCTGTCTTCATTTCGTCCGTCTCATCTTTCTCTCCCTAACTACACCATCCACCCATTCCCACGATTCCTAAAAGATGGCTGAAGAGGGCCTTACGCCCTACCCTTCGGTTTTGCACTATAATGTAGGTAGTGGAGGGACTGGTGGGAATAAAACACAAAAATGTTTTCTTTTTAAGTTTTTATTGCGTATATCGTGATGATCAGAACTAGTCAGTTCTATATCGCAATCAACATCTAGTAGTTTAGATAAACAAGTGATCAAAAAATTGTTTTTATTCGGAATTGTATAAAATTGATATAGATAACAGGAAAACTTAGTTTGGCCGTAAATATAAATAAATATTTTTAAATCAAAAAGTACTATTTTGCGTAATAAATCAAATAATGCAATTCTATGACTAATCAATTTTTGTCGTTACAATTGTATGGCAAATTTTATTAAAAATGTTGCAAGCTGTATAACGAATGGTTGGGTACATTTTTACTTTTTGTTATTGTAAGCCAACAGTCAAAATATATTCAAAACCAGTCAATACTTTTGCAAATATCATTACAATGCTGAACATTAAAAACGAAACTAATAACGGGATTAAAATTATTTTTGGTACGCAACGAAATTTCATAAATAAACACTTTAATCAATTCCATTACAACCGCTGTTCTCTCAACTGAAATTAATTTCCATTATTGTATGTACGGTTAAAAAGGAAAAATAATTTTGTAAAATTACATATTTTAATATATTAAAAGATACATCTGCAAAATATTACGCGTTTAGAATACAAATAAGTACAGAAAATTGGATTTTTTTAATTCTCGCTCGTTATAGCGTATTGATTCTGTAAATACTAACGCGATTATTTGATACCTGGTAATTACTCAACTAAATGAAATTAGCTTATTGTTATATTAATCATAGTCTCCTTTAAAATGTTTTAATATACTTGTTAGTTTCATCATTCTTTAATTTCCTGTTCCAAGAGTGCTGTAAAATTCTGACATGTTGAGACAATTCTCAGACCAGATTCGTACTCAACATTCGCAATTTACGTCAAAATCAAATTGGAATAGGAAAGGACAATTCAAAATACAAAATGATGTGGAATTATAGCTGATCAATAACTCAGTTATCTACGGTGTTACTTAAAATGCTGATTATTAAAAAAAAAAAGAAGGAGAAAGAAATAAATATAAGTGAACGTTTGACTGAAATTTATATCCAGGCGACGACTGCTGAAGCGTAAAAAAGATAAATAAATTGACCGGGAGTGTTTTTCAGCGATTTCCGGTGACATTCCTCTGCTGGAGAGGGGAACGAAAGCAATTTATGTTTCTCGATTAATCAAGGGAGGGGACGGAGGTGTCGCCACGGCCCGGAAGCCGGAAATTTGTGCGAGATTAATAAAAAAAAAACGAACAGATAAATCTAAATTATTAATTTACATTTCCGTTAATGATTCTTGAGGTTTTTCGGCAAACTGAAATAACTGAAAAATAAGTCGAATACAAAATTAGAGATGACTTTTAATTTGTGCATTAGGATTTATATTTTTCAGTGAAATGAAGATTTCATTCTAAAAGTAGGTAATGTTTGGTTCCCATATTTAACATTTTCTATTATATAAAGAATTACAGTTGTAAGTTTATATTTAGTTTACCCCTATATATAATCGAATCTACATTTACTTAATGGAAATTCATTATGAATATTAATAAAACACCAATTATACAATTACATGGAAATTAACCAAATTGGTGTTTTATTAATATTTACCCCCATGTTACAAAAGTTGACGCAGCTTTTAATATTGTATATGCCTGTTAAATTAGTTAATAATAAGAAATAGTGCTTTGGCTTAGAAGAAAACACTCACAGGTAAGGGTGAAGCAGCTAAAATAATTACATAAACTATAACATATGGTTCACCCCATAAGGACATTTTCAGACCAAATAAATCAACTGTGTAGATGTTATACTATTTACACAGCTTTTGATGCACCGCGATTATATTTCTTGAGAATTTTTGTGCACCAATTATCAAAGGCACCTTTTTCAGCTTCTGTCAAATTATGTGGGATTCAATGCAAACAAATCTTGTTCACAGCTAAATTTTCGTGCAGTATATTATTTATGCTAGTCATACTAATATACCCAAGGATGACTCAATCTCATTATAAGTTACATGACGATTTTGCAATATCAGTTCGCATATAGAATCAATAATTTCTGGCAGAACAACCAATAACTGATTTTTGACGACGTTCACAACACAGTAGCTAAGGATGGGCCTTAATCACCAAAAGTCTAAGTAAGTTGATCAATGGACTCTTGTCTTGATAATCCACGAAAATCGTCACGAGTTAATTCTATTTTTTCGCTGAGACAAAATTTTTAAGTCTGTGTAAACAACACAAGTTGTGCTCAATGACAAAACGTTCTCTAGAAGGTTATGGTTAAAAAGGTCAAACTCAGTTAGAAACGCCAAATGGCGCCTGTAAAGACTTACTATTGGCAAGGCTCAAAACATAAATAGCAATCCGCGTATTGATGGCAATCACAAAGATAGATGATGTTTAGTCTCTCAAATTTAATGATACAGTCTTCTTAAATTCCAACCGTTCTTATTAACTCTTTTGCAGAGTTAGTGTCACACAAAAGTGTTGCAATTGTTTGTTAAAATTTCGTATATTTATCTATCTACTTCGCAGCCATTTTGCCCACGCAAACAATCAAAGCTCAAGCACTCAAGGTACATAAATGTAGACAATGTAACAAAAAATTTATAACAACATTATCTAACCCACGTTAGATTGATAGATAAATGACCTAGGAATCCACTTACTCCAAGCCTCAACTATTTCGGGGGATGTAATTGATTTTGGGATGTCAAATTTTATGAAAACTCAGTTTCAGTTTACTACTTAATATGTTTCAAAGCGGTTTGTTGAATTATTTATGTTGTGGGTCTTCAAAGATTTATGAGTTATGAGGACAAAATCGTTCGCAAATAATGCATGGTTTATTTTATTTGTCTTTTAATATTTACACAAAATTTATCAAAAATGTTGAACTGACTCTTTTTTATTTTTTATGTAAATACCGTCACATTTAGTTATCGGCTGCCAACTGATATGTATCTCAATATATTATATCAATTTATTTTTATATTTGTTATCACAAGAGTTTCTGCCAAAATAATATAAGACATTAGTCTGTTGAAATCTTTAACTCGTTTGTTTCTGCTGATATTATTGTTATCCCTATTATACTATATAATAATGTTACTATTGAGTAAATTTCTCCGTCTGTGCCAATTCCTTTCCCTGCCCAACATCCCTATGATGGTAATTTCTTCCAGGATCGGTTCAGTTTTTCGGAGCAGAAGTTGTAAACAAGAAAAGAGTAGATAAACATAACTGGTTTATTAACACACAGTTCATATGGAACAGTAAACAAGAAAACAATGATGATATTAGCAAATAATGTTACTTTGGGTACAATGTAAGATTTTATCTGTTTGTTTCTCTGAGTACTTCACTATTACTAGCGGACCCCTTCAATGGGTTCTCCCAGATCTGTTCACCTGCGTCTATCACAGACGTGGCTCGCCAATCCTAACATCCCGACGCCGGACTCATAACCAAGTGGCGCCACCATCAGTATCTTATCCAATCTTAGTCAAAAATTTTTAATTTTTGTTTCTTTAATAATTTCATCCGTCTCATTAGATCTCTTCGATAATGAATTCGTCTGTCATAGTGTTTTTCGTCGAAACAGCGATTTTACATACTCTATACATACCTTTTAAAGCTTCTGTTAATTTTCTGTATATTCTATAAATTGTGCATATCTATCCTAACAAACGCCCTTTCTAAGCCCAGAAATAATCTACAATCTTTTCAGTTATTTGTTTAATCGCGAATGTATGATCCTAGATGTTCCCATAATTTCCCTCATATACTTTGGCCCGTTTATTTTTACCGACATTAAAAGGAAAAAAACAATAAATGGTTTTTAGCCAAATTGTATCGTTTTTTTGTCGAGGGTGATAACAGCAATTTATGTTTAACGATTAATCAAGAAAAGTCTCATTTGACGGGTATCGTGACAATCCGAAAACTGAAAATTGATTAAATTAATAAAAACACAGATAAATCTGTTATTGTCAAAAGTTGAGCGGTTCGCGTCATAAATCTCGTCCTCTAATACGAAACGAGTTGCTTTTTCTACAAATTACGCGACCATTTATTAAAGACGTAACAGAGCTGCTACGGCAGCGCACCCTAGCGGCAGCAAGGAGCGTAAACGAGGGACGTTCGTATCTGTAGATACGTATTCTTATGAAATCCTTAAAGCGGCGCGTTTTAATAACTTCTTAGTTCATTTATTTTCTTTAAGTACGGCCCGGAAAAAAACACATTTTCTCACTAAATCAGGAATATATGACAGGTGTATAATCTCGTCCCTTGAGCCCTTATCTCGCACTTCCTGTTTGCCGCTTCTTGCGTTTCCAACAGTTAACAATAATTTTTCTCTATTTTTTAAGATCTTCTTTTCGTTCTCAGTTTGAAAAATTGATACAGGTGAAGTAGATGTCACGTTTCAACTTCTAAAAATTTTGATACCTAATTAGTCATTTAAACACAGTTTAAAATAAATATAAAGAAGGCTGTGGTGTAAAAATAAACAAAAAGGAAATAACCGAGGAAATTTTTAAGGCTTTTCCTCCCACTAAAGATAAAATTGACAACTTACAAAAGTCTGGAATTTATGTAATTAGTTGCGAGGTTTGTGAACTAAAATATATTGGACAGACTAAAGGAGCTATTTTAACTAGATGTAAATAGGACATTGCTCATTTTAGGCTTAATCATATAGAAGAATCAAGTGTAGCTTAACATATTTATAACACAAACCACACTATAGGGCCTAATTGTTTAAAACTAATAAAACAAATCTCTTGCAAATCTGAACTCCACGCACAAGGAAGTTTACATATCCAAAATAATAAACGACGACTAATGATATCAGATCTCCGGCCTATTCCAAGATCTACTTTGTTTCAGCTTTTGGAAAAGATTTAGTTTACCGTTAGTTAGTTTAAGTTTAAGCACTAACCCTGCTCAATCCCCTAGCTTGATTCTCCGTTATGTGAAGCATGCGTATTTTACTAATACAGGATTGACTTAAGTCCTTAAAAGTAAATACAGTTATTGAACACTTACTTTTTCTCTTACTAAAATCCCCTCTTCCACGTTAAGGTTTTTGTTATATGAAGCATAGGTTGTTACTGTGTGTACAAAATTAAATAAATGGATAAAAGTGGCATTTCTAAAATACGTTGTAACAGTTGCGATGCTTGCTATATTGGACAGAAAAAGTAAAAAATTGTCACTCTAGATGCGCTAGAGATTAAAAAAGCCCTGTCTCCTAATCTTAATTTAGTCAACAACCAGACGGAGTTAGATTTTGTAAACTCCCCACTCATTTTAGGCAATTAAGATTATATATATATATTGTCGCATTAGCTTTTAAAATTTAGTATAAGATTTTACTCTAATCCTTTGATAATGGTCGTGTGACTGAAACTAGTTAGGATATATATTAAATCAGTGAAACATTCTACGTTGTTTTATTTACTTTTGTATATTTAAACATGTTTCACAATAGTTGCACCCCCCACAGTGTTAAGTTACTTTTGTGTGGGTTTTAAAAAAAAATTAACCTATATAGGTTAATTTTATATATATATCCTGTTTTCAATTTTGATGTCGTTATGATTCACCGCACGATTTCCTGACCATTATTGCTGGTGTCGTGTATAGTGCAACGCGCGTTATGGACGACCAGAATGTGTCGCGCGTCAAGTAAACGTTCGTGTGTCTCTGACCTTAAGCGTACAAAATAAAATTCATCGCTGAAATTCACATAATCTGCGCAGTCTATTAGCTGTGTTTTCGCATAAAATTTTTATATAACACACCATGCCGTAAATTTTTGTCGTTATCCTGGACACACACTATTTCAGTCATTTTACATCCCCTTTTCCATTAAATCACTCTCGTTTGTCGTAAAATTCGGGGGAAAAAAGCCCGTCCGATACGCGATTATTCCCATTTTTCTCCTACATCTCATAAATTACTTGACAATTCGCAAACTAATGAAAAGCCAGTTTATTATTCTATTATGTTCCCATCCATAACTTCAGTACTTAAACAGTTTTACGTATATACAGAGCGACCATCCTTTCATGGATCGCAGTTGTTGATGTTTGTCTTAAAATCGTGGAGTAATGACAAAATCATATACGTATATATAGGGTCATTCAAACATAGTGGTACATCAGATGTTTTAGAAAAACTAAGCATGTTACAGATTTGAAAATTTGAGAGTAGTGTCATAGGGTAGTCATAGAGCTAACGTCATGCTAAAACTAAGCTTCATAATTTGTACAGGGCGTTCAGAAAAAGAACCAAAGTTTAAAATATTCAAACACGAATAACTTCATTTTTTCAAATGGCACTTAGCATATTTTATTTTGTCATTCGATTCCTTTTGAAGAGAAGAATTACTTTTAGCAAAGGCTTAGAAATTAAAGCCTTTGTTGTTTAAGGAAGCTAGTGGAAATGACTGACGGCCTTGCAATATCTTTTAAATTTTACTTGTTACGATAGTAAAATTGAATTTAAATAATCTTAAACGTGAATTGACAGCTGGCCTACATCCCTTTATACCCGGCCACATCCTTGTATCTGCAGCAACAATTTTCACGCTTCTATTGTCTAATAGCAACAAAATATGTTTATGAAACTAAAACAAGTTAATATGTAGAAGTAACAACCAGAATATGGTTCTAAACAATTTTATTGTTGTAAAATTAAAAAAGAATTTTCGCCCCTAGCTATGGCGGTGTCAATTGGAATATTTATGTATTGTAACCTCTGGACTATAAAAACCCTACCTAGGGTATTGTCCATAACATACGTGTTTTACAACAAGCGGAGAAAATGCAATCTAAAACAAATTATGGATCATAACTTTTAGAAACTCTGAGAAACGTTTAATATATACGTAAATGCTTATTGTGTTTGTCGTTTTAAGGTCAATAGGCACGTGTACATAGTCACAATTATACCCCTCTTATTCTGTGAGTAACCTTCGGTTGATTAAGCAGAAAATTTAGTAACTAATTAGTTTTCTATTCTTTTCCTAAGTAAAGGCACTTTTAATTTAATTTACATACTAATATAAGAAATTATCGTTAGTTACTATGTATTAGTGCATTAATATGAAAAAATTAAACTTTAAATTAAGAATAATGAAATATTTGAAGAATTTTTAGTAGGGGTGAATTTTAAATACATTAATGCGATATTAATTATTGAATTAATTTGTACCCACTACAGATTACTTATACAATGAGGGAGAAATTTTTATTACTGTTGTTCGAGTCCCGGTGAGGGCGTGACAACAGTAACAAACATTTTTCCCTCGTTGTATGTTGAAAATTTCAGTTAAACCGATTGTAGCACGGAATATCTTCTAACCACTTTATATCCTCAGAAACGAATAAAACAAAACTTAACTTACAAACGGCCAAGTCTCTTATATAACTTCAAACAAAGCCGACGTATCTTTCTTTGAATTGTTCGCTATCTGTTCTAAATCCACAAATATAATCGTTCTTGTTCAAAGAGTTCTAGACACGAATGAGGGCTCTGGTGGATTTCCAATATCAGTAGAAGGACTTTAGAATTATTTTAGCTAGAAAGCACCAATAACACAGCAGAGATATCCTTTGAGACACTTATATTTTTACAAGAAGAAAAACTCTGGCAACTTTCAAATCAATTGAAGCTCTGTAATAATGGATGCATAACATACTGTTGTTTTCTGTCGTTTCTTTGGATCATTTAGGAAAATGCTTGAACAGTAATATTTTACAGATGATCTTTAACTTCTCCTCTGTCTTCATTTCGTTCGTCTCATCTGTCTCTCCTTCTTCCTCATTTTCTAAAAGAAGGTCGAAGAGGACCTTCCGCCTTATCCTCCGGTTTTGCATTAAAATGTAAGACTGTCCGCCAACAAGTGGTGTTAATGAAACGCCCAAATATTAGAAGTTTTCGAAGAAATCTACCGAGCAGTAAGATTGGTGACAAAAAACTGCAAGAGTATTGAAATGGCTCACATTCCAACGTGGTGTAATTGTAAATTGCGTCATTATAAAATGGATTGAAAGGACAATGAAAATTAACAACATTTGTGTAAATTTTATAACAGTGAAAAACAACATAATAAATATTAGAACCCCGTTGAAAACTACATGCAAATACAATAGTTTATTACCTGTGAATGCAACTTGAAAAACACACAAAAATAGAAATAAAAACAAAACAAAGAACCAACAAACGTGACACTTCACTACACTGTTAACACCAAGAATCCATACGACCCTCTACAACCAAGAACGCGACGCCCAGCTAGGGTAAAATCCCCGACCTCTTGAGCGACATCTCCATCATCAAGATTTTTATCGTTCGTTCGTGTCTAAGATAACTAAACAGTTCCTGATTTATGAGTAGTAGGTAATAAAATTAAGATAACTTACTGGGCTTTTGGGTCGTGGTCTATAGGCTTTTTTGTTGCCTGACGTTTCGTCAGCAGCTGCGGCTGACATCTTCAGAAGCGTTTGTAGTAGCAGACGACTGCGAGATCGAAAACTGCTACAACGACCAAACCACAAACGCTTCTGAAGATGTCAGCCGCAGCCGCTGACGAAACGTCAGGCAACAAAAAAGCCTATAGACCACGACCCAAAAGCCCGGTAAGTTATCTTAATTCTATTGACGCCGGTCGTGAAAGCCTTCATATTATAATTAGTAGGTAATAATTTAGGGAATTGTGAAATTATTGAAACAGGCGATAGAGAACGACAGATCCTGGTCACTACAAAGAAAATAAAATTGTGCTGACATCTCTATGTTGTCCATCTAAGGTGGGATATAATTGATTATGTTCGGGTTTAATGTAAAGTTCCACACTTCCACCATGTACAAACGTATTTCACATGGGTTCTACTTAATTACAAACCAGTATATTAGTTATTTACAATTTACTGACTACATATAAATGTAAATGGGTTTGCACTGCTTCGTCATTAGGCAGAAATAATTAAGGAAGTGACTAAGTCGAGAGCTCATTCATTGTCTCATTGAAATCAGATTATTATTTTCACTGAACATAATCTTTATTCATATCAAAAACAAAGAGGCTTTCACCCTAAAGTCGAAATACAAAGAAGGAGTAAATAAAGTCCCCTAAGCAAACTTCTGACCAAAAATAGAATTCGTGCTTCCTTACAGTCTAATCTTATTTGCAGATGCTTCTACATTCTCTTACCTACTACACCAATTTAATCTCACTAATTTTATAAATGACAAACAGAATTAAATTTAAATTTAATTTCTGCCTAAACACGTACAACAATAATATGTTTATTTAATCAATGCATACGAGAACTGTTTATGTAGATTAACATCCACATTTTTAAGGATGAATGTTGAAATGGAAGAATAGAACATCTCGGAAGGAAACTCTAATACTTGAAGGAAACTTTTTATTACTTTTAGTGTTGAAAACATTTATAGAACCGTTCGGTCGCTTTTCCTCGTAACTTCTACAGATATCAATCGATCCAGGGAAAGCCGTGGGGTTACGTATGGTGAACTCTGGCGCGGGTACAGAGGGTGACAAGGAATACGATTGCCACCACCCCCCTAACTCAACCGAAGCACTCTATTTTGACCGACTTCAAAATTTTCGAAAGCTCATAAGGACGTCACCATCTGTTTAGAGAATCGTTATTACCACATTACTAATTATACGTAATTATTTTTGATTTCGTTCAATTGTTTAAGATTATCAATATTGATTCTATGATTTTCAATAAGAATATATTGTATATATGTATATATATATACTTCATTCCTTTGTTCTATCAAACCTAGCATGAGCCAAATGCTCTTTAAACCTAACTTGAATAGTGCGTTTAGTTTGTCCAACATATATTGTGGTCTCTACAACCAATTTTAATTACATTTCAGGATGCTAGGATGTCATGATTAAGAATAAAATCTAAATGAAATATTATCTGAACCATAAAATTAATTTCTTGAACTTTAATTATTAAGTTCATCACTAAAACATAACATTCCTCCTGTTTTAAATTCAGACAAACTAAAATAAGGCCTGATAATGATTCCTAACACCCTTGAAGGTAGCTTTCATTTTCTAAAACCTTTCTCTTTATGACCTGACAATTTCAAGTCAAAAATACTCACAACTGTTGATGATTCCACTGTTCCTTAGTTTTCTGTTTGGTAGCAATGAGTATTAAAAATTTCCATTGACCGATCACCCATCCCTTAACAAAAACTACCTCTTCTTGACCTGTAGTCTATGTGACCTATGAAATTATTCCTTTATTTGTTTTATATTTCGGTATCATATATGTTTCGTAACCTTTCCACTGAAGAAAATTTAAATAGCAATAGAAGTGAAATAATATTTCAAAAACTTGAGTTGATCGACGATTGTTTCAATTTGTTGACCTCATAATTGAGCAATTGTTTATGTGTATTTATGCACAGAATTAGAAGGAATATTGCTAAACATCATAAAATTCTATTGAGAGTGGGTGCTCGAGCGTCAGGTCAGAATTATTATATATGGCATCAAATAGCTAAAATTTTATAAAGCTAGAGCATCGAGGGAAGCTTATTTTTTAATTATGTCGTTGAGTTTGTGCTGTACATGTGACTGGATCAATAACAACCGTGAGCAAAGAAATTTTATAGATGACGGAGAAAGAGCTTTGGAAGCTCGGCATATATTGAAACGGGTGCAGCTTCGCCAATGCTCCTACTGGAAAGTCATGTTGATGCATTCCATTGTTTTCAAGTTTTTCTATATCTTATTTTTTATTTTTATCTTTTCGTTTCGGTTTTTTTTATCATCAATCGTTCCATATGCCTTTTTGTTTGTTCAACATCTCTACTAAGCACATGATAACATGCAACAACATTTTCCTTAAGGCATCCTTGTTTTGATGGACTATCTGAAAATGATTATAATTGTGAATGAAATGAATGAAATCACATCACATTTTTCTGCTAGGTAATTGAAGTAAACCTGATACAATATAATCCTGCTTTTTAAAATTCAGCGAGCACACTTTTTTCCTTGGAGAATCTTGTCGTACATTCAGAGCCAATTTGCATGCTTAAAACTTGTCAATTTATTCCATGTTGCCACGGATATTTTCAACTTGAACGGTGCCATAATTTGGTATTTAAAAATTATGAATTATAAATTTTTGTCCGTTCGGCTTTTACAATTAATAACTGAACACTTACATACGTTTGTAGATGTATTAGGCCACTAAATCCTTTAACTTGGACTTCAATGTTTTAACTTAAAGCCACCAGAGAGTGCCACCGAACTTCTCTATTTGCTGCAATTTTTTATGGATGACGTGATGACTACTAACTGTCTCGTTCGCTATTTGTTTCTATTCTTTTGTTAATTAAGATTATTTGGTTTGTTGACATAATGCCGGGTCAATGTATGGAGGTACAATAGTTACGTCATTTCTTTATGTAAATTGAAAGATGGCTAAATGGACGTGGACACTTTAAGCTTTTAAGAATGCAGATGTAAAGCGATGGCCATTTGTTTTCCGGCAAGTACATATTCGTAGAATGTTGCTGCGAAATTCTAATGCTGTACAATTTATCCTTTACACCTGCTGCACCTTCGGGCAATTAATTTTAATGTGGAGACATCTCTGCAGACTAAACGGACGGCTTTAGCGCTGGCTGCGTTGCTTCACATTTATTGTCTAGTAATGGTTCAGATAGTTTACTCCATTTACAAGTTCACGGAACATTGTCACTGGGTTATCAATCACTGCGGTATTTTTCACGTTTATATATTCATTGAATTTCATTGGTTTAAACGAAATGTCGGGTGGGTTCGTTGTTTCGAACGTACTGACAGATAATTAAATGCATTCGCTATTTTACACGTCAGTTTGCTGTTTGGGAAAGAACGTCAGCGGGGTGGGAAAGGAGAAAATAAACAGATATTCATAGCGGGGCAAATTCAACAGCTACATTAACTTTCCAATATGGGAAAATCTAACACTGTGTGCGACATTGAATCGTTTTTGATACACCTATAAAAATGAAATGTGTCATAAAAGTCATCATTGGATTTTATTGCTTTTTAGGCTTCATTGCTTGAAAAACAGAGGAAAAATCCCACATACTTTTATTCAGACATTCGAAAAAATCTCCAATATTTTTAGTGGGTTGTTCTTGAATAAGATTGGAGTTTCTTAGAACGTATCTGTCTCTTTTCTCATATGTTTGATAGTTTTCAAAAATTGGAAAACGAAACTTGTTTTTCTCGTTGTTATTTCCAAATTTACGTAAGCAAATTCATATAAAGCTATTCAATCTCGTTCTTATTCTTTGGTGCCTTATTTAAAGCTCTATAACGTTTTTTCCTTTTTGATTTTATGTCTGAGTTCTGCGAATGTGAATATTTGACGATATAAGATCAACCACTTTTTCATAAAGGTTCTTAAATCGAATAACAGTTCAAACATTAATACTATCTTAGTTTAATCGCTGTTAGAGACAGTAAAATAGTGTACGGTATATTTATTGAAAAAATAATAAATTCCAGATTATTTCTATTCAACGAACTTAGTCAAGTTTAAAGGGCCATGAACGGTTAGGTCCAATCTCTGCCACGATTTTGAGACATAATATTCGCTCACGGTATCATACCGTGCGGCGTGGTCTGGTACTCTAGATCATTGTTTAGCATTTGGGAGGTCACCGGTTCGAACCCGAGTTCGACTGCTCTGGTCCAAGTTTTCTGTGGTTTCCTTGGATCATTTAGGCAAATGCTGGAGTAGTAATATTCCACAGATAATCTTTCACTTCTCTTCTGTCTTCATTTTGTCCTTCTCATCTTTCTCTCCCTAACCACACCACCCACTCATTCGCCTGATTCCTGCAAGGAGGCTGAAGAGGGCCTTACGCCCTACCCTTCGGCTTTGCACTATAGTGTAGGTCGGAGGGACTGCCCGCCCACCAGCACGAGTAGTAGGTGGGAATGAAACACAAAAGAGTTTTTTTTTTATGATTAATGGTCTACTAACCAACTTATCAGTTTACCAGACATGATGACACGTGTACCCCTCGATTGGTAGCCGGCTATCCCTTCCCGCACTCCAGACACAACCTTACTAAGAAATATAAATATAAAATAATTTTACAAACTTAATCTCCTTTATTTTGCAACGTCCATCAGTGCCAAAATTTTAAAACGAGATCGATCACTTAGTCACGAGATTACCCGTGTTATTAAGAAGCAGAAAAGTTTGACACCAAATTACATTAAAAAAGTATTGGTAACATTAATGATATCAACCAACTAATTATATCTTTGGGCTCTAAAAATCAGTTTACTAAAAGTTAAATTATTCTTATGGCAGTTTTACATGAACGCAAATCCAGACAAAAATCACTTCATAAAATATTTTTTTAACAAACATACTTCAGCATAATAGAAAAAATTTCGCCAAACAGTATTTGAAGACGAAAAATTAGAAAAAGTCACTAATTCTCGATATCTAGAAAGTAAGATAAGTCAGAATGGAAAAAGCTTTTAATTGTAGCGTTTGTTACCACACTCGCCTCTGTGAGGATTGGAAATTTAAATTGTCAATTTTGTATATTTTGTAAATATGTCTTTTTGAATATTACATGTCTAATTTTATGTATTTCTGTTTCGTTGTTCATTTTTATTCCGCGTGTCTAATCCTTCACATTTCAACTTCTGGATGTTATAAATTCTATTTCTTTTGTACTCTTAATCGCAACCAAAGTCATATCTATTTCTATACATTTCAAATTCCAGTTTTCCTTTATGCATTTAACATAATAGTTTTTTATTTTAAATTAATTATCTTCCTTTATACCTTATCTTGTTAGCCATAGGTTCATTTAAGGAAACTAGGCTTTACAGCAGTCGAAAATAATCCTCTTACATTAAAGAATCTTATAGTCAACAACAAGAGAAAGAATAAGCAATTAGGTGAGTGTGGTATTTACCAAATTTCATGTGATACTTCTAATGCTATTTATATAGGGCAATTTGACCGAGCTGTTTCTACCAGACTAAAAGAGCATATGTACGAGTTAATAAAAAATCCCTAAAGACAGGCATTTCTGAACACTATACCCTTTAGAAATATAAAATCAATTTAGATAATGTAAAATTGTTACACACGAACGTTAATAAAGGCAAAAAACTATCAATGCTAGAACGTCTAGAAATAAAAAGGGCCATACGCAATAACTTAAATAATCAATTAGAACTAGGTAATTTTTCCTCCCCACTCTTACTTAGTCAACTTAGTTAGGTTAATTAGCATATATTGTATTACTCTTGATAATGGGCAGAGCCCGAAACACATGTCGAGTTTCAAATAAATAAATCGGTAAATATTACTTCGTTTTTCATTCTTTGTTTAATGAAATAGTAATTAGGTTAACCTTTTTTTCATGATACCACACTGTGATTTTGACTTTTAGGTAGAGTCTTGTAAAAGTACCTTTAAAGGGGAGGTATATTTTGCCTATTGCAGTATGCAATTCATGATATATAAATGTTGTATATTCAATTTCCTGGTAATTTATCATATCACATGGATGGCTATGTCGGAGAAGCGCTGCAATTGTTTATCAATATGTATATTAAAATGGGCCTTCCCAACTTTCAAACATCTAGTTCTACCTCACAAAAGATACTCTCTAGTAGGTAAAAAAAATGGAGTGAATTTTGTCTGAAGCTCCACATGCATTTTATTTGTAAATATAGCCTTAAAATAATGTTATGAAACGCAGTGCTTTCCAGATAATAGAGCTCAATGTATTCCATTTTGCAAAATACGAACCGACAGTATACAAATTGTGTTTCCATATTTCGAAAACCCTTAACGACGAGAAGAAGGTCAATTGCTTTAAAACTTTAAAATTCGGCAGTCGGAAAAAACCTTTATCGCAACCTTTGCCACCATTAGGGTGAGAGGCCTCAGCTGTTTCTGTTTCAGAAGTTTGAGGAAAGTTACATTTTTTAACACGAGTCAAATAAGGTACGTTTAGAAGAAAATTGGGGTTAGTTTATATGAAAAGTTATAAGATAGGAAATAAAATTCACCGAACGGAAATTGACCTCCACGTTCGATAATATCCTAAATTCATTTGGGATGTAAGAGCCTACAACAAAGCCAGAAACTGAGTAGCAAGGTTTTAATAAAATGTAACCTGACGGGCAAGTTAACGATTTCTGGGGAAAGGGTTGAACCACACTCTCAGACCGATGAAATTTGTTTACTTAATGTATCGGCCAAGAGGGACTTAATAAGGTTCACAACCTACATCAGTAATTGTACAGGCGGAAGGTCCTGAAGGACCAGAGCACAGCCGACGCGATCAAAATGAAATTAAAGCTCGCATTCTCGAACATAAAACGGTCGACGCGAAGTCTTTTTACCAAATAGACCCTCACGTATATTAGAAATTTTCTAAAATTTTCTTGGTTTAAGAAACACTTTAATATGAGACCGTAGAAAGGTAGCCCTTTGTTTGCTTCTTTATTGATCTAATTTAGAACGTTTTTTTAATTAACTTAATTAACTATGTACATTAAGAGCTGGGTTTAAAAACCAATAAATACATATTCATAAAGAACATATAGTTCTTGGTAACAATTTGTCGAAATTACCAGACGTGAATCGAGATTTCGATCTTATTATATCTCATCATCACCATACCATAAGTAGTTTTGACAAATTACTTACCAAAACGAAGCTGTTCCATAAATTAAAGGTGATTTTATATCGTATTACAGGAAGTATGTCGCCATCTAGTGATGTTTGCAGCTAACTAGGGTATTTCTTACGTGGTAGGTACGCAAACCAAATTTATTTTCAAGATTTTTATTTCGTCATCACTTTTTCATCACAATTTTGTTTTGATAGATTGCTACTATTATCAAGAGTAAAAACTAATACTACAGATTACAATAGTCAAATTAGATACCACCTATGTATTAGGAGTGGGGAGTTTATAGCATTAATTATTTACTAAATTTAATTTTGCTTGTTTACCCTATTTAATTTCTAGGTTTTCTAATAATGATGACATTCTTCCTTTACTGACGTTGTTGTAAAGTATTTTTAAATTTTCAATATCTAAATTATGTTGAGTTTTATCTTTTTTATTAGTGCTATAGATATGTTCTTTTATCCCAGTTTTTATTATACTCCCACTCTGTCCTATATAGGCAGCATTACAAGGGTCGCAAAACAGTTGGTTAATTCCACTTTTTTCTGGTGTTTGTCTCTATTGCCAATATGTTGGATTTCTGTAATCGTTTGTTTAATTTAAATGATACATTGTCACTGTATTTTAAAGAATAATACTTGTAATTGTCTATTTTTATTTCCAAACTATTATTATATAAAATAAGATAAAATAGATAACAAAAAATCAGGCATTTATAAAATAAAACGTAATGACTGTGATGCTATATATTTAGGGCAAACAGGACGAAATTTTGAAGTCAGGCTCAAAGAACACATAAAATCAGTAAACGATAAAAAACATTCGACTGGATTATCACAACACTGTGTTATGATGAACCACTCAATTAACAATGACAGTCTTTCAATTATCCATCTTGAATATAAAGGATTCAAACTCTACTTTTTAGAAAAACTTGAAATCCAAAAAGCAATTTATAAGAAATTAAATTTGACCAATGAATATTACGGAAGGTCTCAATATCCCTATATTTAAAGCTATTAGTGATGTATCTAACGGAGGAGGTGTGCCCAACATTAGCACTTAGATCTAAATAGATGTACGACTTTATGTTTAGTTAGTTTCTATATAGCTTCTCTCTGAAGATAACCGAAAAGTTGAAACAATCTTGTTAGAGATTTCTAAATAAAAGTGTAAAACTTCACCATTGTGTTTATTTATTTTATTTTTTATAATTTAATTCTTCTAAACCTTGTCAAAAATATGAGATACCACAGTTAGCAGCAAGTGTCAGGACGCATTATGCTTACAATACGATATTTAATACAATTTCAAGTAATTGTCTCGGTTATAATGTCCCACTTTGTGAGTATCTGTATCTACAGAAGATTAGGTTAGGTTAGGTTAGGTTAGGTTAGGTTAGGTTAAGTTAAGTTAGGTTACGTTAGGTTAATCTGTATCTACGGAAGGTTCGTGGCTGATTTGTTTTATCTGTTTTGTGGGTGTTATTATTTGGCAAATTGCATGTGATAAGATTGATTTGAACCATCAAAGCAGTGCATTAACTCCATAATTAGTAAAATATTGACTTCCTTTGGCACAATGCCTCCCAATTCTGTGAATCGGTTTTACGCGTCGGAACATGTTATTTTTGAATATATATTAATAACAGGACCTGAGGTTACTGTATTCGGGGAAATTTCGCTTATCTCTTTGTTTACTAGGCTTATAACAATAGCGTTATTACTGAGTTAACATCTGCATGTAACATGCCCACGTAACTGTCAATCCGACCACCACATAATGTCAGTTACTGATGAAAATATTTTATGGATTAATACATAAACAGCTCTAAAGCGAAAACGAGCCCTCTGGAAATGTTATGAAAATCTCATCATATTACGAACATACCACGCGTATTTGCAGTAAACTATAAAACGTACCTTTTGCTTTTATTATTATTATCTCTTTATTACATTAAATGCAACGTCTGTACATGTTCCCTTTAATAACTTGCTCTATTGGGCTGATCGTAGTGCTACTTTAATCAGTATATAGGGCATTTGTGCAAAAAATTTTGAAAACTGAAGGATTCTTGATAAGTGAACACTGAACCTTTTTTGAACTTACTAGTTAGGAGTAACAAGATCGCGATGAAAGGTAGCTGAAGATTCCCGAAAGTGTGAGAAAACTCCAGAAAGTTCTAGAGTTCGAAGCAATATTGCCGAAGAATAAAAGATTTTGTTGAAACAATTTTTCTTTTTGCGTTTTATTAAAAAACACTAAGTTCGTGGTTAGCAGATTATGAAAACCATAAGATGTGGATCGCGATTTTGAACTTATTAATTATTATCATCACACAATAAATAATAGACACCTATGTAAAACCTTGTCAGAAAATGCAACATACTGCAGTAAGAAGTAGCAGTAAATCTGTATGGACGAGAATATATTAACAAATGCCTGATGCCTGGAGAAGTGCAAAAACAACTGTTTTTTAAACGCATATTTAAAAGTTTAAAAAATAACTTCTCAATAAAAAATTATGACACTCATCAAGTGAAAAGAGTCTATTTGAAACTGCTAAACTCATTTCGCTATCGAATTCGGTTCAGTAATTTGAAATATTGCCAAATTTACTAAATCGTTTTGATTCACAACGTTAATGGCTTCATGATTTTTGTTTATCAAACATCCTCTTAACGAAACTGTTTGTTTGCCTGTAATTGAAAAGCCACGAAAAAGCCAATTATGCAATGCATTGCATTTCCAAACGATTTATGCTTCATGAACATAAATTATATCGCTAGTTATGTCGAATGTCCGAAGGGTTGGTTTGTTAAAAAGATTTCAAATTCGAATAACTTATTTATTTATTTCAAAGAACACTTTTGAAAGCTATACTGACAATTGATTATTACTGACAACTTCAGAGAGACGAACAGCGCAAAGAGACTGACTTTTCATGCAGGGTGTCCTACTATTTGTAAACTAGCCTAGATGAAGGAATTCGGGGGTTGGAGTAAGCTGTCGCCACCCTGCGATAATGTAGGCTGTATATAACACGCTTGTTGTTTTATAGCAATTCCCAATGATTTTTTCAATTGTTTTAGGAACTGATTATTTGTTTGTTAAAAATGGAAATGTACATTCAAATATTACATAACACAAGTAATAGATATTAAACAAATACAAAATGTAAGAATTAGAGTTTAGGATGGACAATCTGACCGCCTGACCGCGCTATGAATAAATGTTTAAACAATACAGTAAGCAAACGCAGCACCCACTTTGAATAGAGCTTTAGCATTCTCATAGTATGTTCATGCAATATGCATGCAAAGCCAACATGTTCTTTTAATGTCAGCTGATTCATCTTTTCGATCATTGAAAACGATTTTCTGGATTTTTTAATATTTTCTGGTATTTTCTGTACCGCCTCATTTGGACATCCACTGTGTTCTGCATCATCAATACATTTATTCCTATTAGTACTGTAGCTCACTGCATGATTTCCTTAATGACTCAATTCCTTGCGACTGCCGAAGGATCGTAGAGAATTCAATCTTCTCTTTAACCTGCCTTTTCTCAAACACCATCATCTTTAATAATTGCTTACGCAAGGACACAAAGGGTAGCAGGATACTTTCATAAGCTCCTCCGCAGATTACAATACCGTTGTTAACGATACTTTATTCAATGACACATCGTTATTCATATTTCCTTAAAACTTTGCCGCACACCTGCATTAGAATTCACCTAACGCGTTTTGAGATTAGTCAATTCACACAAGCAAAAGTGTAGGTAGTACCTTTTGGGCAGTTCATTTTGGATTGTCTAGAGAATTAATAAATATTGAACATTCCTGCCAGTTCCTGTGCAGCATCACTAAATTACGGTACAGCGTTTGAACGTTACGTTAATTGAATACAAACTCTACAAACATTGAAATGGTTGTTGTATTCATTGTTATGCTTACACATCAACAACAACTAATCAATAATTGTATTGTATTCAATTGTTATGCAATCCATGGAAGTGAAATGTTACGTATTCACGTGTATCTTCATCTTCATTAAAAGTGACACTTACGTTAACCAAATGTCTTTTCTGGATTATTGAATAATGATTAGCTAAATCAGCTTACGTCTTGCAATTTGGGTTTTGTCAAGAACTAAAGACCAAAATATAGAAGCAAGACTTGATTAAGAACGATATTAAAATATATATCTGTATCTGTACGAGTTTATGATTTCTAGGATCTTGTAACGATATGGGATATGGGATCTACATTGGAAATGGATAGGTGAGTCAGTCATGTGTTTGGGATTGGGTCGGAGCAACTAGACATTGGGTGCAGGTCTACCCACCGGTAAATCTGTTTTTCAGTGTTCAACCATCAAAAGGTCGATAGTAATAGTGAAGTTGTTTGTTGGAGAAACAGTTTGAAACGTTAATTATTTACCCAAATCAGGGCAATATATATTTTTTATAATATTGTTCTGGAAACATTATCCTAGTTGTTTTATTCTCAGTAATTTGTTGGGTACAACAACTCCTTCCTTATCTGCCAGCTTTGCCTCGCAAAAACCGTCTTACCATCACACGTTGTAAACTTCTTTCCGAATTATTCTGGATCGTTTTCTATGAAATTATTCTAACCTGGATGTATCATCGTTCTATGCTAACGATATATTCAGTAGTGACTTGTCTGGAACTGAGTCGTGACTAATGTAGTTTTAGACTTCAGTAGATATTTAACTATTTCAAACATACGAATATATAAATAGTTGTTTATGGTTAATTCCTTGCTTTGTAGTTGTTGTGTGTTATTTTCCTGTTCTACACGTAAACGCTGTTTGCCCTCTCACAACACCTAGACGAATGCTCACTCGAAATCAACAGATTTTACAAACTTATTTTGTATAAAAACAGCTAATTGTTTGTTTCGCATTCACTAAATCACCTGTTTACTAGTAATGATAAATTTGTTGTCATTGTTTCGTTTTTTGTATAGCTGTTTGTTCGGGATTTCTACTCACGTCAATACCTACATGTATATACAGGGTCATTGAAACTGAGTGGTACATTAGACGTTTTAGGGAAACTAAGCATGCTGCAGGTTTGAAAATTTGGGACTTGGGAGCAGGGGTTATCAAGGATGATCTATTTAACCAAAATAATTCTAACTGTCGGGCACCTCCGGTATAACCAGAAGTTAATGTCAACTTTCTTATTTTAACTGGAATGGTATGTTTTTACGATTTTACGATAAATTCGTATGAAACATAAAATTTTAAGATGACTTTAATAACCAACTTGTATGCCTACGATGAACAGTTTCTGATATAATTTAATTTATAGAACACAGATCGCTATCGCAACCCAAACTATAAAAAATCATAACATCCATAAAAATGTCTTCAGACTGTTTAAAGTTTTGATACTTATAGCCAAGTCATAAGGCTAACATCATGCCAAAACTAAGCTTTATAATTTGTACAGGGCGGTTAGAAAAGAAATCCAAAGTTTAAAAACTTCAAACACGAATAACTTCATTTTTTCAAATGGCACTTAGCATATTTTATTTTGTCATTCAATTCCATTTTTTATCCTCTTTCGATACATTGGATGTTTTCCATTCTTTATTTAAAAAAAACAAAATTATTCAAAAATTTTCAAATAAAACAGTAGGAAATATCCAGATGCACAGTTCAAATTATTTTAGTTAAATAGATCATTCTTGATAACCCCTACTCCTATATTTTCAAATCTGTAACACGCTTGGTTTCCCTAAAACGTCTAATGTACCACTCAGTTTGAATGACCCTGTATATATATACATATATAAACATATATTTATATACACAGTTAAATTAATGTTCCCGCACATAAATCTGCCATAATTAAAAGGCGCCATGTCTCGTGAATGTCTTTTAAAAACTCCCTTATTGAAGCGACGCCATACGACGCGACGGTGGTTTCGCAATGTGAGAGTCAGTGGACTGTTTCATGCAAACGTTCTGGCAAATTTTGCGCTACGATACCCCCATGCTTGCCTGAATATATGATATAGCACCATTGTGTATCGTTTTTGCCGGATTTTTAGAGGCGCGATTTTGTTTTATTATATCTACAGTTCGCGCGACGCGATGGCAGCGCCATTAAAACGTTACATGCAGACTTGATGAATGGTCGAAATTTGGCACCGCCGCACCAACCGGATTAACAACAATACGTACTTTGAATTGCGCCTGAAGGGTAGGAAAACCTCCAATTACCAATTTTTGCCTGGAAAAAGCCAGACGAAAAAGTTTTATGTTCCAATTAAAACCAGTTCCGAATTCGCAATTTAAGATTATCGCGAAATGAACGCAAATGGACATGCCAGGATAATATTATGATTTCTGGTTCTAAAACTTACCAATAATGAAATGAGCCATCAAGGTGATTGAACACACTTGGAAAATGTACTCTATTATCAATTAATTTTCATATTTAAAATTTAGACCAAAAAAAAGGATTTTAATGCCTTCTTTTTTGAATATGCTATATCTTCGTCTAAGAATCCATCGGAATCAACAGTGTAATTCAATGCCGGTAGGGGTATTAGCCCTCGGAGTAGTTGTTTCTGTTGATTATATATTTATATTTATAATTATATTTATATTTATATTTATATTTATATTTATATTGAAAATAAACTCAATTTATTAGAACAACTCGAAATAAATAGATTCAGTAAACAAAATATTATTTTAAACGACCAACTTCAAATCACAAATTCACCACTGCTAAATTTTAATTTGTTACCTACCGTACCACCCCATAACTGTTAATAGTCATCTTAAGTATAAATACTTGTATTGTATAGCGAAACAATATTGTAGCAATACAAATAAAATTTATTTGAAACTTTTACTGCGTGTTTTTTCACTTCATTATGTTTACGTTTCAACAATTGACATTATCAACAATAGACAATTTATTTATTTTTAAATGTGGAGTCACATTACCTGAAAGCTTCATCAATTCTATTATATTTTTAAAAGCATCATCATTGATAGCACTCATATCCATATTTTCTAATCTCTAACTCGCTTAATGTTCTTAACGTCTAATGTACCACTCAGTTTGAATAACCCTGTACAGTAGTTTGTATTGAGTAGGCAATAATATCTATTCCAACATAGGCTACATTTTATTGATTTATACAAGATAAAGGGCTATAAATACACCAAACACCTAGTCATTACTAATTTTAGGACTGAGCTGAGGTACGTTCCTTCGAAATAATATCAACGCCACTTACCCCTAAGTCACAATAGATACGTTAAGATAAGTGCATACGTATGTCCTAATTAAATTACTTTAACACAAGGATTCTGAACAATGCCACTAAATTAGATAAGCAACTATCAATGAGTGCTAGCTAATAATATATTGAGAATTGGCTTTTGCAAATTCTTTTTCTAACATATTCGTCTTTTCGGTTCTTTTAAAAGACAATGGAAGCCTCTTAGGCACTGCCAAATAATTGAACATGTATCGTGCCGTCGCGACCAAAATTAAAGCGTTTTGGAGCAGCGCTTGTTAAAAACAAAATTCTTTTCCACATTTTCTGAAAATAATTTTCAATGTTACCACGAAATTTGCAATTCACTAATTTCTGTTTGTTGGAAACAAATGAGTGGGGCCTTAAAACGGCCCGCCTCGTCAATTGAATAATTAATTTAAGTTTAAGTGAGAATTGTTTAATGCTTTGTTTTATTTTTTTGTCACATTTACTCCCCATCCCCTTACTTACGAATTAATTAAAGTCCCTTTTATTTTATTCCGGCAAAGGTTATTTGCTTTTTCGCCGTTTCGCTTTTTACAACGTTCGTCAGTAAGTGATGTTCCCAACTGCCTAAATATAAATTATAAAGTTGGCGTGGTACAAGACACCTCTTTTCTATTTTATTTTGATATGCGACAACTTTGCTCTTGGATTTTGTATTTTGTAATTTTTAACTGCGCGAATCTCTCGCGTGTCCAAAATAAATGATAAATGATCCCATCGTTTGCATGGACGTGCGTGTGTATGGGTGCCAGTTGCGAGAAGAGCTCGTTATTTTGAAAACACAACGCGTGTGGCGATGTGTACGTGATTGCGTCGTTGTGGTAAAATATTGGCTTTACAATACGTATTACACACAATTACTCGTGTCTAGTTGCCTCGGCTGTATGTTTTAGAGATAATGGAACGACTTTAAAGCGCTAAATGAAATTAAAACCCCATTAGACGAGACGAGGTGCGGTCATCGAATTACAAATTGTATCTTCTGACAGGAACTGCTGAAATTCTCTTATTACATACGATAGATAATTGCGTTAGATTTTCCGTTTCTTAAAGGCGCGTATTCACGACATTCAAAAAACACCACAAGAAGAAGTACCTATAAGTGATATATAGGAAAACACACTAGAAACGGAATGTCATTTGCAACTTCTAAAATAGGTACTTACTATGCTTTCACCATAAAATAACAATACTATTCACATTTTCACAAACTCTTATAAAACACACTAACAATTATAATTGATAGAGCTATTATTTGAACTTTAAAAAAATTATTAAATGGTTTGAGTAACAAAACAATGGGATTGTTTCACTAAAATATTTATTGTAGTCAACAAGTTTAGACACAACTTCCGAAGAAGTACAGTGTAACGAAACAATATTGTCAAGTGATAAACAATTAACTGTGAAATTCGAAAAAGTGTTTTTTATTGATTAAGTATATAATGAAATTTCATCAAGTATCAGTAGATAAAATCAATTATACTGACTGTTTTATATAGGTACAGATCGAAAGTTGATTTAAGTACTAACCAATTAATTTGTTGCCTAAAAGATTATCGTTCCCTGACGTTTCTTTAGCGCTCACTAATAGCATTTTCAGGAGCTCTAATAACGAAGATAAGACGCTGGAGTGGTCATCATTTTATTTTCTTCGAATTTTGTTATAATGCTACAACAAAATAAAAACAAAAGGTAAATTGCTTACCAGGAGTTTAATATCCTTTAATTGTAGATTCTCACACTACTAAGGAATGAAGGAAGATTCGGTTACCTGAAACAAAATATACAATTAATGCAAAGTTAAAACAAGAGCTAAAATTAAAAATACTTAATAATTATTAATTAACTATTAATAATATAGATATTTTAGACAATAAAACCCACGAACAGAACACTAAAATAATTAATACATTTTCTGATAATTGTAAAGGTATAAATATGGAATCAATAGAAACAATTCCTCCGAAGGCTAATATAATAGTTTGTAAAAGCCTTTCTGCCAGCGCCCACCTGATGAGACCCGATAGGTCGAAACCGGTCGTGGGATATGGTTTTCGGTGCGTTGTGCCTACTATGTAGGATGCGTTCCAAATGAGGGATCTGCGATCCTTTATAATTAGAGGAAAAATGATTTTATTACCTTCTTTTTTTATAAATTATTTTAGTGTTCAGTTCGTGGGTTTTATTGTCTAAAATATCTATATTTCATGTTAAACTGTTTACGTTAAGATATATGTGTTGTTCACCGTTAAAATTAATTTAACCCGTAAATTACATGTGTATTTCAAGGTAGCGGTTAAAAATGGAAAGGGTCCAATAAACTTCCAGTATACAATCTAATTTTCTGGGTAACCAATTCAGCAAGACGTCCACATGAAAACAGACCATCCCGACTAGGATTTTAAACAATACCACCAACCAATCTCCTTTGACAGTTTTCAAATAGCTAATGCGCTAAAAAGAAACGCACAGTAAATGTGCCGGAAAGTTTCAACTTGATTGATTAAGGTTTTGAAGACAATCAGTGTGTCGTTCTTTAATATATAAATAAATAAAAAGAGGTAACAGCAGACCCTTCAACTTTAAAAGCTCATAAACTCGCCTGTTAAATTGACTTGGTTGAACAATAAACAACAGGAGGTCAACGAAACCATTGAAGCTTAATAGTTTTAAACCTGTAACATCGTTTGATGTTAATAACGCACTAAGGAAAGTTTGAACGGGTCCAATCCGCTTCAATAATCATTATTTACAACCTTCACTCTAATGTATCAAAATTGGTTAGTTCTATAGATGATGCTGGGTTTAATTTTTACAAATTTTTTATTAAAAGACTCTAACAATTGTTTCGACTTTTCAATCGTTTTCGAAGAGATCATACACGAACTAAATTAAAAGTAAAGATATTCATCATTTATACCATAAGTTAACTACACAGTATATATATATATATATATAAACATTAGTATATACACAAATACATTAAATTCCTTATTATCTAGTAAGTGGAAACAATGCTCTAAATATTGGGCTGTAAAAACCCTCAATTTGGTCATTGGTAATATTTTTGTTATAATGCAAATCTTTTTGAATTCAAGTCTTTCTAAAAGGTCCAATAACGCTAATAACGCTGTATAATTACAACACTGTTGATGGTATTTCCCTTCACAAGATAGTCGATGAATAACCTTTCCAGCCGATTTTTATGCTTTCGGGCGCTTAGGACGAGGTTCACCATTTGGACATCCACTGCGTCCTGCATCATCAGTGTATCAGTGCCTTTACGACCAAGTTTAAAGTCAGTAAACCAACGTTTTATTGTTGCTTCCGATGTAGTGGAGTCTTCATAACATTTTTCAAGCCATTGCTCATTGCTTCGCTTGAACGGTATTTTTCCCCATCAAGAAGCAGTGTAATATTAAAGATAAAGTCACTCTTAGTACAGCTGTCTTTTGAACGTTAGTACTAACTGAAAAAGAGGTGAATGCAATAAAACTAGCGCCATCTATGAGTTAGGCTTGGTACTTTTCAGTCTATGTGTTAAATGTAATTTTTAGAATGATTATGCAGCACGTTTTTATAATTAAAATTGTACCATCAAGGTGAATATAGAAGTATCTATAAAAATTCATTGATAATCCAATATTTCTTGTAAGTGTATGTGTACTAAAGATTTAGACAAAAAATGCGATTTCAGTAACTAACCGACTTTTTACTTTGTCTAGTACCTAAACTTTTTCCAACGCCATTTAGTTTCAGACATGCAAAAAACCATTCTCATCCTCATCGGTTGACTAAAAGGACGTAAAACTGTCTCGTTGTCCTGTCTGTCTCATTGTAACGACTTTAATTCCATTTCGCTAAACGATCCTTCTAACTTTTTACCAACCTATTATTTTTATTTCTCTCGAGAGTATGCGTCACTTTAGCTACTATTTTGATTAAACTTACTGTTTTCAATGTTCAAACAAACCCTGTCAAAATGTTTAGAGTTGTACCTAGTTCTCGACTAATAGAACAGTGGTTACATTGCATTTTCCCAAGAAAACATGGCACAGCATTTAAGTATTTTAGTATTAATTTACATTTCTTGCTTACTAATTTTATTGCTACACTTTATATTTGTAACAAAAAGCATTTGATTTTCCTTACTTTCTTTGTTAATTTCTTTTATTGTTATACATACTCCTGTAAACTACAAAGAACTAAAAATTTTCTCTACTCTACAATTTTTAAATAGGAATCTTTATAATATTACAAATTTAGAGTATAATCATGATATATAAATACGTAATTTGCGCGTTTTCAGATAACTTCTCATTACAAATAAACATTTACATATTAATAAAATATACACAAATAACTGCTTTTAGGGTTTTAAATAAATATTTTTTCGTTAGAATACATTTTTATGTTTCCCCCTTGATAGTTTCATAAAATGTTTCACTTCTAACGCTACGCTGACAGTGTTTGAGTAATAATTAACTCTATTTCCACCATCACTGTAATCAGGCAAAATATGTTTTCTAAATTATTATTTAATGAATGTTATTATTCTTATTTTCGTCAAATACAACACATCCACTTGATCTCATTTACTACTATACTCACTCTTTTATAGGAAAACTATATTTCAATAGTGCAAACGAAATAATACAGAGGGTAGAAAACAGAATATTAAATAAGAATAGCATCTCAAAGCCAAACAAGACAACCTTGACAATGCCTACCGAAACAATAGATAAACCAATCGTCAAAAACAAGTGAAGGGAGAAGAACCAATGGTAGCAAAAGCCTTCCTTATGTTGAAGGTTATATCGGATAGAATTGAGCAAATGTTGATAAAGTAAAACTTGAGAAAATCGAGCACCTCTTGTCTTTCGCGAAACTCCACAACGCCTTGCAGTTGTGGGCAAGTCTACATAGGAACTACTAAACGAAACAGAAGCGCCCTCAAAAAGGAACACCACAGACTGTGACAGCAATATGGTGGCAAAACATGCCTTGTAAGGATATATTATTCATTTTGTAAAAACCGAAATCTTGCTTAATTTGAAAAGTTGTATAAGGAAGTTATCGAAGAGACTCAAAAAGTTCAAAAAATCTGGATAGTAGTCTTAACCAACGTCACTGTCAAGCCCCAACGACTACATGAAGGCAAGCACAATTAAGTAGAACCTCTTCCGTCTGTAACTAAGGTCACCAAATCTGGTTGCACCAATCGACGTGGTCTAGTGGCCTAGAAAATAGTTTAGCATTCAGGAGGTCATAGGTTCGATTTCGGATCTGCCTGCCCTTGTCCAATGGGTTCCTTCCATTTAAGAAAATGCGGGGGCAGTAATATTTCACAGAGAATCATTCACTTCTCTTCTGTCTTCATTACAACCATCTCATCTGGATAAAAAGAGGCTTGAAAGGGCCATCCGCCTTACACTCCGGCTTTATACTATAGTATAGGTCAGAGGGACTGCCCGCCCACCAGTATTAGTAGCTGATGTCACTTCAGTCTCAGCACAATTGCAGTGAACGAATCTATAATGTGACTACGTTTCCTGAGGTTGCCAATTACACCAGCTCTCGAAACGTCGGATAAACGATCTCTCCAAAGGAGAAGAACTCATCTTAGACCATGGCCATTAATACCCATTGTCTAGTCCGTTTCAGATTTCAGTATTTCATTTATTCCGCATTTAGCAATATTTTACAATTTTATAAAATCCTTTTTCCGCTCGTATTAAAGTTACTTTCTATTTGTAGAAGTAATAACACCAAATTGTAATAAATGGATGCAGGTTTCTCAACTATATTTAATTAAATTCGAAATCTGTTCGGTGTCAACGGGAAAATAGAGAAGTTGTGTTGTGTACCTATGTTCTCTTTTAAAATGGCGCAGAAGTCGAAACATTTATTCCTAGAATTTAACTAAATATATTTATGACAACCCAACGTGGTTTGTTTTAGAAATTGTAATGTGAGAATTTTATTATTATTACTTCTTAAATGCAATACATGCATATACCTAATTAAGCGGCCTCTGTAGTTACTTTAAAACTTAAAATTGGTCATTGTAGCAGTTTAGATGCAGAAACTAATTTCATGGTAATGCTTTATAACCCTGACAATTAGGGTTAAAGTGCATACTGAAGGAACAGTTGAGGTTAAAATAGAGGAATTGTCATTTGTATAAATTCCCACTAAAGTTCTGAATTGTCTTAAAGCGTTGAATTACGAATTATTTGGCGAACTGTGGAATGTCTTCGTTCCGCACTTAATGTTTTGTTCGTTTTTCTCTTCCTTTGTAAACCAAGACCTCCCTGCAATTTCATTGTGTGAAAATAACATTTAATTCAGAATATTCAACAATTTTGTATAACAAACCCGAAAATTAACCTATTTCAGTGTTTTGTACAATGACAATGATAAATAAAAGGTTGGGTTAGATAATTCAATGAAAAAATTAAACAAATAGGAGAACCATGTAAACGAGGATTACGCTTAGCCAATAATTTCACTAAAAGAAGTAACAAATTAGCCCTCGGAGTAGTTGTTTCTGTTGATTCCATATTTATATTTATATTTATATTTCTATCTTTACTTGATACACATTTTTGAGTATATTATTAGACAGAAACAATATCAGAATGAAAACGGTTTACCGGCTGGTTGTAATTACATACGTGGACATTGTTCATTGTTTTGTGTAGGTATACTCGCCCATTGTTAATGTTGTTTACAAGTATATGTTCCCATACATATGTTTCATTACGGTCTGGAGGCCAGTATATCTTCTAATCCATTGTTTGAATTCCAGACAAAACACGAGTGCATCGACCACTTCGATATAACATCAGTATTCAATTTAGGGAGTACCCGTCCTCTAACGTCGGTGGGTGCATTAGCTAATAAGTTGGAAATACAGTTCAATGGAATTAGTAAAAGAAAACAGACCATTGTAAACGAAAATTATCCCTAAAGTATATGACTCTTTCTGCGTCAAAAATAATAAAAAGAATGAGACAATGGTTTGTCTTTATATTAGAGAGGTGATATACAGTTACAAAAACATGAAACCAAAAGTAAGTACAGATCAATTTCATGTACTATTAAATTAGGAAACCATAAGGAATAAGAATCATTAATAAATTATGCTAAACTATTTTATTATTACTTTATGAAGTGAATTTAGGTATTTTGAATTTGGAATTTGGAAACCAATCTTAAATGCTTCTTTTTTCATTTATTTGGTCACCCTCCCCCTCTGTGAGTGGTGACGTTTGGAGTGTCATTCAAAATAGTAAATTTATCATCCGCCATGTTGTAGAATTAAAACGTTAGGTAGTAGCTCAGTATTTAGAGGTTATGAATATAGAAACACAGTGGGGTGTTTCAGTGTTCGAAAATGTCATATTTAGAGATTTGGCAGAAAACAAATTCTTTCATATTCTCGAGCACTATATTTTAAAATTAATTATGTTAGATTAGGTTAGATTAGATTCTTATGAAATACCAGAAACACAATAAAAGTTCTGTTTTAAAATTTTCCCTCTATGATATTTTTCCCAATTGAAATTCTCCTTTCTGTTCCTCTCGTAGTGGGCATTCCATTTACACAATCCTTGGTGAGAATGTCCTAATTACTGAACGGATACAAGTTCAGCATTTTATGCAGATAGTTTAGAAACAAATAATAACACATATAAATTTCAACCATCTATTTTCACAAAACCATGAATTTAAAATGTTGTATTTAGGAAATAATAACTATAGGTTATCATTCCTAGAAACGCTAGAAACCAATAAACTAACAACCCAGTTATTAATAAACGAACAGATCGACCTAAGTCAATCACCATTACTAAACATATTCCCCATCCCCGCCACTACAAATTAGTAAATAGGTCAACCTGTATGTAAAACTTCTGATGAAGCCAAAGTTTTGGCGAAACAACTGTCAAGTTAAATAAACCTGTTGAAATTTATATGGGTTATTATTTGTTTATAATGAATTTCAACCAAGCATCAGTAGACTCTACTAAGTTTATTCAATTAGTTTAGGTTATATTAAGTAAGAAGATTGGATAAGATAGGTTATAGTTAACTGAGGTTAGGTTAGTTTCTTCTTCTTTATTTCTTCTTTTTGCTTCAGAAATATAATACTTTTTTATGTTCTCCTTTTTCAAGCATTAAAACTTCCCCTATAATGTTCCTCTACTCTTGATCTATCCAATAATCTGTTACACATCAGAAGATTGTGCGCCTTAAATACTGAACTGCTGCCAAATGTCGTCTGTTTATCGGATTCTACATACTTGGTAGTGATTTTCTCAAGAACCACTGAACTACTTTTGATTTCTTCTTCTTTGATCTAGCATTTATTATTTAACTTTAACTTTTTTAATGAGACAACTCTTTCAATAAAGTTATGTTGCTTGATAACATGATACATTTATTATGCTACGATCGGATGTGTGCGCCATTTTGCCTTGCCACGAACTCCTTCGGGACATACTGTTAGTATGTGTCCAATTTTCTGCAAGAAATCGGTGTGGAATCCACTCTAATGCATTATATTTGAAAAGATAAACACCTTGCCCCTCAAGCGTTTCCGGTAATTCCGTTCGTGTGTGCGGACGTCCGGAAAAAATTAAATGACTGCTCGCTGAAAGATGGATGTTCTGGTTCCTCTATCCCAGTTTTTCATCTACATGCCATGTGACATTGCTTCGAGCTCCGAGGGAGAATTTATATGTTTTTCTCCGGGAATATTCGGGACAAAGAGGGACAAATACATCAAACAAAACGAGAGTGTTGCCCTACTCTGTGGAGTGCGTCAGATGTGACGACAAACCGCAATTTTCCACGGCACGGTCTTTTGAAGAGACAGGTAGGAGAGTTGGTAACAAAAGAGAAGACGATAGGTGACGCTCCCTTTACTTTGTAATCTTGCACTCTTTTCAGTAAGGTGAGTTTAATTGAAAGGAATATTTGGCCCTTCGGCTTGTCATCCTAGCAATGACAAATGTTTAAAAAAAGTGAGACTAGCAGCAGCTTATATTTTAATATTGAACAATAAAATCACTATGAATTAAATAAATATAAATATGGAATCAACAGAAACAATTACTATTAGCCCTCGGAGTAGTTGTTTCTGTTGATTCAATATTTATATTTACTATATAGCTTGTAAAAGCCTTTCTGCCAGCGCCCACCTGATGAGACCCGATAGATCGAAACCGGTCGTGGAACATGGCTTTCGGTGCAGTGTGCCTACTGTGTAGCACGCGTTCTAAATATGGGATCTGTGATCCTTTATAATTAGACGAAAAAGGATTTTAAAACTTTCTTTTTGGACCACTATGAATTAGTTTTTATTTAATTTGACATTGAGATATCATTCATTAATAATGAACTGCTTGGAAAATTTTTTGTAGAAGTTAATTCCCATATATTAATGTAGAAAAATTGTTGCTGTTATCAGCGGTGGGACCGAAGTTGCCACTAAAAATAAAGATCTATCTGCTACAAAATTGGGGTTTTAAAAGTAAACAACCAATCTTGCCATCAGGGTGCTCACCTACCTGATAAGGTAATTATAATTATCCGGTAATAATATTGATATGAGTAATTATTTACAATTATATCATAAGTAAGGATTAAGTAACTTAAAAGCAGGTTGTGGATATGAAAATGGTGAATATGTGCCTTACATATATTGTTTATTGAGAAATAAACAATCACAAACATACGAAAAATTATTTAATCTGTTAAAATCCAAAATTTTAAAGGATTTTAATTTAAACTTCTATCCAAATGAAGTTTTTGTAGACTTTGTAAGAAGTAAAGTGAAAACTATCATGGAATTGTGTGAAAAATATAAAAACAAAACAATATCGAACATCGACTATATAAAATGTGTATCATATTTACGTTGAAAAAATGGTTGACTGATATATGTATTTATAATGCCTTATTAACTAATGTTAAATGAATGTCATAAAATATCAATAAAGTATTTTCCTTTCTCATTAGAATAATTTCTACCTATTATGTTAGGTGTTAGTGGCACAATCGGTTGTACCTTTTTGGTTAGTGGCAAGATCGGTTGTACCTTTTTTGGTCAAGTATAATTTGGTGGCACCTTCGGCTACGCCCGTTATCACGTCCTCGCGGGAAACGAATTCGTATCCTTAGCGAGGTGACAACACCTTTCATATTTTGTAGCTCACCAAGTTAAAACACATAACCAAGGCAGATAAACAGCAAAGATGATGGTATGTAATCGTGAATAAAAAAGAAGAAATGAAGATAGGAAAAAAAGGATTTGGAAAAAATGAAGTATTTAAAAGGAGTTTAAGAGACAATGATCGAAGTGCCAAAGGATCTGTCTCATATAATTAAGGCTTTTCAAAAAGCGAATTTTAAAAAACAGAAATTACTAATATTTGAATTAAAATCTATTTCCTATAATTGGATAATTATACGTGGTTAATATCATTTCGAAAGAAACGGAGTTAACAAGAATTGTTTCCAAGGCGGTACAAGTTTTAGATTTAATTACATTTCTTAATTCAGGATAATTCCTTTCAACTTTCAAAAATGTTATAAATAACTTTTATACGATAGACTACTATTAATATAACTCTAATAATTGAGCAAGTTGGATTCAAATCGGGAAAACTTTTTTCATCTGAGGACAAATACTTTTTGGCTGACGTTTTTTATTAGTTTGAAGCTACAACCTAGTTATAACTTTATTTTTATTTTTTAATTTGAACAGTAGAGGCAGTTCAAAGACTGAAGGGAATTGAAGAAGGTAACGTTGTTACCGAAAAGTGCTTCGGACATTTTTTGTCGTGTTTTGACTTTGGGGTTTGATCTATCCAGTTTGTTCTACAACTCCGCCAAAATTTCCAGCATTTTTGAATCGTCTTTTACAAAACCATTTCTTTATTTACATCTGAGTAGTTCATCAAATAAGTTTACGCTTTATGACAAAATATGTTTAGATATTTACATCCTTTATCCATAACACTGTACTAAATTGAACGCTTTGAAAATCGTCGATCGATTGTTCCATTAATTTCTAGCCGACCTTTCGAATACATTTCCCCCTAGACAGGTTAACTTAATTTGTTGTGGTGAGCACTATAATGACAGTTCGTAAACTTTAAGAGTTGCTGAGTTGTTGTACTTCTTCTCATGAGTTGCTACACAATGTGGCACCAATAGCATGATCAAAACATTATCAAGACACGATAGCTTTATACTGGGAAATAAGTCAGGTGATAAAAGGAAACATTAAGCGGTGGGCTCAGTGCCAAGTGTAGGTATTTACACACTTTGTTAAAAACTACAATACGAAATGGAATGATTTCCATTGTCTTTATGTACCTACCGAGTATTTGGTTGGTAGCTTTTGAAAGGTAATACTGTGGGGATTCAAATAATGTGAATTATATTTAGGTTATGTTGACCATGCAGACGTGGGCAATGTGGTCGGCGGGCGACATTATATTTAGTTTGTGAAAGAAATAAATTTCGATACTATCCAGTAAATAGGTGAAGACGGTCTTCCCCAACTTAACTTGACTATGCTATTATGAATCAACCACAGATAAAATTTTTATTTCTTTTACTTCGCCTTCTTCGGAAGTTATACTTGAACTTAAAGTTATTAACAATAAACGGACGTACAAGGCATGTTTTTTAAGTAAGTACCGTTTTGAAATTAATAAAAAACGTGCACAAATGTCTTATAATTTTATTTTTACATGAAAGCATGTACCTTAATCTACTTTCCTACATAATTTCCTTCAATATTGAGGCACTTTTCATAACTTTTGACCGGTTTTTGAATACCCTTCCCATTGAACTCTACCGCCTGACTTGTTAACTGTTAACCACTGCATCACAACTGTTTTGACTTCGTCATCGTCTTGAAGACGCTGACCGCTCAGATGTTTCTTCAAGTGCAGGAACAAATGGTAGTCACTGGGCGCCAGATCAGACCTGTACGGAGGATGATCTAGAGTTTCCCAGTGAAAAGATGTGATGAGATCTTTGGTTCGATTAGACAGATGCGGACGAGCATTGTCATGCAGCAAAACGATGCCCTTGCTCGACTTTTTCTATTAAATGTATGGTTGCATAATATGCATAATTAGAATCTGTTTTATTATTAATAAATGACCTCTTGTGTTCATTAATTCTAATTTTAAAATTTCTGGACGTTTCTCCTATGTAAAACATAAACATGTTACACTCTAATTATTTTAAATAAATTTACTCAAATTATTGTTAGTTCTATATGCTACGTTCCAATTATTTTGTTTAATAATGATCATAATAATGTCATTTGTTGGTTGGCCTATGAATGTTAATGTTGTATAGATATTTTTACCTTAATATTTGAGTATACCAAATTTATGTCATTTTTGTAATTTATTTTGTTTAATAATGAATCTATTATGTTTACATTACAATTATTTTTAACCGAAATATGTTTTATAATTAATAATTCTTTTTCATACTCTGATTTTGACATTGGAACATTCAGTAATCAGTGTAGCATGCATTGAAAAGAGGCTTATTTGTGTTTGAATAGGTGCAGGATTCATTATCTAGAACAATATCTCTATGAGTGGGATTGTAAAATATTGAAAAGCAATGTTTATTATTAAGTCTTTTGATGTTTAAATCTAAAAAAATAATCTGGTTATTTAATTCTACTTCCATTGAGAATTTTATATTGGGGTGGATGTTATTTAAAAAACTTAGCAGGTTTTGTAGTTGTCTATTATATCCGCTGTAACTTATTAAAATATCGTCGACGTATCTAGACCAAAATAAACACTTATTGAAATAAGAAGAAGTTTTAATAATAGATTCTAAATTTTCCACAAACAGCTTAGACAGAAGAGGACTAAGGATATTTCCCATCGTTAAACATTCTTTGCAGGTTCCCCGAATAGCCGTCCATGGTAAATATTTTGTAAATTCACACATAATGCTTCAGACACTATCGTAAGCCATATTCTTAAACAATACCTTGAATGCCGAAAAACATTTTCTAAAGGAATAAAACCAAAAATAAGTTCTTGGTCAAGTAATTTATCGAAGCTGCCAAACCTGAATCGCGACGTCGATCTTATTAGATATCATCAGCATGCCGAAAGTAGGGAGATGGCGACGTACTGCCATATGAACGTTTTATTTTCATAAAGACTTTCAATACTTAGCTATCTTGTACCTTTAGTAGACGAAGGCCAGAACTTTTCACACTTATGTTTTTGATGGAATCTTACGACCCGGAAAACAAAAGAAAAATACGTGTATAATTTTTAAATGGACTCACTGCGGACGTGCGTGCAAATCAACCCTTGTCAAGGATTATTTATTGCTTTTCAAATAAAATTAATCTAAAATCTCATTGGACCTTTCTTCCTATTTTCTCCTTTTTTTTTAAGGAGAAATCTGAATTTGTATATTCATATAAAAATTGCAACCTTTAATAATAAATAACTAATTTATTAATAGAAATAGTAAAACTTAATACTTCTAAAAATTGAATTGATGAGCCTTTTATTTCTTGTAACTCCGTAATAAATTAATATAAGAAAAACACACGCTGAAAGTTACAAAATGTTTTTTTTTTATCGTTTTCACAATAATTATTTCGCCATCAGTGGCTTCCTTAGGTGCATGAAATTTCTTTATTTATTAATTTAATATCTCTAAGCGAATTTTTTAGTTATTAAATTTTTTTTTACTATTAAGTGCTTATTCAACTTCATTGTAATAATTATCAATTCTGATCGACTTTGTAATCTTTATAATTGTTAACTCCGAAACAACGAACTATTTGGCTAAACAGTAAAATTCGTGCGAGATACATTGTCACATTTTTCAGTTTTGTATCGCATCTGTTTTTATTCGCTATAAATCGTCCTGGACTGCAACTTGATGAAGTCCAGGTATTTGTGTTGAATCTTGATTGAAGTAGCGTTTGTAAGTCGTTTGAAATAAAGTCTTTGAGCAGATTTCATATACATATATTTACACTTTTCACAATAAACCGGGAAGCGTTGCGTCACGATTGAGTTGTCGCTAGAATATTATTAATTGATTAGACTTGGTGGTTGAAATAAGTGAATATAGATGATAGATAGATAGTTTTATATGAACTGCTATTGCTTTTTCTTGTCCCTCTTTAGAAAAAGGTTATTTATAAATTTTAGAATAAGTTGGAAAAGGATGGAGGTGTGGTTAAATTTGATGAGAACAACGATGATAGGTGTTAAAAGTGAGGAAGGTGGGATTTGAAAATTTATAAATGTGACAGAAATTTGATACAAATTGACGGACGGTAGGATTAGGGGGTTGACAGTTACAGCTAGAAAAATTATTGGAATTTATGGGCGATTTATGGTAGTGCAATTAGGAAAGGATTCGAAACAAAGGAAAGGAACTGGTAATAAATTAACAAAGGAGCTAAAATTCAGAATTTAGAAAGTCAGTGTGAAAACGTTACGCATCTTTCAGTAATAATAAAGCAGTTGGTGTTCAAGGGACGCAACAATATCTAATATCATAACTGAAAGAAGGAAAACGCCTTTTTTATTAATTTATTAACTCAGTAATGGCCAGAAATCGAATAATTAATAAGATATGTAACCGAAATGATAAGAGATCATAGGAAGAGTACATCCTGTATAAATAACATAAATATATCTTCATATACGCTACAAAGGGAAGAGCGGACAGAGGCTTTGAAACATTTCCGCTCGCTAAAAGTTCACAGGACACGCGACCCTTCAAAGACACGGTATTTTCAGAGTTTAGAAATTGGTATACTTCTCTTGTATAACGTGACATCAAACGAATTCTCTATCTCTATGAAGTAGCGCGAATAAAAGGATTGCCTTTTTATTTCGTTTTGACCTTTGATTTGTTGAAAGAGAGAGGAGATTTTGGTTACAAAAGCTTTGAAAAAAAACAAATGCATATACCTAGGTAGTTACAAACTACAGGTTCTGCTTATGATTCATATGAATTATACGAATTAAACTTATAAACTTCACCTAAATCAAACATCAAGGCATGTCGCCTTATCAGATATACTTTTGCTAGTAAAAGTTGATAAAAAAAACAAAAGCTGTACGATACATTTTTATAACAATATATCTTTAAGTTTCTGAAGAAGCAAGTTTGGAGTTTCAAAATGATTTCCTAAAACATCGAATGGTCTAAAAGGCCGGTGAAAAGAATAAGAAGACGATTAAAGGACCAAAGCCATTAAAGATCCTTAATAATGAAATATTTAAAGAACTTTTATTAAGGATAAATTTTAAATACTATACATCAATGCGGTATTAACTATTGAATTAATTTGTACCCGCTACACATTACCTCAAATTTGTTACTGCTGCCACACCCTCGCATTGGCGCGTAAAGCCAAAGATCCCGGTTCGAGTCCCGGCGAGGGCATGACAGCAGTAACAAATTTTTTATCATTAATTTGAGGTAATCTGTAGTGGGTACAAATTAATTAAAATTATTAATATCGTATTAATGCATTTGTTCAGTAGATAGTTTATTTTGCCGCCTTTGATTATAAAGTCTTGGGAAATAGACAAATCATAAAAATTTCTAATCTTCCAAAATATTTGCTGTTTGTCACGTACCATTTATTGCTAGTTACTAACTAAAATTTCTATCGGCTGCATCCCTTGAGGGTACAATGACCGTATACCTGAGGGTTGCGACGTGGCTGACTAACTATCATAGTGACTAAGTTTTGTATATATTTAATTTTAAGTAAAATTTAGACAGTTCTCGTATAGACTCGCTGGAATCTACACGTATTCCATAAGGCTCATTATAAAGCAATTTTTATATATATTTTACAAATCAATCATTAATTATCTTTTTTCGTTAATATTAGCTATAGTTATAAGTTTGCATATAATTCAGTTTATATTAAATATAGTTATCGTAGTTATAAATTACGATAAATTTACGTGGTTCCATTTCATGTGGTACATAGTACACCCTGTTTGTAAAAAGTTAAATAAAACATTATCAACGACAAAACAGCATTAAAGATCCGTTTCTTTTATGACAGAAATTCAAAATCTCTTGGTCCAGAAAATTATGCAGTTATGCATTAAGGTTTTAATATCCACCTAATAAGAAGACAATATCTTATTGCGTGTTTTGCAACATAAAAAGTAAACTGGCAACAAAAGGATATTCCATAATATACGTACATACGTTTTACATAAGATGGTAGAAGCATTTCGACTTTTTTGGTAGAATATTAGGTTATTTTTAATTTACGCTCATTTCCTATTTGTTTTGAAATTTCCTATTTTGTTCCCTTGAGTACATAGTGAAATCTTTTCAACTTTTTTGTTCGGTGCATGGGTTGTGAAATTCCTTTTTAACATTTTTATTGATGGCATGCATGTGTTCGTGAATTCGTTTTGTAATGGTACTGCCGCTTTTGCCAATGTAAGTTGCGTCACACAAATCACAGAAGATCAGTTATATACCACTTTTCCATACTGATCTATTTTATTTATAATTATAAGTTTGTGTAGATTATGACTATTTGTTTCTACTATCCGGCAATCAGAGTTGTTTTGCAATTGTTATTTATATTTGTAACTAAGGGTGTTAATGGATTTAATGCTGTTCAATTTACAAATTGATTTGATGTCGGTTCAAATGTTATATAAAATACTAATTATTTTTTGTTTACGTTTTCTAGTTAGATGTTTGTTTGTTATTTCTCTTTTATAATCACTTTTCAATGCTGCATATTTTATGAAGTCTAATTCATTTTCAAAGTTTTCTTGTGTAAATAATATAGTAATTAATCGGTGAATCCAACAATTAAAAACGGCACACTTTGCTTGTTTTCAATGGTACGAAACAGTAAACAAAACATGAATGAATTAATGAATGTTGAATAAATTGGTGACTTTTCAGTGTTTTATTTTTTCTTAAACTAATTTTTATAATATTGTGACGTGTTCGGTCACGAAAACACAATTAAATGAACGAAAACAACGAAATTTATTAACAACTAAAATTAAATTAACTACAGTTCTGATTACCACAAGTCTACACAATTTTTCACACTAGTAAATCTATTTCTCCCGTCGCCGTATTCTTCGCCACTACTTATACTTGCATTCAACTGCCGCCACGCTATCATTATCAATCGCCTGTCTATCGCTCCTGTTACTTGTCAACGCACATCTAAACAAAACTGACTCTGTCCACCCATCATTCTACAACCTTCGCGTGTTACCATTGTCTTCTTTTTGATCGTTTGATCGCTAGAAAATTCCAGACGTACCTAGGAAGGCCGAGAATATCCATTATCTTTTCCAGGAAGGTATTGTTAACTAGGACTGAACCAACACAAACCGCAAGTACAGTTCGTGACAATATATTTCACCAGAATTTAGTCGTATCTTCCGTAATAGGGGCATATTTGATTAGTCACTTACTTTTATTTATATTTCACGTCATTTAAATTCCTTTACCTCTTTAAACACCCTGTATACAAGTATCTATTGCTCTTATTCCATACGTTTACCGTCAAAGCCATTGCCTCTGGTTACAGTTGAATTTACAAGCATATCCAAATACGTTTGGCAAACACAGACATATATTAGCTAGAACATATTAAGGTTATACATGTACGCATGTATGCAGTTATTGTGTGCAACTAGTACGTACACTTGTGTTTCTTGTGTACCTACGTATTTACTTACACAGGCAGCCAGTTAACCCGCTCTGTTTGCAATTGCTACCCGATAATAAATGGTCAACTCGATAAATTAAGGGCTATCTCATCTCAAATATCAAGTTAATAATTGGCTTGGTTCTTTGTTAGATATTTAACCGAATAATACAAATATCATATAATAGCTGCTTATTTACATGCATGGAAAATACCTATTTACATTAACTGTCGCCTTTGTTGAGTAAATAACAGATACACCAGCTCTACCTCAACTTGGCCCAATTAACGAAAATGCGTTCTTTTTTGAAATTTCTCAAATTAAAGGAAACTTTAGCGACACACGAGTTTGTAATAACGTGGAAATTGTTTATTAACTTTTAATAAGCATTAAACTAAATTCCAACTTATAAAAGGAAATCAAACTGGAAGGGATGTCAAATCAGTAAATGAATTTTACTAAAAATTTGCCCAACAGATTATTCTTTTGAACGCATGTGAATCATTACTTTTTCATTTCATCAGAAACAGCTTTACCCCCAGATTCCTTTAATTATTAACAACAAAAAAAGCATGAATAATAAATGGAATGATACAAATGTTTATGTTTGGTATTAAGGGTTAAGGTTCTCTATAATATAATGTATTTACTAGTTACCTGTTCACATTTGGGCGAATGACACTTCCGTTATTTTGCATCTACCAATAGTTCGAAAATTAACAATATAAATACAAACCGAGTGTTGTAATAAAAAACAACGCAAATTAATTACGGAACATCTTTACAAGACCCCTGTTTACCCCGTTATAAATTCTTCAAAAATCAATTACAGTTTTTTTATTAATTACGTAAAAGAGATTGGTTACAAACCAACCTAAGAAGTCTTTTAGTTAATATTAAAACAAAATCTATAATTATAGAAAAAAAATGGTGTTTACTAAATTTCGTGTAAAGATTGTCCTGTTTTTTACTTAGGCCAATCAGGTAGGGCTATTAAACATAGAATAAATGAACACGTACCTTCAATAAGGAAAAACAAAAATTCAACAGGGATAGCTCAACATTGTTTAGAATTTAATCATGAATTAGACACTAACTCAGTAAAATTATTACATAATGTACAAAAATGTTTTAAATTAAATTTGTTAGAAGCCTTAGAGATTAAGAAAGCAATTAAAAATAAAGATAACATAGCTGACAATCAAGTAGAAATGGTCACAGTAAATTCACCGCTGTTATTGTTGGATTTTCCCAGTACCTAAGCACCCCTTAGTAATACCCAAGTTTATAATACCAATAACACTATATAAATATCATTGCAAACAGTTTTAATACCCTGCAGCGTGGTCTAGTGCTCTAGACCATTGCTTAGCATTCGGGAGGTCACCGGTTCGAACTCGGTTGCGGCTGCTCTGGCAGTAATATTCCACAGATAATATTTCACTTCTCTTCTGTCTTCATTTCGTCCGTCTCATCTTTCTCTCCCTAACCACATCACACCACCTACCCATTTCCACGATTTCTGCAAGGGGGCTTAAGGGGGCCTTACGCCCTACCCTCCGGCTTTGCACTACAGTGTAGGTCGGAGGGACTACCCGCCCACCAGCACGAGTAGCTGGTGGGAATGAAACACAAAAACGTTTTTTATTTCAGTTTTAATTTTAGTAGTAGAGTTTCTCTCTTAAGGATGACCTGAAAAGGTTGAAGTGAATTTGTTGAGTCTTTTAATAAATATTTAGTGTAACGAAACCCAGTGTTTTTCTTCTGCTCATCTTATTTTATAATTTATAAAATGATGCACAACGAATGCGATATACATTCAATCAATTTGATATTAATATTCTTATTGCAATATATGCTTAACTCTTGTTATGCATAATACGTTATTATAGTTGAAATAATTGCAGCAATTACGAGATGTTCGTTGAAGATATAAAGCTTCAACTTTTAGAGATTATTCATAGGGTAATCGAATTATCCCGTGTACATAATTGACCTTGATCTGTATCTATGACTACTGAATAATGGATTAAATAACAATGTTTGGATTTCAGCTTAGAGTTGAATAATGAGATATACAAATCATGTTGTAGGCTAATGTGCTATTTAGTAGCTTACGTTATTGTTTAATTCACGGTCAACACCAGGTGTGGCAAAAGGAATTATTTATCCAAATTCAACAATGTAAACCATGTATTTTATTAAACCTAACCGAAAATTAAATTCTTCCTAAAGTAAAATATTTGACCCCCACACACATATATACGTCATAAAACAATTGTAAACAAATAATACACTTCAATTTTTATAAAACCTCAAGGCATTACCCAATGAAACAAGGAAATAAAGTAAGCGAAGCTTGTTTAGTTTGCTTATATTAGTTGTAAATTATTATTTATGAATTAAATTTGTTATCAAAAAAATCCTTCAACGAATGATATATGATGGAACATCTCAAATATTTTTGAAACGTGTCGTAGAAATACAACTTTAGATAAAACTATAAGTACATTAAAAACAAAAGCAAAATATGCTTATCATTACACGTATCTGAAGTAAATACATATTACACCACATTGGTTGAATAAAGTAGAAGATACAAAGAGGAAGAACATTGTAGATACTACTCACAAATATTTGAAACTTACCACTGTTTTATGTTTCATTCTTATCAATTAATACTGTTATCCCGATCAACACACTGGTGAAAATGATGGGTGATTGGGCGAAAATCCCTATTCAAATTCCTTTAGGAATCTTGGGAATGGATGAGTCGTGAGATCATCAAGACTGGTAAAATCAAAGCAGTGAAAAAGTAGGTAAAAGCTTATCTGTGGAATATTACTGATCCAACATGGTTCAAGGGAATCTCAGAGAAACTTAGACCAAGGATTCCTTTCTATCGCGACCTGGAATCGAACCGGCGCGGTGACCTTTCAAATAATAGCCTATGACCTAATCACTACACAACGTAACTCAGTATCGTACTTTATACGGAAATGAAGCTTAAACTTTGGGTGTATTATTTCCACCACCTACTAATACTAGTTGACGGGCATTTCTTTCGACCTACATTGTAGTGCAAAGCCAGATGATAGGGCAGAAGGCACTTTTCAGTCTCCATTGAGAAATAGAGTGGGTGGTAGTTGGGTAAAACAGCTTTAATTAAGACAGAAAAGAAGTGAGATATTATCTGTGGAATATTACTGCCCCAGAATTTGCCTAATAATCCAAGGAAGCCCCAGAAAATCATGTACCAAGGCAGGCAGTCCTGGAATTTAACCGAATGCTAACCCATGGTCTGGTCTAGACCACGCCGCTCGACAAAAAATCGACAAAATCATAGCTTTCAGGTAGATAAATAAATTACCACAGAAAAGCAGTAAGTCGCCACATACGAATATTTGATACTAATCCTAATTTTATTAATATTTAATCAGATACTGACGAAGAAACATATTTTAATTTTTGTTCTATTTAATTACGTGCTTATCATGTAAATAACTACGCCGTGGGTTCAATTTTAAAGTCAATGTTCTTATTAAAAGAGGACATTCGTTAAGCTTATTGAATCATGGAATAAGTAGTAAATTTTTAGAGATAGCGTTCACCCGGAGTCGAACTGGTGACCTCGTGAATATTAGCTATGATGAAATGAATATGGGACTTCAAAATTAAATTTAAATGTTCTACAGTATATTGAAAGCAAGTACTTAGGTACATTTATGAACAGATATATATGTTTTAGTTAAAATTTAATCAACGTTTTCCGTTGTCCATATCAGCAGTTACTTTTCATATCTAGAATTTCCTCTATATAACTACCCATCCACGTGAATATTGTGGTTCATAGTGCTTTTTTTGGAGGAAAGGAAACAATATCAAGTGAAAAAATGAAAATATCGATCGGCTCGACTCATTGGAACTGTTTCTGGTCACCTCCTGTCAATTGAATTTTCAATCGATTTTTCCATTTTCACGCACCTCTTAGTACGTTATCAGAGTCATGTCTCACGTGCATCGGACCGAGTGGCAGTCGACCGAACCAAAACCAACTTCGATTCCCGGAAATGCCATAAATCAACTCGATATGCTTTTTCAATCGACGTGATCTTATTTGCTGCATACGTCGTCCGTAAACATGAATTATCGATTAGGGGAGGAATTTTTAACCTTTACGGAATGAATGATTCTTTGAGTGTATTTATATAATGTACAGTATGCCTTTGCCATGTATTTAGAAGGAACCCACGTAAGTATGCGAGTGTATATAAAATAAACTGACTAAGTCGGTAAGCTGGCAACAATCGTGACACGTGATGCGATTGATGTTTGCTTTAAAACGAAAAATGTAAAGTCACACTGAAAATATTCCATTAATGCTCAATTCAGAGAGTTTGTTAAGTAGCAAAATCGATATAAATAGTAATAATGATGATGTTTTCTCCGTTAAGAAGGTTCTATATACATTTGGTATCATTAATAATATTAAAATGTTTTAAATATTACTTGAATCAGGGGCGGTTGGTACAAATGTGCTGCAGAGCTGCAGAACTTCCAAAAATAGTAGAGATTTATATATTTTTATGACCTGATTACAAAAATTTATTAACAAAATAATTTAGTATACCTAGACGGAGTGCTAAACCAAATGAACCAGCAGAGTGTTCTTGTGCATATTCTTATGTTCTTACCGCACCCGCTCTCTCGGCGCTCTCACTTGTTAACACAAAGCAGCGAGTTTAGGCAGACAAATGAGCTGCATTCAATGCAGATACTTTGCGATATATTGAAGTAGTGTGTTTCTCTTAGATGTTGGCGAGCATATATCGTGATCGTAATGTATATGTATATATATATATATATATATATATATATAGATGTAACCACCCTGTTATACATATACATTACGATCACGATATATGCTCGCCAACATCTAAGAGAAACACACTACTTCAATATATCGCAAAGTATCTGCATTGAATGCAGCTCATTTGTCTGCCTAAACTCGCTGCTTTGTATATATATATATACATATGGAACAATGGTGGCGGAAAATTAGAATTAGGTATGAAACAATGTTACAAAGTTAAATACAATTAATAAATATTCAAAAAAGAAGGAATTAAAATATCAAAGATTCACATTTGGAACGCGTCCTACCACGTAGGCACAACGAACCGAAAGCCATATCCCACGACCGGTTTTGACCTATCGGGTCTCATCAGGTGGACGCTGGCAGAAAGGCCTTTACAGGCTATATTATAAATATAAATATGGAATCAACAGAAACAACTACTCGTGGGATACAGCTTTCGGGGCGTTGTGCATACTTGGTAGGACGCGTTCCAAATCTTTGATCTTAATATTTAGACGAATAAGGATTTTAATTCCTTCTTTTTTGAATATGTTATACCTTCGTCTAAGAATCCATCGAAATCAACAGTGTAATTCAATGCCGGTAGGGGTATTAGCCCTCGGAGTAGTTGTTTCTGTTGATTCCATATTTATATTTATATTTATATTAATAAATAAATAAAATTAAAAGTAATAGTGTTTTTTTGGAAATAAAACAATTACAATTTTAAATTGATAAGTGTTGAAGAATTCACAACTAGTTGTTCGTTTAGTAATAACAATGATGGTTTATTGATTCTAATAAATATAATTTTGAACTTTTTTCTTGAATGTGTACAGTTTCGAAATTAAAATTACTTTCAATTAAGTGGGATGCATAATTAGAATCAAATTTTTTATCGTTATACGACCTATTGTGTTCTAAAATTCTTGTTTTAAAATTTCTACTGATGCGCAATTTAATTTATAGACCCCACCTTGATTTACCTTATTAGATTTATCTTCTTTTTTTTTTAATGAACAAACAAGTTAAGGTTTTTAAAGAGGTTTTCATATGTGTTATTGGAGGATAAATTAAATTTATAGCTTTCTTATCTAACTTCTGATTTAATAATTTATTTATTAATGTAAACTTATAACCATTGTTAAGTGAAATTTGGAAATGCAAATAGTCTGTAACAAAAGCTCATATTGAGAAATATATCCATAATGCAAATGGAATGAATACGTTCACTTGAAACCGAAACGTTTGCCATACAATTATTAAAAGTGTCTAAAATCGTTATATTCCCTCCGGACTTAAGATTCATTTCTCGGTTTATATCGTGTGCATAAGAGTTGGTTATCTTTGATACTCGATACAAATATTCGTAAAATGTTACTGTCAGGCAAAGTTTTTCACGAAAGAAAAAATACATTCCGTTTTATCGTTATCCCTAAGGAAAACGATATTCCCCTGGTTAGCTTTCACTGAAACGATAAGCAGTCTCCTTGCAATAACGAATATGCCCCAGCGAGCTACATAGCAAAGAATAATTTTCACCGAAAAAAAAAAGAAAGAAGTCCAGACGCATATTATACTAACCCAGTTATGAGAGGCAGCTTTGGTGTCTGAACAAGGAAATTCTCGCATTTCTCCAATCTCTGGGCCTTCTTCGTGTAATATTCTGAATGGAAGCGTATCATGTCATCTCGCTAGTGGATATACGAGTAAAATAACTTTCATACATGGGCTTCAACGACAGGCATCTTTCTTTCACTTTTCTCGACTCGAGACAAATTTTTATTCTCCATTGTTTATTTCCCTTGTTAACTTCAAGAAAAAAGCAACGAATAAAATGCCGTCTGCTCGATAAAGCTCTTTCGGTATTCTGTTTTATACGACACAACTGTCATAAAGCAAAATCATGAAGATATTCCTGAATCTATCACCCCAAACGACTCGTTTACTATTAAAACAAAACCTTGATCTAGATACTACTTGTGCTTTTGAAACTGCCAACATTATACGAGGCATGTTTTTTAAGTAAGTACCGTTTTGAATTCTGCCGCCGCAGCGCTGACGCCATTACAGTCTGATTCGCCCTTGTTTACGTTGTTTACAGAGTGTTTAAGATGCCTCCGATAATTGTGAGTCCCGTCGACCGTGGAGTCCGGAGTCCGGACTGTTTCGCTACGTTTGAATTATATTGGAATATTGCGATCACGTGACTCCTCTATTAGGTCATTTGGTCAATGATGCCCCCTTAACATATTTCCCAACAAAACTATAATAATGATATAAATTAAACAATATATTTTTTCATTGTCTTCTAAATTTGGAAATTCCCTTTTTATTCTAACTATTCTAAGTACTGATTTGATTATTGATTTTCATTCGTTGGCAGTTGGCATAAACTGGGCTGGCAGCCAGCGATAACTGCATTGCCTTAAACGGAGGCGAATGTCAGCCGAGTTTTCCCGATCTAATTTGTATTACGTTATACGGCTTTCTGAACCAGTGTAATGGCAAGGTTTGGGTCAACAGCCTGGGTGAGGAAAATACAGTATTTTTCGTTTTTGTTATACGATTCCTTAGTGCTAAAGGACTAAAACCGATTGATATTCATCATGAGATCTGTGCAGTTTACGGAGAAAACATTATGAGTGATGGAATTGTAAGGAATCTGTGCCGAGCAATCCAGAATAAAAGACGTGGCAAGTTGAGCAAGAGCATCGTTTTGCTGCCTGACAATGCCCGTCAGCATGTGGCTAATCGGACCAAAGATCTCATCACGTATTTTCACTGGGAAACCCTAGATCATCCTCCGTACAGCCCTGATTTGGCGCCCAGTGACTACCATTTGTTCCTGCACTTGAAGAAACATCAGAGTGGTCAGCGTATTCAAGGCGATGATGAAGTCAAAACAGTTGTGATACAATGGTTAACAGTTAACAAGTCAGAGTTATATGAAAATGGTATTTAAAAACTGGTCAAACGTTATGACAGGTGCCTCAATATCGAATGAAATTATGTAGAAAAGTAGTTTATGGTACAGGTTTTCATGTAAAAATAAAATTATAAGACATTTGTGCACGTTTTTTATTAATTTCAAAACGGTACTTACTTAAAAAACATGCCTCGTAAATATTATATATAACTGTAACTCCATGTTACACAGAACCCTCTCGATCGCCCTTTTCCCCGAAAGATTACAGCAAGAAATAAACATCATAATGATGATAGCCAAAGACAATAGGTGTAGGGAAAATATTGAGAATATTATTACAAAATTACTTAATAAAAAACAATTTATACTCGCGTTTCAAAGTATATACCTCCGGGTTCCTTAAGTGAAATTAATTGACCACATTGGAACCCTGAAGAACTCACCCCGATAAACAACGGCCGTGAAAACTATACTAAACACTACTTAAACTTAACTATATACACATACATTAAATATAAGAACCGGAAATATATGTCCATAACATATTTAGACATTTCCATAAAAATCGCTAATATCTTTAAATGCTAAAAACATAATTAATAAATTAGATAAAACAGGAGTTTATAAACATAAATGTTCGAAATGTGGTTCTGTTTATCTAGGGCAAACAGGAAGATCCGTTAGAATTCGTTTTGATAAGCATTTTTGGTCCTATGAACTAAGTCAAATTCTGCAAATCATTTTTTTCAATCAAGCCGTAAATTGTCCGCTATTAAAAATAAATAAATAATAACATATTGAAAGTAAAGGTTTTAAATTAAATATTTTAGAAGGCCTATAAATTTATAAAGCAAATATTTCTGCCGACAATAAGTTGTTAAACAAGCAGGTAGAATCGTACCATTCAATTCTGTTCAAAACATTTTGGTAATAATAAAAGCTAATTTCTAATAAATAATTAGTTAGATCCTATTTTATGTTATTCCTACTAGAATCACTTGATAATGGCAACTGTGTTGCCGAAACTATAATCGCAATTTGTGAAAATAAAGTGATAGAAAACAAAGCTACGTGTTTTAATTATTATTCCATTATGGAAATTATATCAATCGTGATAGAAAATGCTAAATGTAAGGCAGTTTCAGTACGATTAATTTAAATTTAGACTAACTCTTCGCCTTTAGTGCAAGGCTTCTTCAGGGTATTTTACAAGAATTGATTTAATATAGTCTACCTCGAACAAGCCTTATATCAAAGGAAAAACGTAGTGTTATTTGTAACAACAATATATTTATTTTTAAACTCCATTGACTTTGATTTATAATGTAAAAGATATATCGAGTAAAGGAAGAAACATAATTTGAAATAGAAATAGGACTTCTTCAATTTAAAAAAAGGGTTCTAAAAATTGGATATCTTATCCGACAATTGAAAACCCATTATTCAAAGCAAAAATCATAAAGTTTTCCTTAAAAAACAAAAACAAACTTTTCCTATTTAGAATTAAGCAATTCTAGTAATTTTTGTTTGTTCCAAACACTGAATTTATTTTACCTACTATTATTTTACAATATCCGTGCCAAATTATGCCTTCTTACCCAACCAAGTATTGGAAGATTTCCAAAATTATAGTTCATCTGGATCAATTTACGTTCTAAGTATAGCAGACATCCTAAAACTAAGCATTTAAGGAATCCTAAAAATAAAAGATAACCGTTTTGATAATAAGAAATACCAAATACAACATAACTCATTTAATATCATATTACAGACAGTATATCGCCATCTAGTGATGTTTCAAATAAATATACGAGCAGACTGTGGTGATTGAAATAAATAAAAGAAAAAAAATGGTCTTACCACAAACTAACCACAACACTTTTTGCAAATGCGTACACGTGTTTCGCTCACCTACTAATCGTGAGCATTTACAACGCAAGACTAAAAAAACATGCTCACGATTAGTAAGTGAACGAAACACGTGTACGCAAAGTGTTGTGGTTAGACTGTCTAGTCTTGCGTTGAAAATTCTCACGATTAGCAAGTTAGCGAAACACGTGTACGTATCTCCAAAAAGTGTGGTGGTTAGTTTGAAGTAAGACCATTTCTTTTTTTTTTGCTTATTAGTGATGTTTATTAACTATAGTACTTCATATATTTGATAAGAGCCTTACGAAGGTATCTTCTTGAAAAACATATCACAACTTTTACAGCGAAATTAATAGTCAAAAATGTTTTCTTTTATAATTTCTACAATTAAAAATATAACATATAATTTGGTTAATAATGAAATATTTTTAAGAATTTTTAGTAGAGGTAAATTTTATTTTAAAAACATCAATATGATATCAGTAATTGAATTAATTTGTACCCACTACAGATTACCTCAAATTAATGAGGAAAATTTTGAAAAATTAAATATGAAAGAAATAAACTACGATCTATCTTTACAAAGGTTTCCATTATTTGACTGTCTGAGTGGAGTTTCATGTAGGTACGTAAAACAGTTGTTATTTGATTGCATCGTCTAACGTATATAATAAATAAAAGTGGAAACGCAATTTCTTTTTTTTTTAATTTTACCTTGATTCGTTTGTAAATTAGAGCATCAGTTACAATTAAATCCTTTTTAATACCTAGCTAAAAAGAATGCAGTTGTGCAAATTAAATTCGCTGTAGCGAACATCGCATAGTACAGAGAGATGTAGCCGTCCGTCGTCAACTGTTTTAATTAAAATCCATATACAGTTAAATAGCCGGAACAAGACTGTAAACAGGTTGTTGAGATCAAGCCGAGATACTTAATAATAACTCTGAAACCTGCGAGCATTTATAGGTACGTGGTGTAAGCCCTGATGTCACACAACCTCACGACTCCTTCATTTCAACCACAAACAGGGTTTTGTTGGGGCTTAGGGATTAAAATTTATACGAAGTAGGTACTGCTACAACTTCTATAACAACGTGAAACGGAATGCGTCCGTCCGATCTCCCGAAACTTTTCTCTTCCTTCCGAAGTAATTACTCAACAAAATAATAATTACATTTGCGAGTTTGCGGAAGGGAAACTAATTTTCTCCATTGGAGGTCTAAACTGATTAGCTGAGAATATTTTATTTCAACTTCATCTTACAAAAGTCTTTTATGAAACGATCTATTGAAGAGAACAGTTCCACGAGGATCTACCTTTGCAACGTGACCGATTTCAATTAAACGAACAAATTGTGCTGATGGCTAAATCATGACAGGGGTGGAGGGTATTATTTTTTATCCCAACCCTCGCTTAGTACTAGGGTTAGTATAAATAGCCGATACGTTCATCAGTACGAGGTCCTAGTTTCGCTTTTTATCGCGAGTGCTCACCCTTCACATCAAAGGTAGACCATCGCTCCCGTCCCTTCCCCTCACCCAACTCTGCCCTCTCCTCAATCCACTTTCCAATCCCAACCTCTCCACATCTATCCCGGGGATGTTACAACCTTCTGGTTGATAATCCCTACTTGAAGAGGGTTTTTAGTCAGTAAGAATCTGACATTACCCCCCTTCAGGGGGTGCCTATGAAATATTTTTCTACCTCGAATTAGATTGAAATAAAAAAAACACCTTACGACGACCGAGCGGCGTGGTCTAGTGCTCTAGATCATTGCTTAGCATTCGGGAGATCATCGGCTCGAACCCGAGTCCGGCTGCTCTGGTCCATGTCTTCTGTGGTTTCATTGGATCATTTAGGCAAATGCTGGGGCAGTAATGTTCCACACATAATCTTTCACTTCTCTTCTGTCTTCATTTCGGCCATCTCATCTTTCCTCTCCCTAACCACACCATCCACCCATTCCCACCATTCCTGCTAGGAGGCTGAAGAGGGCCTACCCTCCGGCTTTGCACTATAGTGTAAATCGGAGGGTTCTACCCAACCACCAGCACGAGTAGCTGGTGGGAATGAAAGACAAAACAGTTTTTTTTTACCTCTAGCCAGTCAGATCTCCTAAAGATGCCAACCACTCATGTTGGCGAAACGTCGATAATAAAAAACCTTGAGACGACGGCGAATATTCTCAAAAATCAACATTATAATGGACACCGGCCGCGAAAGCCTCACTCAATTTAATATTTACAATATCTTTAAACTAATACTATTTTGATATCCCCTTCAGATCCTTACAGGCTAATCCCTACAAAAATAATGTAAAGGAATTCCCAGTAGCGACCAGCTGGCTTAGAATATGCGAAATTACGACGACATCCTTTTGTGCTTTCATAATAATGACCGCTATAAACAGCAAAACTTTATATGATGATTTATAGCATTGGCCACTTTATCGTAGACGTAAAATACTAGTGACGTTTGAAAATTTTAGCTTATGAATTTCAAATATTTCGGTAATAAAGCCAAAACTATCCTTTATATGCATTTTTTTCGGCATGTTCATTTATAACATGATCATATACCTGACAGTCTCATTACCGCGCCGCCAGCGCTGTTCAAAATGCTGCATGTGTAATCAATTTCATGAACGTCAACATTAAAAGTGGCCACTGTCAAATTGACAGCCAAAAAAAGACAAATTGCGTTCTAATAACAAACACAAAATGTTTTTCCAAAGTACCTGCTGATTATTCTGCTCGCCTCTGCTAATTTTGCATCTGCTTTGTATTTTTGGCACTGATATATGCTTTCATTGAAGATTTATTCGATGATTTAGCACTTTTTGCATACCAAGTAAAAACTAAATTTCATGTCAGCATTTAAAAAAGACAGCCAAGTGCCAGATTGAATTGTATATAGCAGATTTCGGTTGGAAACTGTTTATCATATAACTTCTCACACCAGACAGTATTTTCTACGTGTTTGTCGACACGAACATTCAGGATGGCAAAAATAATGATAAAATAGAGTCTCTTAACAAATGTATTAATACTCAATTACACGTTCTACCGAACCGAGTTAGTAACAAAAGATTAGCAAATTCGAAAAAGAAATAAGGCATTAAAATTCTTTTTCGTTTAAATTTTAAAGAACACAGATCCCACACTTCGAACGCGTCTTACGCAGTAGACACAACGTACAGAAAGCCACATTCCACGACCGGTTTCGATCTATCGGGTCTCATCAGGTGGGCGTTGGAAGAAAGGCTTTTACAAGCTATATTATAAATATGGAATAAAAAAAAACAACTACTCCGAGGGCTAATACCCCTACCGGCAGTGTAATTCAATGTTGTTTCAAAACAGTTGTTTTTTTTGATTCTATATTTATATTTATGATATAGCTTGTAAAAACCTTTCTGCCAACGCCCACCTGATGATTCAGGGATTCTTTGATGAATTTTGATCTGCCGTTGACCATCAACCCCCTGTTCAATAGTCTTCAATAAGTTACAGGTAGTTTTTCATTTTATTTTAGAATATATTTAGGTACAATCTTTTCTTAATCTTAGTTTACTATTACCATTGAAAATGACTACTTCGTAGTCGAAATGTAACATTGGTAGTACCAATAAACATTGTTTATAGTGTTATAAGGCGTTTGAATCTATTTTTTATAACAAAATACATTTTTAATTATTACTTTTAACGAGTTTTATTAAATATACTTAGTTTATAGATTTCATCGGGCGTAGGACTTATTATTACTCCATTAGAAGTAAATTCCATTATTTATTCCGTGAAACGTTCGAAATGACAAACGAAATTATTTATCTTGCTTGTGGTGACATCACTAAATTGCCTCATAAATTAAATATTTAGATATCACCATCCCATTATTTTATTCCTTTCTATTCTACAGGGATATAACCGAGTCGACGAATTGTTTACTATTGTCTTTATGGATGAATATACAACGCACAAATCCCTTTCTCTTCCTCTCTTCTTCTATGGCTCTCATAGGCACACAGGCAGCCATACACATACATATATATTTATAGACACAGCTTCATATTCAGGTTTACGTCAAACGGCCAAAATGATTTCCTAACTCATGACCTCAAATTTATGATTAGTTATAAAGTTCTGTGATGAGGTATTGCGTTTTATGAGTTCCATATAGAAAATATAAATAAAACAAGGGCAAATAAACTCTGTTATACTTTTATAGCCATTTCAATCATTTAGAGTAACATTCAGTCTACGTTAGAAAATCTTATACGTTCTAGATTTTTAGTAGGTACATAATTATATTAATAACAATTCTCAAATATTCTCGAAACCAAAGATAAAATTAGCCCCTTGAATTTCTTTTATGTTTTATGTGTCACTAAATAGAAAGTTTGTATTTTTATTCATCTGGCTTTCAGTTCGTGTGCCTACTTGGTAGGACGCGTTCAAAATTTGAGATGTTTGATCTAAATATTTAGTCGAATAAGGATTTTAATTCCTTCTTTTTTGGATATGTTAGGTAAATTTTAAATACATTAAAGCGACATTAATTATTGAATTACAGATTAATTCATATAATGAGGAAAATTTTGTTACTGCTGTCATGCCCTCACAAAAGCATTGGCGCGTAAAGCCAAAGATCCCGGGTTCGTATCCCGGGACAGCAGTAACAATTTTTTCCTCATTGTATAAGTTAATCTGTAGTGGGTACAAATTAATTCAATAAGTAATATCGCATTTTAGTACCCTTTATACTCTTGATAATGGTCCCTGCTGGACCGAAACAATATTGTCGAGTTACAATAAACAAATTGATGAAACTTTCCAACTAGCGTTTTCTTCTTAGTGAATTTACATCATGTTTCACAACCAGTGCACGAAAGAAAGAAAGTAATATAGCATTATTTCCTTTCGTTAAATTACTGACCAAGAACCTATACTGTTCTTATTAATTTGGTTTATATGCCTGTCACGAATATGAACTGCATCGTTGATTCAGTTGGATAAGTAGATACCCTAGTAAGGCCCCTTTCTAACATATGAAATACATCAGTTAATAAGACAATCCAACGGATGGTGCTGAACTGCCATAACTTGCTATTATACCTACTTACCTACTGAACAGAGAACACTAAAATTTCTATTTTGAAATTGGTTCGTATCTTTCAAAAAATTTCCCATAAATATCCACATACACACAACAGACGGACAAATTGATAAACAAAAAAGTAGCCTAGACCACTGCTGACAATCTCCTCTTCATGGTCTTGCAGTCCCATCCAAAACGGTTCAGCCGTTTTTGTAAAATTAACCCATACAGAGAAAAAATTGCTGATGAGTGCCAATGAGTCCGAAATCGCGATCGACGTCTAGCAATTTAAACAAGATACGATCGACAACATATTTTTATTTTTGTAATTCTGTTTTATTCATAACTAAGATTGATTATCTGTGGTTTTAGAGTTCAGGTTTGATACATTTTCAAGTGGTTTAATTAGTACATGAAATAGTTTCCACAATGTCGAGTACAAGTAAATATGCAATTTGTTTGTTCTCCCTAATTGCCACACATATCCAATTCTTTTTTATGACGCTGTAGACCCGCAAACCGCATCATTAAGGCCTCGTAATTAACTGACACTGATAATATTAAAAGTCATATCACCGAAATGCGGATCTAAATTAATTCAAGTATAATTTATCTCGAAAGCAGCAAATTTATTTCTGTCTCACTCTTTATTACTTAGTGTTATCTACATAAGTAGTTAATTTATTCATAACATTGCCTTGCCTTTAAATCTAAAATTCGAGTCATGTAATCATTTAAGGTAATGCTTAATTCTGAAACGGAATGTAGAATATTCCAAGTGTCCTCATCCGTTTAATGTATCAAACAAGAGTGACTGACTGACTCGTGTAACATCCCTCCCTTAATGTATTATTTAATGCCAAGATACCTGCATTGCACTACTGCTGCAAAAGCTTAAAATTCAATGTGAGTGGGTAAGCAGATGAATAGCCAGCCAACTGAGACTACTTCAATAAGAATATTCCATTAGGCTAACTGACTCATCACACGATTATAAAGTGCCATATTGGAATTAATTAAAAGTCGACTGCTAGTCTCTTAGAAAAAAAATTAATCTGTTCACCAAAAGTGACATATTTAGGGTACGACTTACACTTTGCCTCTACTACAATATAACATTTCCTGTAATTGAAGTGAAGCAGTTTAATAAATGTAGTATCATGAAACAAAAATTACGTACAATCTGTTTTGATTCGCTATGAATCATCCTGGACTGCAACTTGATGAAGTCCAGGTATTTGTGTTGAATCTCGGTTGAAGTAGCGTTTGTAAGTCGTTTGGATTAAAGTCTTTGAGCAGGTTTTATATACAAATATTTACACTTTTTACAACGGATAATACTAGTAGCACCTACCGGGAAGCGTTGCATCAAGATTGAGTTGTTGAATAGTATTAATTGGTTAGACTTGGTTGTTGATATAAGTTTAATATAGCTGATAGATAGATAGTTTAATATATGAATTGATTTTGCTTGTTCTAACCTCTTTTTAGAGAATGGTTGATTATAAATTTTAAAATAAGTTGAAAAGGGATCGAGGTGTGGTTAAATTTGATGAGATCAATGATGATGGATGTTACAAGTGAGGAAGGTGGGAATTGAAACTTGTTGTAGCCTATTGGTATATGATTATAAATGTGACAGAAATTTGGTACAAATTGACAGACGTTAGGATTACGGGGTTGACAGTTACAGCTAGAAAAAATATTGGAATTTATGGGCGATATATGGTAGTGCAATTAGCAAAGGATTCGAGACTAAATTGACAAAGGAAAGGAACTGGTAAAAAACAAAGGAGATAAAAATCAGAATTTGAAAGTCAGCATCTTGCAATGATAATAAAGCAGTTGGTGGTCCAAGAGACGCAACACAATCAGTTATCACTGCCAGTCCTTTTTGCCCAAATAGCTACTACCAATCCAAGAGCTACGCATGAGATTTCGGCGTCGTGAGGATACGGAAATATATGTTTGGATGATAGAAAGGATTACGTTTCTATGCAGGTGGGCGGCTCACTAGGAACAGGGGGTAGATGCAGAGGGCGAAAGTGTCTTATTCTTTTTTTTAATTACATCATCAAGATACTGCTTTCACAATTTATTTGCTTAATTGCTCAGCTTGTGAAAAAATCTATATTGGTCAGACAGGCCGATCTTTCAAGCTAAGAATTCATGAACATTACAAAAAAATTATCAACAAACATAATTTGATTGGATACAACTAATTATAATACTAATATTATAATAGATTTAATTTATAGGATGTTCTGTTTACAAAGTGTAATTAGTTAGTTTCTTAATAATAAACCAAAAACAGATCATAAATATAAATATAAATATGTCATCAACAGAAACAACTACTCCGAAGGCTAATACCCCTAGATGTTTCTGGTGATTCCATATATTTATAATATAGCCTGTAATGGCCTTTCTGCCAGCGCCCACCTAATGAGACCCGATAGGTCGAAACCGGTCGTGGGATGTGGCTTTCGGTTCGTTGTGCCTACATGTTAGGACGCGTTCAAAATGTGAGATCTTTGATCTTAAAATTTAGACGAATAAGGATTTTAATTCCTTCTTGTTTGAATATGTTATATTTTCGTCTAGGAGTCCATCGGAATCAACAGTGTAATTCAATGCCGGTAGGGCTATTAGCCCTCGGAGTAGTTGTTTCTGTTGATTCCATATTTATATTTATATTTATATTTATAATATAGCCTGTAAAGACCTTTCTGCCAGCGCCCACCTAATGAGACCCGATAGGTCGAAACCGGTCGTGGGATGTGGCTTTCGGTTCGTTGTGCCTACATGTTAGGACGCGTTCAAAATGTGAGATCTTTGATCTTAAAATTTAGACGAATAAGGATTTTAATTCCTTCTTTTTTGAACAAAAGCAGATCGTTTAGTTAGTAGTTCACTAGATTAACAAGCTCCGTCTTTTGAGTATTTACTCTTCTTCTGGCCTTACCTCACATTATGTAATTAGTGAAAAATATTGTTCGTTCATTTGTTAATAGCATCAAAAACGTTCTAAAACAGCGAGCGAAACAGGTTGGATGAATGAACCGGCTTCCTGTTTGTAACTTTTGCAAATAGTCAGAGAAGCCGTTTAGTGAAAAAGAATAATTGGCCACCTTGCTCGCTATGCAACAAAGAAAATGGCTAATGAGTCTAAATCCCGAAGCTGTTCATTTTCTAGAGGGCATTTCGTAACAGAGTAACCCGAGTGTGGCCAACTTAGATCGCCTCCTGAAACGTACGACCGTCACGTCACCGTAAATGGATAACTGCACCGAGTTGGAACGAAATACATTAATTTAGAACCGGCTACAGACCCGTTACAAAACAACATTACTATTTTACGTCGGTTGGTGAAAAAGGAGACGGAAACGGAAAGGAAAATGCATCTGGTTTTGAAAACAGCTTTTCCATATGTCAATGCTTCCCATTGTATTATAATACATACAGTTTCATAACTAAGTAAAAGGGACTTTTTGTCTTGCTTTATATGGCTTAATGGAAATATAATATAATATAATAAAACAAAAGCATCGATGAAAGAAACGTAAATTAAGACTTTATACTAACACCAAGTTTTAAATGCAACCATTAAAAGAATATTTACGATCAAAACAAACTGATTTATTTCTATTAAGGTTTTTATTTGTATTTTATTTCATATAACAATTAAAATAAGGTAAATAAAGGTAAAACCCTCAATGTGTTGTTTATTGATATTTATAAAGGACGTTAGAGGTAATCGAAAATGTGTCAGGTAAATTAAAATTACACGTTTTTAAATTCAGGTCTACCTTTTTACAACTTATAAGGAATTAATTTAAAACCAGGACCATCAATTTATGTTGCCAATTTAACAACTGTTTCGATTTTACAAAATCATTACCCTCATTCGAACGGATCGGCTACTACCGCAAGGGAAAAAAATTAAATGGAATTGAAAAACTTTAACTAGAAGATGCCCGAGTAAATGTCAAAATGTTGGCAGAGATGGGTGATACCACAGCTAAGCAGATCCTGTCCTTAACCTATTCTTACTATTTGTACTTTTATATATAATACATATATGTAAGACCCTAGACAACAAATAAAAACCGTACATTATTTTAAGTTATTTTACTATTTTCTAGCTAATGATTGTGTAAACATATTAAACATGCTTCGTATATTAAGTATATTCACTGTAAATTAATACCACATTCAGCGATATTAGATGAGCATGTCCATGTCTACCTCGCGCTCTTCATAATTTTATTGAGAGTCGATTTATTAATATTTCTATCTTCCTTGTCATTGACACATTTAGGGCTTTCTTATTTCTTATTGAGATACCCTTCAGGCTCTTGAGTTTGCGCCATTAACTGCGCGTTTCTTAACTGTGCAGTGAAATTTTATAGTCTACTCAATACCTACGATAAATTTAAGGAATCACATAAATATCGAATAAAAAAATCATCTGTACTTGAGAAAAATCTAAAATAGGGTAATTTAAAATTGGCTCTAAACTTTTTTGAGCAATTCTGCCTTAGTTCAAAGAAATTTACTTTACTAACTATCACTTCTGCATATACCGTCAGCAGAGAAGGACAAAGCAACCTATAGAAATGCTTAAAACCATTTGTAATAATTAAATAACCATGGTGATGATACCTAATAAGGCCTTGTCTAACGTTATGAAATACGGTAATAGCAGCAAAAGAAGGTAGATGGCGACGTACTACCATATCAACGTCTTATTTAAATCCGCTTTACACCGAGCTCCAGCGATTTGGTCAGTAACTAATCGAATCTGCCTATGGCGTGTTGATGAGATTTAATGAGATCGAAATAGCGATCCACGTCTGGTAGCTTCGATAAATTACTTGACCAAGAACTTAATTTGTTCTAAAACTCACGACTGAGGAAGCCAAAGTTTGGCTAAACATATGTTACGAATAGTAAATAAAGTATATGAAAATCTTTAATTTTGTTTTTTCTAATCAATAAGGTATTGCCTACGTTATTCTGTTTTAGGTAACTTGTTAAAAAAATATCTATCTCTACCGCTGTTGAAAGTAAGAAGTAGCGCGAATCCATGCATCTTTTGTCCTTTTCTCCTATAGTTTTGAAGTTTTGAGCTATTAATAACAGTGTCAACTACATCATCACACCACATCACATGTTAGAAACGTTGTATCTTGTAGAGTTCTGCATATAAATCTATTTCAATACTCAGAAATAAGGAGGTTGCTTTGAAAGTAAACTCCCAGTTACCTCCAGGAAAGGTAAATAACAAACCCTTATGTGTTTAGTAAAAGCTTGCTCATCATCTTAGGGTAGGATGGGAATATATTGGCTTCATTAAACAAATAAACGTACGGGATCGTTTCAGGAAGGATACTTTTAAGACTGCAGGCTGAATGCTGTTTACAACTTTAGACATGTCGACTTCAAGTGTATCTTGGTATTTCTCATCGTATTTGCACAAACATATTTTCGGCTAACATTCGACAGTTGTAAAGTTGTAAAGTACACAATCGTAAAGAAAACAATAAAAATACTGTTTAAATGGCATTACGCCTTTTCGTTGTCTTTTAATACAGCTATAAAGGTAAAAAAACTTTAAGAACATTATGGGTGGCTCACAATAAGCATAAACTAAACAATGCATGCATGTAAAGTGTTATTATCCAATTTTATTAAAAATTACATTTCAAAAAAAGTCTAATTCATTGCGTTAATGAAAGTATCTGTCGAGTAAAATACGCAAACGTATAAAACAACGTATACAAAATAAAACCGATAAAAAGACTTTTGGTCTATAAATTATATCAAAAATTCCAGCTACAAAATCAAAAACCCTCTGAGCAAATTCAACATAACTACAACAAAAATCAATAAATTCAATTTAGGCTCCTTCTTAATCTACAACAAAAAAATTAGATAACAAAAAAAGAAGCGGTGTTTACCAACTAAAATGCCAAGATTACGATGCTTCATACATTGGACAAACTGGTCGGTCTTTAGAAGTTCGTTTTAAAGAACACCTCGCGAGTATCAAGAATAAAAAGCTTGTAACGGGTCTGACAGAACACTGTCTACAAAATAACCATCAATTAAACATCGACAATTTGAAATTGCTACATTGTCAATTTAAAAGTAGGAAATTAACCTTATTGGAGTTTTTAGAAATTAAAAAGGCTTTGACAAATAACAAGAATATTGTAAATAATGAAAAAGAATTGTGCATGCTAAACACCCCACTCTTTCTTAACCTATAATGAATGTACCTATATAAGCTGTAATTTTCACATTTTAAAATTAGTATAGTTCATTACTCTAGATAATGGCTATTTAGCCGAAGCAATTGTTGAGGATTATAGAAATATACCTGTTGAAGTTCGTTTGTGTTTTGATTTAATTAAATCATTAAACATGCTTCATCATCCATGCACCGTCCTAAGTTTAAATTCTATTAAGCATATATCTCTTTACGCTTACCTATTATTTGAATTGTACCGAAGGATTTTGGAGATCTTACCTAAAAATAATTAAAAAATTGTTAATGAATTTTAAAGTAAGTTAAATGGTAAAAATCATGCTTATATAAACTTATAGGTATGCGTGAGGGTTGATATTATATTTCGAAAAACGGAATGACGGCAACATCTTCTGAATTATGATAATATGCCCAATCTGCCTATTTTATTTTATCTTTAATTCAACTTAATTTAGTTTTACTTATTCAAATCAACATCCGCTTTTTATGTCTTGTGCCAGATTATCAATTTAGCCTTCTTTTTTATTAGGTAATTTATTTAAACAAGGTGTATGTGTGTGTATGTGTGTGTCGATAGAACTTCTTATGAATGGTATGAATAGAATTATTAGTATTAGTATTTGTTACTGCTGTCACCTCTCGCAACTTAGTGTTAACCAAATTGGCGCGATTGGTTCGACTACTGGCGAGGGCGAGACTTAACATTCGTATGTCAATCGTTCTTGTCAAACATGATTTCTTTAAACAATTGTGTAAAATTGAAAAACGATTTTTAACTGTGTGATAAACTTCAGATTGTTGCTGTAAAAGACAACAAAAATTAACTTAAAAGTATATCAACAGAGACAAACATTTTAAATTTTTCACATCAGAATACTATGAAGTTGGATAATGGATTTTGGAAATTGGAATTCGTGTTAATGGTCTGAGGTGCTGAAGATAGAAACATTCATGTTTCCATTACTTGTACATTTCCTCTCTTGACCTAGGGGTTCGTACGACACCGACAGATCTGGTAAAGTGCGTCCGCAACTAACGAAGCAAATGCAGCTGCTGCTGTAGCGTCCCTACACAGTGTACAATGACAGTTAGACACGCTTATTATAACGCGCTTGAATTTTGGTATGTTTTGTGTACCTTCATTTATTTTAAAGTTTTAATACAAAACTTGCCGTTTGTAACAATTCCGCATACCCCAAACGCAGGCGAATTCTATAATTAATTCATTGAATTCATCTTGTTTTGGGGTTCGTACCGTCCGTACCATTGGAAAGATTACTATCAATGATACGACTTATATCAGTACTACTTATCTCTACAACGTACTATACTACTAAAAACCAAGGGTCAGCCAGTACGTTTTCCCTCAAAAACATTTTTTAGTTACTTCTCAAAACTTCGGCATTCCCTACAGTAGAATTACTTTCGGTACTTTCAATAGAACGCACAATCCAGTATCTCATGTGCTGGAAAGTGAAAATTTACCTAAACCTCGACGGAATTTGCTAGAAGTATTTATGCAGAAGGAGTAGGTACGATAAAAATCGTCCCGTTATTCTGGATTCGTAGCCACATTGAAAAATTGCCTAGGAAAGACGACGACGACACGAATCTGGGCCGCTAAGTCGGTTGACAGCGACCCCGTCAACCCCCGGGGGCTGCGCGCCTTACTTTATCACTGTCATCGCTCGAAATCAGGCTCAGACTTGGACCTAATGGTCGTTCTGATTGACAGTGTAGTAGAGGCAGTGCCGCGCGGGATGCTTTTTTATTTCTTCTTGTGTTTACTCCGTCTTATTACGTCAACGTCCGAAGCAGGAATCGATGGAAACGACTTGCATCCCCTAAAATGACCCATATTACTGGCAGATTCGTCAGAAAATCCCTTAGTCATCGAAATTATACTGGACACTTGAATATCATACGAATTAGGATTTTATTGATTATAAAAAAGATCAGCTATTCCATGAATTATTGGAACTTGACAAATGGAGGCATGATCACTGTTGTTAAAAAAATAAAAAAGTTGGGAAAATATTAGAAACAGATGGTGAAAGTCTAGTTACATATAAAACAAATAATTCTTTAGAAAACAAAATTAGAAATAACAAAGATAAAACCTCAAAATCAGGAGTTTACAAGTTAAAATATGCAGATTGTGAAAAGGTCTACATAGGACAGACGGGTGGATCTTTTCAAGAAAGAATAAACGAACACCTAAAAGCTTACCAACAACATAAGACACACTCCACCTATGCAGAACACCTGATAACAGAAAATCATCATCACACTATTAATAAAGGTCAAAAATTAAATTTGTTTGATATATTAGAAATTAACAAACATAACAAAAATAACAATATCTTAAATGATCAAATAGAAGTCAGTACCACACTCTTACTTAATCTTAATTGTCAATACAAACATACCCCATCCTAGTTAGCACCTATTTAAGTAACGTAAAGTATCTTATAAGTTAGTTTGACCTCGCCTGTTGAAGTTACTGTGTAACGAAACAATTGTAGCGAAAGCAAAATAAATCATTTGAAAATTACCAAACCGAAAGGTCATTATTATTATTAGTACAATATGTTTAATATTGGTAAAATAATTATTCGGTCCATATATAAATACACTGTATATGAGACGATAAATAAAGTTCTTCGGAGGGGTTGGCGCCATGAGAACCTAATAACATGAAATGTTTGCAGATGCAGTCATAGTATAAAGGTTAAAGTATTTGTACACATTATACTTTTCCATGCAATTTGAGCCCAATCTTCGGCAACATATCTTTGGGTAAAAATGAATGGAGAAGCTGCTGCCAGGAAAAAGCCCCTCTGCTATTGAATCCCAAAGATTGTGTTTACAGATTTCTTATCTGAAAAAAGCTGTTTGGTAATTGGAAAAGTTTCTAGCTTGTGTAAGCGATTGTTTCCACAATCCCTACAAAATGACAAAGACCGTAAACCAATACCTCGAAAAAACTTACATACCCATACATATATACATACATAACAATATATTTATACGTGAAAAAAGAAACGGATGATGGAAGACAGAGAAAATTGATTATAAAAGGGAAATAGTCCTATGTCTATTAAAAATAAAACAACAATAAATTATAAAGTATAAATTATTCAGCTCAGTAATACTTAAAAAGGGTGCTTACAGTTATTACAGATTTGTAAGTGAGAAGTTACGCAGAATCCTTAGAAAGTATGATGTAAAGGCCGCTTATTTTAATAATTTCACGTTAGAGAAAACGCTATAATTATTAAATAAGTAGATAAAGAATATAAAAACAACTTTGGGTACAAGTTTCACTAATTTATTGTTAAATACTCAATAATATTATTTCGACATTCACGTCATTTTCAAGAGTAATATGAAATTATACTTATTGTACCAAAGTTGTTTTTGTACTCTTTACCTATTTATTAAATATGGTGTTTCACAATAAATGCGATATAAACAGTATTGCTATAATAATTGATTGATTTTCATTTAATGAATTTAACTAAATGTGTTTATTTTTATGGTTAAATAAACGATGCTAGATTGTTTATTCAAGTTACGAATATTAATTTGATAAATTTTCAAAATTTCTTAAACTAATTTTTAGAGAAAAATTGTAGTTAAGGCTTTTTTGTAAAACTTTACATTTTTGTTTAGAAAGGGTAATATTTTATAAGTTTTTGAAAATGAATATGTTATTTAATTTCTACTAGATATTATATCACCTTGCTTTTAAAGAACTCCTTATATTTGGTAGATCACCGGCTATCGAGGCTGCATATAGCTTGATGATGAGATCTAATAAAATCGAAATTGTGATCTACCTGTGGTAGTTTCGATAAATTACTGACCAAAAACTTTACTGTTTTATTAATTAGGTACGTGTCTTTATGTCGTATATTAGCTGCGTCGTCGATTCAGTTGGACGAGTAGATACCTTAACAAAAGCCTTGTTTAACATACCAAATACTTCAATAGAGAACAAATTCACGTGCTGGTTTCGATTTTTTTCTAATCAAGAACTTATTGTTACAATTAATTACTGTATAACAAACCAGTTAATCAAATTGTGAAAATGTTTTGGTATAGAAGAATACGAATTATTAGCCCAAGCCAATTAATGTATAATTTTATAATCTAGCAGTATCTATTCCTCAGATAACATAATCCGAGAGAAGAAATTTATATTGCACTTGGAGAACAATTTTATATTTACTTACTAGAAGGATAAGAATGAGAATGAAAAATTCCTGAGGAGCAAGTAGAGTTTTTTCAAGAGCGGCTGTTTGGGGTGTTCGTGCGAGAAACGTTTTCAGTGCAGTTATTCCGTCGGTTTTAGGCACGTTTTGTCGCCCTGGAATATAAAAGGACGAAGTGGAGAATTTATTCTTCGAACGAAGACTTGGGGATGATAAATTATGTGCTAATTTATCCTACTTTCCCTTCCGGTGAACAGAACTAAGCAGTTATAAGACAAACAATTAATAACGACAATTCAGGGCGATGGAAGGGAATCGTCCTTTTTTTAATGAAGAAATAAAAGCCTTGTGTTTTTATTAAGGACGCGACGATTTTAAGCACCTCGTGCTTACTCCTCCTAAATTTACGACTCTTCTGCACAACGTAGTTTAATTACGAAATATACTCAACGAAACAAAAAAAATAAGACAATCCCCTATGTTATATAAATAATAACTAGATAGAGGCATCACTTTTATTAAAGTATATTTCTTTTGGCATTAAATTTGATCCCTTATATTCAGAATAAATAGGCTGAAGGAACTGACAGACGAATGTCTCAACTATTAAATTTTTTAAATAAATTACACACAAAACTTAAATTCACTTTAGAAATAAAACAAAATAGATCTATAAATTTCCTTGACCTAACAATTTCTAATAAAAATAATAAACATTCTTTCTGAATTTATTACAAACAATCACACACTGACACTATTATACATTCAAAATCCTTCCATCCTTTATCACACAAATTGGCCTTTTTCCATCCATCCCTTCATAGACTCATAACGGTACCTATGCCAGAAGAAGATTACAATAAAGAACTAAATAGGATATAAATCATTACCAACCATAATGGCTTTAATACCTCAATCGTAACAAAAATACTTAATAAAAAATTGTCTAGAAAAACACATAATTTTGATTATACGTATATAGCTAACAAAAAAACTAATTCATGAATTTCCGTTAAAACGAACAACCGGCTTGGTAAAGATTTTTCTAAGAGAGTTACAAAATCAGGGGTTTATAAATTAAATTGCGGTAGTTGCAATAAATCTTATATCGGTAGGTGCTTTAAAGATCGTATTAAAGAGCATAATAAGAGTTTTTAAAATAAAAACCATAATTCTACTTATGCACTACGTCTAATTGAAAATAATCGCAGTTTCGATGAAAATTTCAAAATTTTACATATAGAAAAGAAATGTCTTAAATTAAATTTATATGAAAGTCTGGAAATCAATAAACTAAATAGCTAAAGCTCTTCATCATACTACAGTTACACACTGGTGCAAGGGGTATAAGTTGGACAGAACATTCACGGAAAATGAACATTACAAAGGACACCCATCCACGGCCCTTACCGGCGATAATGTTAAAAAAATAGAAGATATTGTTTTGGCAGACCGAAAAGTTACCATCAGATTTCTAGCTGAGAACACAGGTATCTTATATGACAGAATTCCAAGGAATTCAACGAACTGCAGATAAAATAGGTCTCCGCACGTTGGGTACCAGGAATGTTAACTAAGGGCCAACAGAAGATGCCAGTTAACACTTCAAGAGCTAATCTTGATAACTAGACAAAGAAAAGTTTTTGTGGCGATTTGTAATTTTGAATGAAACTTGGACCCATCATTGTGATTGGAGAAAAAGGAACCAGTACTATGGGCTCTTACTATGCAAAGCAAATAAAAAGATTGCGGAAGTCTATTTAAGGAAAGACCTGGGGCAAACTGCGAGCAGGATTCTTCTTCATCTGGACAGCGTACATAAAGCCCAAGTTGCTATGGCTGCCATTCGAGAAGCAGGTTTCGTACTGCTTGAACATCCACCCTATACTCCGGATCCAAACCCCAGTAACTTTTACCTTATCAAGAAATAGTTCCCGGGCAGACAATTTAAAGAAGATGGCACTATATTCGCTACTAATTTTTATTTATTTTTACATGGAGTGCTTTGGTGACAGAATTGCAGAGTATCATTGCCTTCTTGCACTGGCATCTGTTTGTGGAACAGTTTTTTTTTGCAGCTGCATCTCACAAAACCTATCTATCATAACCTAACCTGTTTATATTAGGAAAAATCAGTTTGACCTAACCTAAACTGGTTTATCCTATCGGGCTTAGGACAAATTCGTTTGGACTAGGCTATACTAGTTAATCCTATCGCATATAGGAAGAACTAGTTTAGCCTAGGCAAAACTAGTTTGTCCTGAAATCGAGTTTGGCCGGTAACATATATATACATATAATACTACTTAAAAAAACACGTACGCAGAAACAAATTCAATAACGCATAACAAAAGTTTAAGGACCCACATTTTCAACATTTAAAAGCTTTTACAATTCAATTTAAAAAGGACAGTGCAAATGGTATTAAAGCGGTAGTATATTTCAAAAATGTTTCAGATCACCTCATAAATAAGGTGGCTATGGTTCTTGCTGCGTCATGGACCGGAAAACAAATTATCTTTGAATCACATCCCGCGCAGCTACGCCAAAGTGATACGGAATCGTTAAAAGAAAGTACCTCCACTCGCGAAAAGCATACAAAGTGGCTTGTTCCTTATCAAGTCTATTTTATGACTGGCATTAAGGGAACACGGGATAATTGTTTCCCAGTTTCAATAATTCTCGAACTCTCGACGCAATTCAGAAGAATTTCCTACATTGCGAAGAGAAACATGTTTCAGAAGAAATTAAAAATAAAACGACAAGAACAAATATAAATTCTTCGTCAATTAATTTATCGAAGCTACCAGACGTGGATCGCGATTTTGATCTTATTAGATCTCATCAGCACGCCATAGGCAGATTCGATAAATTACTGACCAAATCTCTGGAGGTCGGTGTAAAGCGGATTTAAACGTTGATATGGCAATACGTTGCCATCTACCTGCTTTTGCTGCTATATTATGAAATATAGTAGTACGTACTGATTCTTTGTAAGCAAATTGTCTCTATTATAGAATACCTATAGGTACCTATTTTGCAAGCAATAAGCGTTTTTAGTATGAGTTGTACATAACTATATCATTTGTAGTTTTGGAGTCTGATTAATTCTTAATAAAAAAAATAAACTTGCTGAATTAGCCATAAACACTTGTAATGTCGAATGAACATTTCTAACAATTTCCTCATGTTATTTGATATTAAGCAGCTAAAATGACTTTTTTTGTAGTTTACCTCGCCTGGCCAAGTGTCATCGAAAATAAATTTGCATAATAACGAACACCAAAATTAAGTACTGATATAATCAAACAAAAAGCATAGATAACAAAGACAACAACAGAACGTGGATACGTGTTCAACCCGCAATAGTTCCTGAGAATGCCTGCCATAGTTATAGACGAAACGTTGGAAAAACAACTCTAATCGGGGCACCACCTAGGTGGGAGGATCCACGACAATACCTATCGAGTGTAGAGAATAATTTCCAAACAATGTACACCGGCTGTGAAAATCTAAACCGATTAAAGATAAAATTTACCTTTTTCGTGGAATAGGGACTTAATCGGATTTTATTTGTCGTTTTACGTGGTTTTTAAAAACTTTTTTGTGTAACTTTTTGCAGTATGATGCGATAAATATTTTTGTTAGTACATGAGCAATGTTCCAGGAATAACCCGATCGATAAGCTTAACAAAAACCGAGCTAAAAGCTTCCCTACCGCAATTTAAATTATTAATCATTATTTTACATACAAGAAAATTAATTACCATGTAGCTAATTTGTTTTAGATGCTTATGAACGGGAAAGGCAGCAATAAGCTTGTATTTTATTCAAATGAACCAACGAACCATTGCAAACTATATCTAATGGTCTGGTAGCATAAAGCTGTTATACATTTTCACGCAAAACCTTTTCATAAAGCAAAGGATAATACACGACATACGGCACCGACCGCTTCATTTTACAACGGGCAAATAAAACGGAACGTACGTTATATAGTAGCATATATAATAGAATCAATTATAAGCAAGTTTCACCCATCGAAAATATTAGAATTTGAGTAGACAATTTGTAATAAATATAAATATGGAATCAACAGAAACAACTACTCCGAGGACTAATACCCCTACTGGCATTGAATTACACTGTTGATTCCGAACGATTATTAGACGAAGATAACAATCCAAAAAAAGAAGGTATTGAAATCCTTTTTCGTTTAATTACAATGGATCACAGATCCCTCATTTCGAACGCGTCCTACACAGTAATTGAATGCCGGTAGGGATATTAGTCCTCGGTGTAGTTGTTTCTGTTGATTCCATATTTATATTTATTATATAGCTTGTAAAAGCCTTTCTGCCAGCGCCCACCTGATGAGACCCGATAGGTTGAAACCGGTCGTGGGATATGGCTTTCGGTGCGCTGTGCCTACTGTGTAGAACACATTCGAAATGTGGGATCTCTGATCCTTTGTAATTACACGAAGAAGGGTTTTAATACCTTCTTTTTTTGGAAACAATTTATCGCCTACTCGTACCATAGCACAAAATTCTTCAAACTTTCTCCATTTGACTATCTCTGCAGGTTACTAATAGTAAGAATTGAATTTGGAGCACACTGTATTTCATAGAGTGCATAGATACATTTGTGATAAAGTGTTCTCACTACATTATAAATAATGCTTTAAGGATATATGGTGCCAGGATTCCATGGTTATCTCATGGAGCTATCTCCTCTTATACGATAACACTATGGGCTTATTAAAGCACAAAGGACATGGAGACCGAGTTTAATATAATATCACTGATTCTGAAATAGGAAATAATTTTGGTCCGACTTTCTCGGTCTAATGCGACTTGAAAGCGGCCTGATTGGTAAAGAGATACAGCTGGGAAACAAACAATATAATTTATTAAAGTTAATATTTACACGCTCCACCTTTCCGTATTATAGCGGCGTTCTTTCAAAGTTTTATATTTACAGAAAATATTTTTAATTAACTAATATTAAAGAGTGGGAATTATTATACGAGGCATGTTTTTTAAGTTAGTACCGTTTTGAAATTTATGAAAAAACGTGCAAAGATATCTTAATAATTTTATTTTTACTACTTTTTATCTACTTTTCTACAAAATTTCCTTCAATATTGAGGGACTTGTCATAACGTTCGACCGGTTTTTGAGTACCCTTCTCATAGAACTCTGCCGCCTCACTTGTTAACTACTGCATCACAACTGTTTTGACCGCCCAGATGTTTCTTCAAGTGCAGGAACAAATGGTAGTCACTGGGCGCCAGATCAGACCTATACGGAGGATGATCTAGAGTTTCCCAGTGAAAAGATGTGATGAGATATTTGGTTCGATTAGACAGATGCGGACGAGCATTGCCTGGCTGGAGTACAAGAAACTCAAATCCTTCGCGAGTGAATTGACGCATATAAAAAAATATGTAATAATGTAATAAAAACGGTCGTCTCTTACATTCCCATCAAACATCGCGCGAATAAAACAAAAAATATACAGTCAATTTACAAAAATCAGAACTCAAGAGTTCGTAATCAAAAATATACACATATTTACATAAAAAGGTCCGTTTAACGATGACGTACAATTTTAAATTTTGAATTTTCGGTGTTCCATATCCACCGCCTTGGTGTTGATTAGGAAACAGACAGACCGCGTTTTAGCCGGATAGAGAAACCGCAATTATTTACCATGTTTTTATATTCTGAGGGCTTACCTGGCAATTAAAACGCGTGGCGAGCAACCATGAACGATTTTATATCGTCTGAACTTAGGCTAATTCGTTAATTAATTTGTATTCACTTACAGTACAGAATTATCTTTAGCCTTTTGGTACTCCAAGGCTTTTTGAAGTCGGTTTTCATTTTTTAGAATTAATTTATCTAATTATTTATGGTAATTTATGAAGCCTTCAAATATACGAATTTCAGTTCGTGAATTCCTTGTTCGCTAAATATGACCCTTTTTCAGTTAACCTATTTAGTTACGGTCCCTGTGTTATAAAATGAAATGGGAAATTTTACACGTGTTACGCTAACGGTTGCTTCCTTTTATCTCCAATATGATTTTTTGTCAAAAGGTCAGTTGGAAAGCGAGCTGCTTTTCATGGAATACGAAATTCTAAATCGATTAAATACCTGCTGGCTGACGTATATGGTACTGCATTAAAGCTTGAGTAACAACATGGTAAAAAGGAGAACAAAAAAAAGAATGTGTTCAAAATTTAGTTTATAAACTTTTAATTTAGAAATTTAGATAACAGTGGTTGGTTTAATTCTTTTAAAACATTTTAAAATTATCTACGATAACGATATTCATTTAAAATTTGCTCGTGTGACCTTTACTTTGTCCTTAAACGATATTGTAAATAAGTCGACCGAGACAACTACAAAAAAAACTAGTCTCTTATCGAATGAAGCAAGATAGATAGTATTAAAAATTCAAATACGTTTAAGTTATTTCATATTATAATGTAATGCGCATGCGTTAGCACTTGAACCACTTCCTGTAAAACGACTGTAGTTTAAGTTAGTCTTTGTCTTGCGAGTTAGCAAGGTGACCTTTGCCCTCGATATTTATTGTATCCAAAAAATCCTGAAATGTTATCAACCTACCACAAATACAGTCCATTTATTAAAATATCTCTACAATAATATCAAACAGAATGAGTTGGCTATATTTATACAGTAAACAATTTCGTCTACAAAATCATTTTATGCAAACTTATTATAACGAAAATTCTCTTTAACGAAAGAAAATTCTAGTTCAGTTTTATTATATAGAGTTGACTCTGTAGTTCTACTATGAAACTTGTATAATAATTCATAGCGAATTTTGTTTCATGTATGTAACTCCAAAGGATGTAGTTTTCGATTTCAAACTTAGTTTGCCAACAGTCCTGCTTTTCAAATTGGCGACATGCTTAAAAGTAATAAAAGTTTCAAATAGAAACGTCGAAAGTTTGATTAGAATTCCAGTTGTAAGAATTATATGAAAAGGTGAGAAATATCACTATCTGTGTTCATTCTCAACTTTATATCAGAATTTATAAGACAACTACATTTTTTTACATCCCCCGCCCCATTATTTCTATTATGTTACGTACCTTACGCAGAAGCCAGGGCTGCGTGGTAGATATAAGTTTCAAATCTGAAGGAACATTTTTATAACTGATTAAACTTGCCGATAGAACTTGGTGAAACATTGTAAACTAGCAAGGTATTCAAAAAAAAAAAAACAAACACTTGGAAAGTTTCACTATTATTTATTATCAACTCTATACGTATTTCGCCTGCTTAAGGCATCTTCAGGAGTAAGAATACTACTTATTATACAATTATCACATTTAAATACAGACCAAAGACATAGGTGGAAGGGGATAATAACCTAATGGTTTATACATTTTCTGCAATATTAAGGTTTAATAAAGGATTAGGGCCAAAATCCAACTGATCATTGGTTAGTACTTTATTTTCTGCTAATGCTGTCTTTATTTCAACAATTTCATACCTGTCTAGGATGGGACCACCTTTTAGGTGATGTAAAAGTTTTAAATTATCTCTATGAATGGTATGATTATTTGAAATTAAGTGGCTTGAAAGTCCTGATGAATGTTTACTATACTTTGCGTAATTAACGTGTTCACGGAATCTAGTTAATATATCCCTCCTGGACTTTCCGATATAAATAGCCGGACAATCCAAGCATCTTATCTCGTAAACACCACTTCTATTGTAATTCTCTGTATTATTTAATAATTTATTAACGATAAATGAAAAAACACTACTTTGTTTATTATCACTTTTTTATTTACAAATCCTTTTGACTATAGTTTCGACAAATAGCTTGTCATTGTCGTTAAGATGAATTATCACAAATATCCAATTTTTAATAATTTATTGTTCACTAATATTTTTCCTAACGTAAAATTGTTGAAATAAGCAGCACCTACATTATATTTTCTTAAATTATTACCTATTTTATTACTAATATAACCTAAATATGGAATTTTTCGCCAATTTTTTTAATTTTCTTTCTTTGTGTTGATCGGAAAAATTAATTTATTAGCGTTCAATCTTAATTTTTTAGCTAGGAACATTTTTATTGATAATTCTTTGGTAGTATTATCTACCATCGTATCTACTTATAAACCAGCTACTTGAAACCTATCGTATCGAAGTCCATTTATGTAGATATACGCTACATCAACACTGCACTATAAAACGAGGCTCCAGTATCCATACTTCCTTATACATTGGAATCACAATGAACCGGGAAGTTTCCAAAGGGAAAAAGATCAAAAGGCGCCCTTTTTCCATACACTACACATATCACAGTACCTATACGCCCACACATACTGACACGTAAACGCTAGAGGCTTAAATTCGCCGGAAAAGTGCCACAGTGACTTATTCAAATTCAGTTTTCAGGACGGAAACGAAAGTAAATAACGAAATAACCGAAGCGGCCGTTTTGGCCTGCATATAACACACACACACACACAATATACATATAGACCTACACCTTTAGCTAACGATAAGTATACAACCTCTAAAAGAAAGAAAGATAGAGAGGAAGGGAGACTTTGCCCCGGCTTCAGTAGCAGCACGTATTCGTCGGTAGCCCTTTCATCTTTGGAAAGCCGTTTCACGATTACGGTGTAGAAGTTTCAAATCGATCGCGAACCGGATGTGAACAACACTTCTCCATCAAGTCACGCTGCCGTCTGCGTAAGTCGTCCAAATCTTTCTAAATGCTAAACAAAGCCGTCGTCGTCGAATTGTGCACCCAACAGGAAGAATTCTTCAAAGGGCAAAATTCATCCTATCATCCTCTTATTGCATGTTACATGTGCACTACAAGACGTTAAAGAGTGGATAACTGGAAAATGTACTACGAGGAGAATTTCTCAGCAATACTTATTCCAAGTGCCAATGCACTCTCTACTAATGTGGTATGTACACCGAGTGTAGTTGCTTGATTAAAGAAATAATTATATCGAATACCTAACTGGTATCTACTTGTCTAATTGAGTTTACAACACTGCAATAAAGGACGTTAAGAAAAATATCATAGTAGTGTAATAATCGACCATCCTAATAAACCTTGTGATATTTCTGACACCACATGGTAAGGATCTCATATAAATAGGTACACATATGTAGATGAAACAGTTGAATGTGCGTTAGGTCCTACGTTTATTTAGCCAGGATTGAAAACCTTCGAACAACGACAGTTCTACAATCTTAAAATTGTGTTTAGAGAAGCTGAAGTGTAATACAAAGAACTATTAGCGTCGTTTGGTGATTCGGGATAGAACATGAATCTATTATAGCATCCTGGATACAATAAATCAATCAAAAAAACACGTAATCTGCACTGTAAAGGCAATTATTGTACACAGTTTCTTCAAGAGAAAATATTATAGCTGTAATTACTCTAAACCAAATGCAATAAATAATCAATTAAATGGAGACTGTGTAATGAAATCAGTTTTGTTTTTATCATCATCGTAGAGTCGTCAAGCCGAAGACCAGTTGGTCTCATACCTCTAGTTCCTGACACAATCTTCACATTCCTCTAAAACTAGAACACCTTACATCGCTAACTATTTGCAAACAATGGTCTACCTAAGACTTCCTCTACCACTTTGTTATTCCTATTTCTACTTATAAGAACTTTAAAAAACATTTGTGTGTTTCACTCCCACCAGCTGCTAATACCGCTGGGCGGGCAGTACCTCCGTCTTACACTGTAGTGCAAAGCCGGATGGTAGGACGTGAAGCCCTCATCAGCCTCCTTTAAGAAATCGTGGAAATGGGTGGGTGGTATGGTTAGGGAGAGAAAGCTGAGACGGACGAAATGAAAACAGAAGAAAAGTGAAAGATTATCAGATTATCTAACCCAGCCTTTGCCTAAATGATCCAAGCAAACCACAGGAAACTTGCACCAGAGTAGCCGAGGACCCAGATTCGAACCGGTGACCTCCCGAATGCTAAGCGATGATCTAGAGCACTAGACCAAGCCGCTCGATTCTGCTTCTAACATGCCTTCAACTATGTAGCCTTTCATGTCTTTGAAGGTATGCTACCACCCTTCTTTCTTTTCTTTTATAGACATTCATAGCGCCCTTTGGTGCAAGGCAGGAACGCTGTTAACTTACATTTTCGAATATTCGTTAGTAATATGCAAACATATTACCAGTAATAATTGTTGAGGCAATTAATTTTTGAAGTTCCATATTAATTATAACAATGACCTTTCTGTTTGGTAATTTCCAAATAATTTATTTTTCTTTCGCTACAAATGTTTCGTTACACAGTAACTTCATCAGGCGAGATGACAAACTGTTATCTTACGAATAATAATGTAAAAAATAATTTCCTTTTGTAAATATTACAGATATTATGTTCAAATACTTCTTTCTGTATTCAGTTTCTATAACTTTATTACTTATACTTTCCTGTAATCCCTTTTAACATTTCAACTTCACGTACTAACAGCATATTTTTAAAACAAACCATTCTATAGGCCCTAATTGTTTAGGATTAATAAATGATGTCTCTTGCAAGTCAAAACTCGACATTTCAGAATGTCTATTTCTTCAAAAGAACAAAAATAGCCTAATGAATTCTGACTTAGGTCCCATCCCCCATCTCAGGAAAGTTCAGATTGGTTACCAACATTATTGACAACAACCACTTTGAACATTCAATTAGTATAAATTAGATTAAAATAATTTTATAACCAGCTTTACGTTGATAATTCTCACAATAGCAGTGGGCGAAACACGTATCCGCACTTTGTGATGTTTTACTGGTAATTAGGGGTAAGTCTCATTTTATTTAATTGTATTTTACCACAGTCTTCAATTTTTTACCTTAACTCTAAAGTTTCCAGTCTTATTAAAAATGATAAAATGCCCCCTGCTAAACCTGACGGAAAATTTTAATTAATCAATTTTTTTCCAAGACTAAATAGATCTGTAGTCGGTAAATAAAATATAATTTGAACATCTTTAGGGTAAATAAAAATAATCTTAAGTCCATGTTAGTAAACAATAAAGGAAAAACAAATTTATTATGTAAATCGGGAGTTTATAAACTAAGTTGTAAAGCCTGTATTTTTTTTATTTGGGCCATCTTTAAAAACACGCTTAGATGAGCATGGAAAATCAATATTAAAAGGTAACAAATATACGGGCATAGCTCAGCATTGTTTAGATTTAAACCATTCTTTAGATTTAGAAATAATAAAATTGTTATACCAATGCAAATTGGAAATGAGATACATTAATGCGATATTAATTACCCACTACAGATTATCTCATATTAATGAAGTGTGTGTAAATGGCAAAAGCATTGCCGCGTAAAGCCAAAGAGTCCCGGCGAGTGCGTGATAGCAATTACAAATTTTTCCTCATTGATATGAAGTAATCTGTAGTGGGTACAAATTATTTCAGTAATTAATATCGCATTAATGTATTTAAAATATACCCCTACTAAAAATTCTTTAATTTCATTATATTGGAAATTTTCGAAATAAATAAAACCAGCTATATTTTGACGTATCTCCCTTATTAAATGCAAATATTCAGGTAGAGAGACATTAGCCTTTAAGAAACAAAATTGTATTATATTATTTAGTATATATTTAGATACTCTTTGAAAATGGTGTTGTAACCGAAACGATCGTAAGAGTAAATAAAAACATTGTAAAACTTGACATCTGTTTCTTTTTACATATTTTTTACTTGTAATATGTTGCACGAAGTGCCAAGCGAATCTACTATTTCAAATATAATGTCTTAATATGTTACATTACCTAGGTATGGTAAGATAGTGTATTATATTTACTAGTTACAGCTAATACCTATTCCCAGTAAAATTTATACCGTAAATACAAATTCAATATTGCAAGTTAATAGCTAAATTTAATCAGATTACATTGTGCTACGCGGATGATAATTACTTCCGAAGGTGTCCCCATAAATTTTCCAGAATGAGCTCCACTTTAAACTTAAGATTTATATGCAGTGACTCCTAATATCTCTTACTCGCCTCATAAAACAATGTGAAAAGGGACTTTTGTAGCTGCCAATAAATCAGCAAATAAGCAAATATTAAGCAAGCAACGACTACTTTTGCATGTAGCAAAAAAGGTTCTCTGATTTGTTGACTATTTTAGCTCATCACTGTACACTAATTCTTTATTAAATTGCTGAAAATACGAGGCATGTTCTTTAAGTAAGTACCGTTTTGAAATTAATAAAAAATGTGGAGATATCTATTCTTACATGAAATCAAATCAACTTTTCTACATAATTTCCTTCAATATTGAGGCACTTGTCATAACGTTTGACCAGTGACCAGTTCTTGAATACCCTTCTCATAGGACTCTGCCGCCTGACTTGTTAACTGTTAACCACTGCATCGCAACTGTTTTGACTTCGTCATCGTCTTGAAAACGCTGACCGCTCGGATGTTTCTTCAAGTGCAGGAACAAATGGTAGTCACTGGGCGCCAGATCAGACCTGTACGGAGGATGATCTAGAGGTTCCCAGTGAAAAGATGTGATGAGATCTTTGGTCCGATTATCCACATTCGGACGGGCATTGTTAAGCACATTTGTGCGATGTTGTGGAATCAGTAAATGGGTCGAGTTTATACGCTTAGAATAAGTAGTTATAATAGAAAGGGAATTTCCAAATTTAAAAGATAATAAAAAAATATATTATTTAATTTATATCATTATTATACTTTTGTTGGGAAATATATTAAGGGGGCATCGTTGATCAAATGACCTAATGGAGGAGTCACGTGATCGCAAGATTCCAATATAATTCAAACGTAGCGAAACAAAAGTGATGTATGGTATTTTACCCTTTTTTTTCCGGAAGCCGTAGAGACAGCAACTGATACAGTTTTACCTTTCAAACTCTTTCTTTCGAACATTGTTTCCCTGTTATCCTTAGTACCGTGGTCTATGATTACTACACAAATCACAATATCTTATAGACAATATTGTTACTATTTCTTTTTGAGAATAATTTAACAGATTCAAAACTAAAATTTAAATAAATCTTCGTTTGTTTTGCGTCTTCATTCATTTATTTCTAACTAATAAAATGTTTTATTTGTTTTACTAATTGGAATTTGGATGGTAAATTGTTAATACCCATTAGGCATTACGCATTACGCATTTACGCATTTGACGTTTCTTATTATTATCCAACCCCATTACTACTGTAACGTAAGCTCATTACTACTGTTGACTAATATCGATTTGGTTCTTCAAAAGAAAATTTCTTGAAGGTGAATTTGCAAAGAGTAATTAATGTATGTAACATTTCCTTCTAGTTTTAAGGTTAATCACTTTCCGTTAGTGTAACTGTATGTAACAACTCCCGAAACCTTAGAAGGCTTCGTTTGATTACTGACCTGTTTTGGATTTTCTCATTATCGTTGTTTTTGTACCACCGTAATGCGTTACCCAATTATTTTTAATTGCGCAGTCTTTCGTCGTTTTTAACAGGATTACTTTACCAAAGTTATTCTAAAAATTTCCGCTCTATATATCGCCGAATACTTTTTCTACTCCAAAATATTGCAATATTTTCTTGGAAGTTGTCAACTACAACAGTCTTACTGAGTACGGCCTACTGATGTTCTTCCATAATTTAGTCTACGTCTAAAACAACACAGTTCGACAAAGTTAGATCAGACATCTAAGTTTCTACTTTTGATTTTTAAATTAATTTCTGAAGTTGTATTTCCTTTGAGGCATTGAGAGACAAATTTTAGCAGGATATAGAAGCACGTGCATAGCAAACGAAACTTTTACAGTTTAGGTCATAGCTTGGCATTCGGAAGGTCAACGGTTCGATTCCGAGCCCAGCTGCTCTGGTCCAAGTTTTCTGTGAGAGAAAAGAGAGAACGGTGAAGAGTAGAAAGAAAAAGGTGAATACGATCAATTCAAATGAAAAAATCCAGAATAACCATTATTGCCTCATATAAAATTGAAGAGAAACTGTGGCAAGGTAAGTGAGCGTGTTCAATAACCGTCGTTATTTTATTTAAAAAAGTGGATTTATAAAGCCTAAGGAACCCAAAACCAAATACAGAACGCACGCTTTTCATAAGCCTCAAGTTCCATTTTCTAAAGCAACTCTTTGACTAATCTTACGTTTTTAGCGCCTAAAAACAGTAACATTGGTAATTATTTAATATTTCAAATAGCGTGATGATCCCCCTAAGTAAACGTGCTTTTATTAAATTTAAAAAAAAACGTAATTATATGCCAGTTATTTACATAAAAAAATCTAATTATTTTTCCAACCAACAATTTTCCGTGTCGCGATATTGAACAAATATTTATTTTATGGCCTTTTAATGCTTATATCATAAATTTGTTATTTATTTTTAATAATTTGTATAATATTGGTCCAATGTATGGTTAATTAAATATCTTTTCCCCATATCCTAAAAAAATAATCTTCTTACCAAAAAGAAAATCTAGATAAAGGTTCGTTTTTAACCTCTCACATTGCTATCCTCCTTAATTTATTATAAACCTGACGAAATCGAGGAATTTTTAATATGGGCCTACCAATATACAATTTTCTTAATAATTTTTCGACAATTTATGAAGGGAACCCGTTAAAAGTTTCTTTAATATTCGATGGTCCTATATAAAATCAAGTAGGTCAATAACTTTTAATAAAAAGTAAACACAGTACCCCATTTACTTACAAGTCTATCAAAAAGGAATTGAGCATCTATTTAATGCAACAAAAAATTTGAGGTTATTAATGGTCAATATTGATGTTTATAATATGGTTGATAGAAACAAAATTACTCTTTCGCTATTAAATATCCGACCGAAAGGTTATTGTGTAATTTACTCAGTTAAGCTGCTTATAAAGTCCACGTATGACGCCATCTTTTGCTCAATTTGGTATTAATGTCAAATGCTCCAATTTAAATGCCGGTTCCGCTACAATTTACACAACGCATCGGCTGAATTAAACGCAAATGAACCCAATAGGCAGTAAACCGTTGGCTGACCCATGATTGAATAGACAAACAAAACGGATCAAGTCTTAATTAACCTGCGGTTCAAGCATTCATGCGTTTATGTACAAATTAATTATTCGAAATATACAAAACACTGAAAACCCAACATCTGGATAATTTTTTCAATGCGTAAATGTGAACTAATTCTTTGAATTTAATTTCCACCCACCACAGGCTACATCAAGCTAACGAGAAAAAATTGTTATTATATATGTATATTGAAATTAACCTCTACTGGCAAGTTCTTCAGAAATATTTCATTATTAATGATTAATAATAATATACATTAATTCCGACGATTTTGTGACTTTGTAAGTACGATCGTGGTTGTCACTACTGTCACCTCTCGTAGCTTAGTGGTAACAGCATTGGCGCGTAATTCCAAAGGTCCCGGGTTCGATTACCGGCGAGGACGTGACAGCAGCAACAATTTTTCGTCATTAGTTTAAGGTAATCTGTAATAGGTGAAAATTAAGTTCAAAAAATTAGTTCACGTTGACGTATCCACAATAACCAACTAAATTTCCTAAATACACGTTCCAACTTAGCCATGCTAAGAGGTAGGATATGGAATATAGTTTTAATTCGATAATGGCCTAAAAAGATCAGAGTTTGGGATAGGAGCGCACTTGATCATTGTCGGTTATTTCATATAATGTTTCCCGATTATTATTGCGCCTTAAAATATATTCATTTAACAAATATTTCTGTCTTAATACTGTAAATTTAATACTGGTCGGTCATATTAATGCAGGTATAGTTAGGGCTTGGTCTTGTGTTGTTGGCAATTGGTAAACCCCAAAAATGGAATTCTACTTTTCGAAACATTGCCTGTAATTGCGTCACTTCTTTCCTAAACTGTTTCCTTAGAGTTAGATAACACCAAAATGTTTCTATAATTTAGTGTTGATTCGAAAAACCCAAAATGGATCTGGGTGTTGTAATGCATTTTTCTAGAAGATCTTGTTGTACATTTCTTTTGTTTTATGAATTTCATTTTGTAATTTATTCCGATGTTCAGTTTCAAACGAAATGTAAACAAGAAATGAAGAAGCTCCTTATTCTCTCTTGAAAGAATTAAAATCCTGTAAAATAAGTTGTCAGCTTTTCCCCGACGGAGATTTACTTTCGCGGCAGTGATCACGATCAAAAACTGATTTTCTTTCAGAAAATAATTGAAGTCGATCAGTCACTGTTCGTAAACCATCAGAGTTCCTCGCCTGAATACAAGCCTGCATTGAATATTCATTGGACGATGCAGCGCTAGCACTAGACACGAAGCGTTAAAGTGACTGATTTTGGGTCATTCTTGGATTTACTTCGCCGAGAATGTCTCATGAGTTGAAACACCCGACAAGAAAATCCTCTCGACATGAGTCCTAAGTTTATTTTCTACCATCGTACCGACTTCACATCTAGGAAAAATATTTAACGTCCTCGTCCATCATATTTTACATGAAAATTTCATTTGAACCGAATTTTCCATATTACCTACTTATCGAATAAAAAGAATGAATCCATAATCTCAAAACTTTTCACGTACCTAAATAAAATGACTCCATACAGTCACCCTGTATTCATAAACAATACTCAATCCCAAAAAAGAAAATAATCGTACTATAAATCAAATACAAATATCATTTACAGGACATGAATAAACTAAATTATAAAAAATCATCATCACTATATAATAATGTTCTACGTATCTATGGTGCTAGCGTATAGTTACGCTTGTAAGGCAATCTTGTGGAGCTATCTCCTCTCATGAAGCAAAATTATGGAATTACCTTACTATTGAAAAGTCTAATAATACTCTGAACACATATACTTATCTACTTTCTACGATTGTTTAAAAATATTTGTGAACTTTCAACACATGGGCTGAAAAATCCCTAGCCTAACACATAGATGGCGCTAGTTTTATTGCATTCAGCTCTTTTTCAGTTAGTACTAACCTTCAAAAGACAGCTGTTATAATTTCATGATATTCTATTCATTAGTTTCTGAGTAATTGTGCTAAGAGTACCTTAATCTGGCTGCTTTTGTTATTTTCAAAACAATGGATCAAAAACAATTTCGTGTTTTAATTTTACACTGCATTTTACACTTGCCGGGAAAAATACCGTTCAAGCGAATCAATTGCTTGAAAATTGTTATGGAGACCGCGCTCCATCGGAAACAACCGAAACAAAATAAAACGTTGGTTTGCTGACTTCAAACGTGGTTGTAACATATAGACACTGATGATGCAGAACGCAGTGGACGTCCAAATAAGGCGATAACACCAGACAACAAAAAAAAATCCAGAAAATCGTTTTGAATTCGAAAAGTGAAATATCGTGAGTTAGCTAACATCGAAGATATCAAAAGAAAGTGTTGCTTTATATTGCATGAATATTTGACTATGTTAAAGTGTAACAAACCGGAATTTTTGCGTCGATAACATATGTGCCAATAGATGAAATATGGATCCATCATTTCACTCCGGAATCAAAACGATCGTCATCTGAGTGGACAGCAACTGGTCCAAACCTGGAACCTCGTTCAAACCGCCCAAAAGCACGCCAATCGGGTGGAAAGGTTATGGCCTCGGTATTTTGGGATGTGCGTGATGTAATATTCATCGACTATCTTGAGAAGGGAAATACGATCAACAGTGAATTGTAGTAATTATATTAATTGCAAAAAAACGACCGCATATGGCAATGAAAAAAATTTTGTTTCATCAAAACAACGCACCGTGTCACAAGTCAATCAAAACAATGGCAAAATTACATGAACTGAACTTCGAATTGATGTGGGAGCAATTCCACCGTATTCTCCAGATTTGGCTCCCAGCGACTACAGCCTGTTGAACAATTGAATTTTAAAATCCCAGGAAATAGTCGATTATAATGAATCGTAGTGTAATTACTTACTCTCAATCTTTATATTAGTTATGTAGAATTTCAATGAAATTTTACTCAGAAATAGTCGCTTGGTGTTGTGACAAGTATGGAAACTGCTCAACTTCTGTGAAAAATAGGATTCATCAAACGGGAAGGAGATATTGATAAGGGATTTTTTTCATATTCCTTGTAGAGTACCGTGCAATTGTGGACTTTTAATAAGATATAAAATGAATAGTATTAACACAAAATGTGGAGGAGCCGATACAAACTCCTGAAAAAGAGATTTTTTTAAGGTGAACGCCTTTGTAATGCCAGTCATATTACAGAATTAGAAAAACACAAATCTGAAAATGAACCTTCAAATATTGCATATTTTAGTATCTACTGTTTACGAGGATCAGATTTAAAAAAAGGACTACATGAAATAATAAATACTTGTTAATACACCTACGCTTAACTTGAAATATTCATATTTTTTGACACAAATTCTGAGAGATATTCGAGCACATAATGTACCTAATTATAAGTTTAACCTTTCTCGGTTTTTTACAACTCTTCAACTATTTTTGAAGGCACGAGACGGCACTGTCATATATAAGTAAAATAGTTAATTTTAATCGGAAAGTAATGGAAAAAGAGTTCAAAATATTTGCCCCTTACTGTACATACAACTTTTTATCCACGAAAAAAATGCAGACACTATTATCAAATGCGTTCTATAATTTTAATAAACAACTTTACTATCCATATCTAGTCCCATTATGGAGTTACAAGTTCTATCACCAGGTACTGTAAGCGTATTTGACAAATACCATTACACTAATGTAATAATTTTTTTGAATGTTTATAAATTATTAAATCAAACATTTATTGATCTTTTTGAACAGTACGCATAAGTCCCCTATACGCCTTGGGAGGTAAGCATATTTATTTACTGGAGGATAGAGCGCTCATTAATAATTCTGTTGGTGGAACGCTATAAAATACAAAGGAAGTGCCTGTTCCAATGGCCCAAGGCAGTGTCCTTCCGGCAGCATCCAAACATCCTTTATTTATGCAGGCCGCAAAGCGAAATATCTTCCTCTCAGAGCAGCAAGAAATTGGTCAAATCTAACCTCAAAATTCTACCTGTCAGGAGTTTGCATTAATTTACACGATACCCCTGAATTAGTTAACAAAACCGACGAACAACAGCTCAATTTCTATCGTGAGAAAATTTTAAAGTTTAATGTTGAATAAAACCCAACCAAAATAAGCCTTACGTAACTAATTCTCACTGGTTACTGTTTGAAACGATAACAGTGGCCTACAAATTTCAATTTCATTTCTGTATCCCTGTGTAAAACAGCATTTTTATAAATTGAGTGAGGCTTTCGCGTCCGGTGTCCAATGTAACGTTGGTTTTCGGTCGTCTCAAGACGACGACCAACAGCCTAAAAACTAACGTTAGCATTTCTATGTTCGACTGAATCTAAATAGATCCAAAATGCCCACTGAATCTACCTTTTAACTCTATAATTTTTTCGTGGTTATTTATTATTTATCAACATAATTATAGATAAAAGAGGTTTTTATCAAAGGACGATATTTACCCAATGTGTTACATTTCGGCTTTTTCACATTTATTTTATCATATTTGCAATTAATGGAAGTTGATTTCCAATAAGGGATAGTACAGTTTTTAATCTTAATTTCGAAGAGTAAATGAAAAGTCGCTATTCTTTTGAATGATGACTTATGTTTAAGCCAATTCTCTGAGATTTTGTCCGCAATTGAGTCGCTCATTACTGTTTATCAGGTAAACGAAAACTCATTAAAAACGGTCTGCAATTCGGTACTACCGGGAAACACAACTTCATCTATTGACACTAATTGGTATTAGCCAAGTTATTTCAAATTCCGTTGTTTTATCTAAAAACAATTGGGACGTTTTCACATGATTACCTACCACTGCATAGAAATCATGAGCAGTGAAGGGAAGGTAGATAAAATAAATACTGCAAAATGATTGCACAGGTATCTTTTTCTGTTTAGAAGAAGGGGATTAAATTGTGGTGGACGGTTTGTCGTGACGGGATCGATGGTGTCTTTTATTGAACTGTTTAGCCTTTCATTAACGCTGTGTAACCGCTTGTTGATTCGCGAGATAAATCCGCGCTCTATCATCGCCACCCTCGCTCTTCATTCTCTCTGTTGAATATTCAACAGATGCACCGCAAAAGGGTAGCAACCTGATGGCTGACTAGCATGCACATGCACACCTATGTAACTATACACGTTCGTTTGCAAAAGAATAACTCGACACATCCGACGCTTCGTTACCAACACGAAACGTCAAAAACTAATCTAGTGCAATTTGTATTAACATTTCATGCCTGTTAAATGCTGCACTTTTGGGAAAACCAACAGCTGCGTGTGTTCTACTTTCGTTTTTTTTTTCTCTTTCTCTTTGTATTTAATGGGTCCAACGTTTCAAGTGCAATTGGACTACGCGTATCCAACGATAAAACTTTATGTGGGTAGAAAATGTGGAATTCGTTACACAAAAAGGTGCGTGTAGGCGGTACTACAATAATAAACCAACCCTATTAGTATTAACACACAACTGGAGAGTTATACAGGGCGAGTTATTTACCCTGAGATGATGTAGGTATATGTTGATTCGATGTCACTATTTTACGTTCTAGAAAAACTTATTTGCTTTGAAAGGCTAAATCAGATGTGATCTTGAACTCGATATTCGAGGTCATTTGTAGATAATGTCATTTTTTCTAAATAGATAACAAAACCTGTAAGAATTAGTTTTTTTTACCGCAAAAACCCAGTGCAATTGAACATTAGAGTGTCTAAAATACTGTAACGTGTTCAGTCACGAAAACACAATTAAACGAACGAAAACAACGAAAATTATTAACAACTAAAATTAAATTAACTACAGTTCTGATTAACACAAGTCTACACAATTTTTCACACTAGTAAATCTATTTAACCCGTCGCCGTATTCTTCGCCACTACTTATACTTGCGTTCAACTGCCGTCACTCTATGATTATCGATCGTTTTTTCTAAGAATTTATATTTGTGACCTCCGAAATAGAAACAGCAGAAACTTCTATAATGGGAAGTACCTTTTAAGTTGATTTTCTCTTAATTCTTCAGTCAGTATTTATCAAAAACTGTGAACAATCAAAAATACCATTCTTCTGGGGCGAGTTAAAACTAAAGTTGTAACACCATCACACAAAACCTTCCATGTCTAATTGTATGCATCTTCACATTATCTTAGAGTACTATTGTTTATTCGTTCTGGGCTGACGCGCCACTTCTTTCTCCTACTATGAGGGAACACACGAAATTTAATGTTCGGTTTTAAAATGCAAATAGTTACTATGGCGAAGAAAGACGAGTAATTGCACTTATGAATATTTATTTACAATTACTACAACAGCTAAATATGTACACATATGTAAGATGGTTTACGATAATATGCTTTTTTGATTCTGTTGTTATCTGAGTATGAATATGTACTGACTGTCCAAAACCTACCACTCTCCGATGGAGTAGAAGAGGGTGGTGACTAAAACTAAGAAATCCTTGAAATAATCTGTATGTAATTTACCGACGCCGACAATCATTCCGCAAAGATGCTTGCCGCCCTTATTCCTTGCTTGCAAAGGGTCGGCACACATCTAAAGTCATAAATGCCACCTGCAGGCAAATGCATCATTTTGAACGGACCGAAAATTCATGCTAATATTTTAAGATAAACACACTCTGAATCTGAACAACTATAAATAGACAGACTTTCTGAACTTTATTTGACTCTGAGCCGCCTTCATTCGCTCAGCCCTAGTTTCGCATTTTAGCGCGAGTGTCCACCATTCACATCAGAGGTGGGCCACCGACTCTTCGAAACCCCCCCCAATCACTCCCGTCCCTTCCCCCCACAACTCTGCCTTCTCCTCAATCCACTTCCCTATCCCTACCTCTCCGCATCTACCCTGGGGATGCTAAAACCTTCTGATTGTTAATCCCCACTCGAGGTGGGTTTTTAGTAAGTAAGAATCTGACACTACCCCCTTCAGGGGGTGCCTATGTAAGGTTTTCCCACCTCGAGTTAAATCTAAACAAAAAAAGAACTTTATTTAGTACCTGAAGATTTTTGATAAAGGTTTCCTAGGCCGAAACAATTATAAATCATAGCGAAATAGGTCGTTTAAGCATTTAGAAGCAATTTTTCTGTTTTATTAGATATCAATTTATTGAATTCAACTAGGACTACGGTAAAACAGAGAATAATAGAAACTATTTAAATGACTCCGGGATGATTTTATGAACACCCTCTATCCTACTCCTAGTGGTCCTTCGCTTCCTAGAAGAGGCAGATCAGTTTCGTGTTTCAGTTTTTTATTATTTATAGTATGATAATGTGTATTTTTGAAAACTACATTAATGAACAAAAATAAAAATATGAAAATGAAATGAAATTCCTTTCAAATTTTGTAAAATGTTCATTACCAATAGAAAAATACCATATTTCTATTTCATTAAACAGAGGTTTAAAAGGTAACATTTGAATATTTCCACATTCCGATCCTGCATCGCATCCATTACAATGTGTATGTGACCAATGACCATATCAATAATCCGAGTAACCGTTTAATCCACGCGAATTTCGTTACCAATAATCAAACTGAAAAATGTGACGTGAAACGTTGCTAATTCGTACTATTTCGACCGATTATACAAATAATTATGCTATTGTTCACTGGCAGCAATTATTAGAGTGCATGCCGTTTCGCTAATCTTATCTGCGAATTAATTATTCACCAACCAAATAAACTTGGTTGGATATCAAACAACGCCATTATCAATGCCGCAGCTTTCAAAGGTAACAACCAATTGCGTTTCGATCAGATAAACGATCTGCATAAAATGGTTTTGGTTGGTAAATTGAAGTGGATCGTAGCGGCTTCATTCCACAAATTATATTGGCCGAAACGCTGTCCAGATTATCGAATAATAACGGCTTTAAGATAACCATAAAGCTCTTGAGTAACGACCATTGATACGCCTGTAGATACCTACCATAAGATGTTTTAAAAATAAGATAGGAAGTTAGATACATATATGTATTAGGATAACCCAAAAATGTTTTTTTTTCATTGGTTAGTATTAAAGTTTGTTAATTTAATCCAAAATGCCATTGTTGCACTTCTTCTCCATATAAACTAAGTTAAAATCAGATTTTTATTTAAATTTGTCCAATTCAAATAAACAGCTGGTTTCAATTGAAATCCTGACCAGCATCTGGTAATTTCAATAAATTTCTGACCAAGATCTAAATTCTCTGTATTAATTTAGTTTGCGTATTTATTACGAAATATAAGCAACGTCGTAGATTCACTTTGTCAAGTAGATATCTCCATTAGGCCTTATCAAACATACAATATTGAAAACTACAGTTATCCGTAAATATCAGTCGATGGCAATATACTGCCTGTAATGTGAACTAACGTTTACCTCATATCTATAAATTGATACAATTAACCTCAATTTGATTTTTTTTTGTAAATTAAGCCATGATAGTTTTGGTTTGCCCGCAAACGAAATTAATCAATGGTCAAATCACGATATGATTAATGGTCTTGCTAATTTTCCGAATTCGTTGTTTAATTCTAATACAGACACGCGACTGGATTAAAAGGGAAATATCAATATGTGTACATAGAGTCAAATTTTGATGAACTGTGATGTATTGGAATACTATATTAAATGTCATGAATTATTAGAATTTCAAAATGAATGCGCAATTTTGACATTTCAATTTTTTCGTTCATCTATTTCAACTGATTTAGGAAAAATTAGATGATATTTATTTATTTATCATTCGCTGGTAACTTGTGTTCCTCATAAGAGTGTTACATACACTCACTCTAGAGGAGTTACAGTGTTGCTATCCTATTTCAAAATTTATAAGAAGAAAGACGTGTGAACTTATGTAGACGTCTTAGAAGTTACAAAAAGTTAACATCAAACAACAGATGTTTTTTTTTGTGTTTCATTCCCACCAGTTACTCGTGCTGGTGGGCGGGCAGTCCCTCCGACCTACACTGATGTGCAAAGCCGAAGAGTAGGGCGTAAAGCCCTCTTCAGCCTCCTTGCAGGAATCGTGGGAATGGGTGGATGTTGTGGTTAGCGAGAGAATGATAAGACGGACGAAGTGAAGACGGTAGAGTAGTGAAAGATTATCTGTGGAATATTACTGCCCCAGCATTTGCCTAAATAATCCAAGGAAACCACAGAAAACTTGGACTAGAGCAGCCAGACCCGGTTTCGAATCGGTGACACAACAGATGTGTTATTTATAAACGTAACTGGGCGTACAGCGTCAACACACATAAATGTACTCGTCTCAAAACTGCTTAGGCTGACTTAGGGAACTAATAACAAAGATAATATTCCAGTGGCTAACTTAGGAATGCATTGTGACTAACGTTGTTAAGTATAATAATTTAATGTATTTTTGAATGATTTTGTTAATTTAATGGTGAAAAGGCGATGTGTTGGATTCTTGTGGTGAAGGTAGTTGTACTGGGGCGGAGACTGTTGGTTTTCTGCGTAATGACATATTGCCTTACATTTTGTTTAATTTATTAGTATAAAATCAATATGTGACGAGACGTTTTTAGTCGTAGTAACAGTTACCTTGTATCCATGTAGTAGAGTAGATATTTTCTGAATTTTTAATCTACAAGTAAATTTAAGTTTATCGAACATCTTTATTTGTTTTATTTTTCAACTAATTACTCTTTTAGAAATTTTAGAAATTAATAAATTTAAAAATAGCGATATTCTAATAAACGAACAAATATAATTAAGTAGTTCTCCACTACTAACCATTTTCCCTCTACCCCTTCCCTCAACTAGCATATAGCCAATTTGTTGTTAAATTAATTTAAGTTCAAATATAACTTCCGATGAAGCCAAAGTCCGGCGAAGCAATTGTCAAATGATAATTAAATCTGTTGAAATTTATAAAACAGTGTTTTATTCAAAATTAGTGCAATATGAATTTGAACCAAGTAACTGTAGACCGCATCCAATATATACAAGGGCAGTTGTTGGATTTAACTTTAAGAAAGGATCGATGAGACACAAATATACAACAATCTTGCAAGAAAGAAAATTGGCAATGGCTATAAGTTGTAAGTGAGTTGTCCGGCGTTCCTTGCGATTGCTAATAATTCACTTCCTTTTTTGCAAAATTAACTGGTGCTGCTACCAGTCTTGGTAGAAGTTACAAAAGTGACTTTTAAGTTAAACAAGCGGATTATTTCTACAAACAACTTCCTTCCGAAAACTATTAAATTTGCGTTGTTTTTCACCGGTAAAGTTTGCAAGAGAACTTTTATATTATTGCTCTTTAAAATATTATCGCTATAAAGAGAGATTAAATGAGCAATTTGGAAAGTTATTTGTTAGTTAAAGTGCTTCTGACAACGTTCGAAGGTAAACAGTAAAACTGTGGGAGGGAGAAGGAAAAATTTCTGCGAAATCGAGGCTTAGAGAAAGAAAACAAGCTGATAACAAGTCCTCATTCAGCCTAGCAGAAGAAAGCAGTTTACTCCATCGGCGTCAGATGTATACCCTTAAAATTGCAAGACGTCACGTCGACAATCTTTGTAATCTATCAAATGATGTGCGGAACGGTCACAGTTATCATCGAGCACGAAGCTCTAGATGAAGACATTTTTTGTTCTCACTGGCAGACGGTATCGGTTGGGAAAAATGAAAAACTACGAAAAACTTCGATATTAACGATCTAGCGGAGAACGCTCGGAGGAAAATTTAGGGCGAATTTCCAATTTTAACTTTTCCGCGAAAGTACAATACTGAAAGTTACACCACACGTATCCAAAACTTTACTGTATCTATTTAATTGTCCTATATATGAGAACAATTTCGAATGAATCAGTTTAATATTTCGTTCCGGTTAAAATGGCCAATAAACAAAAAAATTGTTGCAATAAAAGAGAAGTTGCGGAATAATAACCACCTCGCTATCCAACTAAAAGTTACCACATGCTGTAGTTAAAAATAATAAAAGCTGACTAAATTAAACTGTAATTTTGTGCAATCTGTTTCAACGTAAAATTCTATTAACAGTTCTTCTTACTTAGAAATAAATAAAAAACACACCTGGAGTTTACAAATATTTAATGTTTCCACTATAATTATTTCAGCATACCACTGTGTCTTCTTCAGGTTCACTAGAAAAAGACCTTATTGAACATTACTGAATCCCACAACATCTCATCAATCTCTACAACATTTCAATAGCACTAATTATTTATATATTCCTACGTTATTAAATAGTATCATACTAAGTTAATAGAAGCTTCTAAAATTCAATTTATTTACCTAAATGACATACAACGGTTTTGATTTGCATCAATCACACCTATATCAGCTGCTTGCCATACAGTCCATGTCCCATATGTATATTCCCGTATCGCAAATATTCGTATATATTAATTGTGTCGTAATAAGTGCACTTACAATTCGCTAGTCCATTTTCATTTTCACATAATGCAATCAGTATCACGAACACGTACACACTGATGCTCAATAACGACCACAACTAAAATTTTAGCTAATTTATGACTCTGTCTGATTTCGTTCTCGGCAGCGTTTATTTGTTTTTGACACTTTGCCCTGTTTGTAAAGAACATAAATTTTACAATATGTAAATGGTTAACGGCAAATGAAAAGCTAATTTACATCTCCTTTTATCATGCATAGTTGATATTAATATGAGAGTCAATGAGAGTAGTGAAATATAAAAATTGTTCATAAAACAAAAAGAGTCCATATGGAGTCAACAGAAATAACTACTCCGAGAGCTAATACCCCTACCGGCATTGAATTACACTGTTGATTCCGAACTACTATTAGACGAAATTAGACGAGAAAGGATTTTATTACCTTTATTGTCTTTTTTCTTGTCTAATAATCGTTCGGAATGAACAGTGTAATTCAAGGCCGGTAGGAGTATCAGCCCTCGGAGTAGTTGTTTGTGTTAACTCCATATTTATATTTATAGTACGAGTTGTCGCCCAAGTAACAGAATTCAGAAATAACCGTAAAACGACAGTCAAACGTCGTTAAATTTTGCTCCTTAAAACCGAACTTCGAGACTCCGTGTCATTTCTATACGAGCCACAAAATATTCTAGTCACTACGAGATTAAACTGAACGACGAACGGTCATTCGTACAGAAACACAACATGACGGAGTCAATCTTCTTTCTTATCACGTTTCTCGAGTAAATGATCAGAAATGGTTTAGTTGGTACGGGAAATCCAACACTACCCAATCGTAGAGACGGTTTGGTATTTTGAGAATAATTCCCATTCTTCACGAAAACATAAAGAAGAAATCTTGCCTATGAGATAAATGAATACGTTTTTAAAATCTTGGACAAAACGAATTTTATCCAATCAACTGCCAGGTGGGCATCCTGATTTCAAACTTATTAGTTTTTATGGAGACACTATCAATAGTTAAAATAAATAACTGACCAAATCAAGCATGTCATGACAACTAGAAAGCCACAAGTAGAAAAAATAAGCTGTTTATTCTTCAAAAAATAATAAATAAAACAGTATATAGTATATTATGGACTCTATACGTATTTCGCCTTCTTAAGGCATCTGTGCCAGTTTTAATTTCCACTAACAATCTATTGTGTAATTTCTCATATATAATACGTATATTATTGTCTCTTGTAATCCAAAGGGTGGGGGGATGAAAGTGGGTTGTTTTTAAAGTTGGTTTGGTCGTTAGTTAGTATTTTATTTTCTTGTAACGCTCTCTTAATTTCTCCATAGTGAAACAAAATTTCCAAGCGTTGTTTTATTTATTTAATTTTTGAAGTTTAAAGATGTTTCACCAAGAGATCACGGCCCAATATAAAAAACTTTTTTTGTGTTTCATTCCCACAAGTTTTACTCGTGCTGGTGGGCGGGCAGTCCCTCCGACCTACACTATGGTGCAAAGCCGGAGGGTACGGCGTAAGACCCTCTTCAGCCTCCTTGCAGGAATCGTAGGAATAGGTGGGTAGTGTGGTTAGGGAGAGAAAGATGAGACAGACGAAATAAAGATAGAAGAGGAGTGAAAGATTATCTGCTTAATATTACTGCTCCATCATTTGGCTAAATGTTCCAAGGAAACCACAGAAAACTTGAACCAGTGCAGCTGGACCCGGGTTCGAACCGGTGACCTCTCGAATGCTAAGCAATGATCTGGAGCACTAGACCACACTGCTCGGTACGGCCCAACGGTTAGAATAGAAAATGTTTATATTTTCTTATGTTTATTAACACATCAACTCCTACTCCCTCCTCTTTTTACCACGGGGTGAAATAATATTCAGTACTTTCCATCTTATATAAAGAACATTAATCTGTTGAGCAACAATTCGAACATTATGAATTACTACAATTAGCAGCAAATGTAGCGACATACCGTCTTAGTCTAATCATGATTGACTATTTAATCCATGTTGTTTTATTTTACATAGGGTCTTAATCGCTTATTTATTCTTAAAGCTTCTTCAAAACAACCAAATCTAAATATATAGGAATAAATACAAAGACGTAATTCCCAACTGTCAATATATAACACAACTCTTAAAGTTATTCAGGGTACAAGGCACACAATTCTGGGGTGTGCCAAATCATGTTCGATAATATATAAAAACTTCAAGTTAATGTTCTTCGTAACATTGTAAGGGAACCTTGTTATGTACGCCATTGTAACATACTAATGCTTTGGGAATTGACGAAGTACTCAATGAAATTCAAATAAGAAAGGTTGAGATATAATATATACCATATTAATTTTGAAGCTACGATACTATAAGATGTTTTCAACTTCAGACAATGCCTTAGAAAGGTTGTTAAGTGTCCTTATTATAAAAGCTTTATATTGGTTAAACTACACTACAAAGATTTTTTTCGGTGAATCCGTGATAAAACATATCGAACTAACTAAGAAAAAATATAAGCTCACAAGAATGTTTCAAAACTCACATATGCTCATGTGAAATTAATCTCTACAAAAAAATGTTCATTAGTAACTCGACATATGATTCGACCGGTTGAGTAAAGAGTAAAATGCTACTAAATCATATAATAGTGTTCGCACCTTAAATAATTAATTAAAATGTACCTACAAGCAACATAATGACAAGTAAAAGTTAATCTATTAGGGAAATTTATCTATTATGGAATTTATACCAATTTATAATTTGACATTTACAACTACTGAAGTAGTAGTACACATTCAATATCTCTAGGTCAGTTTGCCATTCCTTGACCAACAAAGCCACCAATTACGTATGCACATATACTGATTACAAAAGTGAACTAAATACCCCCAGAGGCGATCAAAACCATTCCTGCTCTAAGTCCCAGGCCATAAGGGCAAAAAAATTAAACGAACTCGCTATCAACCATGCAAAAACAGTTACACAACACCTCGTCGATCAAGAACCAGCTGTTGGCATCTGGCATCTGATAGAGACTGGAAAACAACCAAAATATAGGCAAATAAAGACTTGCAGCTCTCTAAAAACTGCAAAAAGTCTGGGAAAAACAATTTCTCAGCCTAATAATTAGAATATTCCGGGCTTTTTGACTGTTCTTTGGATGTTATTCCTGACGTTTTACCTACAATTGCGGCAGACATTATCATTGCAACATAAATACATAAACAAACAAATTTTTAACAGAAAAAAACAAAGGCTAAAGCTGAACAAAATTTGGATACCGGCCTTGAAAGTCACAAAGACTGGACCAATCGGGACGTCAAAACGTCTCTTCTTCCACCAACGAAAGAATATAAATACTGAGTCATCTCAGTATCACCCAGTTTCGCATTTTTAGTGCGAGCGTCCACCCAATTCATTCTCTCCCCCAAACTCCCCCCCCCAAAATCAATCCACATCCCGTTCCCAACTATCTCAAGGATGCATAACCTACGGAATAACCACCCTACACCAGAAGGGGTTTTCTTAGGCACCCCGCCGAATCTGAGGAAAAACTAAAAACAAAAAAAAAACGTCACTCAGCAACGAAGGGCACGAACAACCACTTCGAGTGAGACCCACGATCAACCTTTGATTATACCTGCCGCAATCGCAGGCGCAACGCCAGAAGTTAAACCCAAAAGATCCGGAATATATCTGAATACAATACTGATTGAAGACATCGGCCATGAAAGCCTCCATTAGCTAAATAATAATAACAATAATAATTAGTACCAAATTTCTTCCCAGTGAACAGGTGTTTCCATTTAGATGTGTGTATATCGTGGATGTGCATGGTTAAATTTCATTTAATGGAAACAACGGTCTCGTAACAGATATATGAACCAAGTAGTGTATATGTATATGTAGGTACGTTATTGTCATTACTAAATGTACATATCGCAAATTCGTATCATGGCGGTACACATACGTAGATGCATATATGTTCATACATTATTGCATGTAATAATTGCACACCGCAACAAAGTGCCGTAACAGTTCCTCATATTCATATTACTCTATATATAAAGTGTATATTTCGAGGGACGCATGCACCCACGACCTACGTCGATCTTTCTATATATGTACATTAAAATACGTATGTGTGTGAGGATGTACATATAAGCTACTTTTCAACTTCGACGGATTGTATAGGATCACAAAATGTATGTGCAGATATGTGTTTATATATATACATGTGCACTTATGTATTTACTACGAGGCTGCTGCTATTTTATTAAAATCGTTAACTTGTTTGAAAAGGCTTTCATTCATATCGTTTTAATTATATTTCTCGAAAAAATAAAATAAAAATGACACACTTCTCGATTTTTAACTGCACGGCATGGTAGGTAGCAACTGTCTACTAGCTGAACAGTATAAATACCCCTCAAAAAATCACCGACACAAAACAAGTGAAATCAAATGTAAACCCTCTAAAACGAAACACTCTATAACGGAAAACTTCCTAACACTCCGCTTGAATAATTTATCTTATTACATACGAAATTAATCGATTTTGACAGTTTAGTTACAGAGAATTTATATTGCACTATCATTATTTTTTCTATGCTCACGAATGGTTAATTGGGAAATTCGAAAAAGATTATTAAAAGTGCATGTTTGGAGCACGGCTCTGTTCACTGAGAAAGCGATATTTTCAGATTCGGAGCGTATTAATTCTTTAATCAAGTAAAAAATTTAGTTTAAATTAAGAAAAACACATTTAACGTTGAAAAAATACACATTTTTAATTTTCACTAATTTATTGTTACTTTTAACATATGTTTCGCTACACTGTAGCTTCATCAAAAACACATTTATCTAGATTAAGAGTAAATAGCGGTTCCTGTGATAAATTTTGTATTGGTTTGACTGATAGGAATTTTAAAACGAGGATTTCTGAACACAATAAATATTATATAGATAAAGAATACAATTATAACCATGCAACTCATCTGATAGAAATTAATAATTCTCCGAATTATCAATTTTGAAGTTTTACATGTGGTGGAAAAGAACGTAAACTAAATCTTTTAGAATCCCTCAAAATTAATAAAACTAAATTGTCTCTGTATATAAATACAAATATTTTTTATAAAAATATAAATATATATACTTTACTATTCACTTTGTGCCATGTTTATCCTGAAGAAGCTACTGTGTTAGCGAAACATTTGTTGATATTAATAAATTCCTGTGAAAATTTATGTTTGTTTACTTCCAATTAGGAGTAACTATTCTCAGTACACGTTTAAAAGAACATTTGGATAGTATAAAAAACAAGAAAATTTTAACATTGATTTCAGAAAATTGTAATATAAATAAACACAATCTAGATGTGAGTAATGTAAAACTCTTACATACACAAGCAAAAAGTAAAAAACTTACATTACTTGAGAACTAACTATCCAAAAAGGCAAAAATCTTGTTAATAATCAAATTGAACTAATTGTTTATAACACACCTCTCTTAATTACTGATTTCTAAATTTGTGCACTAACTCCAACCCTACCTTCTTTTACTGCTATACGTATTGATATTGTACACTTTTAGCTTTAGTTACTATTTTTGTACTCTTGAAAATGATCGTCTGATCGAAACAATTGTCAAAGTGAATAAACGTTTGTTGAAATATTTTGAAGTGTTTTCACCCGTAATTATTTTTTATTCAAAAGTGTCATGAATATGAATAGAATTATTTTTCTTAATCTGTCAATATTTTTTTGATAATGGTCGCGCCAAAAAGGCAATTTATGATGTGGTCAAATAATCAAATGATGAAAATACCGTGGACAGAAAAGATTAGAAATGAGGAGGTATCGGAAAAAGTAGGGAAATAGAGGGCGCTATAAAGGGCAATAAGGTAAAAGAAGGAGAAATAAAATGATGCAATATTTTCTGAGACATAAAGCGCCAATTCGAGACATATTAGTAGCAGAAACAGGAATAAAGTGAAGCAGAAAAAGACACAGGACGTATTACTCTTAATTTATAATTAGAGTTAGTTTCCGAAAAATGCAGCGATTGGAAGGAGTGGACATACAATTTTCGGACTCACAGCTTTCTGATGTCAAACTTTTAAAAAATACAAAAACACTTACATTGTAAAGTCTCGAATGTTGCTATTATCAAGATCCACACACAAACTGTTATTAGAAATGAAAATTCAAGAAATGGCTGAATCGATTTTCATAAAGCATGGCTTAGAATCTTGTTACGAATGCCGGCCTTCAAACAAACAAAAGAGGCATTGAAATCGATTTACCCATTCTGAAGTTGCGATGTCACAGGCAGACATTACCACCTCTTTTGCGTGGCGTCGAAGGTTAAAAATTAAAAATAGAAAAATCGGAACTGATCGTAGTCAACTAAGCAAAAACATACAACCGCAAATATTTACATGAGATGTTTTCAATAAGAATTTAACAGATATAAATTATTATAACTCTCTTATAACAGACGTTCCTGATCAGTGACCTGTCTAAACCATAGAGATATAAGAACAAAAAACTTTTTTTTGTTTCATTCCCACCAGCTGTCGACTTAGACTGTAGTTCAAAGCCGTAGGATAGGGCGTAAGGCCCTCTTCACCCTACTTTCAGGAATCATGGGTGGATAGTGTGATTAGGGAGAGAAAGATGAGACGGACGAAATGAAAACAGAAGAGAAGTGAAAGATTATCTGTTGAATATTACTGCCTCAGCATTTGTCTAAACAATCCAAGGAAACCACAGAAAACTTGGACCAGAGCAGTCGGACTAGAGTTCGAACAGGTGACCTTCCGAATGCTAAGCAATGATCTAGACTAATAGACCACGCCGCTCGGTCGGACCATAAGCGGACCGCTGATCTCTGTGCGCTGTTCCGATTAGGCAACATAAAAAGAAAACGTTTTCTGTTGTCGTCAAAAAAGAGTTTTTAACTAACTGCTCATTATTAGGGCGACTCAGAACAATTTTATATCTGATAGCCAGATGGGTTATGGTCATCGTACCACCCTGTCAAGGACTTTTTGGTCAGGTCAGTTACTCCTCATCAGACTTTGCGGGAACTTCAGAACATTTTATTTTGTTTTGTACCTTTTTCTTGTTTGTAAAATTGTTTTTTTTGTTTTAATTTTAAATTGGTTTCATGTCCATTAAATTTTATTTTTCGAACCGAGAGTATTATTTTGACTCCGAACTCACTCCCTTTGCTCAACAACATTGACACAGTTGTTTGAGTCAACACAACATTAATAAACCCACAATTAATATTAATGGCAAATTTTTACAGATAGCGTTCACCACCCTGTGTGAAATTGATTATGTATTTGATGAGTTGCAAGTATACTGTGACCGTTATTGACATGCATAGTCATCGCATATACTTTTCTGTACCTGCCATCGTTTAAACTACTATGGAAAACTATTGCTAAATCTGAAATGTTTGTAGAACTCCACCTATCATACCGCGTTTGTAAATCCCCGCACGTGTATCTTCTTTCAAAGAGAATTTACTATTATTAGTGATCAAGGGCTCCAATTATCTTCGAGAGGTCTTGAGAACAAACTTATCCCAACCTTTGTCTATCCCTGTCGATGTCGTCTATGTACAATCAACAGAACATAAGTTTAAACTCCATTTCACAAACCCACAAGTTCTGAATTGAACAGTATATAAATTAATAATTATTCAAGCACTTAATTTTTTAAACTGTATCATTGTGTATGTCATCACTGTGTGACGAATCAATTGTAGCTATTTCTAATAAAATATTTAAAAATCCACACCTCAGTGTTTTGCTTTTACATAAGTTTGTAAATGATCATCTAGACCACTTCATGAACAACGCAGTCTTCACTAGTAATGACTTTTTTCACCAGTCAACATGAAAATTAAATTAACAAAGCTATCAGCAAAACTTTTATTACAGCATTTCTAAGTATGTACTTATTTCTAAAAATAGAAACCAAAGAAGGAATTTTTAAGATTCGAATGATACTAAAAATTATCGTATAATTTTTAACTGCAATATCCAGAGACCTCTATCCTGTAATTTCACCATAAGTTACTAAATAAAAGGCGAAGTTTTGAAGCTTAAAATTTATATTGGAGCGTACAACATATGGAAGCCGAAACGACTAAGCAGTTGATAAAAACTTTTTTATTACCTAACTCCTTTCTACAACATCCAACATCAATTCATACTCAACCAAATTGCGCTGAAAGGCTTTAAAAAATCGCGAACTAACCTCCAAACTTCCAAATTGTATATTCTGGTTATGGAAAGAATTTTAACTGCTATAAAATTAAGATAACTACCTACGTTATTGTCTGAAATTTGTCTTTCTAGAGAAAATAAATAAATTCAGTATATTGCCAAAGGAGACAAACCCCAGAACATTAAAGAATCTTCTAGTTAATAATAAACTGACAAATAACATAAATGAAAAAAGTGGAATTTACCAACTGTTTTGCAACTCTTGTAAAGTCACCTATGTAGGACAGAGTGAGAGGCCAATAAAAACTAGGATAAACCAACATATCTATAGCATTCATTAATAAACGAGATTCATTAAAAAAATGTAAAAATCTTTCACACCAACGTCAGTAAAGGAAGAATGTTGTCATTATTAGAAACCTTAAAAATTAAAAACCTAAACACGCAAAATTAAATTCCGTAAATAATCAAACCAAATTAGCTTCTATAAACTCCCCACTCTTAATATATATGTGGTAACCAATCAGTAGTATAAATTAAAATTTGACCGTTGCAAACTTTAGTATTAACTTGTACTCTTGATAATGGTAGCAATCTACCGAAACATTATGAAAAATGACAAAATGAAACTTGTAAAAACAAAAAAAATCTTGCTTTTTGAGTTACCGCTTGTACTGTACGTATCGACAAACGAAAACACAACAAAGCAAAGTCTAATTGTTAATTTGTTAACTAAAATTAAATTAACTACAGTTCTGATTAACACAAGTTTACACAATGTTTCACACTTGTAAATCTATTTCTCTCGTCGCCGTATTCTTCGCCACTATTTAGACTCGCAATCAACTAGCGCCACTCTATGACTATCGCTCCTGTCACTTGTCAACGCACGATGTAAACAAACTGAGTCGATCCGCCCACTGCAGTCGCTCCTATAGTTTTCAGCATTTCATCCAGAACGTTCTACAACCTTCCCGTGTTACTACTGTCTTTTTATTGACCGTTGCTAGAATATTCCAGACGTATCTAAGAAAGTCGAGAATATCCATTATCTATTCCAGGAAGGTGATGTTAATTAGGACTGAACCAACATAAACCACAAGTACAGTTCGTGACAATATCTATGACCCTAAGACAACCGAATCAGAATACTGATAATTAAACACCTTCAACACGTCAAAACGTTGCAGGCTTCAATATTTTTGCTTGTCTCGTATTCTTTTGATAGTAATAGTTAAAGATACACTAAGCAATTACTTCAAATGTTTTGGGTCATGGTTTAAATTTTCAATGAGGTAAACGTTGTAATAATAATTTTGAAAGAAGGGTTAAAACTAGAATGTGGTAAAGCTTTTGTAGTTACATTTCAGAACAGCTATCTAAACACATTACAGTTAAAAGTAGTAGGTAAAAAGAATTTGTGTAAACTTTTAATTATTTAAATCATTTCTGTTTATGAGTCATCAGTCTAGAGAAGTAGAACTGTGACAAATAGTTGAACAGACAGACTGAAGCGATAAGGGTTCCTAGTGTAGTACAAAACCTCCAAAGAGATGTAAGCACTGCTCCCCCACTTAGGATTCCGTTCTACTAAAGGGCAAAATGAGTACATGTTTCCTTTTTGGCAGACATGGTGAAGATCGGCAGACCATGTTTTCATATTATTATCACCTACATAAAGCTATCAATTAGCTTCAAATAAGGACAATATACTTAAATTATTTTGTATTCGTCATTAGTACAAAGATCAGCCTGAAATGCCAGGACCATCTACAGAAAAAATTAAATTTGTGTTTCGTCTTTCTCAAAACCGAAGAGACCTGGGAATGTCGGTATAGATTTTCCAATAAACTTTTAGTTAACTTTCAACAACGTACTAAATTTGTTATTTAAGTTCCGGATACAGTTTTTCTAACAGCAATCGCAAATCAAATTTAGAAAGCATGGTTATCGAGATTCCTATATTCAGCCAATTCGGATGGTATCTCACATAATAAGTGAAAAAAGCAATCGGAATCTTAGTTTGTACCTCCAAAAACTTTCTTACGTGCTATTTATTGGAAAATAATCCAGTAAAACTGGTTTATAACCAAGGCAGTTTTCAGTTTTTGACGTCAAAAGTCTCTAAAGAACACTATTATGCAAACAAACGTAGAATATGATATGTGTAAAAATCTTATAGGGGCTCATTGGGAACTATAATTGGTCAGAAACGTGTACTTCCTAAAACCATATATAATTCACTTAAAATGAAGAAACAAGACTGGGTAAAGTTTCACTAGAATAATTTATTGTGTCGACAATGTTGTTTCGAGCTATGTGCTCATTTTCAAGAGTACACTTATACAATATTGTCGAGACAATAAATTATTCTAGTGAAACTTTACCAAGTCTTGTTTCTTTATTTTAAGTTAATAAATATGTTTCACAAAAAGTGCACCCACTAAAGTTTAAATATTATTCATATATGATTCATTGTTAAATATAGAACCTAAGAACAGACACGACAATATCATGGTGCAAATAAACATGAAAATTGTAATTAGTAATAAAATTATAACCATTTATGTTTGTTTCTAACATTACGACCTGTTAAACTGTCCTTTCTTTAAAAGAATTACATGCCAAAAAAATTTCGTGGAATCTATTTGATGCCTACTTTCCAGTAGACGGAAAATTCTAATTAGGTATTTAAATTTCGTTCAACTTGTAGAATTTCAAAGAGAATTGCTCGATAATGATGTAACAGGGAAATTAACCATTTGAATTTTAATAAGGAATATTCCTCTAACTTTCATTTGAAATGTTGAAAATTCTAGGAATCCAATTCACCCTCAAAAGATATTTGTCGGTGGAATCCTAAGAAAACACTTTTAAAATTAATATAAAATGGAATTTATATTAATAAGATGTTTTGTCATCTTTTAATTAATAGTAAACAATTTTATATAACACGCCCATATACATATATGCATATGTAACAACATATACGGATACGGTTTTCCAAAATAGAAACTAGTTAATTTAATGAGAAACAGCTAATCAAATTGTCTTGTACAACCTTTTTTAAAATCCTAAGGTTATTCTGTTAATTAATGGTGCTGTCAACATCAGCCGATGTCAAATAGATATAAAAATATTTTATTTTATGTATAAATTACGATCCTTAAAAATAAATACGTTGATTCAATTGACTAAATTTTTATTTTTCATCTAATCCTTGTTTCAACAAATTATACTTATATTTCAATTAAAGAGTCATCATCAAATGATAACACATGGAATATTCCCTAGTGTCTGTCTGATCGAAACAATTGTTAGAGTTTTTGTTTTTATAATTTATTGAAACTCGTTTTGGTGAAATTCTTATTTTGTAATTTAAAATTTTACTTCGGCCAATTAAATGTTATAATACGTCACTGAATCTTAAGTAATATTTCAACTAACTTCAGCGTTTATAATACATCGAAAGATATGTATTTTGTTCATCGTCAATTTTTAATTTCATCTTGACCCACATGAATACTAAATCACTTACCTAATATTAATTAATGTTTTATATTCATATAGACGCTGGAAAAGGGCGTAACAGTTTTTTACCAAGTTTAAATAACACACAAATCGATCACTACAACACTTATATTATTAATGTTTCTTTACTAATAATTTTCACAAACTCTAATGAGTCACTTATAATATTAATTTATATATTTTAAAACACTTATTTTAAAATCACGTTGAATCGTTGAGTACTAACAGTTGAATTAATACCAGTCACAATAATTTGATAGTTTAAAAATTAACGGAAGCACATGTTCTTAACTGTTGTTATGTAAGAGAAAATTGCGAAAATTTTTACGTTAAAACGCTCGAATAAGTCACACGTACGTCTGGCGTGTCCGGGTAACGTGGTCCGGTTGAAAACTCCGGGAGTAGTAGTGCTGTGAGAAACTCCAGAGGGTGGGGGCTAGAGAAAACGTAGAAGCGCCGTCTGGCGGCAAACGACATCGATTTTCCCCAGCCCCAAAAAGAAACAGAATTTCTTGCGTTTCATTAAGTTTACTCAAACAACACTACAAGTCTAGCTGCTGTTTTCATATCCGATCCTGTCAGTGATAACACGCACGCTGACAATGGAAGGGATAAAAGCCAAGAGTAGCCGTCGACGAAAGCGTTAGACTTATGGGGGCCGAAAAAGAACGGAACGGTAGATAACAAACGGCTAATCCTACCACGTAAGTTGTGTTCAATTTATTGCCGTCGTTAAATGACCTGCAAAATTAAACTGACAAACAAATAGCACTTCCGCTCGACGAGTTGAAAAGGAAAAATCATTTCAAGCCTTTTTCCAAATAGAATGGGCCTACAACGGTAAACCCCTTCCGCCAATTTGTCTTTAAAGTAGGTGGGATTTCGAACTAAAATGAAGAAATAGAATGAGACTTGCACTGCAAATATTAAGTGTACCTGTTTTCTTTCGCTATGAATCGTCCTGGACTACAACTTGATGAAGTCCAAGTATTTGTGTTGAATCTTGACTGAAGTAGCGTTTGTAAGTCTGAATTACAGTCTTTGAGTAGGTTTTATATACAAATATTTACACTTTTTACAACGGATAATACTGGTAGCAACTATCGGGGAGCTTTTCGTCACGATTGTGTTGTCGCTTGAATATTATTAATTGATTAGACTTGGTGGTTAATATAAGTTGAATATAGCTGATAAATAGATAGTGAATTTATTTTGCTTGTTCTGATCTCTTTTTATAGAAAGGTTATTTATAGATTTTGGAATAAGTTGGAAAGGGATGGAGGTGTGATTAAATTTGATGAGAACAATGATGATGGGTGTTAAAAGTGAGGAAGGTGGGATTTGAAACTTGTTGTAGCATATTGTTCTATGATTATAAATGTGACAGAAATTTGATACAAATTGACGGACGTTAGTATTATGGGGTTGACAATTACAGCTAGAAAAATTATTGGAATTTATGGGCGATTTATGGTAGTGCAATTAGGAAAGGATTCGAGACTAAATTGACAAAGGAAAGGAACTGGTAATAAATGAACAAAGGAGCTAAAAATCAGAATTTGAAAAGTCAGCGTGAAAACGTTACGCATCTTGCAATAATAATAAAGCAGTTGGTAGTCCAAGGGACGCAACAGTACCAGTGTAAGCTATCGAAACGAATAAGAATAACCTAAAAGCCCTTTTAGTTAAAAACAGACCTTCTCAACCACCCAAAGCAAAAAGTGGTATTTACAAAATTTGTTGTAACGATTGTGATGGAATTTTCATAGGAAAAAGTGGGAGAGCCATTGGAACGAGATTAAAAGAACATTATTATTCTATCAAGAAAAAGCTTGAAAAATAAGTCTCCCGGAACACTGTATTGTTTCCAACCATTCATCAATATAATAATAATGGTCGTAAACTAACCATATTAGAGAATCTACAGATCAATAAAGCCTTACGCAAAAACTTAAACTTGGACAATTTTCAAACAGAACTAAGCTCATCCAAGTCCCCACTACTCCTTTGTGATTTGTAATTGATATATAATCTGTTGGTATCTGTTTTAGACTTACTTTAGTTTATTCTTGAGAATGATCGCTGTCGATAGAAACTATAGTCGAGTGATTAGTTAAATAAACTTGAATTCGTTTTATGTGAATTCTCTAAAAGCAGTTATACAATAATATAATTAGCCCATTGGATTGGATTAAGCATTTCGTCTTGTGTTCAATAATAACAAAAAAAATGTGGTCAAGTTAGTTTGGTTCTAGCACCATACCTTAGCAAAAAAACTAACTCATTTGTGTTTCATTACCACCAGCTACTCGTCCCTCCGACTTACACTGTAGTGCAAAGCCGGAGGGTTGGGCGTAAGGCCCTCTTCAGCCTCCTTGCAGGAATCGTGGGAATCGGTGGGTGGTGTGGTTAGGGAGAGAAAGATGAGACGGACGAAATGAAGACAGAAGAGAAGTGAAAGATTATATGTGGAATATTACTGCCCCAGAATTTGCCTAAATTATCCACGAAAACAACAGAAAATTAGGACCAGAGCAGTCGGACCCGTGTTCAAACCGGTGACCTCCCGAATGCAAAGCATATAATATATATAAGGATATTCAGGATGTTGTCGTTGAATGTGAATTTGTAATAATAATTAAATTAATTAATAATAGTAATAACCAACGTTTTGACGTTAAGGTCGTAGGTAAGATGTGGTAGTAGCTGTGTCTAAACACCCGCAGACGGAATTGTTATGTAACCGTATGAAGGAATACGATGCTACCCATCCGTCCAAATTTGAATGGGTGAAAATACTATTTTGAAGATGACGATCGCTTTTAGATAATTTGTAAGCTTAAAAGTGGATACAAATTCTGTTATATACAAAAACTGTGTACTCATTATTTCAAAAATTGCTTTTTAATATACATCATATATGTTTCTACTTCACAAATTCTTCTACGTTTACGTTTCTTAAATAATTTTCAATATTTATGAAAGAACGTAAGTAGAGGAGGTAATAAATAAACGTAGGTACTATAAAATTACCAAGTAATGCATTCTGTATGGCGGTATAATGTATTGTGCATTATAAATTGACTGAATAAAGCACACTTTATACTTTAATCCATGGGGATTTTATTCGCGGAGGGTTTCAAAAATACTTTTCCAAATATTAAAAGATGAAAAGAAAAAATTCAATACGTTTGCATAGCAAATTGGAAAATGAAAAGTAGGCATCCAGTAGAAGAAAAGATAAACGGAAGTATATATATAAAAGATATATGCGTATTTGAATTGCTAACTTTTCCGCGTAACTGAACCATATCGATTTCAAGAAAATTTAAAGTAAATTTGAATGACCGGAATAACTGCACTAAGAAAAAAATGAAGGAGGTACCTAACAGTTCTTTCTGCTAAATCCATTTTTAAAAGAATTTTACTCACATTAAGAGAAATGTACCAATCTAACGATGGGCATACAGGCATACCTTTAGCAACGGTTTTTTGGGACTGGAAAGGGATCCTGTTGGTCGATTTTTTGCACGAGTGAAGAACTATTAATTTAGCCTACTACTTTAAACTTCTCAGTCAGATAAAACTTTTCGCCGAAAAAGGCGAACGCACCCCATTCGTAACGTGTTACTCTTGCACGACAATGCTGGACCTCATACTGCAGCTTTAACACAGGCCTAAATCGGTGAAATACACTGGACTCAGCTGGAACACCCTTTATATAGCACAGACTTATTCCCTTGGGATTTCCACATTTTTGTGCCCCTCAGAGAATCACTAGGAGGCGAGCGATTTAAGACCGACGAACAGCTTTAGCCGTTTGTGCGCAACTGGATAGACACCCGCCTTGCTTCTTTTTATGAAAACGTGATGAAAAAACTATCAATGCGTTGGGAAAAATGTATAGACAAACAAGGAGTATATGTCGAGAAGTAGAGAAACTTGTGTTTTTATTAAACATTTCAAAATAAATGGTTTATGAACAAAGGCTCATTTATATTTGATCCATCCTCGTATAAACAATGATTTATCTAAAATGCAAGAGAACGAGTCCCGATTAATATCACAAGGCAAAGCCTAAATCAGTTTCTGGCAATATTGAAACTGAAATGATTTCGTTTATATCAAAACAGAGTTAATTACGATACTGGAGTTTTTGTACGTCTTCTCGGGTAATGGTTGCTCTGAGACATAAACTGCTGGAAGTAACTAAGCAACAACAGCAGCTATAATTATGGAGCCATTATAATTTGGTTCTCTCCCATTGACAACTAAGACGTGAGTTTAGATGCCAAGCTGCATTAAATCAAAATTTAGTTTAATTTTCTCAGTCTTAATCGATATCTGAAGCATGATACGAAAGCTCCCAATGCAATCTCTCATCAAAATTTAGCCCCAAGTTAAAGCTGCTAACTTCTTAATTAGACCTTTTACTCAATCTATGTTCGCAACATAATCTCAACTTTTTTGTCACGTTTACCGTTTCTTCGTCTTCTTCTTTTACACAACTTCAGCTTATTAAAAGATTAGCTGTATAACGGAAAGTGAGACAAATAATTGTTTATTATAGTACCAGGGTGGATCAATTTTAAACCGTAATTTATTAAACACATTTATAAATAATACGATTGTATCACTTTAGTGATAGTGATAGTTACCTGCATGAAAGGTGTTCTAATAATTCTTTAAATAAATTGCAGTGGCGGCTTGGAGTGGTTCACACAGGGAAAGCATAATTTAAAATATTAAAAGGTAACAAAGCAAAGCATATTTAACGTCGCATCCACAAATTCAGTTTGAAATTTCTTACAGTTTCTTAACCTTTCACAGATTGTTTATATTCAAATTATAACTGAAGCACCAGCCATTTATAATTTTTAATTATTGCAATTATTTCATCATACGTTAACCGAGAAAACGCATTGTCAACAAAGCAATTGAACTCATTTTGAGATGATTACGAATTATCCTGAGGCCGCTATCGATCGTGAGCAAATTAGAACCCTTGCTCAGTTGTTACGTATCATGCGGCACTGTAGATGCTCGAAATACAGCTATCCCCACCCCTAATGTAATGTTAACTGATAAACGGATCAATGGTCTGTCTTTACTCATCCAAGCCGCGGCAACTGTTGAGTCTGTATAAACCGGCTGAACATCCACGAAATCATGAATACGTAATTATACCTTAATATTCACATTAAACCCGGATTGGAACCGGTGACCTCCCGAATGCTAAGCAATGATCTAGAACACTAGACCACGCCGCTCGGTTCATTAGACAGCCACTGTCGTACAAACTAATGACTTCTCGGATTAGAGAACATCGCATTTTTCTCGGTCAATAATAATCGCATCAGTTCAGCAGTTACTTATTCCAATTTTAGATATAATTTCCAAAACTGTTAGGCAATGACCAGTTTCAATGGGGCGGAAAAAGAAGCCAATGTTTTCTTCCGTATCGCTTATGCTCAGGCAGTGATAATGGTTTTCATTTCGAACGGCTTTCAATCATTCCAATTATTTTTATTTCACTCGTACATTTAGGTCTTCTGAATGATTTTATCCCCAAACTAGATATTGAACCCTCACGAAAGTTTCGCAGGTTTTATCCCTTTGTGTATGGGAAACTTGACAATGATTTGTTGGGCAGCGGTGACGTGTAACCCTTGCTACGGCATCGTTATATAGCAACAGAGGCTAGGGATGGGATCCACACTACACATACTATTTATCAATAACGTTCTAAGTTATCGGAATTCTCCTAACACTACATGTCACACCACAACAAAATTCCAGTTTAAACTTTATTTACCTTTAGCTATTAGTTGAAACATGAATATCAGATAGGAAGATGTCAGATAAACACAGTCAAACAGGATATAATAAATAGTAACTGAAGCAGAGTTTTCAAAATTGTTTATATACTAGCTGTGCCCGCGACTTTGTCCGCGTGGAATTTAACACAAAGTCATTTTTAAAATTTTAAACGAAGTCGTTGAGACACAACCGTTAGCAATAGCCGTCGCGTTCTGAGCCCGCGCGACAGGCATCCTTTGTGATATTAAATGGCGGAAGGCGCTTTTACAATTTTTGCTGTCTGTCTGTCTGTTTGTTTCGGCTAATCTCTGAAACGGCTGGACCGATTTTGACGGGACTTTCACTGGCTGATATCTAATGTAATAAGGAGTAACTTAGGCTTCTTTTATTTTAGAAATTAATAACTATTTATTAATAATAATAATTAATTTCTAAAATACAAGTAGAATAAAAATCCCCTCAAAATCTGTCCAAACGTTTCAGAGGTTAGCCGGAACAAATAGACAGACAGAAATTTAAAAAAATGTTATTTTGATATATGTACCGTGTATACACATCTATATGCATTTAGTAAAAAGTGGTATTTTAATATTACAAACAGACACTCCAATTTTATTTATCTGTGTAGATTGAAATAGGTTATTTATATTATTCGACACGGGGATCGGGAATTCGTTGTGAAATCTGAGATGGGTATAAAACATTTCCAGTTTTTACTTTACACCGTAAAAGAAGCTAAGTGAAATGATATGAGCGATGGAAAATAAAAGACGAAGCGATAGGACTCGTTTTTATAAAGAACATTAAATTTATCGAAACCACCAAATTCGAAGATTACGGGTAACTGTGAATGCTGAAGAGACACCACTGAAGATATCCCACGCGGTTATAGACGTCTGACTCAATACCAATAAATCCGGAAAATAATTGAAATCTTCTTAGAATCAGATTTTCAGGAACAAAAGAGAAAAAAACTACTAACTACTTACTCATATTCGCTTTACAGTGCAAGTGATAGAATGTTAAAGGATAACATGTGAAATCACCTGTTGGATTTAACAATATCGAGGAACGTTTTGAGCCACAAAGGGGTTTAAAGGGAGGGAAATGATTTCGGTTCTACACGAACGTGTAATATATAATATTAGACGCCCGTCGTCGCTTTGCAACGCAAACAGCGTCGAAAGAATTCGAAATTCTGAAATCAACTAAAAAGCGTTAGTCTCGGCTTCGTGATAACAGTAAACTAAGAACCAAAGCGGCAAAGCAAACTCCTAAAAGCAAAAGGATTGTGTAATAAAACTTAGTTTGCACATTCCAGCCGCCGCGTTGCGTCCTTCTTATTTCCGAACGTGACTACGACAACGACGACGCTAAGCGTCGGAACGCGTCGTACGATGCAACAACAACGCCACGAATACCGTTATCCACGCACGCCGACACGTTCGTCCGTCCGCATACACCTAGAGAGTTGTTGATTTCTTGCAAACAACGTTCATCCAAAGCGAAATTACAATTCGCTTCATACGCAATTTGCAACGACAGATGTAATTAAATCGAGTTAGAAAGGTTGTGAATGACATGAAATAAAATCACCACTAGCACGTCGCTCTTGTATAAGTAGAATGTAATAAAGATTGCGACGCCTTCTAACGAAACGTATTTCTGCCTCAGAGTTCAGTTTCGTACCAATATAGTTCGTTAGATTCGCTGGAATTTTTCTCGTTTAGAAGAACTAAGTGAGAAATATTTGCTAGTTACGAAAAATAAACACGAGAAAAGTTACAAAACTTTTAAATAAATCAAACAAATCCTGTTATGTTTCAAGTAGTTTTACTGACAATTGTTTCACTATACCGTAGCTTCATCAGATGACGGAATACTTAAATATTAGAAAACTAAAAAAAAACAACAACTTTTGGTTGTTTGATTCAAACAGCTGCTCGTGCTGGGTGGCCTGTTCCTATTTCTTGTGATTGATTCTGAACTAATAGTTAAATTAACGGTAATTGGCAATCAGTTATGAGCAAACATTTCCAACAAATTTTAACTACCAAGAGAAATGAATGATTAGTAAGGCATTTACTCTTGATAAATCATTATAATTTTACTATTAATATAAACAACTCTTGATTCTGGTCCAAGTTTTATGTGGTTTCCTTGGATCATTTAGGCAAATGCTGGAGCAGTAATATTCCACAGATAATCTTCCACTTCTCTTCTGTCTTCATTTCGTCCGTCTCATCTTTCTCTCCCAAATCACACCACCCACCCATTCCCACTATTCCTCCAAGGAGGCTGAAGAGGGCCTTACGCCCTCTACACTCACAGTGTATATCGGATAGACTGCCCCCCATCAGCACGAGTAGCTGGTGGGAATGAAACACAAAAAAGAAAGAAAAAAGGTATGGATTGTATAGGCAACTACTGGAACAGTAATATTTTACAGTTAGTTTGTCACTCGGTTTCCGTCTTTATCTCGTCTACCTCGTTGTTTTCTCTCTAAGCAGCTCCACACATCAATTTTTTAAGGAAGCTGAAGAGAATCTTGCCCGCTACTCTGCACCACAGAGTATATCGGTATGGTAACCCGTCCACCAACAATTTCTGGTGCTAATAAAGTCCAATAATGCCTCTAAAGGTTTGACCACCCACGACCCCCCATCACTTGTATAGGTTTCGTCATTTGATGTTTGATTTTAATTTTCTGCACTATTTTATATTAAATTTTGAACTATTATAAAAATGATAAAGATATACTTAGTCTCTGGTTAGTTCCCCCCCGTTGACTTCTACCTAGCTTTTGATAAACCTTGAAGGGATATTATTTTATGTATTTATTTTTCCGCTTAATTTCCTGTCAAACCAAATGTTCCCGAGATAAAAATCGTGCAACTTTTCTTTGAAGAGGAACCAGCTGGTGTTTTTTTTTTTGAAGCCCCGCTGCTTTGTATATTTTCATGTTGGTATTGATGAACCGTAATTTTTCAATTTATGGCCGACACAAGCAAAGCGAACAGAAAACGGCTTTATTGGAGTATATTTCACGTCTAGCAGCAGCAGAGGTATTTAAAAGAAATTTATGTTTTTCTTGAATTGCTCCTCGAATTTGCCTTCTAAAGAAATAAATAAATGAAAACACGCAAAATAGGACGGCCTCTTGCTGCTTTATCGTACACTCCCTAATGCCGACAAAAACCTCCAAATTTATGATAGGGACAATAAGTAATCTCATACATACGATATATTTTCCTTTCAAAAATAGAAAAAAATAATAAGTCTACTGTTCAAAAATGTCTTTGTGTTGTCCAACAATTTAAATACAAGGTACAACAACTCCGGGAATTACAAGCAGCTGGTCAATTGGTATATTGTTTAACACTTTGGGAAGGCAGAATTTTTTTTAAACATGTAGTCTAGGGGATAACTCGGTTTTTACTCTCGCAACCCAACCCACTTAGTCGTAATCTTGAAGAAAGGGCGTACTTTGTTTTATTTAGAGTCTTACAAAAAATTTATTAGATCTCTTTCTAGCTAACTAAATAATCTATAACATTAGTTAACACATTTTTCACATAGCATTGACTATAAAGCATAAATAGTAGTTTCGCCAGGCCTCACAACCGTCCCGTCATCTGTTTTTTAATTTTCTGTTGTTCACCTTTATTTTCAACGATGTCTCCAAATACGTATGCCCATAAGCAGGTTCATTTCCCCTGAAGGTTACTGCACTCCACTATGGAAATCAATTTCACAGATACAGGTCGGCAAATTTTAGAAAAGTTCTGATCATAGTTCAAAATCTACGCTGAAATGAAAGGAGAAGGCATTCGGACGGAAAAGGATAACAGATAGACGCCGACGTTCTATGCACCGGAAGTGATTGAATTCGAATTATTTGCGGCAGTAGGAGATAAGTGCTTTAGTGGACAACACTAAATGTGCAACACAGCAAATGTGGGCGTGACAGACCTAGAGCCTTTCTTATCCTGGTGGTACTATAGCTTAAGCAGTTCAATACTGCAAGCAATGAAATTAGCGGGTATATCAATCCAACAATAAAATTATAATTATTAATATATTATTCAAACTCAGTGGTACATTAGACGTTTTAGGAGAACCAAGCGTGTTAGAGATTTGAAAAATTTGAGATCATCATCCGGAAGAGGAGACAGTGTAACGAACGTGTACGTGTGTGCGGTGTATCGATTAGCGCCGACTCACCCCGAAGGCGGCACGTTACATGTCGAGACCGATCGATGCCGAGCAATGGACGCTCGAGAATATTCTGTTGAAATAACAAGTCGTTTTCTTTGGAAAATGGTCGAAATACATTCGCCTGTTTTCTAGTAATTTCGTTCAGTAAATATATACCCTCGTCTACGGGTCAGGTCAGCGGGACAGTTGATTTTCAGACGCGTAATATAAATATGCAACGGCGACATACAGTGTGATATAAATAAAGTGCATTATTGTTTGTCTGATAAATAAGTAGTTTAAGTTTGTTAGTAGTGTAGTTTTTAAGTGATTAAATAAACAGTTGTAAATAAATAATTGTTAAATAACTAGAAAATTCGTTACAACAAATTCATCAAGGTTTTTGTTCATCAAAACAATTCGCATTCAAGACCCCTTATAACTTTTCCTGCAATAAATTCGTTCAACTTTTCGAAACGTTTTCGTTTATAAGGCCGCTCCACTTTTATTTCCCTCAAATTAAGTTGGATCTTAAATCATTAAACGTGGCCCATAAAACGAAAATAAAGTCTTCAAAGTCATTAAAATCCGCTTACTTACGTATTTATGCTGGCTCACCTAAGTTTCTCCCCCAAACCAGAGCCAACCACATACCACAGCCCATGCAAAAGACCCGTCATCGAATAGACATAAATACGTAAAATAAATCACGGGCAAGGTTCTTCATCAAATAATTGTTTTGTATGCACATAAAAGCCTGGAACTAACCCGTTGAGTTAATGGTCGTACATAGCTGCAAATATATCGAGCTCGACCCCATGCAAAACTGGAAAAGCTAGGAAAGAGCATTTTCTGCTCCGGCGCGTGTAATTCGAAGAAATTTCTCAAAGATGCTGTCAGACAGAGAGAGCAGACGACGCTGCTAAGTTTTATGGAAGAATGCAGGCGACAGAAACCACTTCTTTTGTGAGTGTAGTGAAAACCGCGGAAATAATTTTCTTTGATCCAAGGAATGAACGAGTTGACGAGTGCTGTCTGCAACGCGACGGGGCGATTTTTACTGCCTCACCGGTACTACTACGTATATCAAGTGAGCGTAATGGAAGAAGACAAAACGATCCTAAATATTTTCGTCGCAATAAAAATTTAAACGAATTCTTTAAATAACAAGAAGTTTCTCTTTACGACTCATAAACGAAAAGCTGGAAGAGAGGATGATTTAAACAGATTAAAAGTCAATGGTGTTGGAACAAAAGGTTTTATTATTTTAACGACTTGAGACTATTGGTTATTTTGTCATTTTATTTCACGTAGGCAAAGAATTCATTTTTGGGATTAGGGTTTTTGAGGTTAGAATATCTCGAAATCCTGACGGGCAGTAACAATTCTGAGGCCAGATTCGAACTCATTGTCACAAACTAATTGGAAATGACATATCTAGTCTTAATACTTAATGAATATAGAATTGGTTATTTGTGAAACATTGAAACATTATTTAAACAGATAAATAAAACATCGAAATTAATTCTAATGTAGTATTCATTCTCCAACTGTTCCGACCTGTTAAACCTTTGTCAACCTTAAACATATTGTGACGTGTTCAGTCACGAAAACACAATTAAACGAACGAAAACAACGAAATTTATTAACAACTAAAATTAAATTAACTACAGTTCTGATTAACACAATTTTTCACACTAGTAAATCTATTTCTCCCATCGCTGTATTCTTCGCCACTACTTATACTTGCGTTCCACTGCCGCCACTCTATAACTATCGCCTGTCTATCGCTCCTGTCACTTGGCAACGCACGATGTAAACAAACTGACTCTGTCCGCCCAGTGCACTCGCTTTTATGGTTTTCAGCATTCCTTCTAGAATGTTGTACAACCTTCTCATGTTACTATTGTCTTTTTATTGATCGTTGCTAGAATATTCCAGACATATCTAGGAAGGCCGAGAATATCCATTGTCTTTTCCAGGAAGGTGTTGTTAATTAGAACTGAACCAACACAAACCGCAAGTACAGTTCGTGACAATATCTATGGTACTCCGCCTATTTACACAATCATAGTGTGGGTAAATTTATAAACCAAAATCATAAAATAATCAATACTTTATCGATACATTAGTTGTTACAAATTTTTTGCTGTTTATTAGAGTCCTTTTATTAAGATTGAAGGATTTTTTGATCTCAAATGTTTCCAGTAAATACAGTCTCTTGCTTTTGGATTAGATATGTATTATAAATATATTACCATGGAAACTATGGCTGTATGTATTATTTTTTATTGACTTTACATGTTCATTTAGTCTAGTTGATAGTTGTCTTCTTGTTTGGCCACTATGCGTTACCTCGCATTCCCTACAATTAATTATATAAAGATTTTTTTTATTTTTCTATTTTATATTTTTATTTACACAATTCTGCCTATATTAATTTTATTTACTGTGATCATTTTTTTGACCTAGAGAAAGGATGTTTATATATTTTATTAGAGTCCGTTAAATTTAATTTTTCCGGTTTTGTATTATAAAGTCAAAATTCTAAATCTTTTACTTTATTATTTATTATTATTACTACAAGAAGCAAAAGGATACCCTTGTCGTTATCTTATCTTAGTATCTTGATCCATGTTGATTACTGTTGTTTATAAGCATCAATTAACCATTTTTCTATCTAAATTTCTAGTTTAATAATAACTTACTGAGGATAAAGAATAACAAATACGATCGTAAAGATTTCTTTTATTGTCGTTAAGTACATAAATCTGTATGATTATCTATTAAAGGTCGCACTTATTCGCCAAGTCGGACATATAACGTGGCTCATAAAGCAACAGGATTGTAGCCGTAAATTCCCAGTTGAGATCTCGCTGCTACTTTAATTAATATCTTTATAAACAACCTGGTGTTGAACTATCGCGGTTCGCCGGACAAATCCCACACACGCGGGTTTATGGGCAATTTGCTGGGTTAGATTAAATTATCTTAAGTTAGTTGTTATTCGACAAACAGAGCTTACCAACCTTACTTACATTATGTTATGGGAACAATAATAAACAATAGGATTTTGTAACAAACTTTTCTATTAAAATAAAGCACTGGCTAATAACATTCATCTACATTAATTTCGGCTATTTGTCTTCACTTAGCTCATTAAATAATAAATAATAATAATAAAAGATACAATTAGTCAACAACTTATTGAAAACACTAGATGTTATTGCAACTGCCCCGTAGATTCAGTTTAACAAATAAATGTTCTCATTAAGGCTAGGCAATTATTAAACTTAAATAATCGATTATTACAATTAATCTTAATAAGGTTTTACTAGAAATAATCTATTAATAGAAATATTCCAGTAATGGAAATAATCGATTAATGGAAATAATCTATAAATGGAAATAGTCTAGTAATGGAAATGTACAATTATTTAAGTTAATCGGAATCTTGATGATAACACATTTTCTAGATGAGGATAAAGCCATTCTAGAATTATAGGAACATTCGTGTTTTTATTCTTTATCTAGATGAAACATAACAACCGATAAATAAACATTTTTCTGTAATACAAAAAAGGTAACAAATGAATGATTTTGAATTAAAAAGATTATATTCAAAATTGTCCATGAAAAAAATTGCATAGAAGGGGAAATGGCTGAACCCATGGGTAAGCCATCCAATTGTTTATATATTGTTTGGTTAAATGTGAAATAATTTTGAGAAAGACTTACTTTAATCAATTCTAGTAATAAAGTGTTTTCCTTTCTTTTGAAAAATATTTGTATACAAAGATAAAGTAAAACAAAATCGAAATAATGAAGACAAGTAGAAAATAGCCAAAAGGTGTTAAGAACTTTGAAGAAGGGTACAAAAGAAATAGTAATGAGAAATCTAACCAATTAGACACGCGAAATAAATGCATGAAATTCCACGTTCATTTAATGATACATTCAGAAACAATACAAAAAATTGACAATCAAATTTATCCTGGCAAAGGCGAGTGTGTCAATAAACACCAGAGGATAACTAAATAGCAATTGCATTCCTCTAAAAGTCAAACTTTAAAGCACTCTAAAACGTTTTGAACGTATACAGGTATAACAAATCATAAATGAATAATGTATGACTGAGACCTTTTACGGTAAAATTTTAGCGGAAATACACGAACTTCTGCCAGTGGTGAAATGTCAACATTATTAAATAAAGCTAGTGGCACATAATAAATGAAATACGGAAAGTTGACCCTGCCAAAGGCAGCCGCGATACTAAAATGAGCTGCGTAGAAAGGTTTAAAGTTGGAGATTAAACAGGAATATAGTACGTCTCGACGCGACGGGGTAATCGTAAATCGGGGGCCTGTCTAACTTTCGGGAGTGAAGCAGGAAAAGTTGAAGATAATAGAATATTGAGCAGGACCAACATCAAAGTGCTGTAATTACTTTGATCGCTCGACAGTTAGAAATAGATGCCAGCCAGCATCAGAAAAGGAAAATTTAATGAAGATGCGAGTTCGAGAGCGATTTCATGGAGTGGAGATAGGACGACGCCTGGGACGACGCAACACACTCGTTGGATGGAATAATTTTGCTGAATAAAGGATGCGATAGCGAAGGGGGAAATATGTTGGCAGTGATGGTGGCGAGATATTATAGGAATGGATACAGAAATCATATTCGCAAACCAAATCACTCGCTCACATTTCAAATTTATTCGCCACATTCTTGATCTAATAGAATTCAATAATCAAAACGCTCCTTTGCCGTCTAGCTTCTAAAAGTAATAAATATTACATATAAAACAAGGAAATATTTATAATGTTAATTCTTTAATGAAATTTTCCTGGAATAATTTATAGGTTAAATAAACTTCACGTGTTGCTTTGAAAACAATGGTTTTTTTTATTACTAATTCTACTGTTATATAGGTACTAAAATACAATTTTCTAATGAAATGAAAACACACTATGTTAACTCTCAATATACTATTTACTCACTTAACAGCTGTTTCGTCACCTTGTGACTTCTTCGGAAGTATACAAATTACTTAATGTTGTTACAAAATGTTTTCATCAAGTAGTAGCTTAGGGGGAGGGGTAGGAACGAGGAAGATTTTTAATAGAGGGGAATAGCCTACATCTATATGATCATTAATTAACAGGTGACTATTTTTAAATTTGTTTATTGTTAATTTTTCTAACATTGATATTTTATACAGTTTATTTTCATAATGAACAATTTCAAAATCTTCATTGAAGTTGTGATTTTCATTATGTAAGTGATTTGCAGACGCATATCAAATTTCTCAAACGTGTGTAAAAGTGTTTATATTAAATTATAAACTCTTCAGTTAATCCAAATTATTATTGAATTTATAATGGTCCTATTGATTTGACAGAGGTGCTGAGAATGAAGCAACAACTTGATAAATTTTAGAGATATTGAAAACTAATTCGAGAAGAAACATACTTGCCCGTTTTTTTACTATGAAGCAAAAATTGTTTTTCTTGTTACAGATGTCAACGGTGGTTCCTCTGAGACAACCCAATAATAATGACCTTCCGTATTTTCAAATACATGATAGATTCAGGTATTTACTTGGTGAAAATTCATGATCACTTTGTATAAATAAAACAAGATGGTAAAAGTTTTTACAAACTATATTTATTTCCACAATTGTTTCGGTACACTGTATCTACCTTTTGTGTAACATTCCACTTGCTACAGCAAGCTACAAGCTACAGTCTATCGAAACAATTGTCATGGAAATAAATATAATTTGTGAAATTGCTTATCAGCAGTATTTTATTTATACAAATCTTCCTTATTTTATAATATTTTAAATGATTTTAAAATTACCAAATAATATGTTTTTCATTTCGCCTTTCTGTAATAGGTACTTAAGCTATTTATTTTCTTCCTTGTTAATACGAATATTAATTTAATGTTTTTATTTTTTAGTTTATATTTTCATTAAGTTGATAGATAAAGTAAGAAACTATTCGGAAAATTCACCGGTTTTCATTCTCTGAAAGCGCTTTAACTTGGGGTGTTGAAATACCTTATGATATCACTAACATTTCGGGAAAACATGATACCAGTTAAGGATTAATATTTGAAATCTTCGAATTAATAATTCGTTGCAATATGGATAATTGGCTCTGTATAACTTGAATTCCAAATCAAAATTTGGAATATTTTCAAATAATTTGAATTTTGACTGGATGGCATTTTGTTTGTCAAATTATGGAATTTAAGATTTATACTGAGCCGTGCCACCGTACCGGCAAGGGTTATTTGTACAGATTATTAAATTAATCTTAAGATTAAAATTTAAGTCAAGGCAACCTCAACTAACCTTAACCAACGAAGTACATAACAAAATAAATAAAAATGAAAGAAAAGTTAGTAAAGAATTAATAAAGAAGACTTTTAATAAGGACAGCCTGCAGCAACCACAACCTACCCTTTTAAAGCTATATAATATTAAAAATTAAAAACGTAAATTAGCAAAAATACATAAAAAGTTAAGAAGAAAAAATAATTTCTATATTGGCCGGGAATAGAACCAGGACCGCTTCAACTAATGGCAATAAAGGACTAGTAATGAAAGTTAAGACATAAAACCGAAGAAATAATATACTAGTCACAACTGTTCAATAGATCTATTAAATAATTAGTATCTATCCCCAATCGGGGTCCATCTGCTCTGGTCCAAGTTTTCTGTAATTTCCTTGGATCACATAGGTAAATGCTGGGGCAATAATTATTCTATTCCACAGATAATCATTCACTTCTCTTTTGTTTCTATTTTGTTAGTCTCATCTTTCTCTCCTACCCGCCCATCCATTCCAAAGATTCCTGAAAGGAGGCTGAAGAGGGTCTTACGCCCTAGCCTACGGCTTTGCACCACAGTGTAGGTGGGAGGGACTGCCCTCCCACCAGCACGAGTAACTGGTGAGAATGAAATACAAAAAAGTTTTTTTTATCCCCAAATGAGCATAAAAACCTGCGTATATCCTCGTTTGTGGTTATTCGCATCTGGAATACTTTGAAAATGACAATGAAGTTGTTGAAATTATGGTCACAACTCTGTGTATATGAAGTAGAGATTAACAAAGTAAGCGTTGTTTTTATTTATCGAAAAAATGAGTTATCACAATGTAAACAAAAGTTTCGAATAATTAAAATTTTCCAAAATACTAATAAATGATTCTCCTACTATAATCATTGTTCGGTTCTCTCAAGGCGGACGGCATGTTCAGTTCTCTCAAAGACTTTGTTTAGATTTAGAGTATGTTTATTTAAAAAGATTAGCATGCATTGTCAGTTCATTCAGAATGATGCGTTTGCCTACAGGTGGCATTTTGACTTTAGATGTGTGCCGACCCTTTGTAAGCATGCGATAACGGCGGCAACAATCTTTGCGGGATAGTTGCCGTCGTCGGTAAATTACAATCAGATTTTCATATATTTCTCAATTATTAGTCACCACCCTCTCCTACTCCGCTGGAGAGTGGTTGGTTTTGAATAGTCAGTACACATTCGTACTCAGATCGTACAGCATCACAAAAAAGCATTTTTTAACGTGAACATCTTAGAAAGGGCCTTGTAATAATTATGTATATATTTAGCTGCAGTCATATTGTAAATAAATATTCATAAATACAGTTACTCGCCTTTCTTCGTCATAATAAGTTTTTTGCACATTTAACTCCGAACATTAAATTTCGGGTGCTCCATCACAGGAGAAAGAAGTGGCGCATCAGCGCAAAACGAATAAACAATCATATTAATGCTTTGATAATTATAAAGTGTTTATAATATATTCATAAAAAGTGGTAATGTTATTTTAATTTTCAATAAGTACTAACCCTTCATAATTTTAGACATACAGTATTTAATCTACCGTTACAAACACATTGATGTTACCGTCGAATAAATAAAGTAATTAAAAGTTTCAAAAGTTTTTTACACCTAAACCACAACCACATTAACCATATTTAGGAACACATGTTTTTAACGCTTTCCGTGCGTCAATGCTTTGTGACCCTGTAGCAAGTACCCCCAAGTGTGGTTAATCGTTGTGGTTTGCAGCCAAAAACTTTTAATTATGGCAAAATTAATCAATAATATGAAAATAAATACCGCATACATTTTATCGAAGGTTTGTTTGTAACACGATATTTCAGCGAGTATCTTTCAATATATACGTACTACCGTATTATGTTTCAAAAAATGTGCTAAGACCGAAATACGGACCTTTCAGGTGTAACGCGTACGCATTTAAGGAGTAGGTAGGTAGGTAATAAAAAACGTGACAATGATTGACAAGGGTACGGGAATAATTTATAACGTGACGTCATCTACGCTTGAAATTTACTATTTTCTCTTTCAGTTTTAAGATAATATAATGTATCTGTCGTAGCATGTCTGAAAATATTGCCATTTTCTGATACAGCCATGCAACTAAGAAAGCAGCGCAACGACTACCCACCCTAACGTTTAGGCAGAAAGTAAGCAGTTACTAAATATTTTAATTTTTGACCGACACAGAAACAAAAAAGATTTTTTAACGATTTTAAACGATTCCAATAGATCCACTAAATTTCCGTATTCTCAAATTATTATAACGTACCGTCTTTGAAAAGTAAGGGAGACCGCCGATTGATTTTTTAAAAGACCTTGGCAGTAGTTGTAAATAAATTTCCTATAGGTATATTTCTTGATTAAAAACTCACCTTTTCCAACCCTTCTAAATTGTTGTTTACTTGTGTTCAAAATCAGAAAGATCTCAAATGACGCCAAATCTGGACAATAAGGTAGCTGATGATATTTTATCAGAACTTGCGTAATGCCTATTCAATACAGGCGTTTATTTATCGCTTTAATACTGGATACCTATATATTTCATAGAACAGCTACAATTTGAACCAGAAATTCACACAAATAGCGTTGATTTTTCCATTGGTCACTCACAAATACTCAGGCCCCGCTACCGATGAGGACTCCTAGTTTTCGCCAAATCACCACCATTTTAATGAAATAGAAATAGAAACCATCATGGTGAATCTTCTATATACGTTCATTTGTCTATACATACATCACTGTTGATTATATCAGCAACTACGGATGCTAATTGATTTAAAATTTGAAAACGGACGTACTATGCTTACATACGTTAAATATTTCGGACAAAAATATTAACATACGTACAAATGCTAAAAAACAGCGAGGTCTTTGTTGCATTAAACCACCACCCCTTGTGACTAATGAACAATTCTACTACCAGTCTCTATCAATGCGATACTAAGGGTTACCACCATAATCACGAGTAAGGAGTAGTAGATAGTCGTGGAAAAGATCGGTAAATACCAAAAAGTCGTATGAGAAGTTTCGTCATTCACATACATATAAACTTCAGTAAAACACTAAATGAAGTTTAAATTGTTTAATTGACTTGGTCGACATTTATGAAGATTTATTTTCAAACAACAAATTAAAGAGTGAAGATATACTATAAAAAACATTTTTTTAATTATTTGACGTTTGAACTATTTTACTAATTGTCTGTTACAATTATTTGGGTCTCTCGACCATTCTGAATAATTACGAACTTAATGGCTTTTGTTTGAAATGACATCTCTAAGACATTCAACGAACTTTCTAAACCACAGAACAAACTGTATAGCTCAAACCCCAAAACACAACACAAAATGTTCGAAGCCAAATAAATTGCGAACATTGTGATGCTATTTACATAGGTCAGAGTGGTCGTTCTATTAAAACACTCTTCAAAGAACATTTGGATAGCGTAAAAAACAAAAAATACACAGAAGGTCTAGCAGAACATTGTACCACAAACAACCATAACATAGATACTAGTAACGTAAACTACTACATACTCAATCAAAAGGTAAAATACTCACGCTGCTAGGAAATCTGGAAATACAAAATGCCATCCTGAATTGTAAAAAATTAGTTAATAATCAAAAAGAAATAAATATATACAACACACAACTCTAATTGTTTTTGTTTACCTCCACTTTATAATTTATTTATGTATAAAAGCCCACGTTTAACATCTTAGCCTTAGTTACTATTGTACTCTTAAAAATATCCTTTTAGAGGTCGAAACAATTGTCGAGAAATAAACAGTTTTGTTGAAATATTTCCTTTCTTTTTCTGTTACCTTTATTAAAAATGTTTCATCGAGAATACACCTGTGAAAGTTTAAATATCCGAAGCACTTTTCGGTATCACAGTTACCTTCATCAAGGGCTGTTCTACAACTCCGCCAAAGTTTCCAGCATTTTCGATTTCTAAACCACAGTTCAATTACAAAGAAACATTTATTTAAAAGTTTATTAAACACACGAATATAATAATATTAGCTGTTCTGTATTATAATTATGGAAAATTTCTGCGATATCGATAATTTATTTGAAACACCTTGTAAGCGAAAGAAGTTTTGCAGATCTTGAGGTAAGGAAATTTAACAGAAATGGGGGAAAATTTATTACTGGACGGAAACAAAAACAGGAAATAAAAATTCCAAACATACTTCAGCGCGCATTGCCGCCGGATACAATTTTATAAATTGGTGCACCTCAAGAAGTGTAAGCACGAGTTTCTATCCACATGTGGCGAAACATCGCACCTCCTCACCGCCTCACCGGAAACGAGAATAGATCATTACTCAAATAAGTAAGCGGTAGAAATTAATAGGGCCATTCCAGTATACTGCACGTTTCAATAGAAGTTCCAGACCAATTTTCTACAAGCGTAGTAAACACGGATGTTGCGAATTCATGCGGAAAGTCATTAATAAAACTTACCTTTCACAATTTTCTGACTTCGCGTTCCGGACGAGAATAAATATGTCTTTTCGCATTTTTCTTCCCTGATCTTCAGATGCACAAAGCTTAATACCAATTAGCGGTAGATAGGAATTCCTAAAAATAAACGTCACAGTTAATATAAGCATATAAAAGGTTTACGATAGAAATAGAAGATAACAACCAGCTAAGACTTAACTTTAAAAAACGAGATAATAAAATTGAAATATCTGTATATCAGAAACCCACCCATACTGACACAACAATACAAAAAAAATCATGCCACCCCATACAACATAAACATTCTGCGTTTAATAGTATAGTCGATAGATTGTGCAAATTACCTTTAAACAAAAACAATTTTAATGAAGAATTAGCCATTATAAAACAAATAGCTTTTAGTAACGATTATGAGACTAATCCTATAGATAGATTAAACACCAAAAAGAATGACAAAAGATGCCTACTCTGAGAAGGGCATGTAGGGTATATGGTGGGACAGAAGGGGAATCATCTATTCAAACATCTCACGCAGCATTTGTTATTGGTGGATTTCGGACAAAAACGGTAAACAGCTTAACCTGATCGCATTCACGCTACAATCGAGGCAAAAAAATCGCGTCTTCCACCACGATAATACAGGTTCTCACGTTGGGCGAAGTCTAGTCGAATCCATCACCAATAAGAGCCGGGAAGTGCTTCCTCATCCGCCATACTCATCCACCGAAGCTCGCACAAACAACCTTAATAATCTTAATTTTCACATGACGTTAGCCTTAAGACTTGACTATAACTAGTAAAAATTTCAAAACTCTAACTCATTGTTTCTAGTTTAAGATGTAGCATGATAAGAAAATAATGAATCCACTGTGGATAAAAGATGTTAGAAATGAGGCGGTATTGAAGAGAGTAGAATAACAGTGACCTCTTTAGAAGTCAATAGGGATGGAAGATATAAGATGGTAGTATACCTTTTGAGACATTAGTTGCTAGCTAGAGACGTATTAGAAACAGAAATAGGAGTAAAGATAGGCAATGGAAGGTCCAGATTCGATTACTGTTTGCAAATAGTTAAGGATGTGGGATGTTTTATTTTTCAATAAAGATTGATTCGGAATAGAAAGGAGTGGAGGTGCGTGCCCAACTAGTCTTTGGATAGATTGTAATGATGATGATGACTGATTAGCCCTCTTGAATGAAGGAACTGTTTGGTAATGGCAATAAGGCGTTCGTGCAACATAGGACAATTTGTCATACCGCCAAAAATTAGGAAAACTTCAGAATACCAACCTATTCCTTCACTGTCGTGGCCTAGGAACTCAACTGACATAAAACCAATTAAGAATGCCCGGTAAATCCCGAAATGCGAATATTTTCAACAAAACATAACAAAGAAGGTCCAGTTGATAGAACGAATAATCTATCATAAGAATTTCAACGATAAATTAAAAGATGTTCTAATGAATTGAATGAATAGTTGACGCATTAATAAAGAGCTATGTCAGTTACAAAATATTTAGTTATTTAGTAAATTATTATGTATATAATGTCCCTAAGAAAAAAGGTGAATGTACACTTTTAATGTCATTAAATCAAGTTCCTAATTAACTTTGTTGATTTATCTTAATTATTTCATTGATACATTTATTTTTTATACCACGCACCTTCCTTATTCTGTTTCTTATTTGGGAATGTTTGACCAAACATTCTCAATATCTCAATAAGATTTATGTTGGTTAAGTTTGTAGGGCACGACAATAAAGGGTGCATCTATTAATGTGAAAATTTTCTATACGTATTTAAAATAAGGCTTATAAATCAATTGAGGAAGGCGTGTGGATCAGAGCTTAATGTAAAAATATTCAAAAAACGAAGGCATTAAAAATCATTTTTTTGTCTAACATTTAAAGATCACAGATCCCACGTTTCGAACGCGTCCTACACAGTAGGCACAGAGTACCGAAAGCTATATCCCAAGACCGGTTTCGACCTATCAGGTCTCATCAGGTGGGTGCTGGTAGAAAGGCCTTTGCAGGCTATATGATAAATATAAATATAGATATGGAATTAACCGAAACAATATTGTCGAGTTCAATAAAAATTAGTGAAATAACATTGTGTTTTATTCTACGTTATTTTTAACAGTTTATAAAATGTTTCACAAACGTTGCAATATCGACAGTTTAAGAGACCTGATAGGCCGAAACCGGTCGTGGGATATAGCTTTCGGTACGTTGTGCCTACTGTGTAGGACGCGTTCGAAATGTGGGATCTGTGATCATTAAAATTTAGACGAAAAAGGATTTTAATGCCTTTTTTTAAATATGTTATATCTTCGTCTAAGAATACATCGGTATTAACAGTGTAATTCAATGCCGGTAGGGCTATTAGCCCTCGAAATAGTTGTTTCTGTTATTTAAAATAAATTCGCTTCTGATGTCCAATAAAGAAATAAAAGACTATAGATTTGTAGTACTTCGTTCGTATTGGTTACTGCCATTTGTCGTCACATCTACCCGTAAACTTTTACAATAGCAAACACATACACACACAAACATAAACAGAAACACACACACTCGCCTTAATTAACGTAGTTTTAGTGGAGAATGTGGAGTGCACTTCTATTTTCGAGATTAATTTACGTGCTAGCGTTTCTACCAAACGAAGATTCTTTTCATTCCCTACATCAAGGCGAAAACCTATCTCTCTTCTCGTTTCATTACAACGTTTCTTCCTCTTTGTCTCGTTCCCTCCCAAGAAATAAGCAAGAAGTTAGCAAAGTTATCGCAAAAGTTCCGCAAGTTTAACAATTTTATTTTGCGCGAAAATGAAATATCTGTACGTCCTTGGCGTCGTGATGCTAGATCTGTTTGCTAAAAACGAGACCATTAATAAATTAGAAAGTTAATGTTGTTGCCATTTCGCGAGAGCAGTGCTGCGCTATTTCGACCACCAGACGTACGGACATTAAAATAACAGACCGTTGCAAATAAATTGCACATTACTGTTAATGTAAAAGTTTAACGTCAAAATTATTTCAACCAACAACATCTGAGCTAAACCTACGTCACTAATCAGACAACACATCAGTAAATATATTTATATTTTGAAGAATTTTTAGTAGGGATAAATTTTATATACATCAATGTTATATTAATTATTCAATTAATTTGTGCCCAGTACAGACTACCCCAAATTAATGAGGAAATCGAATTATTACTGTTGTCACGCCCTCACCGATACTCGAATCCGGGATCTTTGGAGTAATCTGTAGTGGGTACAAATTAATTTAATAATTAATATCACATTGATGTATTCAAATATTTATATTTTCATTTTTCTTAATATTAAGTCTTGTTTAACATCCGCAATGGTTTGGAGTATATTATTACAAAAATATTTAGTAACCAGAATAAAAACACTTATTTAGAATTACAACAATTTAATAAGAAAAACTCTTCCAGTATCGTTTCGAACTTAATTGTGAGGATTGTAGTGCTATTTACATAGGACAGACTGGTAAGTCCTTTAAGATTCGATGTAACGAACATAAAAAGACTATATTTGATAAAAAAAAGTATCACAGGATTTTCCCAACACTGTATTACAAAAAAACATTATTTTAATGAAAATAATATAAAACATTTGCATTGTATTAATAAAAGCAGAAGATTTAATTGATTAGAAAAATTTGAAATTAAAAAGGCATTCTTTAAGAATAAAAATGTTACCAATGAACAGTGTGAAGAGCATATAAGTCCTATCTTTCTTGCCACACTTCAAAAATTGTAATTCCCCCACCTACTCACTCAAACTAACGCTTTTTTACGTTTACAGGAAATTAATGTTAAATACGATTATTGCTGGACGTAGACCATTCAAATAATAACTACACGAACACTGGATTATATTCTTTCGTTGAAAAAGAAGTGATTGATACGTTTTAATTCCACGTTTACTCAGAAATCCCATAATAACCAAGTTCGACAGGCAACTTTCGCTTTAATCCCGAAACATCCTGACGAATCAGCTACGTTTAGCCGGAAACTTTTCTCAGCGCGTTAACACATACGACTATAAGGGAACTCAAATGTGTATTCTCCCCACGGTTCAGCGATAAAAAGTTATAATATATATAAGTAATATTCACCATAGGAACGTGTTTCGACTTCCAACGGTTTCCATTCAACATCTCACTCTCATCCGTAAGGCGAGATAGCCTAACAACTTTAACAGATATATGTGTATGAATAAAATTCAACTTTGCCGTAATTTACATACGTTAGCTGAATAGCTAGAGACGGCTTAGTAAACGCCATCTGTAGAGGTTTGCCACTAATTATCGACTTGTTAAATTGAACCCACAAAGTAGCTAAATGCATGATAGGCGAATATGAAATTATGTGATTCTCTCTGGTGGCTTCAAGTGAAAACACGGAAATTCATCGTACAGCTGCAATTTAACACATGCGTTTGTACACGCAACATTGACGTTTTACAATTTTTGTTATTTATTTATAACCAAAAAGGTCAATTATGGGAATCGTGGGTCTTAGTGGACGGAATACATTTTAAAAAAAAACCGAGCGGACAAGAATTTAGACCTGTGATTTCATAATTTTCCAAAGCCAAATAACCACACTGTCCGAGTGGAAAAAAAAAAAAAATATATATATATATATATAAGCTCAATATTTTGAATTTTTAATCTATTACATTTTTTATTGATGTTTTTGTAGGAAAGGAAGCAGTTTGGGAAATTTATCAGATGCGAACAATAAATATGAATGTAAACCAAGCCTATTTAAAAACTGTGGATAATTTTAAATTAGCACCACTTTTGCTGCATCCTGATTTATCACTACAAGAGAAATATACATATATGATCACTTATTTTGATTTCTCTTCTATATTGGTACTTCCCTACTGGTAGCAAAACAATAAAGCAGTTGTAAAGTTTGACATTTTCCAATGGCGCCCGCTTTAGATAGACATTAGCACAAAATTACTTTACCATTTGTAATCGCACCGTCTATTTAAATTGGGCTACTCAAATATGCCTTTAACTAGTCCTTCATATTTCAAAAAATGTCTTACCAATATATCTCCCCTTTTCTTTATTGACTTCCATAGTTACCTTTGTTCCCCTACCCTTTTTAATACCTCCTCGTCTCTAACATTTTCTATTCATGGTATTATCAAGAACCATTTATAATACCACATCTCAAACACTTTTAACCTTTTCTTCTCTCATACAGAGCAGTGCTCCAAATATTCACCTTCAGTAATATTTTTTGAGTTCCTCATTTAAACAAGTAATAACACATAAATTTCATCAGGTTTATTTAACTTGACAATTGTCTCGCCAAAACTTTGGCTTCATCAGAAGTTTTACATGAAACTTAAAAACTATTATATATAGGTTGACTTATATACTTATATACTAATTTGTCGATGCGGGGATGGGAAATATGTTTAGTAATGGTGATTGATTTGGTCGATTTGTTCGTTTATTAATAACTGGGTTCTTTTAAATTTATTGATTTATAGCGTTTCTAGGAATGATAATCTATAGTTACTATTTTCTAAATACAACATTTTAAATTCGTCGTTAAATTCCTGATTTTGGGAAAGTAGATGGTTGGCATAATTAGGCTCTAATTTTTCACCCAAACATTAAATTTACCAGGGAAGTTGAAAACAACAACCCATATCAACTTTCTAGATCTTACCATTAGTAAAGTAAACAATAAACAGGATTTTTCAATTTTCCGAAAACCAACACACAGATATTGGAATAAATAATAAATCTTGCCATCTATTTCAGCACAAATTAGCTTCATTTAATTACAGTATGTAGGCTTTTACAACCGGCGTCAATCGAATTAAGATAACTTACCGGGCTTTTAGGTAGTGGTCTATAGGCTTTATTGTTGCCTGACGTTTTGCTAGCGGCCAAACCACAAACCCGTCTGCAGATGTCAGCCGCAGACGCTGACGAAACGTCAGGCAAAAAAAGGCCTATAGACCACGACCCAAAAGCCCGGTAAGTTATCTTAATATTAATTGCATCTTCAATGTGCAGACCTGTCTAATTCCCTTCCTAATATTTACTTCCCTACCTTGTTGAACAAATTCTACAACTAGCACATGTATAAAACAAAAATCAGGAAATGTAAATATATGCAAAATATTCCTTTCAGAATTTTCTTGTAAATTTTAGTGCCTTTTGCGGTTAGAATAACAATTGCCAGAAGAACTCTTCTACGGAAGCATTCAAAAACTTAAAAATCAAATTCAAACTTTTATGAACGAAGGTTTAGGTTATGTGGCTTGTTCCGTTTCACTCCGGTATCTTCTTTTAATAAAGACCAACTTTTTATATCTCTTTGTAGCTTTATATAGCATTACACTAGAAACCTTAAAAAATAACGAACCGGCTTAGCTTTTTAATAATCCTACTTGATTTCCATTTCCATAAGGTATATTTTTATCACTTTAACATGTTAAATAGTTTTAGGAAATATCTAAAGAGAGAAATCGATTTCGTAGGGCAGGCAGATAACTGGCCTTCCATGATTTTATTTTAGGAATTTTTGAATCAATTTATTCCTTCGGTCTTCGTCCTAACAATGGTGGACGCTAATTAAGCAAGTTATAAATTTGTTTGTCATTCTCCCCTAAACTCCTTTGAAGTAGAAAGAAGTAAATTTGATGACGATAGGAAAATATTAACCCTTACAGTTACGACATAACAAAAAGTTTTCGACGCCTTTGTTCAATTTTTTATTATAACTCAGTACTGAGTGAGAAATCAAAGAACGAAAAAATTTCTAAATTTTTAATTACTTTTGAAATACATACCTCAGTTCATTAATCATTGTTTAGCTTAATAAATAAGTACAGACGGTGTAGTGAACTTCATCTACAGAAATTTGCTACTTATTATGGGATTCAATAATGACCTTAACGATCTACAGTTGCAAAAATATCAAACTAAATGTTTTCTAAAATTGATCTGTTTAGAATTTTGTCCGGCCATGTTTAAAAATCCATGCTCTGAACTATTGAGTTGATGCATATGTAACGACGATTTAATTCAAATGAGTTTATTCGACACAAACAGAATAATAAAATATAAAACAATAATTTGACAAAAATATGTTTAAATGATTACTATGGAGCATCTTCACCGTCGACTTCAACAACTACTTCCCATTGGCTTGGCAGTCGGTCAATTCCATGGGCATAGAAGTCACGGTCGTTTGAGGCATCCAAATGGTCATAAATATTGTTTGCTTGCCAGTCTTTTAAAAAGAGATTGACGTGGTAGTTTGTGGGACACTGGTGGGTGAATATGGCGGATAAGCTGCAGTTCTCAGCCCTTATTGGCGATGGATTCAAATACACGACGCCTAACGTGAAGACATACCTAATAGCGCTATTAATGTTGATTTGTCACGTGCCGTATTTGTCCGAAATCCGCCACTGCTGACGCATATTATTGTCACTCCACGAATAACAAATGCCGCTTGAAATGATTGACCAGTAGATGATTCCGCTTCTATCCCATCATACACCTTACAGAGTCTTGTTACAGTGAACATTTTTGGGATTCCTTTTGGTGATTCACCCGTCGAAGGAAACTCTTTCTTTTGACGTTTTTGAAGAGAAGCCATACCTTATCTATCTCTAGTACCCGAGCGGCGTGGTCTAGTGCTCTAGATCATTGTTTAGCATTCGGGAGGTCACCAATTCGAAACCGGGTGCGGCTGCTCTGGTCAAAGTTTTCTGTGGTTTCCTTGGATCACTTAGGCAAATGCTGGAGCAGTAATATTCCACAGATAATCTTTCACTTCTCTTCTGTCTTCATTTCGTCCGTCTCATCTTTCCCTCCCTAACCACACCACCCACCCATTCCCACGATTCCTGTAAGGAGGCTGAAGAGGGCCTTACGCCCTACCCTCCCGTTTTGCACTACAGTATAGAACGGAAAGACTGCCCGCCCACCAGCACGAGTAGCTGCTGGGAATAAAACACAAAAAAGTTTTTTTCTCTAGTGTCAAGATTGTTCAGAAATAGAGTTTGATTGACAAAAATTTAGACTTGATCAGTTTTGTTGTTGTCAGAAAGTTCATGCTGGACCCATTCACACCCTTCCGAGTTTATTGAAACAGCCAAAATTCTGGTAGTATATCTTTCATCCTCCACCACAGCTGCTAAAAATTGCAATTAAAAAAAATACATGAAAAACAATCGTGGTTAATTTTGCACTAACCTTTTATTTCTTTTAAAATATGCAATAACAATTCCCCTTTCCGGACAAATAATTGCACGGAATGTGTACTTTCATTCACGAATTGTACATCATCATTTCCGGTGAAAACTATTTTAAAGGACATTAAACTTTCAAGCAACTATTTACATAGGGATTTATCGTTCGCTTTAAACTTGTATAATTTAGCGTCATTGTTGTTGCTATTGTTATTAAGGGCCGGGGCTGTTTTCAAGCCAAAATATTTACAATTCTCCGTCTTACGATAAATTAAGTCACTCTCCTCAGAATCACACGTCTTTCTGAAGGATATGGCATTTTCGTGAGATGGCAGTAGAAACATTAGAATGAGGAAGAACGTATAGTATTTGCGCTTCACACTGGCAAGATAACTCAACTAGCTTCAATCATTTAAAGGTAAAAGCAAACTGAGTATCAGTAAATACATTGTACGCATCAGCCAAAATCCGACTTGGCCGAAATTTTCACTCAGAACACGGTACGAATTCCGCAATTTCATCACATTCTCGCCTTCGATATATTTACATCGGCCATTGATAACTCAGTGGGCGGGAAGTTAATACGAGCTACACTGCAATGCAAAGCCGGAGGATAAGGCGTAATACTCTCTTCGGCCTTATCTGAGGAATCGGATAAGTGAATGGGTGGTGCTTGATACGGACGAAATTAAGACAGAAGAGACGTGAATGATTATGTGTAAAATATTACTACCCCATTGAACAAATAATACAAATAAATCACAGAAAAATTAAACCAGAGCAGATGGATTCGGAATCGAAACGACGACCTCCCGAATGTTAGGCTACGATCTAAACCACTAGACCACGTTGCTCGGTGAAGTGAAGAAAAAAAACAATTTTTGCGTGTTTCATTCCCACCTGCGTAACGGGCAGTCCCTCCGACCTACACTGTAGTACAAAGCCGGGGGACAGCCTCCACACAGGAATCATGGGAGTGAGTGGGTGGTGGTTAGGGAAAGAAATATAAGAAGGATGAAATGAAGACAGAAGAGAAGTGGAAGATTTTCTCTGGAAATGGAGAAACATTGTATTGATATTTATAAGCATTATCGATTGTCATTCGTATGTTCGTATTGTGGAAAGTTTTTTTATCCATTAACAAAATGGAATATCCTGTTGTACCACAATGTGAAAATAAAACACATAGCTTTTAGACTACTTTATGACATCAACCGAAAATCCCACTTTTTAATCTATCCAACCAACATACTTCCATTATTAATGCTGTGAACTCTTCATAAAAATATACTAAATTGCATTAATCTGTGCAAATCGTATACCATTTGACTTAATTTTCAACTAGAACCGGCCGTAGAGGTAATAAAATAGAGTACATTAATTTTGCAATAAGGCCACAAATTTAACTTCCTTTTTAAATATAGAAAACAAGATTCTGCTAATGTTATCTAACATCCATTACCTTACTAACAAAATATTTATTTTCAATTTTGCCACATTGTTTCGAGGAAAGCGTACAACAGTAGTGACAAGATTTCTGTGAAGAAGGTCAAAGAGGACCTAATGACTTCATTCCGTGTTTAATTACAATAAGACTCTGAGTCGTCTACAGAGCAATAAACTTTAATTACTTCTTTATATGCCATACAATTAGAAGCATATCATTTTCTCCTTTACTACATTGCCGTACAATGAACTGTTCTATTAAGACAGCCCTTATTTTGTCCAGTCTAATTACATCTAAATAAAAGCAAACGGTTCCACTTGAATATTTGGACTAGTGAGAAATGTACAAATCGGGCGCAAAATCCAAAAGCAGCCTTTGGCCATATTTTTCAACCAAACCAGTGCTTAACCAAAACGTTTTTGACGATAATAACCAAAGAGTTTAAAATCGTGATCCACGTCTGACAGTTTCGACAGAACACCAACCAAGAACATATTTTCGTTAATAAACAGAAAAGTTCACATAAAGGGCTTTTTTTGTGTTTCATTCCCACCAGCTACTCGTGCTGGTGGGCGGGAAATCCCTCCGACCTACACTGTAGTGCAAAGCCGGAGGGTAGGGCGTAAGGCCCTCTTCAGCCTCTTTGCAGGAATCGTGGTAATGGATGGGTGGTGTAGTTAGGGAGAGAAAGATGAGACGGACGAAATGAAGGCAGAAGAGAAGTGAAAGATTATCTGTGGAATATTACTGCCCCAGCATTTGTCTAAGTGATTCAAGGAAACCACAGAAAACTTGAACCAGAGCAGCCGGACCCGCGTTCGAACCGGCGACCTCCCGAATGCTAAACAATGATCAAAAGTACTAGACCACGCCGCTCGGTTATTGATTATACATGTGTCTTAAAATACTCGTCATAATATCGAACAGAAAGTTAAGACCGGTAAAGTATCTGAGCATATTACCTACTAAGTATACTTCTAAAATAAATCATTAAAAGATCTGACAGATAACGGGTTATTTACATAGCTTCAAATGTTCTGCCGTTTCATTAAAACAAGTTTTTCAAAGGAATTTTCAACTAACACTACGCGCGAATGGTATGTAAATATTTGACTTAAAATTAGACAGTTGACAGAGAGTAATTAGAATAAAATTAATTATAGTCTACCTTTTCTCATGTTTTCCAATATGTTGATTTTAACATATAATTCAGTAGACAGTAAGGTGCATTGTATTCCCTATAAAGCAATTACGTTCATTTGAACTTTATAGACCGAACTTGAGTTGGTTATGTCCCTTTCGTTCCTTCGTTTTCCCTGTTCTTCAAGTACCCTTTCAAATTGTAATTTTCACATTCGAGTATTCGAATTCTCCATCTGGAGTCAAGAATTTATAACTAACTTACACTATCAACCATCTTGTCTTGGTTTTATTGTTTATACACACGTTAGATTTTTAGTTTAGGGATTAGATTGCATCTCCTTTAGCGGTGTTGCATATATAACCGCACCTTTAAACACTACATTGGTTCTTCTACTACTTATACTGAACTCTGAGTGAGTTCTGATTTGGTCCTGTTATCTGTTATTCTTTATTATTAACAGTTAAGTGAATTTCTGCATGGTTCACAAATGATATGGTTAAGATCTATAGCAGGATTTCTTGTTTCTTTGAAACTTTTGTCAGCTAAACAGTTAATTTTCGTTTGTTATTCTTGCTCAATATGTTGACACAATATCATGCTGAGTTTATGTTGAGAACATCAAAATCTTAATCGGTCAGGTGGATTCAGATACCCATACTGGCTGAGGTTTCCAAGATAATTTGTGTTGTTTTTATTTCTTTGGTTGTCAAGGTGGTATTCAAGTTTAAATTGTGGAAAACGATTCCCCCGTTTGATTTTGTATTGTGTCAAAATTACATTCTTTATATCATACTATCAAAAACGCAACCTTACAGTATGTTCGATTATGTTGGGTCATCTCTCCTGGAAACGAGCTTCACATTCAGGTGTAGTGAAAGGTGAAGACCTTTTTTGGATGTTATTGCACACTCTACTAATTGAGTACCTGTCTCTCTATAATTATGTACGCGAGGTTACAAATAATTAGATTCAGTACACTCTGAGGAATTAAACAGCAATCACCATCACGTCTTAACTGGCTTTGAAAACTGAACCATCCACCTTATAGTTCAGACCTGGCCCCCAGCGATTTCCTTCTTCTCAGTTATACAGAAAAAAACCTTACAGGAAAAATATTACATAATTATCAGTTTAGCTCACTTGTAGCGTAAAAGTAGATGCTACAAAAGCATCTAGAGGAAGCAGAATACAGTACCGATTGTTTGAATTTAAATGCGTGCTGTCTTCATTATTTTTCGTTATGGCACCAAGAATCTACTGTACCTATAGTAACTAATCTGTGATGAATACTCTGAAAATTTGATGAGGCAGACGGAATGGTATTTCTCCACTTTCCATAGTAATTTCCGAAAGTAATAACCCTTATCAGTTCGCACAGCTCATTATTCTTTTCAAAGGCACATTGCCTTTAACAATTTTCATTCCAGGAGAAGCTTTCGAACTGCACAATATCCAATTCAATTAAAGAAATACCGCATTCACAATGAACTTTGCTCCAAATAAGTATTAAAACTTCCTGCGGACTTGTTATAAGCAAGAGAAACGGCCAATTTCAAGTCTCCATTAGAGCAAAAAGATATGAGATGTAGAACGGTAGCGAACGAACGAAAATATATATTATATCTCGCTTAGTAGAGACTATAACATAACTACCACCGATACGGATTCGTTCCATTTAATATTCGTGCCTTCCAGCCATGATTTACCCGCATTATTTAATCGCGCTCCAAATGAATTCAATTTACTGTCAATGACAGTAGTAATCTCGGTGGCTCCTTGGCGTTATCATTTGAGACGCTGCGCCCGCCACCGCACTGGATCGGCACGGCGCGGTGCGACGCGACGAGACACGATAGCTTAGGGAAGAAAGTCGAGAGAGCCAACAACCAGGCCGACTACTACTCTTAGAAATTCAATTTCTTGCTTCCTAAGCGTAATGGAAATTTTAAATGTAGTATAAATGCAAATACCCCCGTGGAAAGAAGAAGGAGAATACAGAGAGATTCTAAACTCTGATGACCGAAAATTATAACAGACTGCAAATAAGCCAAAATGGGCAAAATTTACTTAATGTCTCTGACGAAGTTTCCACGATAATAATACCAATCATTCGATAAGCGTGACTTTTGGAGGCATTTATTCCTATCTTTTGGCGACTTTCCACTTACTTATTCGCAATTTTCATTATTCATTTTTGCAAGAACGAGGGGTACTGATGGCCATTATCCGAATATATCTCAATTTCACATCGACTCAATTAATTTTGATAGACCTCATGACACAATGTCCCTTTAAAGATGTAATCCCTGACAGAGATTTCATGAAGCAGAACAGAGAGACAGGAATTAAACTTGTGCACCAAATATTAGCTGATAAAGTTATTTAGTTTCTTGTGGTTCTGCGTTCCGTGCATGCGCACTGAGTACCTACATCTCTCACCTACGCACTGAAGCAATTGAAGTCCGATTCACCCTTGTTTACGTTGTTTACTGAGTGTTTAAGATGCCTCCGATAATCGTGAGTCTCGCCGACTGTGAAGTCCGGACTGCTATACGATTCGTTAGTACTAAAGGACTAAAACCGATTGACATTCATCGTGAGGTCTGAGATCTCTGCAGTTTACAGACAAAACATTATGAGTGATGGAATGGTAAGGAAGTAGGTGAGAGTATTTAAAGATGGCCGCACAAATGTGCATGACAATGCCCGTCCGCATGTGGCTAATCGGACCAAAGATCTCTTTGGTCACACCTTTTCACTGGCAAACTCTAGATCATCCTCCGTGCAGCCCTGATTTGGCGCCCAATGACTACCACTTGTCCCTGCACTTGAAGAAACATCTGGCCGGTCAGCGTTTTCAAGACGATGACGAAGTCAAAACAGTTGACATGTAATAGTTAACAGGTAACAAGTCAGGCAGCAGAGTTCTATGAGAAGGGGATTCAAACACTGTTCACTGGTCAAACCTTATAAGAAGTGTCTCAATATTGAAGGAAATTATGTAGAAAAGTAGACTGAGGTACAGGCTTTCATGTAAAAATAAAATTATTAAGATATCTTTACACGTTTTTTATTAATTTTACAACGGTACTTACTTAAAAAACATGCCTAGTATCTCTAGCAGGTATAACATAATTATATAGTAATGATTATTATGCTGTACCCAGAAAGGAAAAGAAGAAAAGTATCAACAACAACAACAAGAAAGAGAGCAATAAATTGTGAATAAAATATAATAAAGAGTGATAAAAATGAGATACTAAATGAATGGATTAAAGTTAAAAACAAAATAACGACAGATACAAGCTAAAAGATAGAAGCTAGAGAAAAATGGAAGAAAGAAAGGAAAATTGTTTTTGAAATTATAGGCTGGTTACAAAAATGACAAATTGCAAGTAGGAGACGGCATGGGACAGTAAGCAGCAGAAATCTACATTTCCGTAGAAAACAAATAAAATAAAGAGAAACTAAAAAGATCCAAATATGCACAAGAATACAGAGAAATCATACCACAAATTACAGAAATGCCAGAATACCTGAAAACAAAAATAACAGAAAAAACGAAGTTGAAACAAGAGCTATATTCAGATTAGGAACAGAAACAAAAGGGGGATGAGACCAAAATGTGCAGACTCTGCAAAAAAGAGAAGAGACATTAAAGCATGTTTTTGAAGAATGTGAGGTAACAGGAGAAAAACAAACAAAGATGAATACTGCGAATAGCAAGATCAGCAGCACTTTCAAGAATGTGGGACATAAAACGAAAAACAAAGACAAAAGAAAAAGAATATGCAAACGAGGATAGAGGAAAGAGAGAGAGAGAGAGATAATAAGATAACATTGGATTAGCAATCACAGAAAGAACAAACCTATGTATATATGAATATATGAACAGTCTATAAACAAATATGTATATAACCTTTCGTTAATAAATTCCATTATTATTATTATAGTAATGATTATTAAATAGCAACAAGTTTGGCATAGTGTAGCTATTTATATGCACCCTGTTCTAGTTGTTTCTTTCAATCCATATATAATTATGTGGTACCCAAGTACTTGTTCGTATCCTTAATATTTATTTCAAATTACTTATTATTCTTTATGAATTAATTTTGTCACCATTGTATTTTATTTATGTTTAAAATAGACTTGTCAAAGACGGGTTTATTTTGTACCATCAGAGAGCGCTAGAATCAGTTCCTATTGCGAAATTTGCCTTTTTTATACAAATATTGGTTGTTTCTATTCCTTTCACGCCAGTACTAACGTGCCTAATATAATAGAAGCCTGTAGATCGAAATATTCTCCGAACATCGTTGACACAAGTGCGTTGTAGTCGCTAGAGAACATAAATTATTAAAGACGTAAAATCAGTCTTGGGAAATACGTAGAAAAATGACAGCACAGAAAACGAATTGATAAATAATAGAATGAACTTTATGACTAGAAATCTCCCATCAGCTTACTTTTTTCGTTAAAGCTGAAAATTCAATTCGAATACGCTTGTGAGCAATTTTTGTCGTGTGTTTACATTTTTGCTTCTATAAAATTGAAAATTTAATCGTCTTTTCGATTCACCAACATGATATAACTACCTACATACGTACATTCAGTTTCTGAATAGAACCAATCGAAGAGGAAATTACGATTAGATTATTTTTAGTCGCCAAATGCTATCCTGAAAGCAAATATCTTAAACAAACAGACACCTGTAGAACTTTTACTGACATTCCTATGTAAACAGCGAGCTGTTGATGTAAAGATAAAATCCAATGTCTACATACATTTTCAATAATTTAAAGAGTCCATAAATATATAAGTTACTGCAATCCTAACAGCTCTCGATATTTCTCGTACTGACTTCTACCGATCGGGGAATGATATTCATAAAAACAAAATTAAGTTCTTGGTCAAGTAATTTATCGAAGCTACCAGACGTGGATCGCGATTTCGATCTCATTGGATCTCATCAGCACGCCAAAGGCAGATTAGATAAATTACTGACCAAATCGCTGGAGCTCGGTGTAAAGCGGATTTAAATAAGACGTTGAAATGGCAGTACGTCGCCATCTATTCATTTCTTGAAGTATTATTGTCTACCAGTGAAAGCTTGTGGGCGGGCAGACAGTGCAAACATTCAACATTAAATCCTGTACATCGATCAAACTGAGCCTAACTCCTGGGGAAATTGATCGATCCATAGGACAAATTGTGTCTTATGATGAAATGTTAATTAATCACAAAAGAAAAATTGAAATAGAGAATTATAAATATTTTAAGATGTAGAGGTGAAACTGATAAGTAAGTCAATGACAAATATGAATTTATAAAATCTCGTTCTTTTCAATATTCTTTTGTACAATTCAATTTTTCTTTCGACGATTTTCATATTTGAATATAGTAAACTTAAAACCATACTCGCTGCAAATATTCCAACTATAAAAAAGAAAAAATACTTGGTTTTGTTTCACGAGTTGTATTTACTATCTTAACGATACCATTTCTGCTTTTACACCCTTTTCAAAACAAACGAGTACAGTAGATGTTAAATCTAAAAAGTAATTCTGCGCTTAAATACTAAATGTTACTAGATGGTAATTTTTGGGACGGCATGATTATTCTAATTGATAGATTCTACATTTACTTGATGGAAATTCATGACTTTACTAAATAAAAACACACACACACTTATTTATTGAAACCTTTACAATTATTTCGCTACTTTGTAGCTTCTTTAGAAAATAACAGTGAATGATTCATCATATAATATGAAGGTTTCATTCATCATGATAACGTGAAATCGATTGAGTAATTGCGACCACTACAGCTAGAAAGAGACAGCTAATCAGGCAGTGTAGCAGCGAGTAAGGGCGGCTGTAATTATTTTCTATTTCGGAATCACTGGTAAATTATTAGATGCTGTCTCCATGTTTAGATGCTCTGAGATTGAAATCGAGTACCAGGTATGACGTTGCGTCACTTAAAAGTTTACTATCAGTTTATGTAGAAAAATACGACTTGAAATAAAAAATTTTACAGACATAATAACCACACCGGTTCTTAAAATGTGTAAGTGACAAAGTAATTGCAAATACTAAAACAGGCTTTCCAACTTAGCCTTAGTAAAAACTAATTATTTTATACCATAAAATAATTTATGCTTCAGTGGCATACGTTCAGACCAAATGGCCTTAGCTTTCCGTTTTACTTCCGTAATTCTTCATAAAACTAAAAGCAATAACTTCCAGCTTTTCTTTAAACATTAACTCGAAGAGATGAAGTTCGAAATTTGTGTAGCCGTAAGCCCATTGTAAAATTTAACAATTCCGCTAGGCTCAGTCGGTTGTCAGATCGACCGTTCCTTCCACGCTCAGCCAAATTATTTTTTGAATAAATTATAACCGACCGAAAGCGCATAAAATATCTTGCACTGCGATAATTGCCTGGCGCAATCAAAATCACAAATCCATAACGTACAGTATCGCAAATTAGGATATCGTATAATACACAAAAATTTGACGATAACTGTCAATCACTGAAAATTTGAAAACAATTAACTTTATAACACATTTCTGGGTACTAACTAAGCTATTATTTACACAAAAAAAATCTTTATATAAGTAATTAATACATAAAAGTGTTTTAAACTCCAAACGATAAATATTGTAAACCGGGTGAGTATTTATAAACCTTTTCTATCAAAGCCATTTTTCCGTAAGTACAGTGGTCAACATTAAACTATGTTCAAAGTTCCTATTTCCTTTGCGTCGAGGAATTTGCATCTGGCTTTAAAACATCAGGATATTGAAGTATCCTAACCTCCAAACTCAAAAAATGTATATAGTTTTTGTGAGGATTTATAAATGACATATAAAATCAAACCAATTGAGGAAGTAGTAGAGATAAATTTTATCGCTGAATCAGAATTTAACATCTGAATTTCCCTGACACATCAAAATTTAGAAATATCGACGCTAATTTGGCTTATTTAGTTTTAGGATTAGGGTATCTCGGAATTACGACTTCTCCTTGAAAAACTACCTCGAAAATGATACCCCTTTTTCGCCGAAAATGGAGAACGCACCCCATTCGTGACGTGACTCAGCTGGAACAGCCTCCATATAGCTCAGACCTATTCCCTTGTGATTTCCACATGTTTGGGCCCCTCAGAGAATTACTAGGAGGCGAGCGATTTCAGACCGATGAAGAGGTGGAGGCGTTTGTGCGCAACTGGATAAACACCTGCCCTGCTTCTTTTTATGAAAATGAGATGAAAAAAACTACAAATGCGTAGGAAAAATGTATATACAAACAAGGGGATATGTCAAAAAATGGAGAAATTGGTGTTTTTGTGAAACTTTTCAAAATAAATGTTTTATGAACAAAGGCTCGTTTATATTTGATCCATCCTCGTATTAATATACGATAAGATTTGCACAGACTATTTCGATGACGTAAATACAATCTACCAATAAATATGTATATGTACAACTTGACAGAAATGTCTTGATCCCTGAAATTTTAACGCCCACCATGCGCGATGGACATAGCTGATATTGTAGTGGGGACAGCCAATTTTCGTGAAGACATGACGGTGTATACAAACTCTCCCTTTAGTATCAGCAAACAATTAATAATCCGGAGCTTCAACGATAGCTGAACAATTTAATTAAGGGTTACTTTTCGTTTATACATAAGCATTACATACAGTACTATCCATTTAATCTATTAATTGTTATTGTTCTAACGTTAAAATTGTCATTAAAGTTATCGTTACTATTAATCCAAGTAAGTTATGTAGGACAGTTATTATTAACTAGAAGTGGCTAGAATTCTTTCAAAAATATGCAATGCAAAATGAATGAATCAGCTTCATTTAATGTGCGTTACCAATTTTCGTATAAATAGTACCGATACCATTACGACACCCCGGGGTGGGTTTACGTGTATAATATAGGCCCGATTTGAAACAAAGCACAAATGCCAAGTGGCAAACTTTTTCCTTCCGAATGCACTTTCGTTCTATCTTTTACGCCGTTCTCTCGAAATCTCAGGGGCCAAGGTATTTCTGTATCTCTCTCGTTGATTAATGCCCACGTTTGAAGTAGGCAAAACATGTGTCAGCTAAGTAAATATTGTTAGTGGTACTTAGGGTGAGATCTTTTTTAGTTTGTTTATTTCTGTTAAATTGTTTACACTTAGTAGATGTTTTTATTCACAAAGAACTTTATCGGACATTATGAATCACGGTTAGCAACAAGTCTCAATTACGCGGAGGCATTACAGTATATAGTTACCAGGCATGTTTTTTAAGTAAGTACCGTTTTGAAATTCTGGCGTCTCAGTGCTGCGGTCAGCGTTCCGTGCATGCGCACTGGATACCTACATCTCTCACCTACGCACTGACGCCATTAGAGTCTGATTCGCCCTTGTTTACGTTGTTTACTGAGTGTTTAAGATGCCTCCGGCTGTGAAGTCCGGGCTGCTATACGATTCCTTAGTGCTAAACGACTAAAACCGATTGATATTCATCCTGAGGTCTGAGATCTGTGCAGTTTACGGACAAAACATGTGGCTTATTTGACCAAAGATCTCATCAGATCTTTTCACTGAGAAACTAGATTATCCTCCGTACAGCCCTGATCTGGCGCCCAGTGACTATCGTTTGTTTGTTCCTGCACTTGAAGAAACATCTGGGCTGTCAGCGTCTTCAAGACGATGACGAAGTCAAAACAGTTGTGATGCAGTGGTTAACAGTTAACAAGTCAGGCGACAGAGTTCTATGAGAAGGGTATTCAAAAACTGGTCACTGGTCAAACGTTATGACAAGTGCCTGAATATTGAAGGAAATTATGTAAAAAAGTAGATTAAGGTACAGGCTTTCACGTAAAAATAAAATAATTCAGATATCTTTGCATGTTTTTTATTAATTTCAAAACGGTACTTTCTTCACAACATGATCGTGCGCTATCACAACAAAATAGAACAAAAAAGTTTCCCTAAACTCAACTAAAAATTAACACTTACCGTTTGTTATTCACTAAGTACTTTCTGAAGCCGTTATTTCCGAATGTCTGAAGCGGAGTGGATGATAAATTCGAAACTGCTTGTACTAACGCCAATGTTGATCCGATTTTAAACGGTAACCGGTAAACACTTGAGTGAATTTAATATTAAATGTTCCAGTTATTTAGAGCAAGTTATTTCATTAAGAAGTACGTTGAAGCTTTAACAGTGCCAGAGTAAGTAAGTGCCTAGAGGTAATCCACGCACAGGTAGCTACGTGGCTTAATTTATAGACAATTCCTTGAGTTGTCTTTCTTACTTACAGTCTGCTAATTAGCAATAAAGTTTCACAACCTACTCACATTACCAGGCGGTTGTAAAGCCTCTCTCGCGCCAATTTTAATTAGATTCCGCTAATTAGAGCTTGAAACTAACTGCTACCGTTCTTATTAACGTGATTGATGTTACAAGAAGGTAGCTCTAATGGTAGTGGAGATATTAAAGGCGTTATAAATGACGGAAATGGTATCTATACCGTATACTTGTCCGTGCATTCAGAAGAAAGTAATTCGAATAATATATTTGCTAAATTAGAATTCTTTCGTTGTATTTTAAACTTTTGTTGGGACTAATGACGCAATAGGCTGAGTCGTCTATACAAACTCCGTTTTCGAACTGAAAATTTTGAATGAACCTGCCGAATATGAGATCCCATTTTAACTTTATTTAGTAACTTGGTTCTTAAAGAATATAACGACACAAAAACGAAGCAATACCATAGATGATGATGAAAAGCGGTAGACATTAAAGAAGGAACAAAAAGAAACCAACCAAAAAACTTTTAGCATAGCAATAAATGAAAGAGCCAATAAGAATATAGCGGCGCGCATCACTGAGAGAAAAAGTACTGAACACGGAACACAAGTGAATTCATTTACCTGACTTACTTACCCTAACAACCCCTTCTCTACTCTGTTAATTTCCAACTATTTGCCACTACGCCACTGAACCTTGCTGAGCAGATATCATTCTGCCTACCGGTCGATTATCCTCGCTCTAAAGGGGCTAAGCTTTGCTAGTGCGCATCCGATGATTTATGGCTTTTGAATCTCCTTAGGTGCTGAGCACTGTATGTTTATAAGAACCCACTGAGGATGTCAGCCGCAGTTGCTGACGAAACGTCTGGATGAATCCGTTCAAATCGACCACGACCTACAAGCCCGAACCATCATTCTACTACTGTATGTTTAGTTGTAATATATGGTAGGGGTGAGTGGCGTGATTGTATGAGATGACGTGGCAGACGGGGTGAGCGTTTTGAGCATTGTACGTTAAGGGTGCAGACAGACGGAATTGATCACGAAGGTCGATCAAGGATAAACCTCATTCTGTGTGTGCTAAACATTACCTATTTTAATTTGGGTTTTGCTAACCCGGTTGAAGAGTGCCTAACAAAATCCAGGAATGTAGTTGACCATACATTCCTGATATATAGACAAGATAAGTTGTTGTAATTCGTTTTACCTGTAGAGAACTGTTTAAATTTTACCCAACGAGTCAAGTGGTTACCTTCATAAGATCCCATAAGAATTTGATAGTTTCGGCCTTTACATGATGAAAATCCATCTTAATTAAAAAAAACAAAAATAAATATTTTCACACACTTTATTTACTATTCGTAACGTATGTTTCGCCAAACTTTGGTTTCCTCAGACGTGAGTACTTACTACTAAATAAACATTGCAACCTGGGTGATTAAATATGTACACAATAAGGGTGGTGGTAATATTTACAATAAATTCAAAAGTGAGGAGTTGTTGTGCAGGGTTCATAATTTTTTATATTTATTAATTTCTAGATCTCCATTAATGTTAACTTATAGCTCTTATTTTTTAAATGACTAATTTCAATACAGTTGTTGAACATATGACATTCTTCTGTGTCATGGTTTGCGTAGGTGGAGTCTGTCTTATTCTTCATATAGCTGTTTTTGTGTTCGGATAGACGTTTATTGAAATTCATACCAGTCTGTCCAATATACACTTTAAGGCATGACCCACAGGTCTTTTCTTCTTATTAATTTCTCTATGGAGTAGTTAGTTTTTTAAGTTAACATTTTTGGAGAATCTAGAAATTAATAAATATAAAAAATTAGGAACCCTGCTCAACGACCAGACCGAAGGGAACAACTCCCCACTTTTGACTTTATTGTAAATATTACCATCACCCTTATTGTGTACATATTTAATCACTCAGGTTGCAATGTTTATTTAGTAGTAAGTACTCACGTCTGAGGAAGCCAAAGTTTGGCGAAACATATGTTATGAATGGTAAATAAAGTGTGTGAAAATCTTCACTTTTGTTTTTTCCCACAAGAATCATGAGATCCAGTTTTATTTTAGTTCACCATATGTTTTATTTCGTTTTGTTGAATTTCTGTAAAAGTCATTATACACTCAATCGCTTGTTAAAAATTAAAATTCTCCACAATAATAGGTACGTAGATGATATTTTAACTTGTTCTATAGGCTCAACTAGACAGATACTTTTTTAATTTTTTAAACAGTATCCACCTCAACATTAAATTCACACTTGAATTAGGAACCAATAATAAAATCAATTTCCCAGATCTTACAATAATAAAAATAACACAACAGACACAACTTTTTCATTTTCCACAAACCTACATATACTGACAGAGTCATCAATAACAAACCATGTCATCCACTACAAAACAAATTATCTACCTTTCAATGTCTGACCAATAGACTAATAAATATCCCCATAAAAAATGAAAATTAAAAAAAAAGTACTCTCGATAATTAAATAAATTGCAATCGCAATTAATAGACAATATTCTAAATAAAACACTATACAAAGCAGCAGTTAAATTAATACATCCACTAGTTAAATAAGTTAAACAAAGTTAAAATTTTTATAGAAATCGACCAAACCAGTGTTTTTATTTATAAGTAAAGAAAAAGTTAGAATCGTTTGAGAAGCGGTGTTATAGGAGAATAATTAATATACCGTTGATAGAAAAGGTAAGAAATGAAGTTATTGAAGAAAGTGGAGAACAAGGATAGACACAGGACGGTGGTACACCTTCTGAAACATGATGAGTTAGTTAGAAACATATTAGAAGCAGAAACAAGAGTTAAGACTCAATTACTGTTCGCAAATAGAGACGTGGGATGCTGTAGTTTTTGGGAAATGGCTCAGGTGGGTATGCAAGCAGTGTGATGATGAACTGTTATTCTATATTTCACTTTGAAATCAATTCCAATGGAATTATGCAGATGGAAATACGATATTATGGAATTGTTACAAGATTCTCGTATTAATGCACCACTATCCGATACTACCTCTAATAACGCTTAAATTGTAACTTTGTATTCACTGTTTATCATATTTATGCTAATTTAATTTGAAGTGTTCCCTTACATTCTAAGGCAACCAACTCCTTCATGTTGCCGAGTGGAATATGAAACTTAACGTAAAATTCAATTTGAAACAGGAAAAGTTCCACGAAAAGGTAATTCAAGAATCATTTTAAATATTAGGCCATTAAACTCGCAGTAGCTACATTAAAAATAATGTTTTAGCACTACAACCAACAATACATAGCAATTTTCATATGGGAGACATGAGAAAAGTTTATCGAATAACTGCAGAAATGGGTGGTTATTATGTATCTCTACAAGTAACGTATTGCTCTCTATCATGTGCAATGTGAATATATTTATGCAAATTGCACAAACCTATCTATTTCATATAGGTAGTTTAAAAATTAGAAAGTAAAATATCATATACCAGGATCAACTCAAAAATAAACTTTTCTATTCAAAAAAGGAAAGTAATAAATCCCTTTTGGTCTAATTATAAAGGATCACATATCCCACATTTGGAACGCGTTCTACACAGTAGGCACAGCGTACCGAAAACCATACCTACGACCGGTTTCGACCTATCGGGTCTCATCAGGTGGGCGCTGGTAGAAAAGCCTTTACAAGCTGTATAATAAATATAAATATGGAATCAACAGAAACAACTACTCCTAGGTCTAATACCCCTACCGGCATTCAATTACACTGTTAATTCCGAACGATTATTAAACGAAGGTAACAATTCAAAAAAGGAAGGTAATATAATCCTTTTTCGTCTAATTGTAAAGTTTCACAGATCCCACATTTGGAACGCGTCCTACACAATAGGCACAGCGTACCGAAAGCCATATCCCACGACCGGTTTCGACGTATGGAGTCTTATCAGGTGGTGCGCTGTGCCTACTGTGTAGGACGCGTTCTAAATGGAGGATCTGTGATCCTTTATAATTAGACGAAAAAGGTTTTTATTACCTTCCTTTTTTGAATTGTTACCTTCCACTAATAATCGTTGGGAATCAACAGTGTTGGGCAAACTGGTAGAGCTTTTTCAACTAGGATAAAAGAACATTTAAATATTATTATTACACTAATATATCTAAAAGTAAGAAATTATCTATGTTCGAAAATTTAGAGATTAAGAAAAGCCTCCACAATAAAATAAATATTGTTAATAATCAATTAGAGTTTGGACAAACAACATCTCCTCTCCTACTCAGCGAATTATATATGTACCTATATATACACTGTTTGTTAGACTTTTTTCTTTAGTATTTATACTCTTGATAATGGGCAATGCCCGAAACAATTGTCGAGTTTCTCAATATATTTAGTGCAAACATTCTACTAGTGTTTTTATTTTATTATTAAAAGTTTTTAGTATTTCAGCCTTACAAATCGAAAAGCCATCATGAGATAATCGGATTTTAGCCTATTCCACTTTAAAGCGGGCACACGTTAACGATTATAAAATTGAAGGCATATTCGAAATTGAAAAGCACAGTCTGTAAAATTTAAAGTGTCTGTATAATCATCATAGCTACGACATGTATTGATGCTTGCTCTGTGTGATTTAATTAAGTGCTTAGAACGTACAACCCTGTATCCGGATTCATGTAACGATTAAAATTACAAGTGAGCATATTACATTGCTAACTAGTTCGACATGACAACGTTGCGAATAACAAGAGAATGAAGGGAACCTTCTCCGTGATAAAATGATAACAGCATGTATGAAGAATGGCAACGATTTCAGAGCAACATGTAGTATACAGTGCTCGTGCTGCCTTACTAATTAAGACACTTTATATGCCTACATGTCAAATCAAATAATCGATTGTTTCAGCCTCTACATTATGGAAAAACATATTTAACACTAAATAAAAAAACTCAATTTGATTTTTCCACTGTTTATTTTCAATCTTAATAATTGTTTCGCCCTGCAAGGGCATCTTCGGAAGACAACTGATTACATTCGCTATCTTATCTACATTTATACTTTCTAGTTAATTGGAGGGGGTACATTCTTCTATTTTATTTAAAATTGTGGATTCGTAAACGTTTTCTATTTCATTTAATGTTAATTCCCGGTTTTGATTTAATTGTTTTTTGATTTCAAAAGATTCTAATATATCTAATTTTTTGCCTTTATTTGGGCAATGCAAAACTTTTAAATTATTATTTGTATTGAATTCATGATGTTTATTATTTATATGGTTCATCTCTATAGTTTTTTATATGTTAGTTTAGTCTTTCTTTGAATGTCCTCCCTGTCTGTCCAATATATGTTGCATTGCATGTATTTCAATTTAATTTATATACACCACATTTGTTAATTTTTTTGGTTCTGTCCTTGTTGTTGATTAAATGTTTTGTTAAGTTACTATATGTTCTAATTGCTACTATAAAGTTATTGTTTTTTAGTTTTTACAGAATTTTGTTAGTGACATTACCTATATATAAGATTGACTTGTGATTACTTTTTGACTGTTTAATATTATTAGTATAAACTAGTTTATAACATACTAATTTCTTAATCAATAACAAAAAGAAAAGGTTTATTTATTCCCTCTAAACTCTTATCCACAAATTAACTGTGTTAATGATTAAGAAAAATTTATGCTCACGACAACCACTGACGGTGGAAGACCTGTTGTCCTTGTTGACCATTCAGCACATAAGCAATCATATGTTCTGATGTATTTCCCAATTTACGACTTTTCCAAAATGCAACAATCGAAATTATTAGATCACGAATATAAATACCGAAATCAGCATACAAATTTTGGAGCTATAAATTCATACAAAATAGTAGATGACTTGCCTTATTATTTATCTACTTCGCGCGATTCAAACTGTTTAGAAACAACATTGGAGACTGTACAAAACGTTGATTCGTATCAGCATTTTGTTTTAGTTTGCAGGAATATTCCAACTCGTTTAGATTCCGGGTCAATTGTCGATGAAATTTGCAGTTACAATTCTTTTGATGAAGTGGTCGAATCACTGAATACAGTCTTCTAAATGAATAAAACGAAAAATTGAGTAATATTGTCATATTGCATATTTATCACGATGTTATTGACGGAATTGAACTTGAAATATTGATGAACGAATTCATTTTCCGAAATAATTGTATACGCATTTTCTAGAAATTAAATAATTTATTTTCAATTTTTATACATTGAAATTTTATTTTCTTTGATGTACTAAATTACACGCCGATCCCTTCTTTCCACCCTTCTCCCTCTATCAAAATTCAACATTTGGGCTGAATTCGTTCTGACATTCCTGATTTCAACAAGGGTCTGACGACAGTGACGCGGGGTACTGAGAGTTCTGTCCAATGTTACAATATCCGTCTTAGATGTCATATTTTTGTTCTGTCTTTTGTTCTGCTACTTTATTCAACTATACCAACATTATTAAGCCATTGTAAGTGGACCAGTTATTCAACGATCTACAAAACGTATTCTATTCATCGTACTGCCTTTTTTACAACGGTCAAATGTATGTTATACAGTATACAAAGTTAGTAAAGTTATAACTGAAGTTCGCTCTACATAATTGCACTTAAAACATTGTAACTTGCAGTTATCCTGCGTAGCTTGTAGCTTATGTCGTAGTTTATATATTACAAGCGAGTTCACTATGCTGTTGCTGCTAGTGTTTTAGATTAGTTCCTACAAACTTCGTCGGTGACGTAATCGCAATCTTTTAATAACTTTACAGTAACTTTGTTTATAATGTATTCACCTCAGCCGTGGGCAAATGACGCACACTTTGACAAAAAAATATTAAAAGGCGTACTCCGACAGTTCATCTTGCTCTCATCTCTGAGTAAAAAGTCTAAATTAGAATATACACAATAGAAAGAATCGGAGCGAAGATGGAGCTGGTCTCTTGATGAATACAAAGTGAACAATACATCAGAGGAAAATTTCTTCCACGTGAATTTTACCACCCACTTTAATGCAAGTTTATCAAAAGATGTTTACTCAGAAAGCTTCTTGTTCATTGGCGCGGATACAAGAGCGAGGGAAATATGTACATTACCTGACAAAAAGTGCCTAAAAGGTGTAGTCAAATTATTACTATTTAATGTCAGGATGTAAAAATTAAGTATAATATGGAAGATCAATTTTAAACCACAGAAATCTGAATCATTAAATTAACTTCTTTCATTTTAATTATTAAGGTCATCACTAAACAATACCATTAGTCCTATTTTAAGTTTAGACGAATTAGCATGAGACATGTCACTGATTTCTAACACTCTTCAAGATGCCTTTTTTCTCCAAATTTGGTAACAATCACTCAAAAAAATGCCGTAACAAAAACTACCCGACTAGAATTTACTTTAAGCACAGTTTGAAAATAAATCAGGACCCTTTCTAGTTCTTCAGTATTCATTTGCATTACATGCCTTTCTTCATTCTAATCGGGCACGCGAGACATACCTGACAAGATCCTGATGATATTTTTCTAGTGTGGAATAAAAACCTTCTATGTCTTGCTATTTGACTGACATTTTTATCGTTATCCATTTTTCAGTGGTTCCAAAAAGAATTGATAATATGTAAACCGTCTGAAATACAACTTTGCGGTTTGGAGTTAATCTTCAATAAATATTAGTCTATAACTGCTATAAATCACAATATGAAACATCGGTCAGTTCTTAAAGAAATTTAGAAATAAACTCAAAAGGCTCAAAGAACAGTTACTTATTTTATGAATGCTGTACCTTTAGATCCGGCCAAGCATTCCTATTTAATTTTGAATCTCTTACAGAGGCATTGAGATGAAAAGTAAATTGCAATCTAGATAATGCTTTGGAGAGCAAGATTATATTGAAGGCAATTATGGAAGCGGATGGGTGGTGGTTTAGGAGAGACATATGAGACAGACGAAATGAAGATAGAAGTTAATTTGTGGAATATTACTACCCCAGCATTTTCCTAAACGATTCAAGGAAACCACAGAAAAAATTGAACCAGGGCAAGCGGACCTGAAATCAAACCTATGATTTAAACCACTAAGCCTCGCGAGACATGCCTGACCAGGTTATACCCAAAATTGACACTTCTTCAATGTCAATCATTATATTCATTGCTAGTGCTAAATAGAATTGCTAAATATCAAAATACGTACGTGAGAAGATGCAGAATTCTATTCAATGTAATACCACATAACATTGTTACATTATGTACGTTACATGTGTTACATGCAGTGTCTAGAGTTCGACCTCTTCAGGTATTAATTAGAAGACCAGGCGAATTACTCTGTTCTCTTTCTCAAGATACTTTGGAAAGGATCGACGTAGATACTATTGAAGAAGACGTAGCGGAATCCTTTAAAGACGTCAGTGCCGACGTTTCAATGCCTATAATCCATGATATTAAATCATAAATTGTCGAAGGCTCTTCATTTGAAGATGTGTAAATTTAAAAAGAAATTGTTTTGGAAATAAAAAAACTTTTAGTTAATTTCATCTTCTCTGAAAACCTACTATACTTTTATAGGGGTAGGGGGGTTAAGGCTTATACAACGACTATCAACGAAGGGGAGGGGTGTCTAAAATTCCCAAAAAATGGTAACGTAGTTTATGGATAGCCCCTTATTCCAAACAAACTTCGTCATTACAAACTTTCTCACGAACATGTCAATAGATAGCTAAGAGTTATTCCAAATTGCGCTCAAATGGCAAAACGTTCTGAGGAAGGTTATGATTAAAAAGATCAGACCTTCAATTAGAAACGTCAGATGACGCCTGTAAGCACTTAACATTGTCAAGACTCAAAATACAAATAGCAACCCTCGTATTAAACTAATAAACCAATGCATACATGATTATTAGTTGTATCAATGGTACATATTCCCTTAACGAAAATAATGGCATTAAATGTTGTTAATTAATACACTACCTAATTATTTATCGAATAATATCGGCAGAATTAGGAATATCTGCTACCGAAATTATTATGTGATAGTGAGCAATTAAATATACCAATATAAAGAAATTAAAATGATGATGGAAAAGTGTCGGACAAATAACAGCAATGGGGTTGCCCATTAAAATTTAATAGGCTAATTATCCATAGCTGCATTATTCGCTACATTTCAATGGATACACACCATATTTTATTGACATAATTTCCGATTTATTTTCAATATGAGGCCATTACACAAACTTTTACTGTTATAATAATTAAACAACTAATTAATAATAAAGTTTACTAACCGTAAATGAAATGAAATTGAACACTAAAATAGTAAATATCAACAAGTGACGACTTCAACAACCAATAAAATATTAGAATAAATTTATCGGGTTAACATACAGATATTGAATACTGAAAATATTTTTCAATCTTTCAAGGGTGCATTTATTGTAAAACATTATTAAATGCTGTATACATCATAATCACCACTACTTTATTATAAATCCGATAATTGTTTCGGTAAAATTGCCATTATCAAGAATGAGAGTAACAAGCGTACTGAAGTTTTTTTTCTGTTTTCGAGGAAGAGGGAGAATCTTCCAAAGAGGCCCAGCCGCCGTACGGACGGCTGGGTAGTGTCGGATTCCCGAGGAAAATGTCCTGGGACCTACCGACTAAAATCCCCCGACCTCAGGCCGTTATAGGACCTTTTAATTTAAGTCCTCTACAGCCGAGTGTGGTTATGAAGGTTTAGTTGATTTTTGAATCTTAAAACTAATTAGACAATATTTGTATGTTCTTACCACCTATATACTAAGAGTGGGGGGTGTTTATGGAATCAAGTTCGATTTAGTTAATGGCTAAATTTTGATTCTTACGTAACAAGTTATGAAATTACTGTACAACAATATGTCGTATTCCCTGACACCAGACAGTCCTTTGTACGTGTATGTCGACACGAATATTGTTTATGAAGATGGAAAAAGCCCAACACCAACTATAACGACTTTATTAATTAATTAAGTTCTATAGTAGATACTAAATATCTAGATAATGAAAACTAAAACCGACAGCGACGATAGGCAAATTAACAGTACCACACTAAGTTCTTCTTCTTCCTTGATAACAGAGGTCTTATACTATTTAATATTAACAAATATCTACGTCATGGGTACAAGAGTATCATAGTAGATACTTCCCATAACGCAATTACTTCGAAGTTAAATATTACAAATGAATATCAAAGTTAAACGTAATTTCTTCAATTAAACTAAACAAAAAGTTAGATATGTTTGCATTTGAATATTGAACAGGAAATGTGTTGTTTTCTTAATCTATCTTGAAAATTGCCTAAACATGTAATATTCCCATGCGTTACTTTTTAAAAATGATATACAGGGTATTATTATACTAGAATAAAAAGAAAAGATATATTAAGGACAGACAGAAGGAAAAGAGGAAGGCGCTTTTCGATATCATTTTAAAAATTATGGAAGTGAGTGGGTGTGGTTGAGGAGAGACAAATGAAACAAGCGAAAAGAAGAAAGATGATAATTTGTGGAATATTACTGCCCCAGCATTTGCCTGAATGATTCAAGGAAGCCACAGACAACTTGGACCAGAGCAGGTGGACCTGGAATCAAACCGGTGTTCCCCCGAATACTAACCCACAATCTAAACCACTAAACCACGCCGTTTGGTGCAAAAAAACGACTACGTTTGAATAAATATGAAAGCTTATGAAAATAATTAACTGCATCTAGATATAATTATGATATACAGGATCATTCAAACTGAGTACATGAGACGTTTTAAGGAAACTAAGAATGTTACAGATTTGAAAATTTGAGAGTAGGAGTTATCAAGGATAATCTATTTAACTAAAATAATTTCAACTGTCGGGCACTTCCGGTTATACCGGAAGTTGATGTCAACTTTCTTATTTTAAATAGAATGGTATATTTTTTACGATCAATTCGTATGAAACATAAAATTCTAAGGTGACTTTGATGACCAACTTGTATGCCTACGATGAATAGTTTGTGAGATAATTTAATTTATTGGAAAAAAGATTACACCGCAACCCCAACTATAAAAAGTCATAACTTCCATAAAAATTACTTAGAATGTTGAAATTTTTAGTAGTTATGGCCAAGTCAAGTCATAAGGTTAACGTCATGCCAAAACTAAGCTTTATAATTTGTACAGGGCGTTCAGAAAAAAAAGTTTATATACGAATAACTTCATTTTTTCCAAATGGCACCACTCGGTTTGAATGACCCTGTATACAAAGCTTATTTTTTGAATGGTTTTAACAAAAATATGACACGACAGGTTCTATATTTTCTGCTTATATAGGATGAAGCTGACAGTGATAAATTGATATTCTTGTTTATAATACTCTTTTCTTAATTTGTATCGGATTAAGCTCCTTCTAGTAGGAATACCTAGCACAGAGTTAAATTTTTTCCTTAATCCTAATTTTTTCTCTTAATTTAATGAACACCTGCTATTGTCTTTTTATTTATGTAGCTAGTACTATAATCTATCAATCAATAATCTATATTTGTTGTATATATCCTTGATGTTTAGCCAAGCATTTTCTTAATTAACTTGGGTGGTGCTAGAACATTATGGCGTCGATCTTTACGTGGAGATCACACCGAAGAGTACCTAATCTCCTTTAAGAAAATGTGCATCCATCTTGGTCGACTGTCCGATAGGTCGGTAAACTTAATTAAAGGAGATTAGTAGCCCAACGCAAACACACGAGTGTTTGTTTCCTCGATTTTATGTTAATCGGATTTCCCAACATCTCTTCATGCAATTAGTTCGCAGCTTTCGTGATTTGTTTTAGATAATAGGTTAACCATTTTTTTTGTAATCTCCTTAGGTAAATTGTTAATGGATTATTATTTAATTGGTGTAACCCTTATCAATATTATATTTGGTATATCTATGTACTTATCATGTCTTCTCATTTTCACAATCATTTTTACCAAGGTTTCCGTTCCGTCCGGTTGCTCATGCCTTCAAAAATGCGTGACAACTCTTTACTCAAGAATTGCAAGAAAACCAATAAAAGCTGAATTTATATTTATGTATAGTATTAGAACAATAATAAATCAAAGTATATAATTTAAGACCTGTGATCCTTAAAATTTAGACGAGAAAAAGGATTTTAATACCGTTTTTTGAATATGATATCTCGTATCTGTCCAAAATTTAGAATTCTTAGAAAATTAATTTCTTGGTCAGCATTTTATCGAAAGTACCAGAAATGGATTGCAATTTCAAACTTATTAATTTTCATCAATACGCCAATAAGGATAGTACACACTTATATGGGTATAATACAGTATAGGTAAACATTACCGTCCCTTTATACACACACAGGGCTAACGTAAACATTCGAAAACAAAGTAAACAAAACGATAGCATACACCATATCAAAACAGTAATCACATCCAACTAATGCCATTCTCCAACAACTCAGTACAAACAATAAATAATTAAAATAAGGTAAAACGTCAATACGCCATTATTAAATTCAAAATGAATTAGTAAATTCCAAAATCGGAATAAATAAATAAATAAAGAACGAACTGGTATAGTCTTGATTCGGGGCTAAAGGGTTGGAATTGCTTTCTCACGTTTAGGACCTCTGAAGAAGCTCGCCACTCGTACTAGTGAAACGTTAGGAAGCATTTCCAACCAACGACAGCCTTTAGATCCGAATCAGGACCACACCAGCTCATCAACTGGCCGCGAAAGCCTTAACCAATTAGTTAAATAAAGAACCTTCAAAATTTGGTACATTTCATACCTTCATTAAACAGTTGGAGACAGAAAAAATTTAAGTCGATCTTATATGTATTTCCTTATCTACAAAGAGCAATTTGAGTACTTACATAGGTACGTCAGAACATCTAGCGTCGCTAGGGCATAGGATGCAAGATCCTTCAACTGTCTTGTGGGGTAACGTCGCGTGTCGTATTAGAAGTGATTACACTCGTGTATTTATTATGTAGAGACTTTTGCCGGGTAGCTTGGCGTAGATGACATGAAGTATCGTAGATTGTACTGTGTATATTTCCAGCTTTAGCCGATTCATAATATTAGCCGAAGCATTATAATAAACAGATTGAGTTAGTAATAACTCAAGAATTACCAAGTTGGTAGATTGCATATCGCATTCTTTGTGAAACATTTTAAATGAAATTGAATATGGGTATTTTCAGTAACAAACAAACACTGAGTTACGTTTCACGAAAAAAATTATTTATTCTTCTCTACAATATTGTTTCAACCCTTGCGGGTAACACCATACCTCTTGATAATGACCCGCAAGGGTTGAAACAATATTGAAGAGAAGAATAAATAAAAATTTTTGTAAAACGTAACAAAGTGTTTGTTTGTTTGTTACTCAAAATACCTATATTCAATTTGAATTACCAAGTTGTTGGTTATTGGGGTGGGTTAGGATTTAAAAGAACCTAGGGCTCAATGACAAAACTATCAACGGAATTTATTAATTTAAGGTAATTTAATAAATAATAAACTACTTTTACAAAAATTCAACAAAACGGAATAAAACGTACGATAAACTAAACGTAGATTTCGAGATTTTTCTGGGATCTTAGTATATAGTTAAGAAGGTGACTCGTTGGGTAAAACTTAAACAGTGCACCGCAAGTAAAACGAACTATAGCAAATTATTTATTATATCCTGGTGCTTCTATCAGGAATGTGTAGTCAGCTACCACTCCTATAATTTGGTCAAATACTCCTTAATAGGGTTAGAAAAACCCAAGTCATAATAAGTAACATTCTTCACACGAAAACCCAGGTTCATCCTTGATCAACCTAAGTGCCACGGCTACTGACCTCCGTCTGCCTCTACCCTGCGCAAACAACACGTAAAATGACACCAAAAATAAGGATATACCCTTGTATTACGATTGTAAACTCATTAATTTTTATTCGCATGCCGTAGGCAGTCCGACAAAACTAAAAAAACAAACTTTTTTGTGTTTCATTCCCACCAGCTACTCGTACTGGTGGGCGGGCAGTCCCTCCGACCTACACTATATTGCAAAGCCAGAGGGTAGGGCGTAAGGCGTAAAGCCTCCTTGGGAATGGGTGGTTGATATGGTTAGCGAGAGAAAGATGAGACGGGCGATTTAAAGACAAAAGAGAAGTGACTAAATGATCCAAGGAAACCACAGAAAAGTTGAACCAGGGAAGCTGAATCCGGGTTCGAACCGGTGATCTCCCGAATCCTAAGCAATGATTTAGAGCACTAGACCTCGCTACTCGATCAAAACTCCAACTAACCTACAGATTAACTGCGGAGTGAACGCAATCTGTAGATCTGGTTACATGCCTACCACGTAGATGGCTGCGCCGTGGGTTCAGTTTAACAAGTCGATATCCTTATTAATAAAGAACCTTGTTTAAAATTACCGAATCCGAAAACATTATAGCAAATATCTACAGGTGGCGCTCACTATACTGTACATTTTTTCAGATATTTACTCACCTAGCTAATCCTATTACATAGACATGAGGCATCTTTTTCGCTCTTTTGCGCGAGCACCCATCCAACATTCGAGATGTTCAACATGACAATTTCTACATCATTATATCAAATTATATTCCATTCAATTTAAATCAATCTCATAATCTATATCCAAATTAAATCAAACAACAAAAAATGAAATGTGTAAATAGGGAAAAAATAAAGTGTATATATAGTAAAAAGAAAAGCAGGATACCGCCACACATCGAACACCCAAACAGTAATCACTTCTATTTGAGAATGCTTGTGGCAAACTTAAAAAATTAAAACCAAGAAATATATAATAAGAACTTCACTTATCTATAATATATTCGTAACAATTTCCCTCTCGTTCAGTAAGAGGAAATTTGTTAGCACTCAATTTTTTGTTTGATTTGTTGTCGTTGAGACAGAACTGATCGAAATTCGAGCGAGTTAGACGTAATAAACTCTCTCAGTAATTGAATGCAAAAAAAGTCCGGCTCGCGCCGCAGTTTATCTTATTGACCTGCTACAGAGCGCAGAAACTACCGTTTATATAATAGATGGAAGTTCGTTAGTTTAATGGATGAAAACGAAAAGGAATGAGATTAATCGGAATGACATGGAAAACCGTACGTTTCTCGAATTCACGAACCCATTGCTTAGAAATTTAATTCTTTAATGCCGATCACTGCTTAAATGGATTTCCAATAAAGCACAAATAGAATCTCTTCAGATGAAGAATTATCTACATACTATCTAACACGCGTAAATAAATATAATAAAATGGTATTGCAATTATTTCTTCGATGGTATTGATACAGGTTCGTAAGGAGATCAAAGGCAGTAGAATTAAAGGCTCATTAAGTGCCCTAATAAGAAATCAAATGTTCCGAGTATTTTATCAAAAATTATTGTTCTGCTTGCTTAAGTTTAAGTGAGCAGAGCATGAGCGAAAAATTGCTGAAAAAATGAAAATAGCTCTAAAGTTGAATTGGTACAGTAATTGTAAAACATGACAACGAATCAAGAAATAATAAAGTATCGTCTGTATCTTTACTCTGGAAATCGTCGACTTTATTTTAATAAAAATTAGTGAACACATTTTATTTTTGTTAATAATTAGTAATTAAAAGTTTATTAAAGGCTTTCGAAATAGTAAAGCTGATGCCAACCAAAAATTTTCAATTAGAACTTTCAGAAATTAGAAAATTTTGGACCAATGCCTTGATTTTCTCCCAAACGAGTTACGAGACTTAGATTTCTTCGATAGAAATGCGAGTTTACAGAGGTTCGATTAAAAAATCATAACTGAAAAGCAAACATATCTGTCATAACGCCGTTTGGACGCAAGATTAACAACAGATGTGGGTAACTGCAGAAAAATTGGGAATAAGCTACCTATCGCTTCTACCGAGGTATAGCATTCCAAACATGACAGAAGTTAAAATCACTTGCATTGTACAATTTCAAGGACTGCTTGGTTTTTTCTTAATTTTTGGACTCTACGATTGTAAATTAGTCTATAGATATAGTCTCAGTCAAAACCTTCACCCAAACCTAATGTTAACTTAATCTAAAAGCAGGTCAACTTTGGGCCATGGATTTGGCAGAATCCTTTTTTATAAACTAGTGTGAAACTGTAGAGTCAAAATATTTTCAATTTTACCCATATCATATGCCATGCTTTTGTCGGAGTCGCGAATTCGTTTAATGGATCGAAAAATAATTCGCCATTGGACCATTTCGGAAGGTTTTAACGAGCCTTTAATTACTGTGTCACTATAGAGGTTATTTTATTTCTCTAAACATTTTTAGCTCATGCCCTGCTCATTTAAAATTCAGCAAGGGCTTAGTAATTTTTGAAAAAATACCACGAACATTTAATTTATCATTAAGTCACTAGGCTGATACTTTACTACAAGCAAATCTACCAGCCTTGACTTTTAGTTAGAAAAATATATTATATTAAGTAAACGAATTCACACAAGTTACTGTTAAAGTTTTAGGAAAAGATCATGAAACCCGAATATATTATTTTAACATATTTGTAAGGTAGTTCTAAGGATATTGCTTTAAATGTACATCGAAGCACGTTTTCGTACCTTTATGTCTGAAAATGCTAAAATTATAAAAAGAACAAAACCAGAAGTTTATCTGAACTTTTTAGAGAAGTTATACAACTTTACAGGTATAAACTATTTTACAATCTTCACAATATTCCGTAACTAACAAACTTTTAACGTTGCGATTAGTGGGAGAAATATTCATGGTAAATATAAATATAAATATGGTATCAACAGAAACAACTACTCCGAGGGCTAATACCCCTACTGGCATTGAATCACACTGTTGATTTCGATGGATTCTTAGACAAAGATATAACCTATTCAAAAAAAGAAGGCATTAAAATCCCTTTTCGTCTATGTATTAAGGATCACAGATCCCACATTTGCTGTGGGATAAGTAAATAATATTCAAGAATTTGTTTTGAAATCAGTTAAACAAAGACAAGTATTTCTTTATAATAAGATAAGCAACTTATGTCTTAAATCATAACCAATATTAATTTAAAAAAAGTGTCGAAATATCAAACATAATTATCTTAATTTAAGTATTTTTCATTTGATTCCAGTTCTCCATTTTATTTATTTCATTCAATAAAAGCTGCTGCTGCATCCAATGTTTATACATTAGTTGTGATTACTTAAATGAACTACTACATAATTCAACTGATTATAACGAAAATTAAATTTAAAATAAATTCTTCATTCATACATTTATGAAGGTGCAAATATTTTGATACTTGAATGCTAAAATGTTTAATTTTGCAGACTGTTTTCGACGAACATATAATTACATATTATTTATTTTAGTTAAAAATACAAAAAATAGTCATAGCGGTTTCTAATTCCATTGTTTAGCGAATATCACAAATTTTACATAAGTACTACTACCAAATTGTTTTTACTCACTTACTCCATGAATTTCCTGTTTATTGTTTTACATAAAGTTTACTCCTGTCGCACTAACAAATTTCTTTTTTATATAGTTACAGTTAAGTAATAATACAAATACGAAAGTCCCGAAACCGCACTCACACTGATCTTTTCAAACTTGGTTGATAAACAGTGGCGCACCGAAGGGGGGATTTGGGGGGTTAAACCCCCCTCCCCCGAGCCTTTACTTAGAACATAATATTCAGCGATATATCGATATTTCACCAATATTTTATTTTTATATCAGTTTAAACTAATTCCCAAGATGATAAAAACGGTAATTGTGTGTTATTTTTCTATTAATTTAAACTTCGTTAAAACTTCTTGAGAATTACCTAAGAAATTCCACCGGTGAAGAACGACTAAATGGGTTAGCCTTAACGTTTGTACACCCTAATTGTCCAGTAACAGAAGAAGAAGTATTAAACCACGTCGGCTGGATATTGCTTTATTATAAATTATTGTATTTTTTTTTTAATTAAAGTTTCTACTTATTAATATTTTTTCTATTAATCTCACCCTTGAAACTTATTATTTAAATTCATATCATTTATAATTTGGCAAGACATTCGTTATATACCTACCCGTTTTTAATACATTTCTTTTAAAACTCATAAGCCCTCGATAAACCACCCCCACAAGCTTTTTCTCGGTGCGCCACTGTTGATAAACAAATGTAAAACATTTTTTCGTAGGTACGCCCTTCCTTAAGAACACAATATTAAACATATTACGTATATTAATCAAAACCAACGCGAGCAAACTGTTCATCTGCTTGTTCATCTTTCGTATAAGCGATGTTATTCCGATACTAGTCGAGACTGAACTAGTGAAAGCAAGGCCAAACCTATAAAAACTGACCAGATGTCGAACGGTTATCAGCAAGGATATTAAGACGAACAACTTTTGCTGATCCTTAACAGAGATAAGTTTTCTTGACTTATTTATTTCTTAAATTTTGCCAGATGTGAATTTATGGAAAATTATCAATAAATATTAAGAAATTAAAATGGTTTAATATTATTTAAATTTTTAATTAAATACTCGTATAGTATTAGTAGTAAGTACTCAATGACTGATGAAGCTAATGTTTGGCGAAACAACCGTCATATAGATTGTGAAAATATATGTCTTGTTTTTATTGTGATAATGGATTTTCATCAAGTAAAAGTCAAAAATCTATTCAACTCCAAATAAAGAACTTCCGACGTGCATACATATACTCCATTCTTTGTTTAATAATAACTAGTATTCAGCCCTTAAATTGCATACATAATTGGTGTTTAATTCAGTTGGTGGTAGACATTATATCCATTCGAAATTTATAACTTAACTACATGGTTGCAAGTGAGTATCGTTTCCAATTAGTCTGCAATTTTATTTGACTACCGATGAATAATGGCACGGATAATTCCTACGATTAATAATCATTAGGAAAATGAGAAATGGAACTGGAGGATGAGTTGAACGAATATCTACTACCTATATATATATATATACTAGGATATATTAAGGAATGACAGAGATGCTCTCTCTTTCTCTCTCTCTCTACGTGGGAAGCAACGACATCGTCACCGTCGGTAGCGGCGCTGCGTTGACTGCAAAGATTTAGGACGAACGATCCAGCTTTAACCAAGTTCGGAACAACTTCTAGTGCAGGTGTCTTACAGCCGCAATAACCATCCAAGTGGACTAATAATACCCATCATCAGCGGTTGCACGAACAAAAGCGTTCAAACTCGGAAGGATCAGTTCCGAAACTGAGGCGGTCTCTAAGTAGTTTTAGCGAGACTTCCAATCGACTTATTGCGATTAAGCAAAATTGTAACTCGGTTTTGCCGATAAACGGAATAGACTTGAGAAAAAGTGAATGCTTATCAGGAATACCGAAATCGATTTACTCACAACGACATCGTCAAAGCAAAAAGCACTTTTAGGCATATGCGCTTATAGTTACTAGGAGAATGGCAACTGAAAAGGTCACAACAACGACATAAATGTAAATCACTAATAATTTAAAACGTGTACTGTAGTGATTAAATGTTGAAATTGTATTTTGATTCAATATTTAATATTGACATCAAGTAACTATTAGCACCTCGCCATCTATGGATATTTAATAATAAATACAAATATAAATATGGAATCAACAGAAATAACTACTCCGAGGGCTAATACCTCTACCGGCATTGAATTACATTGTTTGTTCCGATGGATTCTTAGACGAAGATTTAACATATTTAAAAAAAGAAGAACCGGTCGTGGGATATGGCTTTCGGTGCGCTGTGTAGGACGCGTTCCAAATGTGGGATCTGTGATCCTTAAAATTTAGACGAAAAAGGATTTTAATGCCTTCCTTTTTTAAATATTTTTAATAATAACTCTAATATATTGTGACATTTGTAGCAAGACCTCGTAAAGGAATCTGATTACGAAACTGAATCAATACGTGATTGGTACCGAAGTCAATTAAATAAAAACTATATGTTCTTGGTTAGAAATTTGTCGAAATCACAAAACATAGATCGCAATTTCGAACTTAATTTTAGAAAAATATAAATTCAATATTTATTTTACAATTTAGATGAAAACCAAAAATTAAATTTGATGGAGAGTATGTTCATAAAGAAAAAATGTTAATTACATATTCATTTACTTAATATTAATATAGAATCAACAGAAACAACTACTCTGAGGGCTGATACCCCTACCGGCATTGAATTACAATGCTGATTCCGAAAGATCCTTAGATGTGAAAGATATCCAAAAATAGAAAGAATTAAAATCCTTATTCGTCTAAATATTAAGGATAAAAGATCCCACATTTGGAACGCGTCCGACCATGTGAGGCAGAAAGGCCTTTACAGGCTATATGATAAATATAGATATGGAATCAACAGATTCCTTCTTTGGATACAGTGTCATTCAATGCCGGTAGGGATATTACCCCTCGGATAAGTTGTTTCTGTTAATTCCATATTTATATTTATAATATAGCCTATAAAGGCCTTTCTGCCTGCACTCACCTGATAAGACCCAATAGGTCGAATCCGGTTGTGGGATTTGGCTTTCCGTTCGCAGTGCCTACTGTGTAGGACGCGTTCCAAATGTGGGATATGTGATCCTTAATATATAGACCAAAAAGGATTTGAATGCCTTCTCATTGAATTTATTTACTTAATTTTAATTATTTACAGCTACCCCCACCCTCCACTAGCATTTATGCAATAATTTGTAAACTCCATATTCAGAAATATACCATCTAATGCAGTGGTTCTCAAACTTATTTCGTCTACCGCCCACATTGAGAATAAATTATTTTCTAGGGCCCCCCAAATATTTTTAACTTTACCGCGTCTTAAAAATCACAACCGCAATCATTGATTTAATTATAGCGTACCATATGAGGCTCATCCTGTTTACTGAGTTCAAATTTACATTTTAAAAATTGTTCTAAAGAAAGCAATAAAACGCAACTTTGTAAATATCCTTCTATCTCTTCTTTTTTGCTTCCGACATGGTTTTGTCTTCAAAAATACATGAGTATTGTATATTCGGAAAGTAACTATTAGCCTTAAGACTTAACTATAACTAGTGAAAATTTCAACACTAAGATTTTTTTTATAGAAGTTATGATTTTTTATGGGTTGGGTTGCGGTATCGACCTTTCCTCTATAAATTAAGTTACGATTCAACGTAGATATACAAGTTGGTCATCAAGGTCAACCTAAAATTTTGTAGTTCGTACGAGTTAGTCGTGAAAAATATACCATTCCATTTAAAATAACACAGTTGACATTAACTTCCGGTATAACCGGAAGTAGAAGACAGTTGAAATTATTTAAGACACAAATATCACCCTTGATAACCCGTATTGCCAAATTTTTAAATCTCTAACACGCTTAGTTTTCTTAAAACATCAAATGCACCACTCAGTTTGAATAACCTTGTATAGTACAATAGTGTCAATAAGATTTTAAAAGTAATCCTAAAAATACGAAATATTCAAATGTCGGTATATGATTTATATTAATTTCTAATATCGAATAAAATGGACTTACAATTTACCATCATCAAAGACGCCAATAATCCAAAATAAACTTATACTACTATAAATAAACGAACAAATTGAATTTAAGGTATTCTTACTAATTTAATCTGTAGTTACCTGATGTATACATGTGAGCATTCAACCTTGAAAATCCAAACAGCACCGACGTCCTCTAAATAACATTAAAGTAAAGAGCTAGGTATCAGGAGATCATAAGTTGTACATTATAAGTTGTACATTATAAGTCGTACAGTCGTAGTGCGTTAACATTCAGTTCAATAATTAATCGTAAGGAGCAGCACATACCGGGTCAACATTTAATTGGGAGGAGCTAATTTGTTCAGACATAAATTCATTTGTTTATTTGTTCGAAAGGTTAACAGCAACGCCTCTCGGTAGTCATTTTATAAAATGGGATGATCGATCGCGAAAGAGAACATTATACAGAGTATATAATATTTTGTTTATTGTAAACAATAATAATTTTGAATATCATTTAACATTAGCACACTTTTGAAACCAGGAATACATATTTTGATCATTTGAGTGTATTACCATAAAACGCTACAATAAAAGAATGCGATCGTGTGTAAATAAAGTAGAATATGTACATATTACAGTTAAATACACAGATGAAGAATTAAAAAAAACAAGTAGAAAATAAGATGTGGTAATAAGGACTTGATTGATTGAATAAGTTTAGGTGTGTTGACTGAGTTAGAGTGACTCTGAGTGACTGTTAGTGACATAATATTTTTAGTTTTGTAAATGTATAGAGATAGATATTACTTATGGTTATGAAGAAGTATATAAAAGAAATAGAAGTTATAAATTCGAGAAATAGAACTGTGAGGGATTAGACATGCGAAATAAAGATGTGTTCAAGAAATCATAAAATTAGACATGGAATGTACAATGACATATTTACACAATATACAAAATTTACAACGCTGGAAGAGGCGAGTGTGGTAATAAACGCCACAAAATAAAAACTCCCTTAATAATTGATTAATTGAGATTGCAATGTTTAAAAATGTGAAATTTTGTTTGTTACATCCAAATAATTTACAGCTGTATCTCTTGATGTTTTCGTTTATTTCTAAACACTCGTCTGTTCGTTTTTGTCTGCAATAACGGTTTTTCTTCAAAAATGAATTCTTTTTGCTCTTTTGCCAACAAGTGGAATAGACTCCTTAAACGAACCTAACTTAATCATGCGAAGTTAAGAAAACACTCGGTAAATAATTCCATAAAATTTAGTATTTTTAAAAATGTTCTATCTAGTGCCAACACAGTTCTCAGTTGATTTTACTAACTTAATCTGTTAGAAATTCCTCTCTCTTTAATTTCATGTCAGATTTTATTATAACTGTCAGCTGGCGATGTTATTTTAAAATGATTAAAAAAAATAAATCTCTGCTTTGCTTTAATACCGGCTTCTACATTAAATTACTAGTTCTCAATGTGTCATTGTACTGTTCGATGATAGTTATAGAGCATTGAAGTTGACGTCGAGCGCGAACGGCGTGGTCTAGTCGTAGGTTAGGTCATAACTGAGCATTCGGATATTTCAATTCCAGGTCTACCTGCTGTGGTCCAAGTTTTTTCTATTACCTTGAATCCTGTAGTCTAAATCTAGGACAATCATACTCCACAGACGGTCTGTTACTCTTCTACTATTTTCATTTCATTCGTCTTGTCTTTCTCTCCTTAACCACCACATCCACCCATTCCCACGATCCTTAAAAAGGGAGACTATTCCGCCTTATCCACCAGTTTTTTTTTAACACAATCGTTCTAATTGCATTGAAGATAAATACAATTTTATTCGCCATGAAAATATTATTGAAACAAAATATTAACTGGCCAAATAATAATATAACTAAAGGTACACAGATGATAGGTAAAGTACAGTTACTGTATTATCATAAGAGGATAGTTTAGAGATCGAAAAATTTTTTTGGCGTAGTGCGTCAACATAAAAAGAGCTCATAAATGTTGTAAATGGTGTAAAAGAGGGTGGATGCAGTGGCGTTGACATTATCTTGCAACCCCGTACCTTCACCCTGTTCATAAATCGTCGTCCTTGGCAAACAGAATTTATGGCCCAGTTATTCGTGGGAGAAGCTTTTATTTCGTAGAAACCAAAACGAACCGTTATAAATGTTTTATTTGCCCTGAAATGTCACGCTTTATTGTTTGCGAATGTGTGGCTTACTCACCGTCCCTTTTGCAAACAATGTAGTCCCTCAGTCCCAAACATTACACGTTTTACACACTACAAATATTACATATACATATATAGATACACCTGTGCGTACCAAGGTCATTATTGTATGTTCTCATGTAGGTTTATCTTTAGATTATTATATTCTTATATTCAAAAAAGAAGAAACGAAAATTATAGTAGGCTACGGAATCTTAAAAATTGCCCTGAAGTTATTTACCTAAAATAAATATGTTCTGCTCATGTTAGATCTTATAAGTGCATAAGTTTTTAACGAAGTATTTAATAAAATCATTGTTTATTGGTTGTACGCAATTGTCGATGCGTAAGTTCCTTTAACATATTATATGATTTAGGAGGAAAATAATAAAAATATAATATATATATATAAATATAAATATAAATATGGAATCAACAGAAACAGCTACTCCGAGGGCTAATACCCCTACCGGCATTGAATTACACTGTTGATTCCGATGTATTCTTAGACAAAGATATAACATACTCAAGAAAGAAGGAACTAAAATCCTTATTCGTCTAAATATTAAGATCGAAGATCTCACATTTGGAACACGTCCTACCAAGTAGGCACAACGAACCGAAAGCCATATCCCACGACCGGTTTCGACCTATCGGGTCTCATCAGTGTAATTCAATGCCGGTAGGGGTATTAGCCCTCGGAGTAGTTGTTTCTGTTGATTCCATATTTATATTTATACTTATATTCATAATACAGTCTGTAAAGTCCTTTCTGCCAGCTCCCACCTGATGAGACTCGATAGGTCGAGACCAGTCTTTGATCTTCATATTTAGACGAATAAGGATTTTAGTTCCTTCTTTTTTGGATATCTTATATCTTCGTGTAAGAATTTTAGGTAACTAACTTCAGGGCAATTTTTAACATTCCGTAGCCTACCATAATTCTGTAGCAAAGTCGATAAATAATAATAATAATAATAATAATAGATCTTTATTACCATTGACTATACAATATATACAATATAGGATGCGTCAACTTAACTACCATATTGCCTCGTAAAATTCGTCTAAACTATAAAAACATTTATTTATTAAAACATTTGTTAGTCATTAATAATAAAATATTTTGAAGAATTTTTAGTAGGGGTAAATTTTAAATACATTAAGTCGATATAAATTATTGAATTAATTTATACGCACTACAGTTTACCTCATACAATGAGGAAAAAATTGTAAATTCCAATTCGTGAAGCAAAGCCAAAGCGATGCACGGAGAGGCTGTAGGGAATATTTAAACTTTTGCAAGGAATTTTAATTGATAATATATAATTTAATAGATAAGCCAAAGAAAACAGTAAATGTTATATGAAACGTGCACCTCCCATGGTACAGTTTGGAGTGTTTGTACCAAAAGTTTATATGCAGATTATTGTTATTCTCTTCTAAGAAAAAAGGGTGCTTATAATAAAATCTGGCATTCTCGTGTTTTCTTTTGTCTTTTGTCCTCTTTCATTAGGCCACCTGGTTTAATTTATTTTAAAAAATATGTCCAAAGAATTTGCTTCTGTCTTCTTCTTAGGATGTTTCTAAAGTGCAACATTATTTGGTTTTCCCAAACTATTCTATTTCCCACAAAAAGTTTATGTCGTACACCAAATAAAATTTTCCACGTCCAGACAGTACTATACCGAATTGATCATATTCCAAAGCAGACATATATCCAGGTACCACCGTATATAAAATTTTTAGTCAAGCGTTGCAAGCACCCCAAGGTGGCTGGTCATTTCCTTGTACAAAATTAACTATTTTCCTACTATTAAAAAGAATAAAATAAATGTATTTAAAATGAACTTTTTATTTAACATGTCCTAAAAGGTTAAGACTAAACTCTAAAAATAATAATAGTTTTGGACGTTTAGGTAAGTATAAGTATCTATGATGGCACGTTTTTGTTATTTTTATAATTTATATCTCCTCAAGCCATATTCAAACAAAATGTGAAAAAGTTCGAGGTATTATATTTCAGCGAGCATCTTATCTTTAATTAGAACTGTTCTGAGTGGACTTTATCGGAGTGGCGACTTGTACCTTCAAAAATACGCTTAAGGATTGCAAAAAATAAGTAAAATTGAACTTATAGTTAGAAACAGTACGCCCTTGAGCATCCCTTAGGATGTGGCTTTGCACTACAGTGTAGGTCAGAGGGACTGCCCGCCCACCAGCACGAGTAACTGGAGGAAATGAATTTTTTTTTTATGTTATATCAAATTGGTAAACGACTATATGGATCACTGTTATGTAAGCGTCCGATACAGCCTTGGCATTCTATTATGTTTTTATTGTAAACGTCGTTTATTGACAAACGTCACAGGTATGTAAAAGAACAATTCTTGTGAAAGACTATTTTATTAACTTTTATTGTCGATATTAGAAGCATTATACGTTATTTTTATTTTGTTAATAAACATTTTCTTAAGTATCGGTGTAATGATTAGTATACGAATCAAGAAGACTCGAAACTTTGGCGGTGTTGTAGAACACAGTAAATAAAAAGGCGACACTAAACGTCCGAAACACTTTTCGGTAACAAAGTTACCTTCTTCGGGGAGTAAAAAGAACTGAGACCAACCATACTTAAAAAATTCTCTGTCGGTTGAATGTTGTATATTTATTCTATTTTTTTTTTTGTAAAAGTGAATTTCCCAAAATCTTCTGGCAAACCTAAGACACCTGATACCTATAGTTTTCATATAAAGTGTAGATAAAGTTGTATTAAATACAATGCTTTTTTGGTAATTGTCATCAAATAAAGTTTCAACCGTTCCTGTATGTTTTGTAAACATTTTTTGTATATGTTATGATTCACAATTCTGTAAATATGATTTATTATAAAGTGTTTATTTTAGAATTTCACAATTTTACATATTTTGCAAATATTTGTAGTGAATTATATGTGTATTCGAAACACATTTTGTGAGAAAGCAAGTTTTCAATAAGTAAACCACGACCTTTGACAGATAATCCTTACCGTAGTTTTGCAATGATATTTGAAACTCGGAGTCCTAGCAAATCTCTATTTATGTTCTACTATTCAATTCAATTGAACAAGTAGGTACGCCGTTTTAGAAATGACGAAAATACTTCACATTTTTCCATTTCGTCTGTATAAAACCACTCGAAAAGGTTTGCGGATGGACTGGTGCACTTACCCAGAATATTTATCATTGGAACTTCTGTTAGTCCAGGTTATACACTAAGCCATTTTTCAATACCTATGTTCGTTCTATCCCTATCTCCCCTATATTTTAGAGAGCCACATCTTCCAACCGAGTATTGGATAAATTTAAAATCAACGCTGCTGGAAATTGTGAAAATGTAAACTTGTATTTACTTGCTAATAATTCGATTGAAATACTCTTCTATCACACCGTAGCACGTCTATGTATTTAAAAGTACTCTTTAGCTCTCTTTTTGGTTATAATCATCCACCATGTGTCGCAGTAGCGGATTTACAAATTTGCCGCTAGTAGGCTATTCAATTTTTGCCGCCCCTACTGACCTTTGAAATTCAATACGCTAGTTTAGTTCACAATCATATTTATTCTGAAATTGCAACTTTATGATTTGTGTCCTATCGTCCTCATTACGTCAGCTTTTTCCCGTTATTAGTATGATTGTGAACTAGGGGATTGTTGTGTCAGTTTCTAGATTATTTTTGCAACCCACGATTTAGTGAAGAGTATACTGTTGACCTAAAAACAGCAGCATGTACTAATTATAAGATGGGGAAAGGTATGCCTTTCCTAATACTTACACGATATGAACACAGCTTATACAAAATAATATGTAGTCGGTATTGAAAATCCGGTTAATAGTGACAATGAAATCGATTAAGTTTTACGTTATCTTTTTGCGAGATTTTAAATTCGCAAAATCATTAATTATATCGTCGTATGAAATCTTGTTCATTAGTTCTGACTGTATGCACAAAAAAGATAAGGCGTTATTTTTATAGTTTAAAGTAGTACCCATTTAATTTAAAAAATGGGTAAAAACTACTAAATTTAAATTGTAATTTATATTGAAACGCTATTGGAATATTTTAAAAATTCATGATCGCAAAATGATCTATATTTTACAGTGCGTTTAGTAATCTTTCATATACGGATTACGGACGTAAGAGTGTTCAGTATGTAGCGGAACAGTACATTATTCTCTTATAATTTGTCAAATGTGTAAATAGTATTTTTGTAAAATTTAAATATTCTAAATTTCATTTCTATTTCAATGTAAATACTTTCACTTCTTATCTTGTGCATGCCTTTGTTTCCTTTCAAACCAAATACTATTGTTCAGTCACGTAGCCTCTTCGTAGAAATCTATCTTCACCTTTACCTGCATGCACCCTGTACTAATAGCTGGTTTTACCTTCAATTACTTCAACCAAACTTTTCCATTGCTTATTTCCAGGTGTTTACCGTCTGTAGACTCGTACCACTCTTACTATCACTATTTCTCCCTCTATAGAACAGCCTCTCTTTCTACTAACAACCCTGTCTATAAATTCTCAAAACTATTCTATAAAAGTTAGTCTACTACAGTCTACTACATTCTACAGCTCTCGACCATTCTGTGATAACGCTTCTCTTTCTTGTTACGTGTACATAAACATTTTAGTTTCATTAGTGTTTTATTTCCCTTGATTATTTCTTATAAACTGATCAAAACGCTAAAAGTATACTGTGCATTACTGAAATATTAATATTTTTGTCACTCGTTTCTTTGTGTATACAATAATGTTTTTTTTCTGTAAGATAAAAAAAAGTTTGGGCCAAATTTGCCGCCACTTATGTGTCGTAAGATTGGGGATCGCTTGGTATACGAAAAGTTGGTTATCAAAACGTCTATTTTCCCTTTTCGTAACGTATGTTTATAAACTACTATTAATAACTTAATTAATAAAAGTATGTAACGACAGTACTCCCAGCACATGACGGTACCTCTTCACGCAGACTTCTTGACGACTTCGCGAACTTACTTAGTATCAATATAAGAACATAAGCTTTCACGGCCAGAATTCATAGTAGAATGATGGTTCGGGCTTGTAGGCAGTGGTCGATTTGAACGGTTTCGTCCAGAAGTTTCGTCAGCAACTGCGACTGACATCCCCAGTGGGTGCTGCGTTCACTACGCGGGCGAAGACAGTCGCTGCGCAGAAACCGAATAGACTGTTTTAATCAAAGATCAAATTGCAACTGCCGACTACTGAAAGTGATGAAAATTTTTCTATTTTTCGAAAAGAGTGAGGGATGTTTTGGAGTTTGGAAGGGATTTTTGATGGGGTAAATTTTGTTGAAGGTGATATAGAAATACAATTATTAGTAACCGAAGAGACACCACGTGTACAATACATGATCGGAAATTTCGGAACAAGATGCTATACAGCTTCAACGAAGTACAATAAATGGTAAAAACTGCACTTTATATTGTTAGGGGCTAATCCATATTGAACAGACGAAACTGAAAATATGTATAATAGAATTCGATACAATGAATGAATTTGATACAAAATCTTGAAATAGATATAAACGATCTGTAAACAATAAATTCCAAAGAGGTTAAAAAAATACACGTTGAAAAAGTACAACCGACAAAAGTGAATATTGAGACGCAACATTCGCCATATCTCACTCTACCAATCAGGCCTCGTAAGAACGAGAAAGTCGAGCCACAACTGTTTCCTATTTCAGGATCATTACTACAGTATTGTGGCATTTATTGTAACACCCGCCTCTAGTAGACTTGTAAATATGATTGTCAGTTTTGTACATTTGTACATGTACCATTTTATAAATATCTCATTCCTTATCCTTTCATATGAATTTCAAATATCCCTTTTCCCTAGTGTACTTTTAACATAATACTTTCTCCTTTCAATTTCATTCTATCCTTTTTAACTTCGTTAGAAATCCTTTATTCATCCAATCAACCCAGTCAATTCCATGCAGTCACACCCAGTCATCCTAACAGTCCTTAACAATTCCTTAGCTTTTTCTACTTTTCTTCCGTAAGTTTACTTCATCTTTGTGTATGTTATACGAGGTATGTTTTTTAAGTAAGTACCGTTTTGAAATTAATAAAAAACGTGCAAGGATA